>VMOF01000013.1:48563465-49167656 GCA_011764245.1 Trialeurodes vaporariorum | reverse complement strand
GGAAAGGAATGAAAAGAAACTATACACAAGTGTAGAAAAGTAAAAGCTGAACTTATTAATGACAGAAAAAATGTGAAAAAGAACAAACATATATACAACCAGGCTTAAAAACTAAGATTATGGGAGAGAGATGACTTAACTGCCATCTAGCGGATTGTTCGGTAACTGATAACAACTTAAAACTAAGCGGCGGAAGCCGCCGCGGCTGTGCCACGTTTGCAGGCGCGGCTTCCGCGGGCTGCGGGACGGTTCAAATAGATTCTTTAAAAACGGGATGAGAATCGATTCTTTAATAACGGGACGAGAATCGATTCTATAATAACGGGGCGAGAATCGATTCTTTAATAACGGAGATGAGAATCGATTGTCATCCCGTTATTAAAGAATCGATTCTCATCCCGTTTTTAAAGAATCTATTCTCGTCCCGATATTAAAGAATCTATTCTCGTCCCGTTATTAAAGAATCGACTCTCGTCCCGTTGAGACTTATAGTACGGGAATCAATACTTTTTCATTGGTCATATAGACTTTTTTAGGAGCCATATAGACTTTTTTTTAGGAACGCTATATATTTCGTATCGATTGCCACCCGAGGACCTTCTGTTCCAAACAAACTATGATTCAATGTATTTTCCCCATAAGCTTATTTTTTAAGGGAAAGTTAGTATATAAAATCAAGACAAATGGGCTCTTGCAGACTTTTGCTATAAGCGAATGAACAGTGAAATCTGCGATGTTAAAATCAACGAAAATCCTAAAAATCACACAAAAAAAGTTTAAAATTTAGTCATAAATTCAGAAAACAGCTGTAACAGCAAGATCGTAATGGCAAAGCAACATAGGTATCATGGGAAATTTCCTGTCTCATTTGTCACTTTCTTCACGAAAATACAATGATTTGTCTCACTTTAGACAGGAGTCTTCCATGATACCTGCCTCGCTCTGCCATTAAGCCTGATTCTGAGAGTGAGTTTTTTGATTTTTTAGAGTAGGTACTCATAGTCCTTTTTACAGGTTTTTACGCAAGAATCAACCCTTCAATCGCCTGTAGCAAAAGTTTTCAAGAGCATCTTTCAATAATTCGTGTGTGTAAAATTGGAGCCCCAACCAGTACCGTTTTAAATCCTCCAATTTGAAAATTATATACAGCTTAAACTCTTACAGCCGGAAAGAAGGATATAAATAAATTCTGATGTTGATTGTTCTTCAATTGAATAACCCAACGCTAAAAACAACAATTTTTTTTTTTTTGTTAAAAAAAAAATGTGGAGATAGAGGGACAGGGTGGGGTATAGTCGAGAATGGTGGAGGGGGGGGGGCTGTTGAGAGAAATAGCCCTCACGCTCGGCGCTCTTGTTTTTACAGGTGCGAGTATATATAAATAACATTAAAAGTTGATTTGTATTAGCTTAATTAAAGAATGACTTGTCTCAAAAAAAGACCAGTCCACCGTTTTAAGATGTTAGCGCCGTATTTCGTATGTTATCTTCTTAATTTAATCAACGAATTACTTAAATTACGAATTCACAGATCTTACAACATTACTTGTTCTAAGCCAGCGCTCAGCGCATGAGGTTAACGTCTCACTCTAGTCCTCAACTCGTTACTTTTTGGACTATCAAGCAGTGGCGGCTCGTGAAATTTGGCAACAGTGTACTCCTCCCATTTAATCAATGCAAAATAATCGATTCTCCCGGAGGCTGTCAGCCTCCTCAAGAATCGATTCTTTTACCTAAGTTTAAATGTAAAAATTGCAAGGTTGCCAAATCACACGAGCCGCCACTGCTATCAAGTGTTGTGAGAAAGGATTGAAATTGGTGAATTTACGAATCGCAGCCTTAAAGTTTTTCTCTTATTATATGTGGAAACATAGTGCAGACACATTGATAATGATAAAAGGAAATCAGACAAAATAAAAAACGAAATAAATTAATTAAAAGAAGAAAAAAAAACTGCTCTCCTTCACCAAAGTTCTTTGTTTCTTTTTTATTACAAACACGTACTTCAGAACTACCTGCTCAAAAGATGTCTCACGCAAATGTATCCTTTTCATTGCTTGTCATAAATTGTTTCACATTGGATCAAAGGTCTACACTACGCACAAATTTTTCATCTATACTGGATATCACGCGATGAACGAAAATTAATCAGTGCATTGAAACAATTATGTTGGTACTATACTATAATAGGTACTATATTATGCGATTCACTGCTATTTTCGCGACTATCATGCATGAATGGATTCGCACCTAACACAAAACGATATTGTGTTGTTGTTGTTTTTTTTTTTTTTTAAATGATTTGACAAAGTGTTTATTTTGAAAAATAATTCAAACTCTAATATGCGCGTCTGTTTGGTGCCGCGTTATAACGGTTCATCAGTAATGAGCCACGGAAAGTTGTTGTTTGCAGAATATTGCTCTTGTGCTCTTGCAAACTTTTGCTACAGGAGATTGAAGAGTTGATTCTCGCATAAAAACCTGTATAAATGACGATTAGTATACTAAAAAATCACGAAATTCACTTCTAGAATCGGGCGCATAAGGGCGGAGAGACGCCAGGCATCTTGGGAGATCCCTGTCTAATTTGAGACATTTCTTTGCGTTTCCGAAGAAAAAGTGACAAATTAGACAGGGATCTCCAATGATGCCTGCATCCAACCGCCATTGCGAACTTGCCGTTATAGCAGTTTTATTTTAGTTAATTTACTGAATTTTGTATACTTTTTTAATGTGATTTTTGTGATTTATTATACATGATTTATTAACACGGCACGGAGTTAATTTCACTAATGAGGCTATTGCACACTTTTGCTATAAGCGATTTAATAGTCGATTATGGCGTAAAAACCTCGAAAAATAACGATGGAGGCACTAACAACTTCCAAAATCCACTCCTAAACTCAATAAACGCAGTTATTTGGGGGAGCGTAATGGTGGCCGAAGGCACTAACAATGGGAGATTCCCATCTAACAATTCTGAAACTCCATCAAGAAGTGACCAATAAGAGACTACTTTCATTTGACACCGGTGTAACTTGGTGTTGCGGTACCATTCATCGGATGTGGATCATCACTCTGATGACAAATTACTCTGTGAACCATCCTTCTCAGCATAGAAAGAGTGACGAAATTAAGATAGGAATCTCCCATTGTTAGTGCCTTCGGCCACCATTACGCTCGCGCAAATAACTGCGTTTATTGAGTTTAGGAGTAGATTTTGGAAGTTTTTAGTGCCGCCATCGTTATTTTTTGAGGTTTTTACGCCATAATCGACTATTAAATCGCTTATAGCAAAAGTGTGCAATAGCCCCATTCAAATAGTCAAACTAACAGTTTTAAGTGGTGTCCATACTTTTAAGTAGAAATTAGTTAAATTTACCTTATTTTTTTTTTTATTTATTTTTTTTTTTTCAGTGCATCTGATTCATTGCATTTTTGGATTTTGTCCCGAATATCACCTCGGTTCTTTCCACTGTGCGAGCGGTCAAAGCGCGGTCAACCAACACAAAATGAAACGTGGTTCGGAGCGTGCCCAGGCCCGGGCGCCAGCGCTTGTGCGGCCTGAGCAGGTAATTATCAGTTAACGTTTACAAACACATCAAAGTTTATTGTGACTTTGCACAATGCTCCGGCTGTATTTCAATAGCGCCGAGAATATATATATATTTTTAAGGCGCAAAACTTAACTTCAGTCATGCAGTTCGCGTTCCGACGTCACGTGGCATCGGATCAGCGCGTTTTCTCTTGGATGGAACTAAACAATCATTATCCTGATTCCTGGCGAAGCTTGTCCAGATTTCAATCAGTAGCGACCCGTGAGATTGGGCAACCATGCATTTTTCCCACTTAAACTTGGGTAAAAAATCGATTCAAGCGGAGGCTGGCAGCCTCCTCGAGTTTCGATTGTTTTTCCACGTATTTAAATGGGATAAAAACACTGTTGCCAAATCGCACGAGCCGCCACTGATTTCAATCCGACGGATACCGTCACTAGTCGCGCTTTTTGGGAAAGTCGTGCTCTTGGCGTTTTAAACTGAAACCATCGATAAAACGCAAAATTCAATAACGTCCGCACCTGCATATTTGTTTTTTACTTTTTTTTTTAAAATGATTACGTTAAAAGATGTCTCTCCATAAGTTTTTTGAAATTAGAGTGAGATAGCAGTACATGCGGGGGTTACGTGAGACCAAGAGAGACAGTTTGTCTTTCTTTGGAACGCTCATCACCAAGTCAGCACTAAATCAGTCTATTTCGAAAAAGAAAAAAAAACGCCTTCATTTAATTTGACACACTTTGGCTCCACAGATTAAAAAATAACAGGTGTATACAATCAAATGAATCGTTAAAAACTGCAAAAATACCCAAGAAATCTAACAATTTTTTTTTTTTTTTTTTTTTTTTAAATTTGAAAAAACAGACCTTATGAAGACATCATAACCTCACCGAGATGCGAACTAATACGAAACAGCTCAAATCGCCAACTTTGAAAGAGGATGTGTAACAATATTCTGGGTTCGTTGGACCCGTTGGTAGTATTCTTAGATAAATCACTTATACATTCAAAGTAAACAAAACATTTTCAACAGGAAACCAATTTATTTTCATTACTCAGTAATATTCGAGAGCATATTATTGATAAGAGAAGAATAACCATCGTCTCAACTCATCATCACTAATAGTTTGGTTTCTTTAAAAATTCTCGAAACCTAGCCCAAATTTGCTAGGTTACAATCGAGATATCAATTCAACGCACCGATCTCAACAAAGTCATCTCTAGTTGATTGTACTATTCTATAAATCTGCGTTTAATACATATGATAAGTATCGAAGCTCTACTTCGCGAAGTTATACAGCAACCTCGTCGAGCAATCAATCAATGACTGTACAGAGCTGCCAGATTTGACATAAATATACACTTTTTACATTAAGTCTCAAGTGCCTGAATATTTTACAACACATCTAGCAGCACTGTGACTGTCCCATTGTTAACATCTACGTAAAATCATGTGATAAAAAGTCGAAGCTATACATCGATATCATACGGAGTGACTTCATTGAAGTCGCTATTAAAATGCTTCTATACCCGAATGTGTCCTTCCCAACGACCTCTATATTAGACCGGCGAACGAATACGAACCAGCGTAACCCGCAAGAAAGAAAGTTAGGTTAGAATAGAGGTGCTTGGCCGGATAGGAGCACCTCTGTTTACACGTATTTTTATGAAGAAGTTATCTTCCATTTTTCGCTTCTAAACCTCCTAATTTTACACGGATAAAGCTTTCCTTGGTCTTAATAGAAGGAGGATAGCTTGCGCTTTGACCTCCGCCCTACCGGGTCCGGTAACGTTTTTTCGAAAATATATGGAAAATATAAGTCGTTGAAAAGGACACCCGTTGGTATGCTCTGAAGACCTTGCAAATCACGTTCGCCTGTTTACGACGATTCAATCCGTCTACAAATCGGCTTTTAGTCATTTTTTTGAGTCTACTCCTTCACTCTCAGTCCTTTTAGTGCTAGATTCTTCAAAATCCGTAAAGTTTTAGTGGCTGAGGAGGTAATTTTTCTATACTGTGTAGTGTGTACCAGTAAACCCTCCTGTGTTAGAGTTCGTAGTTACTTAACTTGAGTTCGTAATTTCTGTACATTTCCCTTCCGGATGATTTTTCATTCCTAATATTGTTTTATCAATCTGTGCCATCATCAGTGTCTATTAAATACTGTGATTGTGGTGAAAGCCGCCCGCCGTTAACAACTCAGGATGTCGGATCGAGCCGACCACTGAAAGGGTTCTGGTTAATCATCATCAATTTTGTGAAGTACTCATCATGTCAGGAGTGATTCCCTCTTATTCCTTTGTTTAGTCGCAGCATAATTCAGCCTTGAATCAGGATTCATCATAAAATTCCTCTCTTTGAACGATCCGGGGTTTTTTTGCGCATTCTTGGGAAATCTTAAAGGTGAGCTTGGAGGGGGAGGCTGAGAGAATGGCCTATAAGATTTGGGTCAAGATTTCTACGAACAGCACCTAGTGGCTCATTCAGTTAAGTTCATGAAGTCGTATCGGAAAGTATTAGATGGCAGTTATATGAGGGGCCCTGTTTCTTCATCACACATTTTAGCATTTTTAGCTGCTGTGACTTGGACTGCTGGGAACCGCAGTCGCAGACGGGAACACTTTGGGAAACGGACCGAACCGCCATAAGCCGCAATTAGTGCGAGAGAGAAACCTTGAAACGCGAAAGGTCTCTCTCTCGCACTGGCAGTCTCTTACGTGAACAATTTGGGAAACTGACCGAACCGCCATAAGACGCAATGAGGGCGAGTGAGAAACCTTATAACGCGAGAGGTCTCTCTCTCGCACTCGCAGTCGCTTACGGGAACACTTTGGAAAACGTATTGAACCGCCATACGACGCAATAAGTGCGAGAGAGAAACCTTGAAACGCGAAAGGTCTCTCTCTCGCACTCCCTGTCTCTTACGGGAACAATTTGGGAAACGGACCGAACCGCCATAAGACGCAATGAGTGCGAGAGAGAAACCTTGAACCGCCAGAGGTATCTCTCTCTCACTCGCAGTCGCTTACGGGAATATTTTGAGACACGGACCGAACCGCCATAAGACGCAATGAGTGCGAGAGAGAAACCTTCCAACGCGAGAGATCTCTCTCTCTCTCTCTCAAGGTTTCACTCCCGCACTCATTACCTCTTACGGCGGTTCGGTCCGTTTCCCAAAGTGTTCCCGTAACTGACTGCGAGTGCGAGAGGGAGACCTCTCGCGTTTCAAGGTTTCTCTCTCGCACTCATTGGGTCTTATGGCGGTTCGGTCCGTTTCCCAAAATATTCCCGTAAGCGACTGCGAGTGCGAGAGAGAGACCTCTCGCGTTTCAAGATTTCTCTCTCTGTTTCTTCATCACACATTTTAGCATTATTAACTGCAGTGACTCGAAGTCGCAGACGGGAACACTTTCGGAAACGGACCGAACCGCCACAAGACGCAATGAGTGCGAGAGAGAAACATTGAAACGCGAGAGGTCTCTCTCTCTCGCACTCGCAGTAGCTTACGGGAACTTTTTGGGAAACGGACCGAACCGCCATAAGACGCAATGAGTGTGAGAGAGAAACCTTGAAACGCGAGAGGTCTCTCTCTCGCACTCGCAGTCGCTTACGGGAATGATTTGGGAAACGGACCGAAACCGCCATAAGATGGCATGAGTGCGAGAGAGAAACCTTAAAACGCGAAAGGTCTCTCTCTCGCACTCGCAGTCGCTTACGGGAACACTTTGGGAAAAGGACCGAACCACCATAAGACGCAATGAGTGCGATAGAGAAACCCTGAAATGTGAGAGGTCTCTCCCTCGCACTCGCAGTTGCTTACGGAAACACTTTGGGAAACGGACCGAAACGCCATAAGACGCAATGAGTGTGAGAGAGAAACCTTGAAACGCGAGAGGTCTCTCTCTCGCACTCGCAGTCGCTTACGGGAATGATTTGGGAAACGGACCGAAACCGCCATAAGATGGCATGAGTGCGAGAGAAAAACCCTTTAAAAACGCGAAAGGTCTCTCTCTCGCACTCGCAGTCGCTTGCGGGAACACTTTGGGAAACGGACCGAACCACCATAAGACGCAATGAGTGCGAGGGAGAAACCTTGAAACGCGAGAGGCCCTCTCTCTCGCACTCGCAGTCGCTTACGGGAATAGTTTGGGAAACGGACCGAACCCCCATAAGACCCAATGAGTGCGAGAGAGAAACCTTGAAACGCGAGAGGTCTCTCTCTCGCACTCGCAGTCGCGTACGGAAACACTTTTGGAAACGGACCGAATCGCCATAAGACGCAATGAGTGCGAGAGAGAAACATTGAAACGCGAGAGGTCTCTCTCTCGCACTCGCAGTTGCTTACGGGAACACTTTGGGAAACGGACAGAACAACCATAAGACGCAATGAGTGCGAGAGAGAAACCTTGAAACGCGAGGGGTCTCTCTCTCGCACTCGCAGTCGCTTACGGGAATATTTTGGTAAACGGACCGAACCGCCATAAGACGCAATGAGTGCGAGAGAGAAACCCTGAAATGGGAGAGGTCTCTCTCTCGCACTCGCAGTCGCTTCCAGGAACACTTTCGGAAACGGACCGAACCGCCATAAGACGCAATAAGTGCGAGAGAGAAACCTTGAAACGCGAGAGGTCTCTCTCTCGCACTCGCAGTCGCTTAGGGGAACACTTTGGGAAACGGACCGAACCGCCTTAAGACGTAATGAGTGCGGGAGAGAAACCTTGAGAGAGAGAGAGAGAGATCTTTCGCGTTGGAAGGTTTCTCTCTCGCACTCATTGCGTCTTATGGCGGTTTGGTCCGTGTCCCAAAATATTCCCGTAAGCGACTGCGAGTGAGAGAGAGATACCTCTGGCGGTTCAAGGTTTCTCTCTCGCACTCATTGCGTCTTATGGCGGTTCGGTCCGTTTCCCAAATTTTTCCCCGTAAGAGACGGGGAGTGCGAGAGAGAGACCTTTCGCGTTTCAAGGTTTCTCTCTCGCACTTATTGCGTCTTATGGCGGTTCAATACGTTTTCCAAAGTGTTCCCGTAAGCGACTGCGAGTGCGAGAGAGAGACCTCTCGCGTTATAAGATTTCTCACTCGCCCTCATTGCGTCTTATGGCGGTTCGGTCAGTTTCCCAAATTGTTCACGTATGAGACTGCCAGTGCGAGAGAGGGACCTTTCGCGTTTAAAGGGTTTTTCTCTCTCGCACTAATTGCGGCTTATGGCGGTTCGGTCCGTTTCCCAAAGTGTTCCCGTCTGCGACTGCGGTTCCCAGCAGTCCAAGTCACAGCAGCTAAAAATGCTAAAATGTGTGATGAAGAAACAGGGCCCCTCATATAACTGCCATCTAATACTTTCCGATACGACTTCATGAACTTAACTGAATGAGCCTCTAGGTGCTGTTCGTAGAAATCTTGACCCAAATCTTTTAGGTCATTCTCTCAGCCTCCCCCTCCAAGCTCACCTTTAAGATTCCGAAGAATGCGCAAAAACCACGGATCGTTCAAAGAGAGGAATTTTACGATGAATCCTGATTCAAGGCTAAATTATGCTGCGACTAAACAAAGGAATAAGAGGGAATCACTCCTGACATGATGAGTACTTCACAAAATTGATGATGACTTACCAGAACCCTTTCAGTGGTCGGCTCGATCCGACATCCTGAGTTAACGGCGGGCGGGTTTCACCACAATCACAGTACTTAATAGACACTGATGAAGGCGCAGATTGATAAAACAATATTAGGAATGAAAAATCATCCAGAAGGGAAATGTACAGAAATTACGAACTCAAGTTAAGTAACTACGAACTCTAACACAGGAGGGTTTACTGGTACACACTACACAGTATAGAAAAATTACCTCCTCAGCCACTAAAACTTTACGGATTTTGAAGAATCTAGCACTAAAAGGACTGAGAGTGAAGGAGTAGACTCAAACAATGACTAAAAGCCGATTTGTAGACAGATTGAATCGTCGTAAACAGGCGAACGTGATTTGCAAGGTCTTCAGAGCATACCAACGGGTGTCCTTTTCAACGACTTATATTTTCCATGTATTTTCGAAAAAACGTTACCGGACCCGGTAGGGCGGAGGTCAAAGCCCAAGCTATCCTCCTTCTATTAAGACCAAGAAAAGCTTAATCCGTGTAAAATTAGGAGTTTTAGAAGCGAAAAACGGAAGAGAACTTCTTCATAAATATACGTGTAAACAGAGGTGCTCCTATCCGGCCAAGCACCTCTATTCCTAACCTAACTTTCCTTCTTGCGGGTTACGCTGGTTCGTATTCGTTCGCCGGTCTTATATAGAGGTCGTTGGTCCTTCCGCGCAAAAAAACATATGATCACAATCGCCACGGTAACGTCACATCGCTCGATCAAATTTAAAAAAAAAAAAAAAGTAACAGAGCAGCACGTTTCTCGCTCACACGCGTAGAAAATCGTATGCTCGTCCGCACGTATGCATTTAAAAAAGGATGACAAAATCTCGCTTCTCTCTCCCACCCTTGCAAAACGAACTGATTCGCATCCTTTTCGCACTCGCACAACTTTTCTAGAGAAAAGTTTTTAGCATTTTAAAAAGGGTTCGCGGGGCCCGCACGGAAAAACTTATATTTTTCCCGAAGCATTGAAGCCGAGCCCTACCGATCGGTACCACGCCCCTATCGAACGGTGCAACGCACAGTGTGGGATATGACCGAAATAGCTAGACAAAAGTCTTCCCTCCCTTTTTCATGATTAAAATTATGGTTGCGGGGGTTTTTTAGGTAGCTGGTTTCGAATATGAAGTCGGATCTTTAAAATTCTAACGTCTAACATGGTTTTTTATCAAAGTATTTAAACAATTATGGTCCGTCACTTCTCAGTGAGACATCATTTTTTTACAAGAGCTGTTTTTTTCCGACCGAAACTAAAAAAAATTTCGTAAAAATCTGACTTTCAAATTATTTTCGAGAAGAAAAATAAAAAAACTTTCAAATAACTTTTGATAAAATAAAAAAAATGCATTAAAATGTATCGACATAATTTCATCAGTGGCGAAACGTGCAATGTGGCAACACTGGCTTTTCTCCATTTAAATATGTGCAAAACAATCGATTTTTCCCGAAACAATTAATTCCTTGAAGAAGCGATTATTATAAATCGATTCAAATGGAGAAATTCTGCTACAAAAATTTCTCAGGCGGGGATCGAATCCAAGATTCAAACGTGCGAGTCAAGTACGAATCCACTAGGATAACTCGCAAGAATGCAGTAAGGGACGTGCGACGAGCATAATAAAAACACAGCGTCACTTGGACTGTGAGACAGCGTGTTGCCGAGCATTGAGCATCCCAGAGGAGAAAAACATCGTCAAAATGGAGTGGAACGCAGTTACTGAAATGAAGATATCTCAAAAACTAGCAAAAACTAGCAAGAAAACTTTAGATGGATTTGTTCTCTGAGATACAGGCTTTCATATTATCTAAAGATTTTTATGGGAAAATGCGGGAAACAAAATTTACGATCTAATAAAAATGAGGTTTCGCGGAAAAATTACGTCTAAAAACCATCACTATTTCAGCTTGAAAAAAAACTTTAAATAAGGTCTACAATAAAAATTAATGTGTCAAAACGCATCTACACACCTTCGTCTACAATTTTCATTCAATATTTGATTCGTTTTTTTCACTTTATTAGACTGTAAATTGACAGAAACTATTCAGCGTTAACAATGGATTCGTGGATTCCAACTGTTTACATCAATACCACGATCAAGGGTAGATTTCAAGCTCTGTAACGATTTACCTCATCATAAAATCGCAACATTGATGCATATATTCGTAATCAGCATACTCTCAGCCATCATTTAAGACCAATTTCACCTCATTTTGATCACATTGATTTTTCCACTTTTGTCTAGCTATTTCGGCCATATCCCACACTGTGCAACGGTTCTCCAGGAACTTAGCTTCATTCTTACAAATATAATATAGGATATCCGCTGAGTCCACACCGCATGAGCATTCGGGCGCATGATCATGCGCCGTGCGGTGCGCCGAAATGCTCAGGTGTGGACCCGGCTTAACACTATATTTTTACGCACGCGGGTTCACGTGTTCGGTTCGCCGTTTTGTGCGGTCTGTTTATCGTAATGGTTCAAGCTTGCTTCCTACGCCACGTCTACAATGCGACGCAAATTACTGATTTGCGAAGCAAATAACCGACACAAGAGCGATAGAATTTTTTCCAGATTTTTTTTTTTTTTTTTTTTTTTTTTTTTTTTTAAATTTAAAAAAGCTTTTCATTTAATGACGTTCTTCCTTAAATTTAATCTGCTTGAGCAAAATCTACAAAACATATGAATCGCAGCCACAGACTATGGAGAGAAGAAGAAGAAAAAGGTAAATCAATGTATGTACACGAAGTGGTGGAATGATGATAACTGTCGTGTCTAGTGTTGAAAGATTTCAGGTTAACTTTCGCATATTTTTCATAAATTCAAGTGGAAAATGAAGCGAGTGCTTCAAACAATGTCAACCATATTTTTAAGCTAGAGGCTGTAGAAATATTTTTATTTTCTACCTGTATGAATTTGGCACACACACTTTCAAAATCACTGTTTTATTTAGAGTGATTCCTGGCCTGTCTGAAGTAAGATATTTCTGGCTCAAAAGATAGCGTCACTATGAAAAACAATAGTAACATTTTTAGAATTTGACCTTAGTAGCTCATAGTTTTTGTTTTTTTGTTTGTTTGTTTGTTTTTTTTTTTTTTTTTTTTTGTTTTTTTTTTTTTTCTGAACGCATTAAATCAAAACGAGCCCGGGCATCTCATCCATCACGCAGAAACTGCATACTCTTTTGCTCAATTTTTTAGCCATATCTCAACAATTTTGATTTTACGATAGATTGTTGGCAATGGAGGTTCGTGAAATGCGATTTATCGACGTCCACTCCATTTAAAACAATCAAAAAGTATCGATTTCTCAGGGGTTCAATGGGTCTGTTGCATACTTTTGCTACAACAATATAGAACATTGATTCTTATGTAAAATTCGGCGAAAATAACGATGCGCACATTAAAAACGTTCAAAATCCACTCATTAACTCAGAAACTCACTTCAATTTCAAACAGCCCGCGCTACACTAGACACTATTTGCACCGGTATACTACTACATAGACGGAACCACCGTGCATAAGTAAACAACATCGTAACTACAAAATGATGGACTTTCTTTTTTAATACGTAAAATAGAAGCTGCGTTTGCTGTCTGATCTTTTCGGATTATCAAAGATTACAAAATAATATAAGAAATGTACGCATCTAAACGAAACATTCCAATGTTTGTAAGTTCTGTTCATGTTTACATAAACGAGATGGTTCCATCTATGTAGTTATAAGTCGGTGATATAGTGTCTATTGTAGCGCGGGTTGTTTACGGAACCATAACCGATCCATGCACCCATCCATTCATAAAAAAAAATTCTCTCCTGCAAGACGAGCGAACAGCCGGGATCTAGAAGCCCGCGAACGCGTGTCCAACGTCCGTAACTGAAAGGGCGCTTTTGGCTGAAAATGTCAAACGGAGCATTAAAATCGGTAGAGTAGCAAATGCCGTAACGACGTAACGGCGGCGTAACGCTTACGCAAGTGAATCCGTACAAATTCATACGGAAAGGCAGAGCGCGCGGCTCTGCGACGCGGTTTGCAAGTATGACCGATTCGCGCTCAGCTGGAAATCGACGAATGAACATTGTGGACGAGGGTCGGTCTTAGAGACATTATTTTATACAGAGTGTTTCAGGCATGGGCGCAGATAAATCAGGAATTTGTCTTTTCTCTCTCCATCCATTAAAACACATGTGTTAGAAAAGTATAGGAAAGAGGGCCATCATGTGACTTCAGCCCCTATCGCCGTCCTTTTTTATCACATGTGTTCAAATGGATGGAGAGAGGAAAAGACAAATTCCTATATTCGCCCATGGTTTCAGGTTTTAACATCAGGAAATTCTGGAACCGATTTTTCAAGTGAAAATAAGACAAATTTGTCCTAAAAGCATGGATCTAAAAATGATTCATTACATAAAACAGGATTGTATGATAACAAAAATCAGGTTAGCAGAGATTTCGTCCAAAGCAAAAATGTCCAATTTTTTTTTGGTCCAACTTTCTATTTGGCCAATGTAAGAATACGTACAGAAATTGTTTGTCCAAATTTAAAAACGTCCAGAGTTTACTTTTGTCCAACCGAAAATTGGCCAAAAACATTATGTCCAAAAATGAGAAGACGCGCGCTCTACAAAAGATTCAAACACGATATTCATCGATAGGATAGGTAGTTAAATGACCTTTTTTGATAAACAAAAAAATTGATTGTTCATTTCTTCTAATGCGTAATTGTGTGTTCCGCTGATTTGTTGATTTCCACGAATGTTTCAAAATATGGACGAAATTGATAAACCGATGCAAAATGGACTAAATAAAATGTGGGTAAGTCGTACGTTGGACAGATCAGCGCTTTGGAGGAAATAATAATGGACAGTTTATATTGGATAATTTACATTGGGCGATCTTATTTGGACAAAACGTGTATTGGACGAATTATAGGATTGGACGAAATCTCTTGGATCCCAAAAATCATCATACATTTCATGCCTACTATGTGACCTGGCATCGCTAAGGCCATAGCCCATAAGCGCAAATTTTCCCAATCGAGAGCCCAAAAGCGCAAATGTGACACCTGAAAAGCGCAAATTTTCAAAGCCCAAAAGCGCAAATTGTATCGAAATGCGATTCGATAAATATACATCGAATATCGAGCGGAGAAATAAGAGATAGATAACGTGGGGGGGGGGGGGGGGGGCACAGAAATGTGAAATAATGAAGTCGCTTACCGCTGTATCTTGTTGATTGTGGTGTATCGCAAAAATTCTTAGACTTCACAGGAATGCGTCAAAGTATTAAAATCAAAATCCGTTTATATGCGTTTCGCTTGACATTTCATCCCAATTTTCTTTAAGAAATTAAGGATAGACATTTTATTGGTTATCAGTTCATTGTGTGTGCTTTGCAGGAAAGCTGATTTTTTGCATTTGGGAGGAGGTGTTTCGATGCTATTTATTTTCACATAAGTCTCTGCGTGGACATCTTTGAGCACTTCAATAAAGTAGTTATGGTTAGAAGTTAGTTAAAGTTAGATAACATAAACTCGCACCGTACTCGCACTGAGCTTATCTGTATAATCAGCCGCGCGCTTCCCAATGTTTCGACCAAACGCAGTTGCCACATATCCTTATTCGATAAATCAAAAATGCGACTCATATCGATCGCGCCAAACAAACCTATCGAATCGACAGCCCAAAAGCGCAAAAAGGATAATTTGCGCTTTTGGGCTCTCACTATGAGAAATTTGCGCTTATGGGTTTCACCGATCGCTAAAAACACAGTTGGAACGGCGCACAGAGGATGTAAACATGGAATTTCTCGGACATAATTTTGCAAGAACAAGAAATAGCAAGATAAATTAACCCTTTCACTATCTCAGCTTACTCGCTTTTGAGTGGGTAGATAAATATGCCTACTCCGGGGTGTTAATTTTGCTTATCCCCTTAGTTGAAGGCGCTCCTCAAAATGCTTTACAAATGTCAACAACTTGGAGCAGCATCTGTCTGTAAAAAATTGAATTGTAGCGAAGCACGTCTACGGTAACAAAAACGAGTATACTCGGGCCAGTGGCGTGGCGTAAAATCTAGCAACGTTGTAATGTGTCAATTTAAATCCAATAAAAAGATCGAACTATTGGGTGTTCGGTGAACACCCTCGCATTCGACCGTTTACATGGGTTCAAATGGACTTATTACAACGTTTCTAGATTGCACGCTACGCCACTGGCTCGGGCGTGTTATTGAGAGGGTTTTAAAAATCTGAGAAGGCATTCGTTTTAGAGTTTGAATTGAGTCAGTTAAGGTGATTCTATGGCAAACTCCCAGAAATGTTAAACCGATAGATGGCGTTACTTGTCGCTGGCTCCGAAAATAGCCGTTTTTTGATGGTTTTCGGCTGTTTTCTCTGAACAGACGAATATTAGACAAAAAATCGGACTGTCAGCACCTGCTTAATTTTTGCTTTTTTTGAGTCATAAACCGGCCAAATTGGTTCTAAAATAAAGGCGTAACTATGCAAAGAAAAAATCATATGTAATTTGGAGTTGTATCAGTGAAGATTACAGGTGAAACAGAAACCTACACCAATTTGGCCCGTTTATGGCTCAAAAATCAAGAAAAAAATTAAGCAGTTGCTGACATTCCGATTTTTTGTCTATTATTTGTCTGTTCAGAGAAAACAGCCGAAAACCATCAAAAAACGGCTATTTTCGGAGCCAGCGACAAGTAACGCCATCTATTGGATTAAAATTTCCGGGAGTTTGCCATAGAATCACCTTAACATTTTTATAAAAGAAAATCTCGACACTTTCATGTTTTTTTTTTTTTTTTTTTTTTTTTTTTTTTTTTTTTTTTTTTAAGCAAAATAACGAAAACATGTCTTAAGTCCGGGAAAATCTATTTTTTCGACTCAGTGTCCGGTGGTCGCGTCGCGTCGGTGGACTGGTGAATAGTGGCGCAGACACTCACCGAAAATTGCGTCACCAGTCATCTTTCCACCACTATCCCACTCTTTATTCGTCTTAAACTCCGTGTTTATACCTCGACGTTCGTTGTCATGGTCCAAGCTTCGGCTGTCCAGCGATACGTCGCACATCGGGCCAAAAAATGAAAACGTCTGAACATCATTGCATGAATAATATACTGTAAGGAATACCCTACGAATACTTTCTCATACCATAATTTCTGGGAGAGACCCCCAGACCCCCCTTCAAAATACTGAAGGAGACCCCCAAACCCCCCATAAAATGGTGGGGGAGACCCCCAAACCCCCCTTTAGAACTCTAGGAGACCCCCGCAAACCCCCCCTTTTGAATTCTGGGGGAGATACTCCTTTTGAGTATACTCGGGGAGACCCCCGGAATGCCCCGGATCCCCTTTAGAACTCTAGACCACCCTTTAGAATTTCCCGGGGGGTGACCTCCAGACCCCCATTTTTACCCATTTCTGATTTTAATGAAAACCGACGTCAACTTAAAAGTTGGAATTAAAAAAAAAAAAAAAAAAAAAAAAAAAAAAACCGAAAAAACCGAAAAAAAAACGCTTCTGGGGAATCTAGACCTGTACAAAATTTGAATTCATATGGATCAATGGTTCAAAAGTTATGCCGGCACAATGGCTGCTTAGCATAGAACAAATCTGGAGCTACGCCCTTTTTAAGCTGACGGTCTCGGCATTAATTTTAGAATTTGCGGAAACTTTAAAATTTGATAATAATAATAAAAAAAAAAAAAAAATAGTAAAAAAATGAATAACAAAAAAATTAACAGGTGGTCAGAAAAATGAAAAACAATCTATTTTTAACATAGTTCAATGGGTAAAATTAGCGTACCAAATGCCATGTAATTTTGAGGGGTCAGGTTAAAATCACGCTTTTTGGTATGATTTGGTATGGACAGGCCCCTTAAAAAATCACTAACAAATCCTGAAATTGTTATTAAAAAAAAAAAAAAAAAAATCAGAGACATAATTTTTTTCAAAGGGTTTTTGTGCGGTGCGTTCTAAGTGCCCATCTTAGGGTTAAAAGGAAAAATGATATTTATATCATTCGTGAAGCGAAAAGCAAAAATGGAATAGAGGTTTTAGTAATGGCGGCAGACGGTGATGAGCGTTCCAAACAAAAACAGTTTGTCTTTCTCGATCTCACGTAACCCTTTTGTACTGCCATCTCACTCTAATTTCAAAAATCGTGCGTAGAGACATCTCTCGTAAAATATTTTGGCTGAAATGAATTCCTCGAGGCATTTTAACGCGATGATGATGATGTGTCGTAAAACAAGGCCCTGTATACGAATTTCGAAACTAGAAAGAGCCAGGTATACACGAGGGTCACGGGAGAGCGAGTGAGATAGTTTGGAACGCTGCGCGAGTTTTATCACAACCGATTACGACCGATGAGTGCATTGTTGTGGTTGTTGGCTAACCGTTGACTTTGAACTAAAACCGTCTATTTTATGTCCAGAAAGATCTATGTATACTTCAAACCAGTGGCGTAGCCTGCAATTCGGCAACATTGAAATGCGTCCATTTAAACCCATGAAAAATATCGAAGTATTGGGTGTTCGGTGAACACCTTCGCATTGGACCTTTTACATGAGTTTAAATAGACTCAATACAACGTTGCTAAATTGCAAGCTACCGCTACGCCACTGTTTCAAACCAGCGTGCGACACTAGCGGATCCAAGTTCTTCGACAAGATCCTTGTCCTTCTCTCTCTTCACCCATTAGAATGCACGTGTTAACAAAGGATAGAAGAGAGGCCGAAAATCATGTGACTGCCCCTAATCTGTCCTTTTCTATCATATACGCGTTCTAAGGGGAGAAGAGAGAGAAGGATAGATTCCTAGCCGATCCAAGTTATTGTCCTTCTCTCTCTCTCTCTCTCTCTCTCTCTCTCTCTTTCTCTCTCTCTCTCTCTCCCTCTCTCTCGCTCTCTCTCTCTCTCCCTCTCTCTCTCCTCCCATTAGAATGCATGTGTTAGCAAAGGATAGAAGAGGGGGCGAAAATCACGTGACTGCCCCTAATCTGTCCTTTTCTATCATACGCGTTCTAATAGGAGAGGAGAGAGAAGGATAGATTCCTAGTGAAGCCAATTTATTGTCCTTCTCTCTCTCCTCCCATTAGAATGCATGTGTTAGCAAACGTTGGAAGTGGGGGCGAAAATCACGTGACTACCTCTAATCTGTCCTTTTCTATCATACGCGTTCTAATGGGAGAGGAGAGAGAAGGATAAATTCCTAGCGAAGCCAAGTTATTGTCCTTCTCTCTCTTCTCCTATTAGAATGCATGTGATAGCAAAGGATAGAAGAGGGGGCGAAAATCACGTGACTGCCCCTAATCTGTTCTTTTCTATCATACGCGTTCTAATGGGAGAAGAGAGAGAAGGGTACATTTCTGGATACGCCAGTGGCGAGTGACGTTGCGCGGCAAAACCTTGCATTATTACCAGGGGACCAGGGCCCGAACTCCAATAATCATTTCTCTCCAACTTCAAGTCTCTCTCTACTGATGGTAATTCTATAACCTAACCAACGAAGCCAGGCTCACCGCCACGCCGCACAGTGGTTTGACATTTTAATTTTGCTGGACATGAAAATTTTTGATTTTTTGCTTCAGAAAACATTTAAGATATGACATTTTCTTGAAAAAATCATGTGGTTTGACTCATCGTAAGCTCTGAAATGAATGAAATCACGCAATTTTAGGTTACCTTGATTTTTAACGTTCAGGATCTTCATTTTTATTCGCAAAATTATGTCCGGGTAATTCCATGTTTTGAACCAATGTGTGCCGCGGCTTGGACAGACGCAGACCAACATTGGTGGACTGACGGTTAATCATCTCAGAACGCGCGGCGGTAATTAGTTTACATCACTCAACAATTATCATCGATTGAAGTTGGCGTGTGTTTTTCTTCTTTTTTTGTTGAGGTATGGAAACACAGCGTTGCCGCCAATGAGCTATAACTTTAGAGTGGCAGCGGGCTGGTCCACCTTGTGCCACACAGGGTAGAAGGAAATCCTGGGAAAAAGCGGAATTTGGACGGCAGATTCCAAGGTTTGAGGTTAAATTTTGAAGGCTGTTTCCGGCGATGCCCGAGTTTGTTTACGAAACGACCGGAAACAACCTACAAAACTTAACCTCAAAATCGATTTTTACGGCAAGATGGCGGCGCCCTAGGTGACAATAATGAACCAGCGGAACGTTCCTTGATGTGCCACTCTAAAGTTATTGCTCATTGGTTGCCGCTAGCTCATCCGAGAGTGTTTTGTGAGTCACAAATTGTGACTTTAACCCTTTCTGTCATGAATTATGAGAGAAGTGTCACTGGGAGTCCGAAACCTATACCATTAAATTGAACGAACTTTTCTCATATGATTTCATGTGTGAGTCAATTTTTCCGAATTTCCATAAGGCTCCATGTAAAATGTCGTCTCTTATGATGGACACTGTGACGGAAAGGGTTAAGGCAGTGGTGGGTTCGTGAAATGCTATATATCAATTTTTACTCATTTTAAAACTTTAGAAAAGTATCGATCGTCAGGGGGTGCAATGGAACTCCCGAGTAATCGATACTTTTTTATAGTTTTAAATGGAGAGAGGACATGCGATGTATCGCATTTCACGAGCCACCACTGCTTTAAGGTCAACGGATCGAGACATACTGAAAAAAAAAAATTGTCAGAAACTTAACGATTTGTGAACCGAGGTAATGGAATGCTACTGTTACCAGAGTTCTATAGTGTTCGTACCTTAATTCTTGACAATTTCAAGGAAAATCTAGTGCAGTGACCATATTCTGTTGGTTAGACTAGAATTTTCTGGTGAAAGTACTTGATTTTCCACGGTTCACGTATCATCGAGCCTGTTGGCCGATCTTTCATTTCATTAGATAAGGCTGCTAGACTGGATAAATGAAAATGAAGGGCTGCTTTTGGTCTATTTAACGTGTTTATAAAAAATTAGAGCTCTTTAACCAAGTATACCTCCGCTACATTCGACAAATCGACAAGCTATCGACAAACTTTTGGAGTAGGGGATTGAAGTGTTTATTGTTACATAAAAACCTGTAAAAATGACGATGCGTATGAGCTCACTAAAAAATCAGGAAATTCACTCTTAGAATCAGGCTTAAAAGGCGAAAAGGCGGAGATTCCTATCTAAATTGAGACATATATCTCTGTGTTTCCGTAGAGAAAGTGACATAACATCTCTCTTGATACCTGCGTTGAACCGCCATAACGAATGGGGCTATTGCACACTTTTTCTATAAGCGATTTAATAGTCGATTATGGCGTAAAAACCTCAAAAAAAAAACGATGGCGGCACTAAAAACTTCCAAAATCCACTCCTAAACTCAATAAACGCAGTTATTTGCGGGAGCGTAATGGTGGCCGAAGGCACTAACAATGGGAGATTCCCATCTAACAATTCTGAGACTCCATCAAGAAGTGACCAATAAGAGACTACTTTCATTTGACACCGGTGTCACTTGGTGTTGCAGCACCATTCATCGGATGTGGATCATCACTCTGATGACTAATTACTCTGTGAATCATCCTTGTTAGCATAGAAAGAGTGACGAAATTAAGATAGGAATCTTCCATTGTTAGTGCCTTCGGCCACCATTACGCTCGCGCAAATAACTGCGTTGATTGAGTTTAGGAGTGGATTTTGGAAGTTTTTAGTGCCGCCATCGTTATTTTTTGAGGTTTTTACGCCATAATTGACTATTAAATCGCTTATAGCAAAAGTGTGCAATAGCCCCATTTGCCGTTATAGTAGTTATGTGAGTTTACTACTGAATTTTAGACTTTCTTACAATTAGTGTGATTTTCATGATTTTCGCTGGATTTTTACATCAGATTGGACTATTCATTTGCTGACAGGAAAAGTTTGCTAAAGCCCCATTCTTGATAATTTTGATGAAATTCTAGTACTGCAACCAAATTCTGTTAGTTACACTAGAATTTTCTGGTAAAAGTACTTGTTTCTGCACGGTTCACATATCATTGAGCTTCTGGTAATATTACAAGAATTTAGGAATTAGTATTTTTTTTTTTTTTAGTGTTTCATGATATAGCTTTATTGATTTTCAGCATCGAATATTTACGATGTTAAGCTAGCTAGGACTATATGTTGACAATGCGCGCACTTAAAATTTCCAAATTCAAGCTTGAATATAAAAACGATTGATGGAACATTGAAAAAGTTCAAAAATCATGTCTTATTTTGGTGTTTTTTGAAGCTTGCGGGGGAAAAAATGGCAAAAATGGCGGTGGACAGTGACGGCTCGTGCGATTTGGCAACAGTGTTTTTATCCCATTTAACTACATGGAAAACAATCGAAACTCGAGGAGGCTGCCAGCCTCCGCTTGAATCGATTTTTTACCTTAGTTTAAGTGGGAAAAATGCATGGTTGCCAAATCTCACGGGCCGCTACTGGCGGTGGAACGTCGAGAAATTGGACCGATGTTTCACGAAGAATGACCGTAAATATGATGGACCTGTAACCCGGCGTGAAAAATCAGTCAAAAACTGACCTTCCGTAAAAGGACACAGCGATAAATCTAGGGCTCTCCTCCTTTTGTGTATAATCTTTGACGGAACATTTTGTAAACTGAAGTGCTTTGTTCAGTGGCGTCGCGTGCAATTTGGCAACAATGTATCTACCCATTTAAACTCATGTAAAATATCGAATTCAGGGGGTGCACAGTGCACAAGGAAAATTCGATATAATTAATGAGTTTAAATGGAGCAGTTGCATTGTTGCCAGATGGCACGCGACGCCACTGGCTTTGTTCTACCGTGCGTTCAAGTCCTTTTTAAGTACTGTCCGGAACAAAAATAATGTCGGACGGCGGCGCGGCTGCTGGTGTGATTTGACAATGATACAATTGTCCGTTTAAACTTAGGCTAAATAATCGATTGTTGAGGAGGCTGATAGCCATCTGAGGAATCGATTCTTTTAAATGCGTTTAAATGGCGGAGGGGGGGGGAGAAAAAGACAGTTGCCAACCCAATTGAGGCAGTTGCACACTTTTGCTGTAAGCTATTTATAAGGGTCGATTCAGATAAAAACCTTCCAAAATAAAGATAGTAGCTCTAAAACCTCACGAAACTCACTCCGAAACTCATTATAAATGTATTTAAATGCGCAAGCGTGATGACGGCGTTTGGCACCGATAATTAATGAGAGATTCTCATCTCAGTTTCGTCACATTCCTCTATGCTAACAATGAAGATTCACAGAGTAATTAGACCACTAGAGAAGTGATCCACATCCAATTAATGGTGCCGTGACACCTGGTGACACCGGCGTCAAAGGAAAGTTGTCTCTTATTAGTCACTTCTTGATGGAGTGACAGTAGTATTATACAGGGTGGCCCAAAAGTAACTTTAAAATGGTCATAACTTTTTTAAAAATGAATATTTTTGAAATCGGTTTGCGCCATTCTTCATCATACAGAGGGGCTGATTGATGAGGGGCATTTTCAAATTTGGAGCCCCCCCGGGAAAAGGGGCCCCTTTTGGGGGGGCAACTCAAAATTTTCAAATGGCACCCCCTATCGAGTGATACCTCGTTTGAAAGAGGATAAAAAATGAAGACTTTCGGCGCAAACCGCGCATCGATATCTCGATTCACGTTCGAGATATCGAAGGTCAAAGTTCGATATCGACTGATTTTCAAAAATTCGCAGCGCCCCTCAAAATGATCCAAATAAAAGAAACTCTGGGTGCAAAATATTCTACTAAACAAGCTCTTTAAGAAAAAAAATACACCTATCCCGAAAATTTAAGCCAAATATGACGTTTAGGTCCTGAAAAATGTTCTACATTTTTTGAAAAATATTGAAACGCCGATCGTCACGGGTACGGTCCAAATATCAGAATGTGGACAGAAAACTGCTGCCGGAGTCTCTACAATGGCCTAGGATCCCTCAAAAATCCCACCGTTTTTATCTCTATCCGTTAAAAAGTAAAAAAAAAAAAAAAAAAAAAAAAAAATTGACCATCCAACAGTTCCTCATCTCACTATCGATAATGGCCAATTTTTTTGGGGTTGTAGTGAAAAAATTTAAGCTTTTGAGGGATCCTAGGCCATTGTAGAGACTCCGGCAGCAGTTTTCTGTCCACATTCTGATATTTGGACCGTACCCGTGACGATCGGCGTTTCAATATTTTTCAAAAAATGTAGAACATTTTTTAGGACCTAAACGTCTAATTTGGCTTAAATTTTCGGGATAGGTGTATTTTTTTTCTTAAAGAGCTGTTTAGTAGAATATTTTGCACCCAGAGTTTCTTTTATTTGGATCATTTTGAGGGGCGCTGCGAATTTTTGAAAATCAGTCGATATCGAACTTTGACCTTCGATATCTCGAACGTGAATCGAGATATCGATGCGCGGTTTGCGCCGAAAGTCTTCATTTTTTATCCTCTTTCAAACGAGGTATCACTCGATAGGGGGTGCCATTTGAAAATTTTGAGTTGCCCCCCCGAAAGGGCCCTTTCCGGGGGGCTTCAAATTTGAAAATGCCCCTCATCAATCAGCCCCTCTGTATGATGAAGAATGGCGCAAACCGATTTCAAAAATATTCATTTTTAAAAAAGTTATGACCATTTTAAAGTTACTTTTGGGCCACCCTGTATGAGAATCTCCCAGTATAATAGTGTCTTACGCCCGTCATCGCACGCTCGCGGATTTAAATGCATTTAATGAGTTTCGGAGTGAATTTCGTGCGTATTTAGTGCTACGACCGTTACACAATCTCACAATCAGTGAACTAATTTGAGTATTTCTATTAGGCATTTGTTATCCTTTTCAACAGATTCATATGTAATCTCTGCTCCAACCTTTGAAGAGCCGATGGATTGGAGGGTGTCGAAGATTCCAAAACGGCAGTGGGGCCAAATTTAGCAAAATATAAATATTTTACATTAAGTCTTATGGGAAATTTGTTTATTTTCCACCAAACCTGGCAGCTCTGCAAAACGGAATCCAGGGTTTTTAAAGAATTAAGTGATTTGGCATGCAAACGTTGCTATTAACCCTTAACTGCAGATGAGACCAGATTTGGAACAATTACTTTGAAGCCTTATCTAAAAGTAGGGGACTTGAGTTGTACTGTCGCTGCATGGTGGGTCACATGTGGAACAGATACTAAACGAGTAAGAATTGTCGATTTTGTCCTAGAGCGTGCAGCACAGGATATAGAACGTGCAGAGTGGTTGAAAATAGCTCACTGAAAATCTGATAGAGATTTTCCGATTTTCATTGTTATGTTTGGGAGTAACGCAGGGGTACCATATACAAAAAAAACAACTATTGAAACTTACTAACTTATTTTTTACTATTTTAATTTTTTTTTTTTTTTTTTTTTTTTTTTTTTTTTTTTTTTTTTTTTTAGCCTGAAAACTTTATTTTCAGTTGCATGGATACCTAAATGCGGGTAAGGCCATATTTTGAACAATTAATATTCAGGCTCTTTACCATTGAAATATAATGGAAAGAATTTTTTCACTATTTTTCCCTATCTCAAGGATCAAAGTTGTACGGAAAAAAAAATTATTTTATTGAAAAATAAAAGTCATGCAGTAAAGGGTTACATGAAAGATATCTTTATTAATTTACAGAGATATTTCACAAAGCCTGGTGCAAGGAAATTATGTTGAACTACAAGTCCTTCATACAGAGCTGAGCTGGTAACAGGTGGAAATGTCCGATTATACATGTCCAATGTACAACAAAAAATGTCCATTGCAACAATGTCCACTCTAAAATGTCCAATTTATAATTTGTCCTTAGTGTATAAATGTCCAATGTTAGTTCTATCTGCCCATCATACATAAACGCCGCTTAGTAAAAATGCCCAACCGTAGCCTAAGTACGCCAAAATAAAATCCTCAAGTTATAAATTTTCAGCTACTATACATTATTATCAGCGGTTTTGAACATGATGGCTATGCAGGATTTGTAACCAATGTTTTCATGAGTAGCGGGCTTGCTTCGTCTAAACGCAGCTTTGTGAAAACCTATTTGTTCTTTCCTACTTTTGAACACTTCGTCATTTCTAATTTCAGCCGCCTCCTTTGAGACACACTGGGGGGTGACATCATCTGCTTTTTGACCAGATTTGTTTTTTTGCTGTCTGCGAAGAAAGGTCCCTCTGACTGCAATTTTACCGGCGGGGAAAAAAACCATATGGTCTTGTTCAAGTTGAGGGGATGAGGCGAACTCTGGCGCATAAGGAAAGACCAAAATTCTATCATGAGATACAATGGTCTTCGGAGATTTTTTAGTGATGATCGAGTGCGGAGGAGTTTTTTATTGGCATATTAGAGGATTCTTGCTTTTTACTTTTTGTTGTATCGCCTTACTTCTGAGCTCATATGATTTTGTCATTTGTATCTTCTTTAGCGGCATACTGGCTGGTTTTTGCCGGTAAAAAAACAGTTTTTATTTACAAATGAATTTGGAAGATCCTTCAAATTGACAGAAAGTCAATTCTCGATACGTCTGGGTAAAGCTTATTGTATCTCTACTTTTTGCAGGCAAATCGTGTTGTCGTTTAGATACGTTGTTTACACTTGTACCAACAGCTGATTTCAAGGTCAAGTTTGATTAAAATAAAAAAAAACGCCGGCTTGAAGTCTGAGAAGCTTGGAATTTTTAGGTTATAAAGTAGAACGGTTAAATTCAAACCAAGGAGTGAAGAATAGTCGCAATTGAATGGAAGGCCTGCGTGGTCAACGCAGATAAGGGATCGGAAACGCGGGCTGGCCTCTGACTGGCTATAATCGAGGGTCCAAAGTATTTTTGGCCTTACGGTAATTAACACGGGGTTTTCGTGCAAATTCGAAAAGACTGTCTCAGTTGAAAAGTACGCACAATAGTATATGTTTACATGCTTGGCGTGCGTTTGAGTAACTCACTATTATGTGTACTTTTCAAGTGAGACAGTCTTCTCGAATTTGCAATATACCTACTGGTACTTGTGACCCATCAATTTGTTCGGAAAATTCTGCCAAATCGACTCGTATTAAATTGTTTAGAGGCAATTTTGCACAGGTTTCGAGATAAATGTCCCGGAACGAAAACCCCGTGTTAATTTCCATAAGGCCAAAAATACTTTGGACCCTCGATTTCCCTCCATTTCCAGCCAATTAGAAGCCGACTCTTATATCAGCATTGACCACGCTGGCCCTCAATGCAATTGCGCCTCTTGTTTACTCTTTGATTCAAACTCTCAAAGGTTTTCTGAGACAGGAACCAATAGAATTAGAGCTGTGTTTTAAAGCGTGGCACTTCACTAACAAAATACATTCTAATTTATGATGAAAATACAAAATACAATTCGGATGTAATTGGATAAAGAGTACAACACTTTCATGTTACGCAGCCGATAAGCACATGGCCCATCCCTCTAATATATGCTCAGCGCAGTGGCGCACCGAGAACTTTAGTTTGGTGGGGGTTTCACAGCAAATTTTCCATTTCCTGAGGTCTTTTAGGGGGGGAGGGGGGTTGAAAGCAAATTTGGCCGAAGATGGCCTTTTTTAGGGAAAAATCTTGATGCTTAGAGGGGGGGGGTTGACCCTAAACCACCGCACCCCCTTGGGTGCGCCACTGGTTAAGCGACTACAGTTGGTCGTCAAAGAATAGCAGGGCTGCCGTTTTGCGTAGAATCAATGCTATTTTTCTAGTCACCGATGATTCCACCGGTTGAGAAAAGATTACACAGTTCAGTTCAGTGTATGACTGTAATGCACGAAAATACTCTGTTCTGTAATCTTTCCATAATCGGTGGAAACTCCGTTGATTAATTAAAATATCCGCAAGTTTTTTAAAGTAATCGACGACTCCACCGGTTGAGAAAAGATTACAGATGCGAGTATTTTACTTTATTACAGCCATGCACTGAACTGAACTGTGTAATCTTTTCTCAACCGGTGGAATCATCGGTGAATTGAAAAATAGCATTGATTCTACGCAAAACGGTTAATCAATGGGAATCGGTTTGCATCCACCCAGTGTTGCCAGCTTCACGATTTTAACACTTTTTAGACGGGAGTCAGTTAACATCTTTTTTTGACCGCGGAAGTCAGTTAACATACGGGTCATTATTTTGTAACGGGTGGGACATTCAGACGACTTTGAAGTAATTTTTTTCAACTTTTTAATCATTTAAATGAAAAAAAACTATTCCACCAACAGAAAGGTCTTAACTTCTAGACAGTGATAGGATTTTCAAAATTTAAAAGAAGTCTATCCAAAGCTGAGAAAAGAGCAAAATAGGGGTGTACCGGGTGGGACAGAAAATGGACAAGGTTTTTGAATCACTTCAGAAAAAGTTGAAACTCTGTGAGTTTTGAAGAGATAAAAATATAGACAAAAATATATGTTAAAGTTGAGGATATAAGCTTTGATCCTACATAAAGTTTTTTGCATTTACTAAATTATTTTTCTCTAAAAAAAATTAAAAAGTAGCGTAACGGGTGAGACAGCTATAGGTTTTGTAACGGGTGGGCGTGGGCCGGTGGGACGCATGTGATTTGGCCATTGAAAATACACATCAAACCTGCTGTACCATCAACTCGTTGGACCTTTTTAGATTTAGATGATATATTCGTGTCTGGTTGAACGACAAGACTGCCAGGCTCTAATTTTCAAATTTAAATTTTTACATATCATGTCAACTTTACTGTAGAATGACCCATACGTCCGAATGGGGCAGTTGCAAGGGTCTGAAATGTTGTGAAACTTATAAAGAAAATGAAAGTACTTGATGAGCTGAGATCAAAGATGCCTTTGGTTTCTAATTACGTCCTATTGTTCCGGAGATGAGATTTTAGCCCAAAATACATTGTTTTAAATGGGAATTCCGCGGAGTGACGTCACCACGCACACGATTTTTAGCAACTTTACACGTGTGTATCTCCAAAACCGGTACACTTAGAAAATAAACTGTAGGGAATACCCTACGAACACTTTCTCACACCATTTTTTATCTGGGGGCGGCCCCCAGACCCCCCTTTGAAATGTTGGGGGAGTCCCCTGGACACCCCTTTAAAATGCTGGGGGAGACCCCGACCCCCTTTTAGAATTCCGGGGGAGACCCCCCCCCAGTGGCAGACCCCCCTTTAGCGTTACGGGGGCGGCCCCCAGACCCCCCTTTGAAATGTTGGGGGAGACCCCAAACCCCCCTTTTAAATGCTGGGGGAGACCCCAGACCCTCTTTTAGAATTCTGGGGGAGACCACTAGACCCGCAAATATTTATTAAATATTTTCATCTCTTAGACATAATTCTCCCTTCAATCCGAAGAGTTAGCAAATCTGTAGCGAAGCTGTACGAATAGTTGCCTACTTCATCAATTGAAGGCTAATTGAGATCCCTAAATTCTAATCTGATGTTGTGTTCAACAAGTTTTAGATTAATTCCAGATTCCAATAAGTTCATATTCTATACGTTGCATTCATACTATTTGTTGGAGTTTCTTTTTTTCCTTAGTTTTTATAGGTTGTCAAAATCGATTTGATTCTTGCATTTACTCCAATGAATACAATTTTTGGTTCCTTCTTTCAAACGGTGGATCTTCAAAATAATTTTTTAGTTTAGCAGATTAAATCTCCTTCCAAAGATGTACTTTGTTTGTAGACTGCGTACGCAAAATTTCAAAAAAATGTCAACAAAATTCATCCAGCCATTTTTGATTGACCCTTCTTTATACGTTTAATTTTCCTTATACGTTCTTTGGCTGAAAATGTCAAACGGAGCTTTAAAAATCGGTAGAGTAGCAAATGCCGTAACGACGTAACGGCGGCGTAACGCTTACGCAAGTGAATCCGTACAAATTCATACGGAAAGGCAGAGCGCGCGGCTCTGCGACGCGGTTTGCAAGTATGACCGATTCGCGCTCAGCTGGAAATCGACGAATGAACATTGTGGACGAGGGTCGGTCTTAGAGACATTATTTTATACAGAGTTTTTCGGGCATGGGCGCAGATAAATCAGGAATTTGTCTTTTCTCTCTCCATCCATTAAAACACATGTGTTAGAAAGTATAGGAAAGAGGGCCATCATGTGACTTCAGCCCCTATCGCCGTCCTTTTTTATCACATGTGTTCAAATGGATGGAGAGAGGAAAAGACAAATTCCTATATTCGCCCATGGTTTCAGGTTTTAACATCAGGAAATTCTGGAACCGATTTTTCAAGTGAAAATAAGACAAATTTGTCCTAAAAGCATGGATCTAAAAATGATTCATTACATAAAACAGGATTGTATGATAACAAAAATCAGGTTAGCAGAGATTTCGTCCAAAGCAAAAATGTCCAATTTTTTTTTGGTCCAACTTTCTATTTGGCCAATGTAAGAATACGTACAGAAATTGTTTGTCCAAATTTAAAAACGTCCAGAGTTTACTTTTGTCCAACCGAAAATTGGCCAAAAACATTATGTCCAAAAATGAGAAGACGCGCGCTCTACAAAAGATTCAAACACGATATTCATCGATAGGATAGGTAGTTAAATGACCTTTTTTGATAAACAAAAAAATTGATTGTTCATTTCTTCTAATGCGTAATTGTGTGTTCCGCTGATTTGTTGATTTCCACGAATGTTTCAAAATATGGACGAAATTGATAAACCGATGCAAAATGGACTAAATAAAATGTGGGTAAGTCGTACGTTGGACAGATCAGCGCTTTGGAGGAAATAATAATGGACAGTTTATATTGGAAAATTTACATTGGGCGATCTTATTTGGACAAAACGTGTATTGGACGAATTATAGGATTGGACGAAATCTCTTGGATCCCAAAAATCATCATACATTTCATGCCTACTATGTGACCTGGCATCGCTAAGGCCATAGCCCATAAGCGAAAATTTTTCCCAATCGAGAGCCCAAAAGCGCAAATGTGACACCTGAAAAGCGCAAATTTTCAAAGCCCAAAAGCGCAAATTGTATCGAAATGCGATTCGATAAATATACATCGAATATCGAGCGGAGAAATAAGAGATAGATAACGTGGGGGGGGGGGGGGGGGCACAGAAATGTGAAATAATGAAGTCGCTTACCGCTGTATCTTGTTGATTGTGGGGTATCGCAAAAATTCTTAGACTTCACAGGAATGCGTCAAAGTATTAAAATCAAAATCCGTTTATATGCGTTTCGCTTGACATTTCATCCCAATTTTCTTTAAGAAATTAAGGATAGACATTTTATTGGTTATCAGTTCATTGTGTGTGCTTTGCAGGAAAGCTGATTTTTTGCATTTGGGAGGAGGTGTTTCGATGCTATTTATTTTCACATAAGTCTCTGCGTGGACATCTTTGAGCACTTCAATAAAGTAGTTATGGTTAGAAGTTAGTTAAAGTTAGATAACATAAACTCGCACCGTACTCGCACTGAGCTTATCTGTATAATCAGCCGCGCGCTTCCCAATGTTTCGACCAAACGCAGTTGCCACATATCCTTATTCGATAAATCAAAAATGCGACTCATATCGATCGCGCCAAACAAACCTATCGAATCGACAGCCCAAAAGCGCAAAAAGGATAATTTGCGCTTTTGGGCTCTCACTATGAGAAATTTGCGCTTATGGGTTTCACCGATCGCTAAAAACACAGTTGGAACGGCGCACAGAGGATGTAAACATGGAATTTCTCGGACATAATTTTGCAAGAACAAGAAATAGCAAGATAAATTAACCCTTTCACTATCTCAGCTTACTCGCTTTTGAGTGGGTAGATAAATATGCCTACTCCGGGGTGTTAATTTTGCTTATCCCCTTAGTTGAAGGCGCTCCTCAAAATGCTTTACAAATGTCAACAACTTGGAGCAGCATCTGTCTGTAAAAAATTGAATTGTAGCGAAGCACGTCTACGGTAACAAAAACGAGTATACTCGGGCCAGTGGCGTGGCGTAAAATCTAGCAACGTTGTAATGTGTCAATTTAAACCCAAATAAAAAGATCGAACTATTGGGTGTTCGGTGAACACCCTCGCATTCGACCGTTTACATGGGTTCAAATGGACTTATTACAACGTTTCTAGATTGCACGCTACGCCACTGGCTCGGGCGTGTTATTGAGAGGGTTTTAAAAATCTGAGAAGGCATTCGTTTTAGAGTTTGAATTGAGTCAGTTAAGGTGATTCTATGGCAAACTCCCAGAAATGTTAAACCGATAGATGGCGTTACTTGTCGCTGGCTCCGAAAATAGCCGTTTTTTGATGGTTTTCGGCTGTTTTCTCTGAACAGACGAATATTAGACAAAAAATCGGACTGTCAGCACCTGCTTAATTTTTGCTTTTTTTGAGTCATAAACCGGCCAAATTGGTTCTAAAATAAAGGCGTAACTATGCAAAGAAAAAATCATATGTAATTTGGAGTTGTATCAGTGAAGATTACAGGTGAAACAGAAACCTACACCAATTTGGCCCGTTTATGGCTCAAAAATCAAGAAAAAAATTAAGCAGTTGCTGACATTCCGATTTTTTGTCTATTATTTGTCTGTTCAGAGAAAACAGCCGAAAACCATCAAAAAACGGCTATTTTCGGAGCCAGCGACAAGTAACGCCATCTATTGGATTAAAATTTCCGGGAGTTTGCCATAGAATCACCTTAACATTATTATAAAAGAAAATCTCGACACTTTCATGTTTTTTTTTTTTTTTTTTTTTTTTTTTTTTTTTTTTTTTTTTTAAGCAAATAACGAAAACATGTCTTAAGTCCGGGAAAATCTATTTTTTCGACTCAGTGTCCGGTGGTCGCGTCGCGTCGGTGGACTGGTGAATAGTGGCGCAGACACTCACCGAAAATTGCGTCACCAGTCATCTTTCCACCACTATCCCACTCTTTATTCGTCTTAAACTCCGTGTTTATACCTCGACGTTCGTTGTCATGGTCCAAGCTTCGGCTGTCCAGCGATACGTCGCACATCGGGCCAAAAAATGAAAACGTCTGAACATCATTGCATGAATAATATACTGTAAGGAATACCCTACGAATACTTTCTCATACCATAATTTCTGGGAGAGCCCCCCAGACCCCCCTTCAAAATACTGAAGGAGACCCCCAAACCCCCCATAAAATGGTGGGGGAGACCCCCAAACCCCCCTTTAGAACTCTAGGAGACCCCCGAAAACCCCCCCTTTAGAATTCTGGGGGAGATACTCCTTTTGAGTATACTCGGGGAGCCCCCCGGAATGCCCCGGATCCCCTTTAGAACTCTAGACCACCCTTTAAAATTTCCCGGGGGGTGACCTCCAGACCCCCATTTTTACCCATTTCTGATTTTAATGAAAACCGACGTCAACTTAAAAGTTGGAATTAAAAAAAAAAAAAAAAAAAAAAAAAAAAAAAAAAACCGAAAAAACCGAAAAAAAAAACGCTTCTGGGGAATCTAGACCTGTACAAAATTTGAATTCATATGGATCAATGGTTCAAAAGTTATGCCGGCACAATGGCTGCTTAGCATAGAACAAATCTGGAGCTACCCCCTTTTTAAGCTGACGGTCTCGGCATTAATTTTAGAATTTGCGGAAACTTTAAAATTTGATAATAATAATAAAAAAAAAAAAAAAATAGTAAAAAAATGAATAAAAAAAAAATTAACAGGTGGTCAGAAAAATGAAAAACAATCTATTTTTAACATAGTTCAATGGGTAAAATTAGCGTACCAAATGCCATGTAATTTTGAGGGGTCAGGTTAAAATCACGCTTTTTGGTATGATTTGGTATGGACAGGCCCCTTAAAAAATCACTAACAAATCCTGAAATTGTTATTAAAAAAAAAAAAAAAAAAAATCAGAGACATAATTTTTTTAAAAGGGGTTTTTTGTGCGGTGCGTTCTAAGTGCCCATCTTAGGGTTAAAAGGAAAAATGATATTTATATCATTCGTGAAGCGAAAAGCAAAAATGGAATAGAGGTTTTAGTAATGGCGGCAGACGGTGATGAGCGTTCCAAACAAAAACAGTTTGTCTTTCTCGATCTCACGTAACCCTTTTGTACTGCCATCTCACTCTAATTTCAAAAATCGTGCGTAGAGACATCTCTCGTAAAATATTTTGGCTGAAATGAATTCCTCGAGGCATTTTAACGCGATGATGATGATGTGTCGTAAAACAAGGCCCTGTATACGAATTTCGAAACTAGAAAGAGCCAGGTATACACGAGGGTCACGGGAGAGCGAGTGAGATAGTTTGGAACGCTGCGCGAGTTTTATCACAACCGATTACGACCGATGAGTGCATTGTTGTGGTTGTTGGCTAACCGTTGACTTTGAACTAAAACCGTCTATTTTATGTCCAGAAAGATCTATGTATACTTCAAACCAGTGGCGTAGCCTGCAATTCGGCAACATTGAAATGCGTCCATTTAAACCCATGAAAAATATCGAAGTATTGGGTGTTCGGTGAACACCTTCGCATTGGACCTTTTACATGAGTTTAAATAGACTAAATACAACGTTGCTAAATTGCAAGCTACCGCTACGCCACTGTTTCAAACCAGCGTGCGACACTAGCGGATCCAAGTTCTTCGACAAGATCCTTGTCCTTCTCTCTCTTCACCCATTAGAATGCACGTGTTAACAAAGGATAGAAGAGAGGCCGAAAATCATGTGACTGCCCCTAATCTGTCCTTTTCTATCATATACGCGTTCTAAGGGGAGAAGAGAGAGAAGGATAGATTCCTAGCCGATCCAAGTTATTGTCTTCTCTCTCTCTCTCTCTCTCTCTCTCTCTCTTCTTTCTCTCTCTCTCTCTCTCCCTCTCTCTCGCTCTCTCTCTCTCTCCCTCTCTCTCTCCTCCCATTAGAATGCATGTGTTAGCAAAGGATAGAAGAGGGGGCGAAAATCACGTGACTGCCCCTAATCTGTCCTTTTCTATCATACGCGTTCTAATAGGAGAGGAGAGAGAAGGATAGATTCCTAGTGAAGCCAATTATTGTCCTTCTCTCTCTCCTCCATTAGAATGCATGTGTTAGCAAACGTTGGAAGTGGGGGCGAAAATCACGTGACTACCTCTAATCTGTCCTTTTCTATCATACGCGTTCTAATGGGAGAGGAGAGAGAAGGATAAATCCTAGCGAAGCCAAGTTATTGTCCTTCTCTCTCTTCTCCTATTAGAATGCATGTGATAGCAAAGGATAGAAGAGGGGGCAAAAATCACGTGACTGCCCTAATCTGTTCTTTTCTATCATACGCGTTCTAATGGGAGAAGAGAGAGAAGGGTACATTTCTGGATACGCCAGTGGCGAGTGACGTTGCGCGGCAAAACCTTGCATTATTACCAGGGGACCAGGGCCCGAACTCCAATAATCATTTCTCTCCAACTTCAAGTCTCTCTCTACTGATGGAAATTTCTATAACCTAACCAACGAAGCCAGGCTCACCGCCACGCCGCACAGTGGTTTGACATTTTAATTTTGCTGGACATGAAAATTTTTGATTTTTTGCTTCAGAAAACATTTAAGATATGACATTTTCTTGAAAAAATCATGTGGTTTGACTCATCGTAAGCTCTGAAATGAATGAAATCACGCAATTTTAGGTTACCTTGATTTTTAACGTTCAGGATCTTCATTTTTATTCGCAAAATTATGTCCGGGTAATTCCATGTTTTGAACCAATGTGTGCCGCGGCTTGGACAGACGCAGACCAACATTGGTGGACTGACGGTTAATCATCTCAGAACGCGCGGCGGTAATTAGTTTACATCACTCAACAATTATCATCGATTGAAGTTGGCGTGTGTTTTTCTTCTTTTTTTGTTGAGGTATGGAAACACAGCGTTGCCGCCAATGAGCTATAACTTTAGAGTGGCAGCGGGCTGGTCCACCTTGTGCCACACAGGGTAGAAGGAAATCCGGGGAAAAAGCGGAATTTGGACGGCAGATTCCAAGGTTTGAGGTTAAATTTTGAAGGCTGTTTCCGGCGATGCCCGAGTTTGTTTACGAAACGACCGGAAACAACCTACAAAACTTAACCTCAAAATCGATTTTTACGGCAAGATGGCGGCGCCCTAGGTGACAATAATGAACCAGCGGAACGTTCCTTGATGTGCCACTCTAAAGTTATTGCTCATTGGTTGCCGCTAGCTCATCCGAGAGTGTTTTGTGAGTCACAAATTGTGACTTTAACCCTTTCTGTCATGAATTATGAGAGAAGTGTCACTGGGAGTCCGAAACCTATACCTTTAAAATTTGAACGAACTTTTCTCATATGATTTCATGTGTGAGTCAATTTTTCCGAATTTCCATAAGGCTCCATGAAAAATGTCGTCTCTTATGATGGACACTGTGACGGAAAGGGTTAAGGCAGTGGTGGGTTCGTGAAATGCTATATATCAATTTTTACTCATTTTAAAACTTTAGAAAAGTATCGATCGTCAGGGGGTGCAATGGAACTCCCGAGTAATCGATACTTTTTTATAGTTTTAAATGGAGAGAGGACATGCGATGTATCGCATTTCACGAGCCACCACTGCTTTAAGGTCAACGGATCGAGACATACTGAAAACAAAAAATTGTCAGAAACTTAACGATTTGTGAACCGAGGTAATGGAATGCTACTGTTACCAGAGTTCTATAGTGTTCGTACCTTAATTCTTGACAATTTCAAGGAAAATCTAGTGCAGTGACCATATTCTGTTGGTTAGACTAGAATTTTCTGGTGAAAGTACTTGATTTTCCACGGTTCACGTATCATCGAGCCTGTTGGCCGATCTTTCATTTCATTAGATAAGGCTGCTAGACTGGATAAATGAAAATGAAGGGCTGCTTTTGGTCTATTTAACGTGTTTAAAAAAAATTAGAGCTCTTTAACCAAGTATACCTCCGCTACATTCGACAAATCGACAAGCTATCGACAAACTTTTGGAGTAGGGGATTGAAGTGTTTATTGTTACATAAAAACCTGTAAAAATGACGATGCGTATGAGCTCACTAAAAAATCAGGAAATTCACTCTTAGAATCAGGCTTAAAAGGCGAAAAGGCGGAGATTCCTATCTAAATTGAGACATATATCTCTGTGTTTCCGTAGAGAAAGTGACATAACATCTCTCTTGATACCTGCGTTGAACCGCCATAACGAATGGGGCTATTGCACACTTTTTCTATAAGCGATTTAATAGTCGATTATGGCGTAAAAACCTCAAAAAAATAACGATGGCGGCACTAAAAACTTCCAAAATCCACTCCTAAACTCAATAAACGCAGTTATTTGCGGGAGCGTAATGGTGGCCGAAGGCACTAACAATGGGAGATTCCCATCTAACAATTCTGAGACTCCATCAAGAAGTGACCAATAAGAGACTACTTTCATTTGACACCGGTGTCACTTGGTGTTGCAGCACCATTCATCGGATGTGGATCATCACTCTGATGACTAATTACTCTGTGAATCATCCTTGTTAGCATAGAAAGAGTGACGAAATTAAGATAGGAATCTTCCATTGTTAGTGCCTTCGGCCACCATTACGCTCGCGCAAATAACTGCGTTGATTGAGTTTAGGAGTGGATTTTGGAAGTTTTTAGTGCCGCCATCGTTATTTTTTTGAGGTTTTTACGCCATAATTGACTATTAAATCGCTTATAGCAAAAGTGTGCAATAGCCCCATTTGCCGTTATAGTAGTTATGTGAGTTTACTACTGAATTTTAGACTTTCTTACAATTAGTGTGATTTTCATGATTTTCGCTGGTTTTTTACATCAGATTGGACTATTCATTTGCTGACAGGAAAAGTTTGCTAAAGCCCCATTCTTGATAATTTTGATGAAATTCTAGTACTGCAACCAAATTCTGTTAGTTACACTAGAATTTTCTGGTAAAAGTACTTGTTTCTGCACGGTTCACATATCATTGAGCTTCTGGTAATATTACAAGAATTTAGGAATTAGTATTTTTTTTTTTTTTAGTGTTTCATGATATAGCTTTATTGATTTTCAGCATCGAATATTTACGATGTTAAGCTAGCTAGGACTATATGTTGACAATGCGCGCACTTAAAATTTCCAAATTCAAGCTTGAATATAAAAACGATTGATGGAACATTGAAAAAGTTCAAAAATCATGTCTTATTTTGGTGTTTTTTGAAGCTTGGGGGGGAAAAAAAATGGCAAAAATGGCGGTGGACAGTGACGGCTCGTGCGATTTGGCAACAGTGTTTTTATCCCATTTAACTACATGGAAAACAATCGAAACTCGAGGAGGCTGCCAGCCTCCGCTTGAATCGTTTTTTTACCTTAGTTTAAGTGGGAAAAATGCATGGTTGCCAAATCTCACGGGCCGCTACTGGCGGTGGAACGTCGAGAAATTGGACCGATGTTTCACGAAGAATGACCGTAAATATGATGGACCTGTAACCCGGCGTGAAAAATCAGTCAAAAACTGACCTTCCGTAAAAGGACACAGCGATAAATCTAGGGCTCTCCTCCTTTTGTGTATAATCTTTGACGGAACATTTTGTAAACTGAAGTGCTTTGTTCAGTGGCGTCGCGTGCAATTTGGCAACAATGTATCTACCCATTTAAACTCATGTAAAATATCGAATTCAGGGGGTGCACAGTGCACAAGGAAAATTCGATATAATTAATGAGTTTAAATGGAGCAGTTGCATTGTTGCCAGATGGCACGCGACGCCACTGGCTTTGTTCTACCGTGCGTTCAAGTCCTTTTTAAGTACTGTCCGGAACAAAAATAATGTCGGACGGCGGCGCGGCTGCTGGTGTGATTTGACAATGATACAATTGTCCGTTTAAACTTAGGCTAAATAATCGATTGTTGAGGAGGCTGATAGCCATCTGAGGAATCGATTCTTTTAAATGCGTTTAAATGGCGGAGGGGGGGGGGAGAAAAAGACAGTTGCCAACCCAATTGAGGCAGTTGCACACTTTTGCTGTAAGCTATTTATAAGGGTCGATTCAGAAAAAAACCCTCCAAAATAAAGATAGTAGCTCTAAAACCTCACGAAACTCACTCCGAAACTCATTATAAATGTATTTAAATGCGCAAGCGTGATGACGGCGTTTGGCACCGATAATTAATGAGAGATTCTCATCTCAGTTTCGTCACATTCCTCTATGCTAACAATGAAGATTCACAGAGTAATTAGACCACTAGAGAAGTGATCCACATCCAATTAATGGTGCCGTGACACCTGGTGACACCGGCGTCAAAGGAAAGTTGTCTCTTATTAGTCACTTCTTGATGGAGTGACAGTAGTATTATACAGGGTGGCCCAAAAGTAACTTTAAAATGGTCATAACTTTTTTAAAAATGAATATTTTTGAAATCGGTTTGCGCCATTCTTCATCATACAGAGGGGCTGATTGATGAGGGGCATTTTCAAATTTGGAGCCCCCGGAAAGGGCCCTTTGGGGGGGGCAACTCAAAATTTTCAAATGGCACCCCCTATCGAGTGATACCTCGTTTGAAAGAGGATAAAAAATGAAGACTTTCGGCGCAAACCGCGCATCGATATCTCGATTCACGTTCGAGATATCGAAGGTCAAAGTTCGATATCGACTGATTTTCAAAAATTCGCAGCGCCCTCAAAATGATCCAAATAAAAGAAACTCTGGGTGCAAAATATTCTACTAAACAAGCTCTTTAAGAAAAAAAATACACCTATCCCGAAAATTTAAGCCAAATATGACGTTTAGGTCCTGAAAAATGTTCTACATTTTTTGAAAAATATTGAAACGCCGATCGTCACGGGTACGGTCCAAATATCAGAATGTGGACAGAAAACTGCTGCCGGAGTCTCTACAATGGCCTAGGATCCCTCAAAAATCCCACCGTTTTTATCTCTATCCGTTAAAAAGTAAAAAAAAAAAAAAAAAAAAAAAAAAAATTGACCATCCAACAGTTCCTCATCTCACTATCGATAAGGGCCCAAATTTTTTTTGGGGTTGTAGTGAAAAAATTTAAGCTTTTGAGGGATCCTAGGCCATTGTAGAGACTCCGGCAGCAGTTTTCTGTCCACATTCTGATATTTGGACCGTACCCGTGACGATCGGCGTTTCAATATTTTTCAAAAAATGTAGAACATTTTTCAGGACCTAAACGTCTAATTTGGCTTAAATTTTCGGGATAGGTGTATTTTTTTTCTTAAAGAGCTGTTTAGTAGAATATTTTGCACCCAGAGTTTCTTTTATTTGGATCATTTTGAGGGGCGCTGCGAATTTTTGAAAATCAGTCGATATCGAACTTTGACCTTCGATATCTCGAACGTGAATCGAGATATCGATGCGCGGTTTGCGCCGAAAGTCTTCATTTTTTATCCTCTTTCAAACGAGGTATCACTCGATAGGGGGTGCCATTTGAAAATTTTGAGTTGCCCCCCCGAAAGGGCCCTTTCCGGGGGGCTTCAAATTTGAAAATGCCCCTCATCAATCAGCCCCTCTGTATGATGAAGAATGGCGCAAACCGATTTCAAAAAAATTCATTTTTAAAAAAGTTATGACCATTTTAAAGTTACTTTTGGGCCACCCTGTATGAGAATCTCCCAGTATAATAGTGTCTTACGCCCGTCATCGCACGCTCGCGGATTTAAATGCATTTAATGAGTTTCGGAGTGAATTTCGTGCGTATTTAGTGCTACGACCGTTACACAATCTCACAATCAGTGAACTAATTTGAGTATTTCTATTAGGCATTTGTTATCCTTTTCAACAGATTCATATGTAATCTCTGCTCCAACCTTTGAAGAGCCGATGGATTGGAGGGTGTCGAAGATTCCAAAACGGCAGTGGGGCCAAATTTAGCAAAATATAAAAATTTTACATTAAGTCTTATGGGAAATTTGTTTATTTTCCACCAAACCTGGCAGCTCTGCAAAACGGAATCCAGGGTTTTTAAAGAATTAAGTGATTTGGCATGCAAACGTTGCTATTAACCCTTAACTGCAGATGAGACCAGATTTGGAACAATTACTTTGAAGCCTTATCTAAAAGTAGGGGACTTGAGTTGTACTGTCGCTGCATGGTGGGTCACATGTGGAACAGATACTAAACGAGTAAGAATTGTCGATTTTGTCCTAGAGCGTGCAGCACAGGATATAGAACGTGCAGAGTGGTTGAAAATAGCTCACTGAAAATCTGATAGAGATTTTCCGATTTTCATTGTTATGTTTGGGAGTAACGCAGGGGTACCATATACAAAAAAAACAACTATTGAAACTTACTAACTTATTTTTTACTATTTTAATTTTTTTTTTTTTTTTTTTTTTTTTTTTTTTTTTTTTTTTTTTTTTTTGCCTGAAAACTTTATTTTCAGTTGCATGGATACCTAAATGCGGGTAAGGCCATATTTTGAACAATTAATATTCAGGCTCTTTACCATTGAAATATAATGGAAAGAATTTTTTCACTATTTTTCCCTATCTCAAGGATCAAAGTTGTACGGAAAAAAAAATTATTTATTGAAAAAAAAAAGTCATGCAGTAAAGGGTTACATGAAAGATATCTTTATTAATTTACAGAGATATTTCACAAAGCCTGGTGCAAGGAAATTATGTTGAACTACAAGTCCTTCATACAGAGCTGAGCTGGTAACAGGTGGAAATGTCCGATTATACATGTCCAATGTACAACAAAAAAAGTCCATTGCAACAATGTCCACTCTAAAATGTCCAATTTATAATTTGTCCTTAGTGTATAAATGTCCAATGTTAGTTCTATCTGCCCATCATACATAAACGCCGCTTAGTAAAAATGCCCAACCGTAGCCTAAGTACGCCAAAATAAAATCCTCAAGTTATAAATTTTCAGCTACTATACATTATTATCAGCGGTTTTGAACATGATGGCTATGCAGGATTTGTAACCAATGTTTTCATGAGTAGCGGGCTTGCTTCGTCTAAACGCAGCTTTGTGAAAACCTATTTGTTCTTTCCTACTTTTGAACACTTCGTCATTTCTAATTTCAGCCGCCTCCTTTGAGACACACTGGGGGGTGACATCATCTGCTTTTTGACCAGATTTGTTTTTTTGCTGTCTGCGAAGAAAGGTCCCTCTGACTGCAATTTTACCGGCGGGGAAAAAAACCATATGGTCTTGTTCAAGTTGAGGGGATGAGGCGAACTCTGGCGCATAAGGAAAGACCAAAATTCTATCATGAGATACAATGGTCTTCGGAGATTTTTTTGTGATGATCGAGTGCGGAGGAGTTTTTTATTGGCATATTAGAGGATTCTTGCTTTTTACTTTTTGTTGTATCGCCTTACTTCTGAGCTCATATGATTTTGTCATTTGTATCTTCTTTAGCGGCATACTGGCTGGTTTTTGCCGGTAAAAAAACAGTTTTTATTTACAAATGAATTTGGAAGATCCTTCAAATTGACAGAAAGTCAATTCTCGATACGTCTGGGTAAAGCTTATTGTATCTCTACTTTTTGCAGGCAAATCGTGTTGTCGTTTAGATACGTTGTTTACACTTGTACCAACAGCTGATTTCAAGGTCAAGTTTGATTAAAAAAAAAAAAAAACGCCGGCTTGAAGTCTGAGAAGCTTGGAATTTTTAGGTTATAAAGTAGAACGGTTAAATTCAAACCAAGGAGTGAAGAATAGTCGCAATTGAATGGAAGGCCTGCGTGGTCAACGCAGATAAGGGATCGGAAACGCGGGCTGGCCTCTGACTGGCTATAATCGAGGGTCCAAAGTATTTTTGGCCTTACGGTAATTAACACGGGGTTTTCGTGCAAATTCGAAAAGACTGTCTCAGTTGAAAAGTACGCACAATAGTATATGTTTACATGCTTGGCGTGCGTTTGAGTAACTCACTATTATGTGTACTTTTCAAGTGAGACAGTCTTCTCGAATTTGCAATATACCTACTGGTACTTGTGACCCATCAATTTGTTCGGAAAATTCTGCCAAATCGACTCGTATTAAATTGTTTAGAGGCAATTTTGCACAGGTTTCGAGATAAATGTCCCGGAACGAAAACCCCGTGTTAATTTCCATAAGGCCAAAAATACTTTGGACCCTCGATTTCCCTCCATTTCCAGCCAATTAGAAGCCGACTCTTATATCAGCATTGACCACGCTGGCCCTCAATGCAATTGCGCCTCTTGTTTACTCTTTGATTCAAACTCTCAAAGGTTTTCTGAGACAGGAACCAATAGAATTAGAGCTGTGTTTTAAAGCGTGGCACTTCACTAACAAAATACATTCTAATTTATGATGAAAATACAAAATACAATTCGGATGTAATTGGATAAAGAGTACAACACTTTCATGTTACGCAGCCGATAAGCACATGGCCCATCCCTCTAATATATGCTCAGCGCAGTGGCGCACCGAGAACTTTAGTTTGGTGGGGGTTTCACAGCAAATTTTCCATTTCCTGAGGTCTTTTAGGGGGGGAGGGGGGTTGAAAGCAAATTTGGCCGAAGATGGCCTTTTTTAGGGAAAAATCTTGATGCTTAGAGGGGGGGGGTTGACCCTAAACCACCGCACCCCCTTGGGTGCGCCACTGGTTAAGCGACTACAGTTGGTCGTCAAAGAATAGCAGGGCTGCCGTTTTGCGTAGAATCAATGCTATTTTTCTAGTCACCGATGATTCCACCGGTTGAGAAAAGATTACACAGTTCAGTTCAGTGTATGACTGTAATGCACGAAAATACTCTGTTCTGTAATCTTTCCATAATCGGTGGAAACTCCGTTGATTAATTAAAATATCCGCAAGTTTTTTAAAGTAATCGACGACTCCACCCGGGTTTAGAAAAGATTACAGATGCGAGTATTTTACTTTATTACAGCCATGCACTGAACTGAACTGTGTAATCTTTTCTCAACCGGTGGAATCATCGGTGAATTGAAAAAAAGCATTGATTCTACGCAAAACGGTTAATCAATGGGAATCGGTTTGCATCCACCCAGTGTTGCCAGCTTCACGATTTTAACACTTTTTAGACGGGAGTCAGTTAACATCTTTTTTTGACCGCGGAAGTCAGTTAACATACGGGTCATTATTTTGTAACGGGTGGGACATTCAGACGACTTTGAAGTAATTTTTTTCAACTTTTTAATCATTTAAATGAAAAAAAACTATTCCACCAACAGAAAGGTCTTAACTTCTAGACAGTGATAGGATTTTCAAAATTTAAAAGAAGTCTATCCAAAGCTGAGAAAAGAGCAAAATAGGGGTGTACCGGGTGGGACAGAAATGGACAAGGTTTTTGAATCACTTCAGAAAAAGTTGAAACTCTGTGAGTTTTGAAGAGATAAAAATATAGACAAAAATATATGTTAAAGTTGAGGATATAAGCTTTGATCCTACATAAAGTTTTTTGCATTTACTAAATTATTTTCTCTAAAAAAAATTAAAAAGTAGCGTAACGGGTGAGACAGCTATAGGTTTTGTAACGGGTGGGCGTGGGCCGGTGGGACGCATGTGATTTGGCCATTGAAAATACACATCAAACCTGCTGTAACATCAACTCGTTGGACCTTTTTAGATTTAGATGATATATTCGTGTCTGGTTGAACGACAAGACTGCCAGGCTCTAATTTTCAAATTTAAATTTTTACATATCATCTCAACTTTACTGTAGAATGACCCATACGTCCGAATGGGGCAGTTGCAAGGGTCTGAAATGTTGTGAAACTTATAAAGAAAATGAAAGTACTTGATGAGCTGAGATCAAAGATGCCTTTGGTTTCTAATTACGTCCTATTGTTCCGGAGATGAGATTTTAGCCCAAAATACATTGTTTTAAATGGGAATTCCGCGGAGTGACGTCACCACGCACACGATTTTTAGCAACTTTACACGTGTGTATCTCCAAAACCGGTACACTTAGAAAATAAACTGTAGGGAATACCCTACGAACACTTTCTCACACCATTTTTATCTGGGGGCGGCCCCCAGACCCCCCTTTGAAATGTTGGGGGAGTCCCCTGGACACCCCTTTAAAATGCTGGGGGAGACCCCGACCCCCTTTTTGAATTCCGGGGGAGACCCCCCCCCAGTGGCAGACCCCCCCTTTTGCGTTACGGGGGCGGCCCCCAGACCCCCCTTTGAAATGTTGGGGGAGACCCCAAACCCCCCTTTTAAATGCTGGGGGAGACCCCAGACCCTCTTTTAGAATTCTGGGGGAGACCACTAGACCCGCAAATATTTATTAAATATTTTCATCTCTTAGACATAATTCTCCCTTCAATCCGAAGAGTTAGCAAATCTGTAGCGAAGCTGTACGAATAGTTGCCTACTTCATCAATTGAAGGCTAATTGAGATCCCTAAATTCTAATCTGATGTTGTGTTCAACAAGTTTTAGATTAATTCCAGATTCCAATAAGTTCATATTCTATACGTTGCATTCATACTATTTGTTGGAGTTTCTTTTTTTCCTTAGTTTTTATAGGTTGTCAAAATCGATTTGATTCTTGCATTTACTCCAATGAATACAATTTTTGGTTCCTTCTTTCAAACGGTGGATCTTCAAAATAATTTTTTAGTTTAGCAGATTAAATCTCCCTCCAAAGATGTACTTTGTTTGTAGACTGCGTACACAAAATTTCAAAAAAATGTCAACAAAATTCATCCAGCCATTTTTGATTGACCCTTCTTTATACGTTTAATTTTCCTTATACGTTCTTTTTTTGGTTTGATGGAACCTACATTGCCTTTAAACGGTATCAGACTTAAGAGTTGTTTATTGTAGCTATACAATATACATGGAAAAAAAATTATGCCTAGGCAGATTGCAAACTTTTTGTTTTAATATTCATCAAACTTAATTGAGTCATGCTTGAATTACTTATTCCAAATATTATTTTTGTCTTTTTATTGGCTTAGTTTAAAAGATTTTTGCTCGATCGCACCTATATTGCACCATGAAACGGTCTTGAAGGTTTTTCATGATGACTGTATGAGAGAAATATTTTAATGGGTTGGTAACATGTTATGTTTGTGCAAAGTTTCATCAAAATTCATCCCATTAATGATTGACTCCAAGTTTTAACATTAATTCCTCACTTTATTTAATTCTTTTTTTTTTGGTCGAACACTCTATTTTGATTTTTAAACTCTCTTAAGGGTTGTATATTGTAACTGTAAGAGATGCTTTCTTTTGTAGACTAATTGTAGATTGTATTCGCCAGTTTTCATCAATATTCATTGGACCAAACCTGAACTATCCCAATTAATAGGAGTATGTTTTTACTTGCTTATATTCCCATATTTTTTTCTCAATCGCACCTATATTGCCTCTCGAAAAGGTTTTATCGGTTATGTATGGTGACTAAGAAAGCAAAATATGTTAGTATTTTGATAGTGCATTGTGTGTACAAAAGTTTTATCAAAATTCATCGAGCCATACTTGATTGACTCCAAGTAAAAAGATTAATTTCTCACGATAATTCCATTTTTTGGCTCGAGCGCACTTATTTTGATTTTTTAAACGGTTTTAAGGGTTGAATATTGTAACTATGTGTGGTTTATTTTATAGTAGGCAGAATGTAGATTTTTTTTGCTAACTTTTATCAAAATTGATTGGGCCAAACTTGAATTATTCCAGTTTTACCCATGTTTACCCATTTTACCATTGATTTCAATGGAAATCATTTTTTCCCCATAACTAACCTAAAAGTTGAAATTTCAAAAAAACAAAAAAAAGTGCCTCTGGGGAATCTAAAAAGCAATAGCTGTGCAAAATCTGGAAGCATAAGGACCAATATTTGAAAAGTTATGGGAGGTTACGGACGGACTGACGGACAGACGCCACAGACTTTTTTTGCATAAATGTCTCTAAGTTAGAAAGGGTTAAGAAATATGGGAATATGATTGAAGTATGTTCTTTCTGATGGTATTAGACATGATGAGAGGCCATTATTTTGTAAAAATCATGATTGACTTAAAATGCTTTGAAAATCTCTGCGCCATCGCAATACTTTCTCATTTTTTTTAATTTCATTAGAGTGAGAAAGTAAAAACCAAAGGCATCATTGTTCTCAGCTCATCAAGTATAGTATCATTATCTTCATAAAAAACCCAAAATTTCTGACCCTTGCAACTGCCTCATTGTCTGATTTAGGGGGGGGGGGGGGGTTGTCCGTGTTTCTATGCTTGAGCCATGAGATAATCTACTCTGGGCATGAGTCTGTAGGTTTATTTCCGGAATTTTTGTTTTTTGCACAGCAGTTATTGAATAGCTGGCATCTAGCCGCAGCGATGTGATGGCATTTACCATCGACCCCGTATATGGCTCCTTCATTGGGAGGTGGGCAGCAATTTTTCGTTGTAATTGGCATTTCACGCCCTAACGGAGTATGGCACACAGCATGAGCATCTACTCTTGTGTAGCTCAGCATTGATAGAAGAACCACCATCGCGACGAGGAAGAGATTTGGTAAAATTGACATCTTCAGTTTCGTGGTTATTATTATTTGAGGAGTTGCGTCAGTTTGATATTGAAACACGGTATAGGGATTGGTCGCAGAGATGGCCAGAAGACGCCAAACCCTGAAAGAAATTATAATCAAATAAGAATTCAAGTAAATGGTCTTTTCCAAGTGTAGATATAGGAGGGCTGGATTGATTTCCTCGTTACCCATGTAGCATTTTTCAATCTGTATGTGACCGCGTCCAGGAAAAAGGACCTTATCTTCCAGGAGTAAATTTTTCAGGAGTGAGAAAAAGAGAAAATAAGGTCGAAAAATAGCGATTTCTGATTTCGACGGAGAGCGCTCTCTGGAAGCCTGAAGAATGACCTACGAGCAAACTTGGTTAATTTTTTTCACCGATAGGTCGAGTTTATACAGGGTGTCAATTAAAAAAGGAGCCAGGCTTAATATCTCGAAAACGGCTCCGAATTTCGAAAAACGCTGAAACACGTGTTCGATTATTTCGAGGGGGACATCTTTTGAGGGTGACCTCAATTTCGGGGGGTTTCCCCCTGGGGGGGGGGGGGGGGGGGGGGGGGGGGGGGGGGGGGGGTCAAGTCCCATATTTCAAATAGGGACCCCCATTTTTATTTGATAATCAAAAAGAAGGTAAAATTCTAAGACTTTTGGCGCATACCGGAAGTCGATATCGTTTTTCGTGTTCGATATATCGAAGGTCAAAGTTCGATATGGACCCATTTTCAGAAATTCGTAACTTTCCTTTAAATAGTCCAAATTTCAAAAACTTTGAGTCTAAAATGCTCTACAGAGCAAGCACTTTTCAGAAAAAAATTCAATTTTAACAGAAATTTAGTCAAAATTTGCTTTTAAAGCCCTCAAACATTTTTAACGTTTTTGGCCCCCACGGGGGGCTATCAGAAAAATTTCGAGAGACGACCCCTATCGAGTGATACATCAATCGAAAAGGCGTAACAAACTGAGCATTTTGGCGCAAACCGGAGGTCCATATCGTTTTTCATATTCGAGATATCGCATTATGTAAATCGACATTTGGCATTCGATATCTCGAATATGAAAAACGATATGGACCTCCGGTTTTTCGCCAAAATGCTCAGTTTGTTACGCCTTTTCGATTGATGTATCACTCGATAGGGGGCGTCTCTCGAAATTTTTCTGATAGCCCCCCGTGGGGGCCAAAAACGTTAAAAATGTTTGAGGGCTTTAAAAGCAAATTTTGACTAAATTTCTGTTAAAATTGAATTTTTTTCTGAAAAGTGCTTGCTCTGTAGAGCATTTTAGACTCAAAGTTTTTGAAATTTGGACTATTTAAAGGAAAGTTACGAATTTCTGAAAATGGGTCCATATCGAACTTTGACCTTCGATATATCGAACACGAAAAACGATATCGACTTCCGGTATGCGCCAAAAGTCTTAGAATTTTACCTTCTTTTTGATTATCAAATAAAAAATGGGGGTCGAAATAATAGAACACGTGTTTCAGCGTTTTTCGAAATTCGGAGCCGTTTTCGAGATATTAAGCCTGGCTCCTTTTTTAATTGACACCCTGTATGCAAGAGGGTGTCAGAATCAGTAAAGGGGACCTTATTTTCCCCACGTTATTTTAATGGGGGAAGTTAAGGTCCCTTTTCTTGTTTTTGGCTCAGTGGAGCCGCACGCCTTCTTTGTAATGCCTCTTTATACGATTATTCAGCAGTTGCTTTACTATAAGTGTAGTTGCTGTCATCAGTTGGCACTCCTGGTCAAGAAAAAACAAAATCAACAACGACAATGCTTTTGTTTATGTTAAAACTTTAAATCGATATTTCTCAAAACTATGTTTTTTCGACATAAAACTTCAAATTGTCATAACTCGCTGAATTTTTCGAATATCTTTACGTTCTTGGCAGAGACAAAATAATAGAGATCTAGCACAAAGCTTGCGACAGGTGTCCACTTTTCTGGCTCAATTTTGGTCGGAATTCATCGGAACAACAGTCAACTATTGCCTAATGTTGACTGATGAGCGTGTGTTTTGCATTCGAAAAGCAAACCCTGTTTCCGTTTCCGGGACGGCAAACCAATCACAGCCTTTTGTTGAGCTTCACCATTCCACATTAGGCAATGTTTAGCGTTGCAGCCAGTGACTCCCGACCAAAACTGTGACCGCTAAACTTGCTTCACTTTTCTAACAAGGAGAGCATACGGTGTGCTGGGTCTCTACTTATCTCTGGTTCTTGGCGCCAAAATTTTCGTATTATCCTCCTCTATGCAGTGGTACCAACAACTCATTTTCGACCTCGCGGAAGATAAGGTCCCTTTTCTTGGACGCGGTCTCATATGTTGCTATAAAATCGCAATTTTTTAATAACATAGGGACAATTCTCCACCCTCAAGTTGCAATAAAGTTGCAACTTTTGACACATATATAGGCACATAGGCATTGGTGGAAGTGACACATATGCGCAAAAAGTAGGGCAGAAAACAAAGCCAGCTCTGAAAATTTTCATTTTTTTTTCCATTTCATTACAACTTTTAAGCCATATATTTGCAACTTTATAGTCAGATGATAAAATTGCAAAAAATTGACGATTATTTTGCGATAAATTGCAATCTATGCTATACATGTGCACTTGGTGCACACAAAATCCGAGTCAGAAATAGTCACAGACAAATAGAGCAAAGCTGCCGTTTTGAGTATTATTAATGGCGTTTTTCTATTGACCGATGATTTTACCGTTTGAGAAAATATTATACTGTTCATTTCAGTGTATGACTGTCCTGCACGAAAATACTTTGATCTGTAATATTTTCTCTATCATAGGAATCACCGTTAAATTATTAAAATATTCGCAAGTTTGTTGAAGTCATCGACGACTCAAGTGGTTGAGAAAAGATTACAGGTGCGAGTATTTTTTTGCGTTCGTTTTATACATTAGAGTGCACCGTGTATTCTTTTCTCAACCGGTGGAGTCATTGGTGAATTGAAAAATGCCATTAATTATACACGCAAAACGACAGCTCTGAAACAGAGACCCAGCACAAAGCTTGCGACTTTTGTCAATATTGCCTGCTCAGTTTAAGTCGGAGCTCAGCCAAACAACAGCTAAAAGTAGCCAACTGTTGAGTGATGGACGTGGATTAGGTTCTACTCGCTGTTTAAAATTACGTTTTTTGTCGCAGAATCAAAGTTACTGATAAATTATTTCAAAATTAAATAAGCCTCAATTGATTAGAATCTTTACTTAAAAGTGACATTTTTGGTAGATTTTCATTGGAACCATGTTCCCCCACCCCTCAACTGCATAGGTGATCGTCGGCAAACCTTCACTGCAAGACGTATCAGAGGTCTGCCAAACACTGTGTTTCCACAACTTCTGTTGGGGAAAAAAAACAACTCTGAGGTCAAGAAATACTCTTCGATCCCAGTGTCCGAAGGATTGAAGTTCATGGGAAGATATGCTTTATTATATTGAAGCGAAACAAATGCGTATTCCACGAACAAAAATACCCATTATATACAGGGTGTAACACTGAACTCCGAGCACAAACTTCTACTTCGTATTTGTGAGGTCATGCAAAATGAAAAATTTTTCCTATTAAAATTTTGAGCTACCACCCCCCCCTCCATGAGTTTATTTCAGTTCATGCTCATTCAACGCGTTTATTAATTCATCATGAAATAAGTGGTCAAGCAAAACAGCAAATCTATTACTATACTTACCTAAATAAATTCAAAATAAACTCCAAATTAAAATCAATCAAATATTAAAAAGTAAACTTGATATAATTTGTCAAAAATTAAACTGACCAAAATTCAAAGCGTAGCGTTAGCCATAAGAAAATCTACACTGGGCATGGGTCTCTGGATTTATTTCCGGAATTTTTGTTAAGTTTACAGCAGTTATGGAATCCCTCGCATCTGGCCGCAGCGATGTGGTGACATTTACCATCGGCCCCGAATACAGCTCCTTGATTGGGACTTGGACAGCAATTTTTCGTTGTTATTGGCATGAAATGTCCTGCTGGGGTATGGCAAATCGTTGTAGCTTCCACACTTGTGAAGCTCAATTTTGATAGAATAATCACCATCAACCCGAAGAAGAGTGTTGGTAACACTGAGATCTTCAGTTCCGTGGTTATTATTTTTTGAAGGGATACGTCTGTTTTCATTGAAACACGGAAGTTAAATTGAGCTCACAATCAGGATGAGGGTCGGGAGTTGCAAAGCCCTGCAAATAATACTAATTATTAATAATTGTTATATATTTATTATTAATAATACAATTAATTAATAATTTAATAATACAATTCCTAAAGATAATTCTAATTATAGTTATTAATTATTCTTAATTATTATTATTATTTATATTATTATTATACCTAATTATTAATTATGTAATAATTATTATAATTCAAGTAAGTGGTCTTTCCCAAGATGATAGGAGCGTTGGTTTGATTTCCTCGTTACTTGGTGCAGACATAATCTGAATCAGGAGCAGCCATATACAAATGGAGACTCCACCTGAGACTTGCAACATGAGTCCAATTTTCAAGCTTGAATTTTGTCGAACGGCCAACAGACGCCATTATTGAGTGATGGAAATAGGTTATGGTTTCCTCATGATGGTTCATAACCGCTATTGCAAACTTTTGCTACAAGTTGATTAACAGTTGAAAATGGGGCAGAACCCTGTAAAAATAACGATTAGTGCACTAACAAATCACGAAATCCACTCCCAAAATCATACAATGCTTTCAAACGCGAGTCCTTAATGGCAGCCGTTGCCGCCCAAATCTTATGGCGATTGTATGCTTATTCTTCTTCTTGTGTGTTGTTGCAAGAACACCTCGTGTAGATGGAGCTGATTCAAGGTAGGGAAACCCAATGTAATTCGCTGCAACGGCCGCCATTGCGGTCTCGCATTTGAAAGCATTTTATGAGTTTCAGAGAGGATTTCGTGATTTTTAAAAGTGCGCTAATCGTTTTTTTAGCCGGGGTTTACCCCCATAATCATCTATCGATAAGCTTGTAGTTTGCAACAGCTCCATTTCAGTTTAACCCTTGTGAGCCTAAGGTATTTCGGTAACACAAAGGACCAAGGGGGGGGGGGGTATTTTTGTACCCCAAGGATATTTTCATGCAGCACAGTCAGTATCAATAATTTTGAAACTTTAATGGATGGATTATGTACTTAGTACCCTAAGAGAGTAATTTATGTGAAATTTGAGTAAATTTTTGCTATGTTGCCAAATTTACACCTACTTTTAAAAAAAATGTCAAAATAAAAAAAAATGGAAAAAATGAAATGAGGTACCATCTTATTTTTCCATTTTTGATAAATTTCCAATTTTTTTTCAATGGTCTGACTTAATATTCTTAATCTACATAAAATTTCCGTAAAATTCACTGTAATAGATGGTTCCAAACTCAAAACTGGCAGGACGAAGGGGGGGTATATTTGTACCCCGACACTTTAAATTTCTATAATATCTACAAAAATTCATAAAAATTAATGAAATTTGGTAGACGTGTTCTAAGTATCCTAACTTAAAATGTCATGAAGTCCCAAAAAAGTTTGAGCAGTTTTGACAAAATGGCGTCAAAAAAACTGGCCTGGGGTACAAATCTACCCCCCCCCCCCTTAGGCTCACAAGGGTTAAAAAGGTTGAGTTGAAAGTGAACCACGCACACTTCGGAGCGTCCCGAAATTGATTCCCCGAAAAATAATAGCATTTCCTCAAATTTAGGTTTTTTTGGTCATTATCTTTCAATAAGTACCCGATTCAAAGGGGGTGGAGGTATACTTGATAGGGTTTTTTTTTTTTTTTTTTTTTTTTTTTTTTTTTTTTTAACAATGTATTTGGATTCGGACACACGTGTGCTTTGGAAATCACGTCTTGTTTTCATCCGACGAAAATTCAAATCGCCTGAGCAGCTGCCGAACTGTCGAAATTAAACTGCAAATCCCGAAAGATTACAACTGCACTTTTTAAGCATGCCCTGATAGGGCATGCTTTTTCGAATCGGTCTTGCCGGCCGGACCTACCTATTACAGCCACGCCATTTTCCATTTGATTTCATTAGTAGGTTTTTTGAGGATGACCGTTCATCGCCGTTTTTTGTGAACAGTTTAAATTTGGCACGTTCATTGACAATTTGCAAGGAATAAAGTTTGGTAGCGGCTATCCTTAATTTATTTTTAATTATTTTTGTTTTCCTGTGAAGTGATTTTTATTCTGTTTATTTTTACTGTCAAGATCGAACAAAACAGCAATTATTGGAGAATCAAGAATCGTTCATAAAAAAACCGTTTGAAACCAAATTTTTTCACTAGTTCATTTCAAGCAATTGAATTACTGCTATTAATTGGCAGAAAAGAATCGTTCGTAATAATACAGTGCGAATCAGAATTAATTGTGGAATTAGGATCTGGCCGCCTGGCGTTTTAAGAGTGCTTCACTAGTTCATTTTAAGCAAATGGCGCCGCACCGACAACAGAACTCTCATCAGGGAAACAGCTGACTTAGCTCCATCGACTTTGTATAACTAGATGAGACACTCCTCCGTTTGAAATATGTGTCCGTTTTATGCTCCTTACGGAGAACACTACTCACCGCGCGAAAACAGCTGACTTTACTCCATCGACCATTGATATATCTAGGTGGGACACTCGCCCTCCGTTTGAAATAATGTGTCTGTTTTATGCCTCTTATTTATACTGTTGATTGATGAAGAGGGACTTCAACCGTAGTTCACAAGTTGGATTAGCTGTTATTCGAACTATACTTGTTATTCTCTATGGGTCAATCAAGCGTTATGAGCATTACTTTCCGATCGTTTGATCTATGTATTCATCAAATCTTCAGCATGTATTCAACATAACACGTGACTCATTCAACCGCCAAGGGCCTTTTACCGTTAGTTTAGTTTTCAGCCACCAAGGGTCTGTTATCATTCAATACTTATTATCATTCAGCCATCAAGGGTCTGTTATCATTCAACCACGAAGGGTTGTTTTGTTTTTTAGCCATCAAGGGTCTGTTTTTTATATTTAGTTCATTAGTTAACAGTAGGTGATTTTTGGCTGTTGTTTTGATGCGTCCTGACTACAAATGAGCTGTAATAGAGAACATCCTTGCTGGTCTTCATATTAACCTGTTTACCCATGTGCTTTGAGGCAATTCCAAAGTGGGCATCATTACAGAGATAAATATACTCTTATTTCAAAGTTTGCTGCAGTTGTTCATTTTCCAGCTTCATTTTGGTTGGAACTTATTGGAACTACAGTCAATTATTGCCTGCTGTTGACTGATGAATGTGTGTTTTGCATGCACCAGACAAAACTTGTCTTTGTTTCCGGCAACGTGGGCCAATCACAGCCTTTTGTTGCGCTTACCACTCAACGGTAGGCAATGTTTATTGTTGCAGCCGGTGACTTCTGAACAAAAATGAGCGTTTTAAACTTTTGTGGACCAATTGCAGCCTTTCGTTGCCCTTACCACTCATTAGCAGGCAATGTTTACTGTTACAGTTTACTATTGAACAAAATTGAGTGTTTTAAACTTGCTTACTTTCTTAACATGGGATGCATGAATTCGGTGCGCTGTGTCTCTATTTTTGTTTTTGCACCATTATTTGCCATAGCTTGATATTTACATGCCACTGGTTGGGTGCAAGGTGTGCTCTCCAATCATGGCTGGTGTTTTGCTTCAACTAACCACAGATGCCGACATTCGTGTGTTGAATTTTATAAACGTCTGTGATTGGTATGTGGTTTTGAAAACTGTAAAAGGTTTTTTCTTGTGCATATTAGTCTCAAAAGAAAATTACTCCTAAGCATAGCAACAAAGGCACGCTTTTCCAACACCTTAGTGTTGGAACCTGGCGACTTGTTTTCTTCTTACTCACAATTAATTTTGATTTTTGTTCTGTTTAATGTTTGACAAAATATATCGAGTTTAAGTTTTAACACGTAATTTATTATAATGTAGATTATTATAAATTCATTATAAGATGATTCCAGGGTCGATTAGTTCCAACCGTAGACCAGAGTGGGGCAAATAAGCCGATAAAAAAAAAAAAAAAAAAAAAAAAAAAAAAAAAAAAAAAAAAAAAAAAAATTGTGCAAATATTGATTGCACGATTACATACATGGTAATCAATCCCTAATCGTCAAACCTTTGGATGGTAATTAAATGTATTTTTGAAAGATAAATAGTAAACTTTGGGGTCTTTTCAATTGGATCTAATCCTCCTGCAACTAATATGATGGGAGGCTTGTAAAAAATCAGCCGTGATTACCTTAAAATCACCCTCCAAAAAACTGGCGATTACGATTACTCGGTAATCGTGTAATCGATCACTACCCACATTTTCCCAACTCTGCCGTATACACCAAGTCGCGCTGCTTAAAAAGTCAAAAGTTTTTGGCTAAAATTTATATGAATTTACGCAATATAAACACAAATTAAAGGAACGTCGGCTCCTGCGAGCATACTTCAGGAAAATATCCTGAAAGTTTCAAGCTGAAACACTCAACAGTAAAGCTTGAAATTATGAAATACGAAAATTCCCATAAACCTCTACGAGTGCGAGTGAGGCGGATAGACGTATTATCACTCGCACCCACTATTACTCACTAAGCTTATGGCGAAATGAATTTCATAATTTACGGCTTTAATCCTAAACCAATTTTGCTCGTTTTGGGCTCAAAAAATTTGTAAAAAAACTTCGCCGGTGCTGATGTTTTTGGATTTTACGTTTTATCTATGGTTTCCGTTTAAACCTCCAAAAACACAACTTTTCTGAAAAACGACAAGTGGCGGTATCTATATAGGCATGGGCGGAGCCAGCAATGAGGCAACTGTGGATTCTTCCCATTTGAATGTATGAGAAACAATCGATTAAAAATTGGGCTATGGGCCCTCTCAAGAATCGATTGTTTCTCATACATTATAATGGGAAAAATCCACAGTTGCCAAATTGCTAGCTCCGCGCATGCCTGTACCCTGGTAAAAATCGTCAGCTAAAATCAGCAACACTCATCATGAAATCAGCTTGAAATCAGCATGATCTCTTGCTGATTGAACCTCTCAGCAAGCACTCAGCAAGCACTCAGCAAGCACTCAGCATGAGTCCATGCTGAGAATTTTCTCAGCAATAAATCACCTTAAACTCAGCAGGCAACTTTTTGCTGATACAATCCAGTCAGCAAGAACTCAGCTTGAGTTTTTGCTGAGAGCTCTGTTGGTGCAAAATCAACTAAAAATCACCTAACCTCTTTTCTCCCTTAGATTTGCAATTAATTACCGTGTATGCAAAGACATTAGGATGGGATGAATATTTCATTTATTTTCTTTGTTTTTTATTTATTTTCTTTAATTTTTATTTACTTTCTATATATTTTATTTATTTTCTTTATTTTTATTTATTTTCTTTAGTTTTTATTTATTTTCTTTATCTTTTATTTATTTTCTTTATTTTTTATTTATTTTCTTTATTTTTTATTCATTTTCCTTTTTTTTTTTTAATTTTTTTATTTTTTATTTGATTTTTTATATTTTATTTAATTTATTTATTTATTTAATTTATTTTTATTTTTTCATTTATCTAATTACTATCTATTTATTATTCTTTATTTACCTCTACTTTTAAAAATGTATCTTTTTAATTACATTTCACTTGTCTATTCGTGCCGGTATGCGCTACTTACTTTTTAACTACCTTAGACTTTTCCCTGAAACCGAATTGAGCCTTAAGCTGATTAGCTGTAACTTTATAATACGCTATTTTCGCCTTCTACATTCGGCAGCAGTCGTGGCTCATCGGTAAGGTGCTCGACTTACACCCGCGAGGACCCGGGTTCGAATCCCGGATAATTCGGTAAATTTTCGTCTTCATAATTTCATTTCATTCATCTCATCTATGCTTCTCCATGCATTCCAGTGTATACTAACCATCTCTGAGTAGCGAAAGTTGGATAAAATGAGTGAAAAACACTCAAATAATCGTTTCAGACGAGCGCAAATTTCTTTTAATTTATTATAGTAAAGCTTAACTGATGGGCTCGGTAACAGCGGCCTAGCAAATCTAACACTAAGGCTTGGTATAATTCACCGCTATTAGTGGTGATCAATATGAGCCACTATTAGTGGTTAATTTCACCGATATTAGGGAGATTCGCCGGCGGTTTTTTTTCCGTGTAGATAAATATTCGTACTCTGCGGTGTTGATTTTAAATCATCAAGAAATCAGCAAGAAATATGCAAGAAATCAGGTCTCATTTCTCACACTAAAATCAGCAAGAAATCATGCTGATTTTTCTTGCTGATTTTTAGCTGACGATTTTTACCAGGGTAGGTTTGAAATCTGGAAAAGTTTCGCCTGGAATCACCTTATCCCTTTACTGCATGATTTTTTTTTATTTTTTTTTTTCAATAAAATAATTTTTTTTCAGTACAATTTTGATCCTTGAGACAGGGAAAAATAGTGAAAAAATTCTTTCCATTATATTTCTATGGTAAAGGGCCTTAATATTAATTTTTCCAAATATGGCCTTACCCGCATTTAGGTATCCATGCAACCGAAAATAAAGTTTTCAGGCTAAAAAAAAAAAAAAAAAATTAAAGCAGTAAAAAATAAGTTAGTAAGTTTCAATAGTTGTTTTTTTTTTTTTTTGTATATGGTACCCCTGCGTTACTCCCAAACATAACAATGAAAATCGGAAAATCTCTATCAGATTTTCAGTAAGCTATTTTCAACCACTCTGCACGTTCTCTATCCTGTGCTGCGCGCTCTAGGACAAAATCGACAATTCTTACTCGTTTAGTATCTGTTCCACATGTGACCCACCATGCAGCGACAGTACAACTCAAGTCTCCTACTTTTAGATAAGGCTTCAAAGTAATTGTTCCAGATCTGGGCTCATCTGCAGTTAAGGGTTAAGGTAGTAAAGATTTGCTTGCATGACCACTTATTTTATGAAAAATAAATAAACGGAGTAGATAAGATGAACTAAAATATTCTTACCGAAAGAATACCGCAAAAAAAAACAAGTGAGTCGAAGAGACCCGTGATGAAAACTGAGCGACTGCGTTACTCTGTAATATAAAGTGAATAAAAAGAGTGATCGAGTTTTGTCCTGATCTTGTCCTGAACGGAATAATTTTATATTGCATCCAAACAATATGTTTGATTTCCAGTTGACGTAGTACGTTTTCAAAACTAGAATCACATGTTTGTTTGTTTTTTTTTTTTTCAAAATTTTATACATGAAAGTACAACAACATATAAATTATTCTAAATTTGATCAGCTGCCCATCTCGACATTCCGTTCGTATTTGTTTTTGCATCGGTGCATAGATCCAATGTTAACACATTGACATTTCCACCTACCATGGAGCCGTCCGTATTCTGTCATAAATTTTCCCTATTGTGAGCAGAAAAAAGAAGGGAGACAGACGAGCTCCTGACGGGGTTTTCATGAGTGTGGGCTGAATGGGTGGATGTGTTTCCGTGAGAAACCCACGGGTACCAACTGGACAGCCAAGAGGCCGGTTTCCATGTGGCAGTCTAGAGAACACTTCACAAAAACACTATAATGGATCCGTTCAGTGTCGAGGCGTGCAATTTGGCAGCGTTTCTTTTTCACCGTTTAAACACATTAGAAAGGTCAAAACATCTGGTATTCGCCGATGACCGAAGCATCCGATTCTTTGAATAAGTTTAATATTTGCTTTTGAGATTTTATATCTGAGTTTTTCTGGAGCTAAGAAATTATGCCTGGTGTTATAGCTGTGTGAGGGGAAAAGGTATTAAAGCTCAATAATTTCGTTCAGTAGGGCATATTTTAAGCTTTCAAAAATAAAGAGAGAGGGAAGAGTAAATAGTTTGTTTGATTGAAATATTTCTTTGTATGAATGGTTGAAAGGAAGGTTGAATAGTATTCGAATTATTATTTTTTTTTTTTTTTTTTTTGCTCGATGAATAGGTTATTTGCATGAGGGCTCCTGCCCCAGAGAGTGAGTCCGTATCTAAGGTGCGATAAAACGTGAATCTTCCATGAGAGGAACTCAGTAATAGAATCTTTGTCCTTGGTTTCTTGTCTTCCAGTTGATTTGAGTATAACTCACAATTAGTGTCAACATTAACATTATACAGGTTTTTATTGTTACAAACATTTGTTTAATTTTTTAATTTTGTTTGACAGTTGGATGTTAACGAGTTTTAGTTCTGTCAATTTTGCAATGATTACATCGAAGTCAATCTTCAAAGATTTTTTTCTTAAGATGACACATTTTGCGCGCTTAAACTCATCCTTCTTCAGATTATCTGTTAGTATATTTCGAGGTCTATAATTTTGTCCGTGAAACGTTTTGTAAGATCATTGAACGAAAGCTCTGTTTGAGTGGAAATACTTTTCTTTTCAACTTTTAGGTGCTCGCAGGGTTACAAGACTTTTCGTCCTGTTTTTTTTTGTCCACTTTTTTTTCGTCCATTTTTTTTTGTCCACGACATTTAGTCCTTGATAATTTGTCCTTTTAACTCTCGTCCCTTAGCACAATTGGTCCACTCATTATTTTTGTCCTCGACAGTAACGTCCATAAGTTTTTAGTCCAATTATTGTTAGGTCCAGAGTGTGACTTTTGTCCTGTAATTTTAGTCCATTGTTTTTTGTCCTCAAAAAAAAGTTTGGTTCGTCCAATACACATTTATGTTTGTTTTCTTTATTTCACTAACATAACACACATTCAAAGAAAAAACAATAATAAAAAGAAGCAAGAAATTCTCAAAACAATAATTTTGGCGCAAGAATCATTTAACCGTTCCTCATTTTTCTTTACTCATTCTCAAAAACTCATCAATGAATAGCGCGTACCCATAGTTACAAAATTGCCGTGAATGGAAGGTTTATCATACAGCAATTAGTGTGCGTCTGGTTACCGAGTCACCCGATAAATAGCGCAACAATATTTCTAAAAGTAGAAACAACTGTTGCTATATCGTGATGCAGCTCAATAAAAACCTTTCTTTTCACTTTTTTTCTGGGAATTGCATTTTCTCAAAAGATAAATTAATAAAACACCTAGTTCTAATACAATATTAATTTGTTTTTAGTAAAATGCTATTTCATTTTATTTTACCTGTAACTTAACGATAAGGAGTATTGGACGAAACCAACTTTTTTTTAAGGACAAAAAAAGTTGGACTAAAGTTACAGGACAAAAGACATGCTTTGGACATAAAAATCATTGGACGAGAAAATCATGGACGTTGAAGTCGAGGACGAAAATAATAAAAGGACCAATTGTTCTACAGGACGAAATTTGATTGGACGAATTATCAAGGACCAATTTTCATAGGACGAAAAATAAAGGACAAGAAATCGAGCGGACGAGAAAAACAGGACGAAACGTCTGTTAACCGCTCGCAGAGTCTATAGATTCATGTCTGTTTGACGATTACCATTTCCAAATAGAGACTTTGGTGCTTGGATTGACAAGGATGTTGACCTCACTGGGGTGACATGAGCTGCTTTTTGACCAGCCGGATTTGTTTTTTGGTTGTCTACGAAGAAAGGTCCCTCTGACTGCAATGTTACCGGCGGGAAAAAACTATATGGTCTTGTTCAAGTTGAGGGGATGAGGCTAACTTCGGCGGAGAAGGATAGTCCAAAATTCTATCATGAGATACAATGGTCTTCGGAGATTTTTCATGGCTGATTGAATGCGGAGGAGTCTTATATTGGCATATTGGAGGAGTCTTGCTTTTTGCTTTTTGTTGTATCGACTTACTCCCGAGCTCATATGATTTTGTCGTTTGTATCTTCTTTAGCGGCATACTGGCTGGTTTTCGCTGGTAAAAAAAAAACAGTTTTTATTTACAGATGAATTTGGAAGATCCTTCAAATTGACAGAAAGTCAATTCTCGATACGTCTGGGTAAAGCTTATTGTATCTCTTCTTTTTGCAGGCAAATCGTGTTGTCGTTTAGATACGTCGTTTACAGTTGTACCAACCGCTGATTTCAAAGTCACGTTTGATTAAATTAAAAAAACGCTAGCTTGAAGTCTGAGAAGCTTGGACTTTTGAGGTTATAAACTAGAACAGTTAAATTCAAACCGAAGAGGAAACAGGAGTGGCAATTGCATGGAACGCCTGCGTAGTCAAAGCAGATAAGAGTAGTAAGGGGGTACGTTGAGGACAGTCCATTAATCTTTCAAATTTGTCCTCATTTCATATGAATTTAACCGAAAAAACCAAAGTCAAAATTTTTTGAAAAATAAATCTTCAAATAAACCTTTACTTTTCTATTATTATTAGCCTTTTTTAACTATTTTTTCAGTATTTTTTTTTATGCACATAAGCGTTCAGCCATGATATAAATTTTAAAAGTTAAGTTTTACTCTTTTTTTTACATTTTCAAGGGCCTAGATTACTTTTGACCACTTTTTCAAAACTGATTAATTATCCTTTTTTTTCACCAAAAATTTAATAAATAAAAAACTCATAGCCCTGCGGTACATTAAGGACAGTCCACCGAACTGTCAAATTTGTCCAAAAATAATATCAATTTAACCCAAAAACATAAATTCCAAATTTCTTGAACAATAAATCTTAAGATAAACCTTCATTTTTTCATTGTTTTCAGACTTATTTCAGTACTTTTTCATTACTTTTTTTGACGCGCACAAGCGTGCAACCATGATATAAATTGAGCTGTATTCAAAATGAGCATTTTTGGCCCAAGAAAGTAAACCTTTCAAATTGTTAGGGTTGATAGAGCTACTCAAGAGCTTTCAAAAAATGGCCAGTTTTTTGTTCTAGCCCTCTTGGAAGAGGGGGGGCGGGGGGTCAAAGTTGGAACCTTTAACCTCCCGTAACTTTTTAACAAGTTGACCAATTTGAATGCGGTTTTTTTAAAATGTAGCTTTTTTAATGTTCTTTCGATTAATGTGCCACACTTTACATTTTAAGGAATTTTAAGACAACTTTTCTCAATTTTTTCGATTTTTGAAATTCCAAAGTTTTTTTGTTTTGCATTTTTGAACCGGGGAAAACGCACTGAGGGTAACAAATACCAGTCTGGACTAAAGCTCTTTCAATTTGCTTTCAAGTAGTTCAAACCGCGTGTTGGGGAAACGTTTCGTTCAAAAATTATAAGCACGTAAAGTTGACGCGGAACCGATTGCGGCGTGCTCAGGGCCCGCGTTTTTGACTTAGGGTCGGCCGCTCCTCTCCGATTGGAAAGGAATAATAAGTATTCTGGCTTTACGTGATTAATACCAATACTCAACCCATTTTAAACTAATAAACAAGTGTTTTCAATAGTCTTTCATCATTTTTCCGATATCAACTTAAAAGTCTTCAAATAAGGGTAAAAATATTCACTTTTAAATTTTCTATCTTGCCTGCACGCTTGTGCGCATCCTAAAATACTTGGTAATATGAATCAATTTTCCGAGTTATTATGTAGTTTTCAGAGTAAAATTTAAAGCCTAAAATATTGGAAGTTCAAATTTTGATGAAATTGGTTGATTTATTGAACAAATTTTCAAATTGACTGGAGTGTCCTCAACGTACCCCTATACTACTGATAAGGGATCGGAAACGCGGGATGGCTTCTGATTGACTGTAATCGAGGGTCCAAAGTATTTTTGGCCTTATGGAAATTAACACGCGGGGTTTCCGTTCCGGGCCGTTTATATCTCGAAACCTTTGCAAAATTGCCTGTAAACAATTACTGTGAGTCGATTTAGCTAAGCAGAATTTTCCGAACAAATTGATAGGTCACAAGGACTAGTATATTGCAAATTCGAAAAGACTGTCTCAGTTGAAAAGTACGCACAATATTGAGTTTAATGCTTGGCGTGTGTTCCCTGGTAAAAATGACGACTATAACCGTTCCAAAAACGACTATAAACATAGTTGGCCAACTATGGATTTATAGTTGGCCAACTATAGATTATAGTCGGCAACTATGTCTATAGTCGTTTTTGGAATAGTCGTATAGTCGTCATTTTTACCAGGGTTTGAATAACTTACTATTATGTGTACTTTTCAACTGAGACAGTCTTCTCGAGTTTGCAATATAGGTACTGGTACTTGTGACCTATCAATGTGTTCGGAAAATGCTGCTAAATCGACTCGTATTAATTGTTTAGAGGCAATTTTGCACAGGTTTAGAGATAAACGTCCCGGAACGAAAACCCCGTGTTAATTTCCATAAGGCCAAAAATACTTTAGACCCTCGATTTCCCTATCGATTTCCAGCCAATTAGAAGCCGACTCTTATCAGCATTGACCACGCTGGCTCTCAATGCTATTGCGACACTTGTTTACTCTTTGATTCAAACTCACAAAGGTTTTCTGAGACAGGAACCAACAGAATTAGAGCTGTGTTTTAAAGCGTGGCACTTCACTGACAGAATACATTCTAATTTATGATGAAAATACAAAATACAAGTCAGATGTAATTGGATGAAGAGTACACTTCCATGTTACGCAGCCGATCGGCACATGGTTCATCCCCTACACTCTAATATGCGCAGCGACTACAGTTGGTCGTCAAAGAATAGTCGCTGAGAGCAGTGGCGGCTCGTGAAATTTGGCAACCATGTCCTCCTCCTATTTAACCAATGTAAAACAATCGATTCTCCCGGAGGCTGTCAGCCTCCGCAAGAATCGATTATTTTACCTACGTTTAAATGGAAAACTTGCATGGTTGCCAAATATCACGATCCGCCACAGGCTGAGAGTGGTTAATCAATGGGAGTCGGTTTGCATCCACCCGGTGTTGCCAGCTTCACGATTTTAACCCTTTTTAGACGGGAGTCAGTTTACGTCTTTTTTTGACCGCGGGAGTCAGTTTACAGGGTAAATCCGAATTGGCTCCGGTCAGAGGTAGGTGGAATTGGCTCCTGTCCGAATGGAGCTATTGCACACTTTTGCTATAAGCTATTTAATAGTCGATTATGGCGTAAAAACCTCAACAAATAACGATGGTGGCACTAAAAACTTCCAAAATCCACTCCTAAACTCAATAAACGCAGTTATTTGCGCGAGCGTAATGGTGGCCGAAGGCACTAACAATGGGAGATTCCCATCTAACAATTCTGAAATTCCATCAAGAAGTGACCAATAAGAGACTACTTTCATTTGACACCGGTGTCACTAGGTGTTGCGGCACCATTCATTGGATGTGGATCATCACTCTGATGACTATTTACTCTGTGAATCATCCTTGTCAACATAGAAAGAGTGGCGAAATTAAGATAGGAATCTCCCATTGTTAGTGCCTTCGGCCACCATTACGCTCGCGCAAATAACTGCGTTTATTGAGTTTAGGAGTGGATTTTGGAAGTTTTTAGTGCCGCCATCGTTATTTCTTGAGGATTTTACGCCATAATCGACTATTAAATCGCTTATAGCAAAAGTGTGCAATGCCCCCATTGGCTCCGATCGTTAAAATTGAAAGATTTGTAGAAGAAAAAAAAAAAAAAAAAAAAAAACCTTTTTCGTCCCATTTTACTCACGCTTAGGACTATCAACAAGAATAGTAGGCGTGGCTGCCTTTTTGTTCCACAATACATCTTAGTAACTTTTAAAAAAGTTGTCGTCCATATGCAAAAATCGTAGAAAATATTTAAACTAAATTTCCTTGATTTTAAGCGTGCCCTAATAGGGCATGCTTTTTCAAATCAATCTTGCCGGCCTGAAGGCCGATCATTTACTTCATCGTTAAACCGATCGTTAAAACTGTCTACGAGTGATGCTATTGGTTGAATATTGTAAAACTTGGCCGTTGCTATGGTAACCATCGTTATAGTGTACGTTTTTTAAAGGTTACTCATGAGTAGCCTTTATAAAACGAGACTCTTAACGATGGTTACCATAGCAACAGCCAAGTTTTACAATTTTCGACCAATGGCATCACTCGTAGACAGTTTTAACGATCGTTTTACCGATAAAGTAAATGATCGGCCCGCTGACCTACCTATTACAGACACACCATTTTCCATTTGATTACATTAGTAGGTTTTTTGAGGTTGCCCGTTCATCGTTCATCGCCTATTTTTGTGAACAGTTTAAAGGCATGTTTATTGACAATTTGCAAGGAATAAAGGTTTGTTGCGGCTATCCTTATTTATAATTTTCAATTATTTTTGTTTTCCTGTGAAGTGATTTTTATTCTGTGTAATTTTGCTGTCAAGAGCTCGGAAAAAATGCGTTTATTTGGGAGTCAAGAATCGTTCATAAAATTACCGTGTGAATCCGTATTTTCGAATTGGTATCTTTACTAGTTCATTTCAAGCAATTGAACAACTGCTATTAATTGGCAGAAAAGAGTCGTTCGTAAAAATACAGCGAGAATCCGAATTGTGGAATTGGGATCTGGCCGCCTGGCATTTTAAGAGTGCTTCACTAGTTCATTTTAAGCAAATGGCGCAGCACCGAGAGCACAACTCTCATCAGGGAAACAGCTGACTTCACTTCATCGGCATTGTTATTACTAGATGAGACACTACTCCGTTTGAAATATATGTCCGTTTTATGCTCCTCACGGAGAACACTACCCACCGCGCGAAAACAGCTGACTTTACTCCATCGACCATTGATATATCTAGGTGGGACACTCGCCCTCCGTTTGAAATAATGTGTCTGTTTTATGCCTCCTACTTATACTGTTGATTGATGAAGTGGGACTTCAACCGTGGTTCACAAGTTGGATTAGCTGTTATTCGAACGATACTTGTTATTCTCTATGGGTCAATCAAGCGTCATGAGCATTACTTTCCGATCGTTTGATCTATATATTCATCAAATCTTCAGCATGTATTCAACATAACACGTGACTCATTCAACCGCCAAGGGCCTTTTAAACGTACCTACTTCTAGGTACGTTTATTGTAGTGGGTCGGCCACCCAGCCGCCATTTTTCTCCATTTAAGTCTGTTGTTTGTATCGAATAATCGAAACGAATTTCTCTGAAAATCGCACGTTCGATTGCTATTTTTCGATTCCCATAAGTTTAAGGGGTTTCGACTTTCGAGATATATCTAGCATTCGTGACGTCACTAATTCTGTGCTTCCGAATATAAATTTGAGTACTAGAGGGTCTATGTGCTTCGTGAAGATTGAGGCTTTCTTTCTGCATTGTGTGTTGCTTACCCTGTGTATTTACGTGGGCGGCTGTAGATTGCGAGTGGCCTTGAGTGGCTCACATTCTAGTTATTGTGTTCGTTGTTATAACATGGAGTCTCCTCTGTATATCTCTATGTCAATTGTAGATTGTCGATTGGTTCATCGACCTTCGTCACCTCGCTTTTTTTGTCTCGGTGGGTTTGGTTTTTGCGATCGGTTTCGCGAATTTCAGTGTGTTTGTCGTGTTCTGTGTGTATCCAATTATAAATTTTGAAATGGGGGTCTAGTCTTTTTATAATCTGCACGAAATATGCCGTTTATATTGACTTTGAGGTGTTTTCGAGTTGTGTTTACATATCGAAGAAACGCTGTTGCGAAATTTCGCAAGGGCTATAGTTTGAGATTGGTGTTTTCTTTCTATCATCGGTAGTAATCGAGTCATATCTGGCAATTGCTTATTTTACTTCGGTAAGTTAACTTTGTGGAATGTGGAGAAAGAAGTAAGAACTATTATGTATGGCATGTTTTAAGCACGTGCCCAGACAAGATTACTTGAAGACAGACAATGTTTTTTGTTACAGCCGGTGACTTCTGAACAAAAATGAGCGTTTTAAACTTTTGTGGACCAATTGCAGCCTTTCGTTGCCCTTACCACTCATTAGCAGGCAATGTTTATTGATGTTGCAGTTTACTCTTGAACAAAACTGAGTGTCATAAACTTGCTTACTTTCTTAACATGTGATGCATGTTTACGGTGTTCGGTGTCTCTGTTTTTGTTTTTGCACCATTATTTGCCATAACTTGATAATAAGCAAATTTTAGCGATCGAATATCATTCACTTCAAGAATTGATGATTGCTAACTGATGCTGCTGATCGGTGAAATAGCTAGCCAATGAGAGTCGAGAATGAACTTCTGAATGATATTCTCGTGAAAATGAAAACTGCGAGAATAATATTCAATAACATAACCTCTAAATCAGCTCTGAATGACATGACCATTTTTAACAAAAAAAAACTAGCGTTTTCGAAGCTAAAATTATGTTTGTCTCATAGGAAAATGATTTCTACGCATGGTTTGTACAGTAAACTTTATTCGAAAAGTACGTCATTTTCGAAATTATCGTGGTGAAAGGAGTCAAAAAGGATACACTGAAAAAAAAATCAGCTAAATTTAACTAATTTCAACTTAAAAGTATGGACACCACTTAAAACTGTTAGTTTGACTATTTGAATTAGTAAAATTAAGTCCGTGCCATGTTAATTAACAAGGCACGGAGTTAATTTTACTAATTCAAATAGTCAAACTAACAGTTTTAAGTGGTGTCCATACTTTTAAGTTGAAATTAGTTAAATTTAGCTGATTTTTTTTTCAGTGTAGAAGATGAGATTTCTGACAACGGTTGCAATAATTCGAATATCGAATCTACCTCCGGAGGTGAGTTCGAAATTTCGAATTGTTGGAATTCAGCGGTCTCCGGTGAGACCAACGAAACAATCGAATATCATCAAAATAAAATGCAAATCCATCGAATATCATACGACGGTGAATGATATTCGTTCGCTAAAATTTGCTTATTTACATGCCATTGGTTTGGTGCAAGGTGTGCTCTACAATCATGGCTGGTATTTTTGCTTCAACTACCCACAGATGCCGACATTCGTGTGTTGAATTTTATAAACGGCTGTGATTGGTATGTGGTTTTGAAAACTGTAAAAGGTTTTTCCTTGTGCTTTGTCAAGCAAAGCACAGAATCCAAACGAAATTGTAGCATTATAAACTGGAATTAAAGGTTAAAATGCTTTATATGGTAATAGCAAATATAAATGTTAAGGATGGACTTGTAAATGACACAGTGGGCGGGTTGAAATAATTAATATAGAAAAATGAAGACATTTAAATAACTTTATTTGACTTCTATGACAAAAAAGTTGGTTTCCAGACAAGAAAACCTTCAATTTCGAAATGTCAAACATTACAAATAAAAGCCTAACTACAATAATCAAGCATACTGTAATACTATGAAATAATTATAATTCTACTCACAATGTAACAAGAACACAACTTCCAGTTACCCCAGCAAAAGCAATGACAATTCATAAAAGTCAAGGTTCAACATTTTCAAAAGTATGTGCTTATAATAATGAATTTACAAATGTGCCACCTAGTATCATGTATTTTGCTCTGAGTAGAACAACAAATTGACTTAATTTACTTAATAGTCTCAAAAGAAAATTACTCCGAAGCATAGCAACAAAGGCACACTTTTCCAATCTTTTTAGTGTTGGAACCTGGCAACTTGTTTTCTTTTCCGAATTTTTTTAGAACTTATAGGTGAGAGAAAAAAAAATGAATTGGTTTAAATGAACGCGATGAAAAAACTTCAAAGAAAAGCGCAATGGTAAAAAGAAAACAAAAACAAACAACGCTTAAATTTAAAAACTGATTTAAATATATTTAAAAGAATTGCCAGTTTCTTTAAACTTTAAAAGATCAATCACAATTTCCTCATATATTTATTCATTCATCACATTACGTAGATACAATTCTATTTTACATTGCTTCAAATCAGGAGGCAATTCTATTGTTGATTGCAACTTTTTTGTTGCAACGTAGCCACTTTTAAAACTTTTGTGGGAGCCAATTCGGCCCCCGTCAAAAAATTGACTTTGACGATCGAAGCCAATTAGACCACTCTTTGACCGGAGTCAATTCGGTCATTCGGGAGACAGTTCCGTAGTGCCCAGTTTACATACGTCCGAATCGTCTGATTTATGGGGGGGGTTCCAGGACTTTTCGTCTATCGACTTTACGTCCACTAGTTTTATGTCCACCGCTTCTTTACGTCCACAAAACTGTCCGTCCACCCAACTAAACGTCCATCATCGTAATGATTGTGGACATTAAATGTCCACAATTGGACCACTTGTTTTTTCTTCTTTCTTAAGAGATGCATTTTTCTTCTTTCTTTCACAGTAAGTTTACTTAGTTTACCCAGGAATGTATTAAGACATTTCAGAGCTGTTTATTCGAGTTCCTGGGGCATTTTCTTCTAAGGTAAACACCCCAGTACCCGACACCCCCGAAAATCCCGCTAGTATCCGAACCGTATCTACAACTCGGGGAAAAATAAGAAAAGTAAGCAAGATTGCTTCACGCCGATTTTTTTCTCAAATCTAGACATAGATTGCAGCACCATCCAGTGTTTAAGTTTTTATTTATTTACCTTTTCAGCAATTATTCATGTCATCGAAAATTTCAAGTGTCAAAACTTCGTAACAGCGGCCGGTTTGTTGTGGCTTTCGTTAAGAAAAGGGGAAGAGAAATTAAGGTTTTACGGAGTTATTAAACGTTGTATTTAACTTTTGTTGGATTAAATGAGTTCTTAGTAATTCTAGAAATCGATTCACGGTAAATTGTTCACTATTTGCCTATTTTTGCCCCCAGAATTGCCGAATCGGGTACTGGGTCGGAATTCCGTCCTTGAGCCAGTATCCGACATTGTCAATCGCGGAGTGTCGGGTATTGGATTTAGGTGCGAATGATGTCACCCAATACCCGATTCCGAAGTCTTATCGACCCAAATAATTGAGAAAGTCTGAAAATTATCCCTAATTATCATACTGAGTTATATTAGTGACTCTTTAGGGTATCCCCAGAAATTATCTTGGGCCTGTTTGCATTATCTTAGTAATATTTGTATGAGTCCTAAATGGGAGTGCTGCGTTGATCTTCAACTAACGAACTAAGAGACAGTGACAGTGCCATAAAGAAGCGATGAGTGCGAGAGAGAGAGACCTTTTTCGTAAAACGGTCTCTCTCTCGCACTCTTTGTCGCTTACGGGAGCCGCATGCCATAAAAAGCAATTAGTGCGAGAGAGAGACCTTTTTCGTGAAGCGGTCTCTCTCGCACTCGTTGTTGCTTACGGGAGTAACTTGCCATAAGATTCAATAAGTACGAGAGAGAGAGAGACCTTTTTTGTAAAATAGTCTATCTCTCGCACTCGTTATCGCTTACGGGAATAACTTCCCATAAGAAGCAATGAGTGCGAGAGAGAGGCCTAAAGAGACCTTTTTCTTAAAACGGTCTCTCTATCGCACTCGTTGTCGCTTACGGGAACAACGTGGAAAACGGACCGATCCGCCATAAGACGCAATGAGTGCGAGAGAGAGACCTTTTTCGTAACACGACCTCTCTCTCGCATGCGTTGTCGCTTACGGGAGCGACATGCCATAAGAGCCAATGAGTGCGAGAGAGACTTTTTTCGTAAAACGGTCTCTCTCTCGCACTCGTTGTTGCTTACGAGAGCAACTTGCCATAAGAAGCAATGAGTGCGAGAGAGATACCTTTTTCGTAAAACGAATTTTGAGGTTATGTTGGTTGTAAACACAGGGGTGTCGGATACTGGATTCAAAAATTTGGCTACTAGAACCTGCGGCAGTCGGAGTGTCGGATACTGGGGATTTTGACTTTTTTCCGTTTTTCTTTCATAACTGTAAAAAAAAACCATCCTTTAAAATTCATTTGATATTCAAACGAAAGCTAATGAAATTCTCTATCAGTATATCCCTAATTTGACTTCGTGGGACTCTGCCTTGAATTTATATGATTTTTTGATATAAAAAAATCCTTAAGAGTGTCGGGTACTGGGGTGTTTACCTTAACACTAAATAACCCTGAGTAAGAATCATTATAACCCAGAACTTGATTTTTTTTTTTTAACTACGTACGACTGTTTTTTAACTATGCGCCGCTAAAGGACAAGAATGATAAAGTACCAAGTTTTCCTGTTACTGTCACAGAAATAATTCTATTTTCGCACCTTTTTATCGAATATTATTTCCCATTTTATGCTGTTATTGAATTGTGGAGCAATAAAGCTTGGTGGACGTAACATAAGTGGACATATGTTAGTGGACGTCACTTCTGTGGACGTCTATAGCGGTGGACATTACAGTAGTGGACATAAAAACAGTGGACGTAAAGCCTGTGGACGTCAAAAAAGTGGACGTAAAGTCAGTGTAGCGGGGGGGGGGGGGGGGGGGGGGGTTGTCCGTGTTTCTATGCGTGAGCCATGAGATAATCTACTCTGGGCATGAGTCTGTACGTTTATTTCCGGAATTTTTATTTTCTGCACAGCAGTTATGGAATAGCTGGCATCTAGCCGCAGCGATGTGATGGCATTTACCATCGACCCCGTATATGGCTCCTTTATCGGGAGGTGGGCAGCAATTTTTCGTTGTTGTTGGCATGAGATGCCCTGCTGGGGTATGGCATATAGTATGAGCATCTACTCTTGTGTAGCTCAGCATTGATAGAAGAACCACCATCGTGACGAGGAAGAGATTCGGTAAAATTGACATCTTCAGTTTCGTGGTTATTATTGTTTGAGGAGTTGCGTCAGTTTGATTGAAACACGGAATAGGGATTGATCGCAGAGATGGCCAGAAGACGTCAAGCCCTGCAAAAAATGATAATCAAATAAGAATTCAAGTAAATGGTCTTTTCCAAGTATAGATATAGGAGGGCTGGATTGATTTCCTCGTTACCCATGTAGCATTTTTCAATGTAAATGTTGCAATAAAATTGCAATTTTTTAACAACATAGGGACAATGGGTCTGTAGCACACTTCGGCTAGAGCCACAGAATAATACAATCAGAAGGGAAACTCCCATAAGAGCCAATGGAAACAAGATTTGGAATTTACTGGCACAAACTGGCAACTGTGCCTACTCACTTCTCAAGATGGCGGACATGCTTTTTCTAGAGTCCCTCATAGTATATAGGGACTCTAGCTTTTTCAGGCTATACAACCAATCACAACTCGGCCAGTTGCCGGAGATCTGCCGAAGATTGCCGAAGATGCTCACTTTCGAACATGGCGGCTCGAAGTAAAGAATGTTTCAAAATGAATTAGAGTTTCCGTTCTGATTAGAGTATTCTGTGCTAGAGCGTTTTAAAGTATCAATTCTTATGAAAAAAGCCGTAAAAATGACAATGGCAGCATCAGAAATCACCAAAATTCATTAATAAACACACAAATTGTGAAAAACACTAGACACTATTCACCCCTGTATCTTTCCACCTGCAAGTGCACGATATTTCGCGGAGTTAGCGCAGCACATTCAAATAATCACGGCCGACTGTCATCACTGCCGACTTCATAAACAAATAAACAGTAAACACTGACGGCGTCTGTCCAAATGCTTACGTCTTAATATCCTCAATTCCTCATAAAAGGTTGTGAACGGAAACCAGTGTTGCCAGATTGGGGTGAAAAAGCCGTACGTTTTACATTGATTTAAATATTAAAACAATTACAAACTGAATGGCCAAAATTCCCTCTTCCAACCAGTGGCGGCTCGTGCAATCTGGCAACCGTGCACTTTTGCCATTTAAACGTATGCAAAAAGATCGATACTAGGTGAGGCGCTGCGCCTCACCAAGTAATCGATTATTTTACACAGTTTTAAATGGATGAAATCCATTGTTGCCACATTGCACGAGCCGCCACTGCTTCCAACTGTGTGGAGTGTGCTCCTCGTTCTGAGTATTTTGTTTTTTTGTATTTTATTTTTCCGATTGATGATGGTGCTGTGAGAGCACCGAAAAGTCTATCGGAAGTTTTATTAATTGTTGGCCTAGTTCCCATTTTAACCCTTATTTTGTCTATTGATTTAAATGGGGAGGATAAGGCTTTTTACCCTCGATCTGGCAACACTGACGGAAACCGATGTGTGAGTATAGGAAAATTATCAGAATAAAGCAATAACACACAGGAGTTCCAAGGATGATGATTGAAATTGGAATCATACGTGGAATTTCCTGTGTGTTATTTTGTTTCATTTTGATAATTTTTCTTCTCAAACATCGGTTTCCGCACCTTTCACAACATTTTATGAGGAATTGAGGATATGGAGACGTAAGAATTCGAACAAACGACGTCAGTGTTTACTGTTCATTTGTTTATAAAGTCAGCTGTGATGACAGTCGGTCATGATCATTTGAATGTGCCGCGCTAACTCCGCGAAATATCGTGCACTTGGTGGAAAGATACAGAACATGGGTGAATAGTGTCTAGTGCTTTTCGCAATTTGTGAGTTTATCTATTATTGCATTTTGGTGATTTCTGATGCTACCATTGTCATTTTTACGGCTTTTTACGTAAGAATTGATACTTTAAAACGCTCTAGCCGAAGTGTGCAACAGACCCATTCTCCACCCTCAAGTTGCAATAAAGTTGCAACTTTTGACACAAATACATATAGACACATAGGTCATAGGCATAGGTGGAAGTGACACATATACGCAAAAAGTGGGGCAGAAAAAAGGCCAGCTCTGAAAATTTTCATTTTTGTTTTGCCATTTCATTACAACTTTTACGCCATATATTTGCAACTCTATGGTCAGATGATAAAATTGCAAAAATTGACGACTATTTTACGATAAATTGCAATCCATGCTACATGGGTACTCGGTGCACACATAAAATCCGAGTCAGAAATAGTCACAGACAAATAGAGCAAAGCTGCCGTTTTGCTTATTATTAATGGCGTTTTTCTATTCACCGATGATTTTACCGTTTGAGAAAATATAACCTACACAGTTCAGTTCAGTGTATGACTGTCCTGCACGAAAATACTTTGATATGTAATCTTTTCTCTTTATCAGTGCAATCACCGTTAAATTATTAAAATATTCGCAAGTTTTTTTAAATCCATCGACGACTCAAGTGGTTAAGAAAAGATTACAGATGCGAGTATTTTTGTGCGTTCGTTTTATACATTAGATTGCACCGTGTAATCTTTTCTCAAGCGGTGGAGTCATCGGTGAATTAAAAAATGCCATTAATTATACACGCAAAACGACAGCTCTGAAACAGAGACCCAGCACAAAGCTTGCCACTTGTGTCAACATTTCCTGCTTAGCTTAAGTCAGAGCTCAGCCAAACAACAGCTAAAAGTTGCCTACTGTTGAGTGATGGACGTGGGTTAGGTTCTACTCGTGGTTGAAAATGACATTTTTTTGACAGAATCACGGTTTCAATTATTCCAAAATTGAATAAGCCTCAATTTATTGAAATCTTTACTTAAAAGTGAAATTTTCGGTAGATTTTCATTGGAACCATGTTCTTTCACCCCTCAACTGCAGGTGGTCGGCAAACCTTCACTGCGAGACGTATCAGAGGTCTGGCAAACACTGTGTTTCCACAACTTCTGTCGGGGGGAAAAAAACAACTCTGAGGTCAAGAAATATTCTTTGATCCTGGTGTCCAAAGGTTTGCAGTTCAGCTCATTATATTGAAACGAAACAAATGTGTATTCCACGAACAAAAATACCCATTATACAGGGTGTTTCACGTAACCTGCTCACTATGGTTTTCTTGAACGGGTGACGATAAAATCTTAAAAATCGGTTTTATAGTAACTCGGACCTGAAGTTTCATTTAAAAATACTGCCACAATCCAAAATTTGGTTTAGTCTCTGGTTAGGGCCTACCTTAAATTTTGACTTGCGATATCTCGACCGCGAAAAAAGGTATTGACCTCCGGTTTGCACTAAAATTCTTGGTTTTTTATGTGCTTTTGAATGATGTATCACACGATATATAGGGTCCATTTTTTTACAGGATCGAAAAATGGTCTAAATCAAACTTCGATTTTCGATATATCGAATTAGAAAAACGATATCGGACTTTTGATTGCGCCAAAATGCACAACTTTTTACGCCTTTTCGAATGAGGTATTAAAAGATAGGGGTTGCCATTTGAAAATTTTGAGAAATGGTGGTTTTCCCGCCAAAAATGTTAAGGTGCCTAAAAGTCGACTTTCGGTTTATTTGATTGAAAATTCGTATTTTTTTCTTGAAAGTACTCATTAATCTTCGATATCTCAAAAACAAAAAAAGATATCGACTTCCGGTCTAAGCCAAAATGCTTAGAATTTTACCATCTTTCAAATGAGGTATCACAAGATAGGGGTTGCTAATTGAAAATCTCGAGACTAGGGGGGTGCTCCCCCTGAAAACCCCGCAAAAACCAAATTTTGGGTTGTGGCAGTATTTTTAAATGAAACTTCATGTCCGAGTTACTATAAAACCGATTTTTCAGATTTTTTTATCGTCACCCGTTCAAGAAAACCAAAGTGAGCAGGTTACGTGAAACACCCTGTATGAGGTAGGTGACCCAAAGGTGGCCATACCTAAGCTTGGAGTCTATTTGCACTAATGAGGCATGAGAGAGAGGAAAAAAGGAATACGTCAAATTACTCTTCAGACAGTTGGCTATCATATACTGATTTCATTTTTTTAATATTGTTTTGTTTTTGGGCTTTTTTTTGCGTTTGAAAAAAGCAGGATTTTGACATCGCGCAAAACGTGCACCTAAGGTGACCAGTGGCCACCCCTAATATTTTTGATGCACCTAAGTTGGCCACCCCTAATATTTTTGGTGCACCTAAGGTGGCCACCCCTTTTAAATTTCATGAATACGCATTCGAACGCTATTGTATCGTTCACAGATGGATTAAATACCTTTGTTCATCAAAAATTACAATGATAATGATGAAGTTATATTGTTAAAGGGGGGTTTTAACCCTTTTTGGCCCCCTTACATTTTTTTCATTTTTTTATCACTAATTTTTCCATTTGTAATTGATGATAATATTCCAAAAATGGTTGTTAATACGAAGTAATTAATTAGCTGCGGATAGTACTTAATTAGTTTATCTTTACTAATTACCATTACAGGGAATTATAGGAAAACTAAATATTAGTGCCCATCAGGGAGTCAACGGGGACCATAAGCGCCAGTGAGTGAAAATAAAATAAAGGAAGAAAAACCTCCTTTTTCATCTTTTCCGTAAAAATTTATATTCAGCGGAATTTTTCACTTCTCTCTACTCCTTTTCGGTCCAGTTGTGCGTTTTGACACCTTATGCTACTGATACCGGCCTTATGACTCGCTAAAATTAATTTTTCACCCATCGTAGGGCAGTATAAACATGATACAAAAACGAGCGGGTCACCTTAGGTGCACCAGTCAAACTACGTGTTGACGCAAATATTTGCTGATAAAGTCAAAACAGGTAAATTTTACGAAAATATAATTATGCCTCATGAAAGAGGGGTAAATAAGCATTTAAAAAATGTATAACAAGTCAAGATTAAATTAGTTTGTAGCCTTAGCTTTTACGCTTGTTTAATCACGTGACAATTTGTAAGAAGGCCGGTCAAAATGATGATCACCCTTTTCCCCACCAACTAAATCACCCGACACTCTTGATTTTTGGTATGGGGGAAGCAATAGCACCCTGTTACTCAGCACTAACGCCATCTATTGTAACTGAAGTAAACGGGGGTGGGCCACCTTGAGAGCCCGGCCACCTTCGGGTCACCTACCTTACAGGGTGTAACACTGAACTCCGAGCACAAACTTCTACCTCGTATTTGTGAGGTCAAAATGATACTTTTTTTCCTATTAACATTTTGAGCTGCAACCCCCCCCCCCCCCCCCCAGGTCTATTTCAGTTCATGCTTATTCAATGCGTTTATTAACTCATCATGAAATAAGTGGTTGAGCAAGTCAGCAAATCTTTACTATACTTACCTACATAAATGATTTTTACGCTTTAACGACATAGGTGTCCGCCCCAAATGAATACAAAACAAGCAAGGGTCCCTAGACACAAACATGGGCTTTTTTTCTTATAATTGGACCTGAAATCGCGTAAGCAGTGGCTCGTCCGACGTTAATTGACCTGCCGAGTTCGAATTTTGCCTTAGTTTTGATCGAAATATTCTAGATTTTCCACAATTTAAACTTTAACACGGACATTTTTTAAAAAGAGAATATGCGTAAAATCGGGACGAGTTAAGTAGAAAATGATATCATTTTTGAAATAAGCGTCCCAAATACTATTGATTAGCACACTATTAATGTATTTAACAAGAAAATCCATTGAAATACATTGAAATTTAGTTTGAAAACACTGATGTTTGGTGCTTTCGCGGACAGTTATGTCATTAAAGAGGCCTACTTTAAATAAATTCAAAATAAACTCCAAATTAAAATCGATCAAATATCGAAAAGTAAACTTGATATAATTTGTCAACAATTAAACTGACCAAAATTCAAAGCGTAGCGTTAGCCATAAGAAAATCTACACTGGGCATGGGTCTCTGGATTTATGTCCGGAATTTTTGTTAAGTTTACAGCAGTTATGGAATACCTCGCATCTGGCCGCAGCGATGTGGTGACATTTACCATCGGCCCCAAATACAGCTCCTTGATCGGGACTTGGACAGCAATTTTTCGTCGTTATTGGCATGACATGTCCTGCTGGGGTATGGCAAATCGTTGTAGCTTCTGCAATTGTGAAGCTCAATTTTGATAGAATAATCACCATCAACCCGAAGAAGAGTGTTGGTAACACTGAGATCTTCAGTTTCGTGGTTATTATTTTTTGAAGGGTTGCGTCTGTTTTGATTGAAACACGGAAGTTGGATTCATCTCACAATCAGTGAGGGACGGGAGTTGCAAAGCCCTGCAAATAATACTTATTATTAATAATATAATTAATTAATAATTTAATAATATAAGTACTAAAGATAATTCTAATTATAGTTATTAATTATTCTTAATTATTATTATTATTATTTATATTATTATTATACCTAATTATCAATTATGTAATAATGGGTCTGTTGCAAACTTTTGCTACAACAATTAAGAGTGTTTAATCTAGTGTAAAATCGCATGAAAAGTCCATTGGTGGCATCAGAAAGTCATAAAATGCAATAATAAACTCACATGAGGCGTTTAATGAAATCCAAGATGGCGGCAAAATATCGAGGAATCTGAATGTATGCACCACGAACATCCAAGGATAGCCACCCTCTCACAATATCGATCACACCCAATCACAATGTAAATAAGACACATAACCTCCATCTCCAGTGAGGTTGTCAAAGTTGGCCATCCTTGGATGTTTACTGTACATGCATACGGATTGCTCGATGTTTATCCGTCATCTTGGATTTCATTAAACGCCTCTTGTGAGTTTATTATTGCATTTTAGGACTTTCTGATACCACCAATGGACTTTTCAGGTGATTTTATATTAGATTATACACTCTTTATCGTTGTAGCAAAAGTTTGCAACAGACCCATTATTATAATTCAAGTAAGCGGTCTTTCCCAAGAAGATAGGAGCGTTGGCTTGATTTCCTCGTTACTTGGTGCAGACATAATCTGAATCAGGAGCAGCCATATACAAATGGAGACCCCATCACCTGAGACTTGCAACATGAGTCCAATTTTCAAGCTTGAATTTAGTCGAACGGCCAACAGACGCCATTCTTGAGTGATGGACATAGGCTAGGGTTTCCTAATGATGGTTTATAACCGCATATTTTTGACAAAATAACAGTTTTTGAATTTTTTTTTTTCAAAATTTCAAGCATCAATGGGGCTGTTGCACACTTTTGCTATATAAGCGATTTAATAGATTCTGGTGTAAAATCCTCCAAAAAATACCTCACAATATCGATCACACCCAATCACAACGTAAATAAACTCATAACCTTTGAAGCTGTGAAGTTGTCAACGTTGGCAATCCTTAGATATTAAAGGTGCATGCATACAGATTGCTCGATATTTTACCGCCATCTTGGATTTCATTAAAAGTATCCTCTGAGTTTATTATTGCTTTTCATTACTTTCTGATGCCACCAATGGACTTTTCGGGCGATTTTACATACGATGAAATACTCTTTATCGTTGTAACAAAAGTTTTCAACAGACCCATTAAATGTATTTTTCAAAGATAAATAGTATACTTTAGGCTTTTTTTAATTGGATCTAATCCTCCTGCAACTAATATGATGGGAAGTTTGTAAAAAAATCAGCCGTGATTACCTTAAAATCACCCTCCAAAAAACCGGCGATTACGATTACTCGGTAATCGTGTAATCGATTACTACCCCCATCTGCCCAACTCTGCCGTACAGACACCACGTCGCGCTGCTCAAAAAGTCAAAAGTTTTTGGCTAAAATTTACTAATTTACGCTCTATAAACACAAATTTGAGGAACGTCAGCACCTGTGAGCTTACTTCAAGAAGATACCCTGAAAGTTTCAAGCTGAAACACTCAAAAATAAAGCTGAAAATTATGAAATACAAAAATTCCCATGAGTCTCAACGAGTGCGAGTGAGGCGAATAGACTTATTTTTACTCGCACTCACTCTCACTCACTAAGCTTATGGCGAAATGAATTTCATAATTTACGGCTTTAATCCTAAACCAATTGTGCTCGTTTTGGGTTTGTAAAATTTTTGGAATTTTACGTTTTATCTATGGTTTCAGTTTAAAACGCCAAAAACACGACTTTTCCGAAAAGCGACAAGTGGCGCTATCCATAGGATTGGAATCAGGAAAAGTTTCGCCTGGAATCACCTTAAGGTAGTAAAGATTTGCTTGACCACTTATTTTACGACGAATAAATAAACGGAGTAAATAAGATGAACTAAAAATATTCTTACCGAAAGAATACCGCCAAAAAAAGAAGCGAGTCGAAGAGACCCGTGATGAAAACTGTGCGACTGTTACTCTGAAATATAAAGTGAATAAAAAGAGTAATCGAGTTTTGTCCTAATCTTGTCCTGAACGGAATCATTTTATATTGCATCCAAACAATATGTTTGATTTCCAGTTGACGTAGCACGTTTTCAAAACTAGAATCACATGTTTGTTTCCCCCCCCCCCTTTTCCAAAATTGTGTATGAAAGTAATACGTATAAATTATTCTAAATTTGATCAGCTGCTAATCTCGACATTCTGTTCGTATTTGTTTTTGCATAGGTACATAGATCCAATTTCAACACATTGACATTTCCACCATCGAGCCCTCAGTATTGTTTCATAAATTTTCCCTATTGTGAGCAGAAATGTGAAGAGAGACAAACGGGATGCCGTTGGGTTTTCATGAGTGTGGGCTGAATGGGTGGATGTGTTTCCGTGGGAAACCCACGGGTACCAATTAGACAGCCAGGAGGCCGGTTTCCATGTGGCAGTCTAGAGAACACTTCACAAAAACACTGGAATCATTGTAAGAGTGCAGAGAGTATACAACATCGTGCAGTATGCGTGTTGCCTGCTCTGGGCAAGTTTTTTCGGTTTTATTCCAGGGTTATAGATTTAAGAGGTATGCTCATCTGACTTCGCGCCACAAATCCAGTGGCGCGCAGTTCAAAATCATTGCTGACGAGATGGCCGACAAAAGCAGAAAACGCGCCGCGCGGACCCTTTCGGCAACTCCGGGTAAACACGGCAAATCACTCAGGCGACTCCGAGTATCTCCCAAGGTTTTCTGCTTTTATCGGCCATCTTGTCTGCAGTGATTTTGAACTGCGCGCCACTGGATTTGTGGCGCGAAGTCAGATGAGCATACCCCAATGAGCTATAACTTTAGAGTGGCACGTCAAGGAACGTTCCGCTGGTTCATTGTTGTCACCTAGGGCGCCGCCATCTTGCCGTAAAAATCGATTTTGGGGTTAAGTTTTGTAGGTTGTTTCCGGTCGTTTCGTAAACAAACTCGGGCATCGCCGGAAACGGCCTTCAAAATTTAACCTCAAAACCTTGGAATCTGCCGTCCAAATTTCCGCCAAATTCCGAACGACCTTCAAAATTTAACCTCAAACCTTGGAATCTGCCGTCCAAAGCCCGCTTTTTCCCGGGATTCCTTCTACCCCGTGTGGCACAAGGTGGACCAGCCCCAGAGACAAATAGAGACCCAGCACAAAGCTTGCGACAGGTGTCCACTCATCTGGCTCAATTTTGGTCGGAACTCATCGGAACAACAGCCAACTATTGCCTACTGTTGACTGATGAGCGTGTGTTTTGCATTCGAAAAGCAAAACCTGTTTCCGTTTCCGGGACGGCGAACCAATCACAGCCTTTTGTTGAGCTTCACCATTCAACAGTAGGCAATGTTTATCGTTGCAGCCGGTGACTCCCGACCAAAACTGTGACCGCTAAACTTGCTTCACTTTTCTAACACGGGAAGCATACAGTGTGCTGGGTCTCTATTTGTCTCTGACCAGCCCGCTGCCACTCTAAAGTTATAGCTCATTGGCATACCCCTTTTATCTGTAACCTTAGTCTTATTCATATACAGTAAGGTAGGTGACCCAAAGGTGGCCCAGCTCTTAAGGTGGCCCACCCCCGTTTATTTCAGTTAGTTTCATGAATTGGCAATAGATGGCGTTAGTGCTGAGTAACAGGATGCTATCGTGCATTAAACGTGCTATCAAACCCACGTAAAAAGTCGAATGCGAAGATGTTCACCGAACACTCAATAGTTCGATCTTTTTCATGAGTTTAAATCAAAGACATTATAGAAGAAGACTGGCCCCTGCTATCTCTTTGCAAAGAGGAAAAGTGAAGCCGGTCTTGGCACGGGCTGATGGGCAGGGAACTTCCCCGCGCGGGGGTATGAACCAATTTAACATTAGCTCTTATGGAGCTTCGCTCTTCAAACCTATTTTAGTCAATTATTTCAGCAAATGACAATGTCGAGTCTCACATATGTTATATAGAGTAGTATAACATACATTTAAACCGAAAATTTGGATCAATTTAAAGCGTCCGTTCTTAAATAATGGAAGTTAACGATCGGTCGGTCATTGTTTCCTTTAGCAACCGTAACCTCTCTGCCGTACTTTCAATCGTTAATATCTAGCAGATAAAGTGACCGAAACTTTCGTTTAAGTTCGTCAATTTCAACTTTGGCATAAGCTGCATATCATATTTGCGTACTTTTGAAGACTAACAGTAATAATTAACATTCTTTTGAAACAGTTTTATGTCTCGGCTCCATAAGCCTCAATGTTAATTTGGTTCATACCTCCGAGCGGGGAAGCCCTGCCTATGACAGTAACCGGCTTCAAATCTCGCCGCTAGCACAGAATAATACAATCAGAACGGAAACTCCCATAAGAGTCAATGGAAGCAAGTTTGGAATTTAAAGGCACCAATAGGCAACGCTGTGGTCCTATATCCCAACATGGCGGACGAGAGTGATTTGTGTTGAAACTCATTTATTTCTGTAAATTCTGGAAAGAAATCTCAAGTTTCCGGCCTCACTTTTATTCTAATGGCATTTGAGAATGAGAATTTCGCGGATCATATCCTATATTTTCTTTTCGCGGGCGAATCCAGATGTAAACATCCTATATCCCAACATGGCGGACGCGAAATGAATTTGCTTCAAAATCCGACAGAGTTTCCGTTCTGATTGTATTATTCTGTGCCGCTAGGGGCCAGTTTACTTCTATAATGTCTTTGGTTTAAATATAGACGAGCTTTCACGTTGCCGAATTGCGCGCTACGCCACTGCAATGAACACGGAAAAAAAAGATCAGTGAAAATAACCATACGGATACCTGATTTTGGCACCTGCTAGATGTTATGGTAAACTTGACCAGAAGTATGGTACATTTACCGATCCTTTGAGTAAATTCGACATGCATTCAGGTAACATCACCTAGTACGTAGTCAAAACATAGCATACTTCTGGCCAAGTTTACCATAACATCTAGCAGGTGCCAAAATCAGGTATCCGTATGGTTATTTTCACTGATTTTTTTTTCCGTGAAGGGTACCTATTTTAGATAGTGAGTGAATGGTGGAGGGGTGGATGGAAGGAGAGGGTAGGAGAGGGGAGGAGAAGGGATCCCTTTTGTCGTTATACTGCATTAAGCAGTTAGTATTTGATTCAAACGACATCTCTGCAGCTAAGCTGTTAAGAAGCCGATCGTACTATAATAGGTGTAGTCTCTGTGGAAAGAAGCAGAGCTCAGAGCGACAAAACAAAGTTGAACTAATTGAAAGGTTCTTCTTGACGCGATTGTGTTTTAATTTATCTGGTCCCCCTCCTTTTCCGTCTGAACACCGCTCAAGGGGAAGCCCCGCCTAATATCCTCGGATAAATGAGCTGTAGAATGTGGAGGCGATAGCTCGATAATTTTGGGCCAGAAATTGGTTAACCTTTCTAAGCTGAGTAATGTAACAGTATCGTAGCCGCTTTACTACCAAAGATTACTTATACGTACAGATATGGCATTAGCCATCTTGCCCGTGTTAAGTGAAAAATGGATAAAACGCCGGCCGTGATACCACCGGGCATACAGAGGGGATCATAACGATTATAGAATTCTGGTTCGAAAAGATTACGTTTCCCACTTTTCCTGTGTTTGTTTGCGGAACCAGAACAAACACGGAACGTGAACAGTGGAACGTGGAATACGGAACAGTTTTGTAACAGAGAAACATGGAAAATGTAATCTTTTCGCTGTAATCTTTATGATCCCCTCTGTATGCCCGGTTGTATCACGGCCGGAGTCAACTTAACAAAATTCGGGCTTATGCCATATCTGTATGTATAAGTAATCTTTGTTTACTACCTGGTCAGGAGGACGCATCTCCGCAGTCCGCATCTCCGCTTGTTCACTCATAAATGGGTCTGTTGCAAACTTTTTGCTACAGCGATATAGAGTGTTAAATCTTAAGTAAAATCACGTGAAAAGTCCATTGGTGGTATCAGAAAGCCATAGAATACAGTATTAAACTCACCAAGAGGCGTTTAACTGAGGCCCAAGATGGCGGTGAAATATCGAGCAACAGCTGTGTGCACGCACCGTGAACATCCATGATGGCCAACGTTAACAACCTCACAGCATCGGAGGTTATGAGACTGTTTGCGTTGTGATTGGTTGTGATGTTGGCCATCTTGGGTGCTCATGGTGCTTGCAAACAGGTTGCTCGATATTTTACCGCCATCTTGGATTTCAGTCAAATGCCTCTTGTGAGTTTGTTATAGCATTTTATGACTTTCTGCTGCCACCAATAGACTTTTCACGCGATTTTACACGAGATGGATCACTCTGTAGCGCCGTTGCAAAAGTTTGCAATTAACGGCGTTAATTAAATGAGAAGTTAATTATTTCTACTCATCGGTGTTAATTTTGCCTTTTCTTTTAATTGAAAGCACTCTGCGGAACACTATTCTGCAAAAGTCCATAGTTTGGAGTAGCTCTCCTGGTGTCAGTAAAATATTCAAATTTCGTGAGACAGATTTCGTTATGGAAACGAATATAGGTACTCGGGTGGGGCATTTAAAGGGTTAACAGATGAAGAGTCCCAGGAGAAAAACCATAAATGTCAAAAAAATGAATATCAAAGTTTTCATGGTCGTCTATAACCAGTGGCCTAGCGTACCATTTGGCAACGTTGCAGATCGTCCATTTAAACCCACGGAAAAGATCGAACTATAGGGTGTTCGGTGAACACCTTCGCGTTCAACCTTTTACACGCGTTTAAATGGACACAGTACAGCGTTGCCAAATTTCGCGCCACGCCCCACTGCATCTAACGGGATAAATAAGTGCGAACAGCGCTCTCGCTAACGTATTTTGCTACGTGAGATTGAATAGTTTTCATTCTAGCGTTTCTTTTCAAGTGATTTTACGCAATAATCCGACCTTCTATGTAATGATGTGGCAAAAACTTGAAATTAAACCTTTCTCATTTAGTATAAACGAACGTTCTGATAATTTCAATAAAGAATCGCGTCGAGTTAAAAAGTATTCTGATCACTTTACAAGGAATTTTCTCTCTTAATTCTATCAGATGGGCGGTAGGAAGCAACTCTTATATTGAATAATATACCAGGTTGCTGTTTACTGTGACGTCACGAAACAAATTGGATCCAAACAAATGCTCCATCTCACTCATTTTCGTTTCTTTTTTCATGAGGAACAGGAACCAAATTTTCTAACGCAAATTCCTGCTAGTAAACAACAAGCTCTCTCAGATTTTACTGCACCGTTAGATTCCACGTACCTTAAAATATAATCACGATACAACAACATTTTCGAAACTTCACGCATGATTTTTAGAATCACAGTTATATCGAAGAAAGTCCCATGTTTTGTCCTTGTCACACTCACAGTTTCTTATGGGCACAGAACTCTAGGATATAGGCTCATCGGCACCATCACACCAAGTCCCTACGAGCAGCGTTATATAAAGTTTATGTAAAATAGTTATAAAAAAGTTATAAAAAAGTGATTTATATAAAATTTACATAAATTTTATGTAAATCACAAAAGCATTAGAAATTTATATAAAATTTAAGTAATAAATATGTAAAAAAGATATAAAAATTAGGTAAATTTTAACTCCACATTATTCATATAAAATTTACGTAAAAATCACAAAATTTTTATTTGAAGATGAAGTAAAAATGAAGTTTCTTGAAATCAAAAGATTTAAGTAAAATTTACATAAAAATCACGTAAAAAATGGGTGAAGATTATGTAATTTTTTTGTTAACCAAAATCATAATGTTTATATAAACTTTACGTAAATACTAAATAAAATCATGAAAGATTATAGGTTCATTTTCAGTGTAATGAAATCCAAAAATTCATGTAAAATTTACGTACAAATCACAAAAATATAATGTAAATGTCATATAAATTTCTAGTCTAATTATATCATTAAATGTATATAAACTTTACTTAGAAATAACTCTGAAAAAATTATGAAGATTATAGGTAAAAATCAAGTTTCTTGGAATCAAAAAAATTATATAAAATTTACGTTCAGATCATGTAAAAAATGTGTAATAATGTTTATGTAACGAAGATGTTTCGTCACACAAGCTTAAATATGTAAAATTCGCATTGAATTCACGCGAGCCGGCGTAGCTCATCTGGTAAAGTACTTGTCTTCCACCGCAGCGGATAACGGGTTCAAATCCTACTATACTTCTGGTAAAATTTGTAAATTATAACTTTCTGTATCTCTGTGTGTAACTTAAATGTCTCTCTTCTACAGCATATGATGTAATGAGTCATCCGCGACTCTGCAGTCTATGATAAGACACTGTACTAACCAACAAGAGAGAGTCACAAACATTACCACGCACCCAGAGTGCGCTGTAAAATTAAATTTTTACGTAACATTTATTAATATTTTACTTCTCAATTATGAAAGCTCTATGTGAAATTGAAAGATTATTCATTGTTATTTTACATAAACTTCATGTAACGTTTATGTAAATTGGACAAAGAAAAGGTAAAGTAACTTTTGAATTTTATGTAAATTTTATTTTTAGTTTACTTCTCAAGTATGACAGCTTTATGTAAAATTAAAAGATTTGTCTCTTCTTTTTTATGTAAAATTTATATAACGCTGCCAGTAGGGGTGTTGTACGTCGAGCAAGCTTTGCTTTGAAGAGAGGTTACTAGGTTAGGATATTGAGTGTCATGGCGGTGATGCGCCCATAAGAGACCGTGAGTAAGACAAGAACAAAACACAGAAAATCTTCCGATGTTATTGTGATTGTAAATTCACTGGTGATCGTTCAAGAATTATATCTGATTGTGAGTGAAAAGCGGAAATCTGATGGTGCTATAAAATTTGTGAAAACTGGTTGTTGAATAGCATGAATTTACATTCGAAAATTTGGATTTGATTCCTTATGGGTAGAACGTAAGTGAGTGAGATAGAGCATTTGTTGGATCCAGTTTTATGGAGCTCGTGCAAGCACGGAGAAAAAACTACGGTGAAAATAACCATACGGATACCTGATTTTGGCACCTGCTAGATGTTATGGTAATGTTAACCAGAAGTATACTATGTTTTGACTAGGTACTAGGTGATGTTACCTGATTGAATGTCGAATTTACTCAAAGTATCGGTAAATGTACCATACTTCTGGCCAAGTTTACCATAACATCTAGCAGGTGCCAAAATCAGGTATCCGTATGGTTATTTTCACTAATCTTTTTTTTCCGTGAGGTTTTGCTGTAGACAAATGGCCAATCAATTCTGATGCAAAATGATGCGAAAATAAGGGGAGACCATTTAAAAAGTCTAAAACTCATTCCTCATCAGAGGAAACTTAACTTGAAATTTCGGGTGACCACCCTTACATATATGCACCAACCTTTGATTATGACACCAAATAAAAGAACAGGATATGAAATCAAGTGCCGTCTTCCTCGTTTATTACGCAATGTAGAACTTTGCTGTAGTTATCACCGTGCTCCTTGTAAAAAAATGTGTGTAAACGGACCTTTAATTCCTTCAAATTTACTTTTTGAAAGCAAATTCATTAATCTCATTGTTCAAATTCGTCGGTTATGTTCTTTTGCTTGGGGTCCGAATCCGAGGTTGGTGCATACATGCAAGAGTGGTCACGTCACCCGAAATTTCAAGTTAAGTTTTTTCTGCGAGGAGTGAGTTTAAGACTTTTTTAACGGTCTCATCTTTATTTTCGCAGCATTTTACATTGGAATTGATACTCCATTTGCCTACAGCAAAACCGTGCAACAAACCCATTCCAACAAGAAATTTGTAGTATTCGTGTGTAGATAAACTGTTATAAGAGATCAATATGCGAATAGATAAATAACTAAATAAATTGATAAAAAATAGATAAATAATTATAAAAGGAGACCATCTCAACCTTCGTGTGATTTACTGTGCGACCTTATCTTACCATTCCCTCCAACCCTCTTTTGATTAATGGGCGACAAACTTAATAATAAGTAAAATGTCAATCAGTTGCGTGCGAAAGGAGAGAGGGAACTCTCTTTTTCAAAAAGCTCATTATTACCCGGTTAATTATTTTCTTACCCCGTCCTCGGCTCCGGAGGAGGGCGCGAGGGGTCCGCTCAGAAATCAACGATGGGAAGTAGACGGGAAAAAGGCGAAGAAAGAGTGTGATTGGGGTGGAGGGGGTTGGAGGGGGTTCAATTCATCGCTACACCCGATTTAACCCTCATGAACTTCCGTCACGGCATTTTCTCCTCCCCCCTCCCACCCCTCTCCTACCCCCACCTCCTGAAAACTTCGCACCCTGATTATGGGCTGGAATCAATTCAAATTATGTTGTAAGCTGACATTGTATACTCCGCTCCAGGGCTGCCGTTTTGCGTATAATCAATGCTATTTTTCAATTCACCGATGATTTCACCGGTTGAGAAAAGATTACACAGTTCAGTTCAGTGCATGGCTGTAATAAACTAAAATACTCCCATCTGTAATCTTTTCTCAACCGATGGAGTCGTCGATGACTTTAAAAAACTTGCGGTTGTTTTAATTAATCAACGGAGTCTCCACCGATTAAGGAAAGATTACAGATCAGAGTATTTTCGTGCATTACAGTCATGCACTGAACTGAACTATGTAATCTTTTCTCAACCAATGGAATCATCGGTGAATAGAAAAATAGCATTGATTATACGCAAAACGGCAGCCCTGCTCCGCTCGTTTTTAGTACAAGAAAGATGTAAACGATGTTTTTTCAAGCCGTGTTGCCAATGATACAGACAAATGGGGCGGTTGCAAACAGGGCTGCCGTTTTGCGTATAATCAATGCTATTTTTCAATTCACCGATGATACCACCGGTTGAGAAAAGATTACACGGTTCAGTTCAGTGTATGACTGTAATGAACTAAAATACTCGCATCTGTAATCTTTTCTCAACCGGTGGAGTCGTCGATGACTTTAAAAAAATTGCGGATATTTTAATCAATCAACGAAGTCTCCACCGATTAAGGAAAGATTGCAGATCAGAGTATTTTCATGCATCACAGTCATACACTGAACTGAACTGTGTAATCTTTTTTCAACCGGTGGAACCATCGGTGAATAGAAAAATAGCATTGATTATACGCAAAACAGCAGCCCTGGTTGCAAAGGTCTGAAATGTTCTGTTCTTTTATAAAGAAAATTAAAATACTTGATGAGCTGTGAACAATGGTGCCTTTGGTTTTTTACTCAGGTGTCTCGGTTTTAGAGAAACGCACGTCTAAAGTTGTAAAGAGTTGTGTGCGTAGTGACGTCACAGTGTGGAATTCCCATTTAAAATAATGTATTTTGGGCCGAAATCTCATCTCCGGAACAATGGAACATAATTAGAAACTAAAGGCATCTTTGTGCTCTGCTCATCAAGTACCTACTTTCATTTTCTTTATAAAAACCCATCATTTCAGACCCTTGCAACTGCCCCTTTGGCGTTTGAGAGTTTATTTTATAGTTGGACCTCCTGATATAAAGCTGCCAAAAACTTTTGGACTGACAAGGGGAGGCTCAGAAGTCGCCGCCTCCGATTTTGAAAACAATTGCACGAAAATGTAGCTAAAGTAAAACTATTAGACCCGTGTTTCTCACTTTTTGACAATGGGCCTTCCAAAAGCGTTAGGAATTTTTTGAAAGTTGCCGAAATTCAGGTAAAACCCCGAGCGGAGAGCGTTCCAAATATTTACGTGAATTTCGGCAACTTTCAAAAAATTCCTAACGCTTTGGGAAGGCCTATTGGCAAAAAGTGAGAAACACGGGTCTAATAGTTTTACTTCAGCTACATTTTCGTGCAATCGTTTTCAAAATCGGAGGCGGCGACTTCTGAGCCTCCTCTTGTGAGACTTTTATAGGAACGGAAGAAATTAATCTACAGAACTCGATGACAGCGGCTGCTCGTGCGATTTGACAACAATGGTTCCCCTCCATTTAAATCTATGTAAAACAATCGATTGCAGGTGAAGCGCTGCTTCACTGTCAAATCGATTGTTCAACATTGAATCAAATAGAGGTAAAACATTGTTGCCAAATCGCACGAGCCGCCGCTGCTTGATGATGATCGAATTGATGCGCTTAAAAACTTACAAATTCCACTCCCATTAATTAATTCAGAAAGTCCCTTCCATTTCAAGCAACCCGCACAACACTAAATACTATTATCACCGAAATGCAGCTACATAGACGGAACCAGAGGCGTTCCGTGGTTTCCAGAGAGAGAGGACGGGGCTCCAATGCAATATTGCCGCCCCTCAAAATTATAAATTTTACTACTTTTTTTTTCTTCTTCTTTTTTTTATTTATTTTATTTATTTATTTATTTATTTACTAGGGGGCTGCGCCCCCTTGCCGCTCCGCGGCCCGTTCCCAAGAGGCGCTTCGCACCGCTTTTTACCACTACTCAAAAATTGAGAAAAGATTAGGGGAGATAGGTCAGTTACGCAAGACAAAAGAGAAGTGGTCAGTTCGAAGACTCGGGATGGGGGGGGGGGGGGGTAGATTCAAGGGTTCACCGGCTAGGCGGAGCGGAGGAGTGCGGAGGTTCTGGCTCTCCCGTACATCTTCTTGGCTCATTTACCCCCCGTCGGCGTCGCCTCGTCGAGAATTAGTCACGGCACTTCCGGGCGCACACACAGAAATGCCAGAAAATGAACAAAATCGAAGGTTTTGAGAGAAATGGGAAAAAATTGAGATTTCGGTCAGCTCGTTAGATTTTTACTAGGGGGCTTCGCCGCCTTGCCGCTCCGCGGCCCGTTCCACGGAGGCGCTGCGCGCCGCCTTTTACCACTATGTAAAATTGAGAAAAGATTAGGGGAGATAGGTCAGTTACGCAAGAAAAAAGAGAAGTGACCAGTTCGAAGACTGCGGGATGGGGGGTAGATTCAAGGGTTCACCCCGCTTATCGGGCTGGGTGGAGCGGATGAGTGGAGTGGAGAGGCTCTGGCTCTCCCGTACAACTCGGCTCATTTACCCCCCGTCGCGTCGCCACGTCAGCAATTAGTCACGGCACTTCCGGGCGCACACACAAAAATGCCAGAAAATGAAAAAATCGAAGGTTTTGAGAGAAATGGGAAAAAATCGAGGTTTCGGAGACCTACTCCTTAGATTTTTATATTATAGTAAGATATTATGTAAGGATTTATTTATTTTGGCTGGTTACATACTAATTTTTCCGCCCTCTATGATTCATTTTGAAATTTGATAACTTATTTTTTTCGGTTGTACTCCCTCATTTTGCTACCCTCGGAAAGTGCCCCGGTACCCACATGCCCCCCCCTCACCCACGGCACGCCCTTGTCTATGACATCACCTTATTGCCCATACAGAGTTTCAAAAGATATGAAAACCTTTGAGGACGATCGACTCCATTTGCCAAGCTGAATCGATAGAGGGGTCACTCGGGGGGTTTCTGTGACATCACTTTTTTGCCCATGTTAAGGAGTCATGAGATGCCAGGAGTGAAACGGCCCGAAGTGCAAAAGATATGAAAACCCTTGAGAGCGATCGACTCCATTTGCCAAGCTAAATCGATAAAGGGGTCATCACTCGGGGGGTTTCTGTGACATCACTTTTTTGTCCATGTTAAAGAGTCATGAGATGCCAGGAGTGAAACGGCCCGAAGTGCAAAAGATATGAAAACCCTTGAGAGCGATCGACTCCATTTGCCAAGCTAAATCGATAGAGGGGTCACTCGGGGGGTTTCTGTGACATCACTTTTTTGCCCATGTTAAAGAGTCATGAGATGCCAGGAGTGAAACGGCCCGAAGTGCAAAAGATATGAAAACCCTTGAGAGCGATCGACTCCATTTGCCAAGCTGAATCGATAGAGGGGTTTAACAGAACTTACAAACATTTGAATGTTTTGTTTAGTTGCAAGGTAGATGGAGAACAGTTATGGACAACACTCTGAGGTTGGCTCTGATTGGTTGTGAAAAAAGCGACTCCGCCGCCATTTATCTGACCGCGCGATTCAAATTTAGATTTCACATCTTGAAAAGGAAAGTAAACAACGTAATTGATTATGTTAATCCATTCTATAGTCACAACATTAACAATTAAAGATAAAAATTACATTGCATTGTTCAAGTAAATAAAGTATTGCTTCAGATAAACTTCCCCTTCAAACCTTGTATAAAGCACAGTGAGTAGCACTTAAACTACAGTGAGTTGTCTACAGTGTAGCGCGGGTTGTTTGAAATTTAAAACATTTCCTGGGTCAATGAGTGAGACAAGATGGCGGCGAAGTCGCTTTTTCCGAAATGACCACGCCCCCTTGAGCCGAGTGTTGTCCATACCTGTTCTCCATATACCTTGGTTTAGTTGCGTAAATTTCTTGTATTATTTTGTAATCTTTGATAACCCAGAAGAGACCAGACAGTAAAAGCAGCCAATATTTCACGTATTTAGAAGGAAATTCCACCATTTTGTCGTTACGATGTTGTCTAAATAAACACGGTGGTTCCATCTATATATGAGTAGTATGCCCGTGCAAATATTGTCTACAGTGTAGCGCGGGTTGTTTGAAATTTAAAAAATTTCCTGGGTCAATGAGTGAGACGCACTTTTAATGCGTCGCATCATCATATTCGCCGAATTTTACGTAGGGATCAAATATTGCTGTAGCAAAAATACGCAGCAGATCCACTTGCGTTTGTCAAGATGCATATTTTATGCAAAGCCTAATTTCGAACGAGGAAAGGAAATGCGAGGGAGAGAGAAAAAAGAAGCAAACTAAATCGTAGTTTATTTTTTAAACAGAGAGAGAGGATGAAAGAAAAGAAAAAAAGGTCCATAGAAACGGAAAACAAGCGCGAAACTTGGAATGTATGAGGAAGGAAGTGTGTAAAAAAACCAAAACAAAACAAACAAAAAACAAAAAACACTCATTTGGTAGATTGAGACGGATTCAGGAATCTGTCTGTCTTTGTCTCCTTCTATTCAAATAAACGAGTGAGAAAAGGACGGAGAGAGGGAAGAAAAGCTCGTTATGGTCCTCTGCCTTTCTTCCCTCACATTCGAGATCGGCTCCGGGAATAGAGCCTAAAAAACAAGAGGTGTGCTCTTCAGCTGGAAATCCCCAGTTGCTCCAATACACACAATTCTCGTGAAGAGCACACCCTTTGTTTTAAGAGCCATATTTTCGGAAACGGCTTCATTTGTTCCAATGGGTGAAGAGAGAGAGAGAGAAATAGACGAATGCATGTATGTTTCTTTCTCTGGCTTGAGAAAGCAGTCGAGCGGGAAATGGCGGTGGTATTGTTGCCGTATGGGGTAGTTGCAAGGGTCCACTGGCGCGACCAAGATCTCTTCCATCTCTATCATTTCTCATTTGAATGTATAAGTAGGAAAAGGACAGAAAGAAGGGGTTTCATCCCGTTGTCCATCCTTGTCTAACATACGTTTCTTAATGGAGAAAAGAGAGAGATGAAGAAACTCTCGGTGCGCTACTGCAAGGGTCCCATTAAGTCCCAACTGTTTCCAGTTAGCCACTCTCAAACACTTTTGCATTTTCGTTTAAAACCAATTTCCAATGGATCTGTCACAACTTTTTTTTAAAAAAAATGTAACGGTTAGAAACATTGAGCTTTCGTGACTGAGAGGATTTACGGGAAGTAATATTGAAACTTCAAGGAAGAGCCATGAGCGAAATCTCTTATGGACGTTTTGCTCACATGGCTCGGTTTGCGAGCCTCATTTTTTGTTGTTGTTGTTTGTTTTTTTTTTTTTACCTTGAAAAGAAAGTTGTGACAATTTTACTGAAAATTGATTTTAAAACGAAAGTACAAGTGTTTTTGAAGGATTTGCGCGATGAAGAAACCGACACATGACAGAAACAAGCCACATTTTCTCACCAGGATAGTTGTGTTGAAATTCTGTGTCCAGATGGCTATTTTAAAACACTTGCACTTTTATTTAAAACTAATTTCCATCCCTGGTAGAATTAGTCCATGAATTCTTTGCCCAAATGAATCTCCATATGCAATAAGGATTTCCATGAAATCATACGGATCCTCATGTAACTGCACGGGAATCCGAAGAAATTCTTAGGGATTACTATACATTTTCAAGGAAATCCTTATATTTCATGGAGATTTTTTTGGGCAAGGATTTTCAAGGACCATTTTTACCGGGGCAGTGGATTATTAGCAATTTTTGATTTAAGGTTAAAAAAAATATGATGCAAAACAAACCAAAATCAGATCGTTTATGCTGTCACGCTTTGAAAAATGATTTATAACATGTATCAGTCAATCTATTTCTTTACCAGTGGCGAGGCGCGAACTTTTGCAACAATGTATTTTCTCCATTTAAGGGGAGAAGGAGGTCCCAAATGAAAAAAAAAAAAAAAATTGTTTTTCTGTTTCTATAATTTTATTTGAAAGAGGACATTCTCAGCTTTAAAATTATATATTCCATTGTATAGTTTAGAAAAAAAAAATCATTTTTTTATGAATTTTTGAAGTTGAAGAGTCCTTATTAGGTCAGCTGATTTTTAGTTTTTTCATTTTTCGATGATACTGAAAAATGTGGTTTTTTTACCTTTTGGTGCATTTTTCTCAGGAGCTAGTAATGCTATTTTCATAATTTTTTTTAAAATTTTCCTCAGAAAAAGCTCTATAAGCAGGACTAGGATATTTTGAGTATCTCTTTTATTTTTTTTTATGGACATTCAAAGCTCAAAAAAAGGTAAAAAATCAACCAAACTTTCAACTTTGAAAAAAAAAAAAAGTTTTCAACGAATTTTAAAAATCTAGTTCCACTTATAGCCAACACTCATCCACAACTTCATGCAAAATTGGAGTCATGTAGGTCAAATAATTCCTGAGAAAAATGCACCAGATGGGAAGCATATCTGACATGGTTTAACATAGGACCTCCTTCTCCCCTTAAATTCACTAAAAAAGTCGATCGCTTCAGTCATCGGCGATGACCAGGCTTTTCGACCTTTCTAATGTGTTTAAATGGGGAAAAAGAACGATGCAAAATCGCACGCCTTGCCACTGTTCTTTACCTCGTTGATGGTTAAAAATGCATGATGCAAACAAACTGAGCCTGTGTGAAAAAAAATTAACTTAACAGATTTCTTTCGTGGCTGCCTCCTTGCTTGGCAACATTGTATGGTGTCCATTTAAACCCGTGTAAAGGGTCGAATGCGAAGGTGTTCACCGAACACCCAACAGTTCGATCTTTTTCATGGGTTTAAATGGACACTATACAATGTTGTCAAGTTGCACGCTACACGCCACTGAAAAGCAAGCCCTTGAAATCCTCTCTAATGGTACAGCTCGTTGGACAGCCTATAAGCACCACAGAGCAGCACGAAGTATTTCCAGAGCTGCCGATTTGCGTAGATTTAATGACATTTTTAAATCCACCGATGATTCCACCGATTGAGAAAAGATTACAGAGTTTAGCTCAGTGTATGACTGTAATGCACAAAAATACTCTGATCTGTAATCTTTTCTCAATAGGAGGAAACGCCGTTAATTATGTAAAATATACCTGTTGAGAAAAGATAAAATACGCTAGTATTTTCGTGCATTACAGTCACACACTGAGCTAAACTCTGTAATCTTTTCTCCACCGGTGGAATCTTCGTTGAATTTCAAAATGCCATTAAATCTACGCAAATCGGCAGCTCTGAGTATTTCACCCCTGAAGAATTAAAATCTGTGAGAAAACCCAAGACATTATATACAATAAGCAAACAAAGCTTTGACAACGATGTTGTAAGGGGGAAAAATTGCACCGCTGCGCATGGAATCCCACAGCAAGAGCGAGCAAAACAGCAAGATCGAGGAGAAAGGGAAGAAAATATTAGTGAGGGGGCAAATGAGGGTGGGGGGATTCAAGGATGATTAGGGTGGTAGTCGCGGTGGCGGGGGGGGGGATCAAGAGGTGCGCGAGGACGAGCTAATCAAAGTAGTCCTGGGAGTAGAAACCTTAGGTATGAAAAATTGGGTTGTCACCTTTGCTTTGTTGCCTAATACGCACGGTGTTGTAAAAAAAAAAGGTTGGTGGACGGGGGGGGGGGGGGGGGTGAGAGTGCAAAACGTAAAGAAGCGAGGATGAGAGGAGATATACAAATGGATGTTCTCAATGGAGACCTACGGGCGGCCGTCTCAACGCAACGGTTACATTCCCTTTCCATCCCTTGCTAAAACCCCTCTTTCCTCTATAATTAATTTCATTCTCCCCCTCCCCCTCCCACCCCCACTACACCGCTCACAGTTCTTCCTTCAGCAGAAACCGTTCAAATGAATAACCAATCAGCTTCAGAGAAAACTATGCCAACGTAAAGTTCAGATATTGTCAGATGAGATATTAAACGCATGTCTTTCCCTGCCAGAATAAAAAGCAGTAAGAAATAAATTACTGGAAATTAAGAACGCAGAGCTCTTTTTCGGTGCAATAGGGCAAACGCCCAAATTATAATTATAATTAGAATATAATTGAACTTAAAAAAACTATTATACGTGGAAGTATCAACCAAACATTTGGCAACCTTTTGTAAAAAAAAATAAAAATGAAGTTAAGTATTTTGCACGAACAACTCACTCCCTCTCTCCCTCACTCTTAAACTCTCTCGCGTGGTTTCAATTATTCAATTTTCGTTTTTGAAGGTAACCACCATAAAACAGGCTCGCCTTGGAGGTATCGAATTTTCAGTCTTTAATTTTTTGTCTAAAAACTGAGAATAAATCATTTATCTATCTAAAATTTATCTATTTATCAAAAGTTCCATGAATTCCCATGACCAACATTTCGTGGGCATTATTCCCGGTGGCAATTATTGTATTTCCATAAAGTTATATGGAATTCCCTGGGTCATACGGATTCCACAAGATTTTCTATGTAATATCATGGAAATATAAATAATAATAATTCCCACGGAATTTTGGTCATGGAAATTCATGGAACACTTTTACGAGGGCAGTCCCCCAATGATAAAGGCAAGGTGGTGCAAAATGGACACCCCCTCCCCCCTCCACCCACCATCCTTCGCTCTCCCAGGATCCTAGATTTTTACGTGAATGTCCCCTTGAAAAAACTGAAAATTAAGCAAAAATTGAAATTTGGTTGTGAGGTCCCCACCACCCACACTGGGAAATTTTCTGTCAGCGCCTTTATCCAATAGGGCTCTGGTAAACTTTTGCTATAGGGCATTGAAGAGCTCATTCTTGCATAAAAACCTGTAAAATGACAATAAGTACGCGCTGAAAAAATCACAAAATTCACTCTCAGAAGTAGAAGCAGTCGATTTCTGTATCATGATAGCCACTCTAAAACACTTGCACTTGCATTTAAAACCAATTTCAAATGTATTTGTTTGTTTTTTTTGTTTTTTGTTTTTTTTTTGTTTTTTTGTTGTTGTTTTTTTAAAGGTTAAAAACTTCGAGGCAAACAAACCGAGCCTGTGTGAAAAACGTGAATAAGAGATTTCCATCATGGCTGTTCCATGCAGTGGCGTCGCGTGCCATCTGGCAACAATGCAACTGCTCCATTTAAACTCATTAAATAAATCAAATTTTCCTTGTGCACTGTGCACCCCCTGAATTCGATATTTTAAATGAGTTTAAATGGATAGAATACATTGTTGCCAAATTGCACGCGACGCCACTGGTTCCATGCTGCCTCAACATAACGTCCCACAAATCCTCTCTATCGCTATGGCTCCTTTGAATCAACCCTTAAATTTCTTATAGCAAAAGCTCGCAACGCAGCACAGACCCATTTGTCAAACTGTCTTCATATGTTGGGTTACTTACAAAAATGTCTGCAGTTCATTAGAATCTCGTCCGTAACACATTTCGGTCATCGATATTCGGGATGCTGGAAATTAAATGAACTGTTGGGGGCGTGGAGGTGGTTGGTTGGTTGGTTGGTTGGGGGGGGGGGGGGGGGGGGCAAGAGAGCACTCAAAAAGTCGGGGGAGGGGGGGGTGATGGCAAATCCTCATTTCATCGTGTCAAATCCTCCGCACTCCCCATAATGGATTGGCATGAGAAACAACACGATAACGTCCGTGCGAAGTATGTCGATGTTCAATGCACCGTCTCGTCCCGACAAGTGTTGTCATTCGCGCGGGGCACAATTTTGCGTCACGAAACTTGTCACTTCTCCACTTGCGCAACCAGGATCTCTTCCATCTCTCTCATTTCCCATTTGAATGCATAAGTATAGGAAAAGGACAGAAAGATGGGGTTTTATCCCGTTGTCCATCCTTATCCAACATACGGTTTTTAATGGAGAAAAGAGAGAGATGAAACTCTCGGTGCGCTACTGCACTTGTCGAATTGTATTTGCGAATAGTGCTCTACAGGAACAATAATTGATCTGGTGTTTGGTGTATCCGACGTATTCAAATGTTGGAGAAAAGCGTACGCTTTGCGAGGTACTTGTACACATGGATAAAATCTGCGGGAACCGTTCCCGTTTGTTTACAGTTGAGCAAATTTGCAAATAGAAAATTTGGATCCGATTTTATTCTCTAACGGGAAAGCACGTGAGAGTGAGATAGAACATGTGTTTGGACAGTGGCACACAGAGAGAGTTCACTTCTTTAACAGCAAGGAAACAAGTTTACTTGCATGGTCGCCCGCAGCGGGGGGCAAGCGGGGGCACTTGCCTCCCCCCCCCCCCCTGGAATTCAAAAAAGTCAACATTTCATGGTAAAACATGAAAAGGGAAAAAGGAAATGCAATGTTAATCAAAGGAGTAATAGTTGAAAAACTTCATTATTTGTTCATTCTGTAATTTTCAATCATTTTTTGCAAGGAATATAGTAGAATTACACAATTTTCTTGATATCATTTTCGTCTGCTGTCCCTTTATCCCTTATATCAAACACGTCAACATTATTACTATTATTTGATACACATACCATGGCTTAATAATTATACACCATTTGGATGAAAAACAAATCGCATAAATTCAACAGTGGAGAGAGAAAGAGAGAGAGAGAGAGAGAGAGAGAGAGAGAGAGAGAGAGAGAGAGAGAGAGAGAGAGAGAGAGAGAGAGAGAGAGAGAGAGAGAGAGAGAGAGAGAGAGAGAGAGAGAGAGAGAGAGAGAGAGAGAGAGAGAGAGAGAGAGAGAGAGAGAGAGAGAGAGAGAGAGAGAGGAAGAAATTGGCTGGGTCCGCAAGTGTCTCTACGTGAGATAAAAACTGTGCGAATCAATTTCTAACCCTACGCGGATTCTGGGAAGGTACTTTTTGCTTAATGAATGAAATAACGTCTCGCGAAACGAGATAATGGGCCCTAACTTTTCTATTCCCCGTTCTCCGATACCTGAGCTGGATGTAATTAAAGTATCGAACAGTGAGTCAGTTTATAAGCTTGTCTGTAGGCACAAAACCGCTATAAATACAAATGTACTTAACTAAATTGCTTGGAAGCGTCGATATACGTGTGTACTTACGCGACGCACAGTGTACTCTGGCGTGAGATCGTCAAAATGAGACCAAAAATCAGAAAGAAAATGTCTCCTCAATTTACCATTTACAAGCTTTCAAGACCAATTCTCACAGAGAACACTTTTAACAAACAGTAATAGGGCTCTTGCAAACTTTTGCTGTGAGCAAATGAACAGTCCAAACTGATGTAAAAACCAGCGAAAATCACAAAAATCACTCTAAAAAGGTTTAAAATTTAATAATAAACTCACATAACTGCTATGACGGGAAGCTCGTACTGAATGGCGGTTCAACGCGCATAGATATCATAAGAGAGTCCTGTCTAATTTGTCACTTTCTCTATGAGGGAAGACAGAGATTCGTCTCAGTTATTTAGATAATAATTTTCCATGATACATGCGTCTCTCCGCCATTAAACCCGATTCTGAGAGTGAATTTCGTGATTTTTACAGTGCACTCATCGTCATTTTTACAGGTTTTTATGCAAGAATCGACTCTTCAATCCCATGTAGAGAAAGTTTGCAAGAGCCCCATTGAAACCAATAGGAATGCCACTGGAAAGTCTGGTCATCATCATCAGGTCAAAAATGATGATTTTTTATGACTTTACCTCACTGTTATATTTACACTACTTTACTTCAATCTCAGACCATAGTGGAGAGAGAGAGAGATTAAAACGGCCCTCAGAATTCAGAATGTAAACAAATGCGCAAGAACGCATCCAATAGCCGCGCCCTTGGTTTCCTTATGTCTTAAATCATGTCTTAAAGTTTATACATGGAAGTATCAACCAAACATTTGGCAACCTTTTGAAAAAAAAAGGAGAAAACAGAAATGAAGTTAAGAAAAACCCTCTCCCTCTCTCCCTCACTCTTAAACTCTCTCGCGCATTTTGTATTATTCAATTTTCTTTGTTGAAGGTAACCTCTAAAACAGGCTATCCTATGGAGGTACCGAATTTTCAGTCTTTAATTTTTATATGAATTTTACGTTAGCTTATTTAATTTGTCCAGTATAGTTTACGTGTAACTTGAGTAATTTAACATTTTTTTTTATTGGCTTTTGTCTAAAGACTAATCATTTATCATGTATCATTTTATCTCTATACATTCGTACAAGTACTCTATGTGCGGCGTGATGCATCAACTACGATTGACGGCGCTTTATTTTCTTTCTGCGCTGTGGTGCAGTGCCATATAATCTGGATCCTCTGTATGTGATTTTTGACCTTTTCGCTCCAAAATTTCTATTAAAATGTTTCTCCTAGACATGGCGTCAGTGCAATTGACGCTATACAGGGTGTCCCAAAATTGATAGTAAATATTTTTACCACGTATTTTTGGGGCCAAAATAAGACTTTTTTTCCCTATGAACACGTGTCCGAAAATGCCCCCCCTCGGAGCTACAGCCCCCCAAAGTTTTTTAAAAAAATCGGTTTTTCTTCGATTCTAGCAACGGATCTCCGTAAAAATGGATGAAAATTGGTTTCCATGGGTAATTTTAGGCGTTCTTTCCGATTCCGGGGTCGAAAATTTCCGAAAAGGTCAAGAAAGGGGGGTTTGAGGGGGATTCAAATTTTAAATTGAATAATTTTTTAGTGCTCCGTAAGAAAATGAGAAAAATAACAAAAGAATCTAATGGAACAAAACAAAAGGAACATTTTTGATCTCTTGTGTTTTTTTCATAAGACACACGGGAAACGAGTAAAATCGATTTTTCGCCGGGAGCGCACAGCCCGATAGCGCTGCTTTGTGCACTCAACTGACTCAACGATCGACTCGACGCAACGCGGCACTGAGACAGCGCTATCGGGCTGTGCGCTCCCGGCGAAAAATCGATTTTACTCGTTTCCCGTGTGTCTTATGAAAAAAACACAAGAGATCAAAAATGTTCCTTTTGTTTTGTTCCATTAGATTCTTTTGTTATTTTTCTCATTTTCTTACGGAGCACTAAAAAATTATTCAATTTAAAATTTGAACCTCCCTCAAACCCCCCTTTCTTGACCCTTTCGGAAATTTTCGACTCCGGAATCGGAAAGAACGCCTAAAATTACCCTCGGAAACCAATTTTCATCCATTTTTACGGATATCCGTTGCTAGAATCGAAGAAAAATCGATTTTTTTTAAAAACTTTGGGGGGATGTAGCTCCGAGGGGGGGCATTTTCGGACACGTGTTCATAGGAAAAAAAAGTCTTATTTTGGCCCCAAAAATACGTGGTAAAAATATTTACTATCAATTTTGGGACACCCTGTATATATACGGAGCGGGTTAAAAAGTAATATCGGATGCTATCATTTATTCATCTCTCGCGCGTTGGGGAAGAACGACAGCGTGGTCGTGGTACGGTGGAGTAAACAGAAAAGGAACTACCCCCCCCCCCCACTCACTGGTCTTCCCTCCCCCTCGTCTTCACTTAATCGACGTAATCCAATGAAGATATACACGGGTGTTGTGTTGTTCACGGGCTCCGCCAACTTTACGGCTGAGTGTTTTAACCCCCGCATCCCTTGATTTGTCCCTCACCTTGTCTCCGAGGTTACGTTCTCTTAATAACAGGATGTTCCACTGTTCCGTGTATATCTTAAGGGGTGTCTCCACCTGCGAATGTAAAAGCGCGAATAAACTGATTGAGCCAATGAGCTGCCTTGAAGTCGATAGGTCGAGTTCGATGTATCGACAACAAAGAAGCTCATTGGCTTAATCAGTCTATTCGCGCTTTTAAATTCGCAGGTGGAGACACCCCTTTACACTCTGTTCGGGATGATGAGTCCGATGGAAAGTCCGGTAAAAACGCACTATATTGCAACGCAGGTTCCCCAATAGTCGATTCTCGGCCGCTGAGCTCCTTATCACAGAGACCGGCTTTTTTCGGACACTTTTCATGACGAAGGATATACTGAGAATGGGTATGTTGCAAACTTTTGCTTGACCGATTAAGAGTGTTAAATTTAATGTAAAATCGCCTGAAAAGTCCATTGGCGGCATCGGAAAGTCATATAATGCAATAGTAAACTCACAAAGAGGCGTTTAATGAAATCAAAGATGGCGGAGAAATATCGAGCAATTTGTATGCATGCACCACGAACATCCAAGGATAGCCATCCTCACAATATCGATCACAACCAATCACAACGTAAACAAATACATAACCTCTACCTCGAGTGAGGTTGTCAAAGTTATGGCCGCCCTTGGATGTTCACGGTGCATGCATACAGATTGCTCGCCGATATTTATCCGCCATCTTGGATTTAATTAAATGCCTCTTGTGAGTTTATTATTGCATTTCTGATGCCACCAATGGACTTTACAGGCGATTTTACACAAGATTAAACACTCTCAATCGTTGTAGCAATAGCTTGCAACAGACCCATTGGCCGACTGTAAGTTTTTCTCGCTCCAGAAAAAGTTGCAAACGTCTAGAATAACGCTAAATCGGACGAAATTTCAGTTCTAATAGGACCGTATAACTCGTCAAAATTAGACGAATTACATTACTGATGACCATAGCACTAGCTAGGATATTGTCTTTCTCTCTCTTAGCCCATTTGAATGCATGTGTTAGAAAAGGATGGATATAGGGGCTGTCACGTGACTTCAGCCCGTATTTCTGTCCTTTTCTAACACATGCGTTTAAATGGGCTTAGAGAGAGACAGACAATATCCTGGCTACGGCTATGCTGATGACCCTCCGAGATTCTTTCTTTTACAAAATCCTTTTCACGCATGGTTGAGTATTTCCATTTTGTCAATGAAAGAATGACCGAAGTACATATATGTTGTACTTCAGTCTGCGTAGAAGTACCTTTTTTTTTTTTTGTTCTGTACGACGGGTTTTACTCAAGAATTAACTTCCACAATCGCTTAAAGCAAAAGTTAGCAAGAGTGACTCATTGCAAGCAGTTGCCTTTTTATAGAAGAAACACAATGTCGCGCAATCGTGAAAACGTTGCTACGGATATAGCTATAGTTTTCAACCTAAACAAAGCTCAACTTATTTGTCATGGTTTTTTGCCACGAGAGACACAAAAATCCATTATAACTGTGTTCCTATAGCTCCGAGTCCTTGCCTATCACGATCCAGTAAACTACTAATACGGCATGAAAAAAAACACCTTCATTCCTTGACTTATACAATTCCATCGTAGGACTGCATTGCTGATTGCATACACTCAAAATGGAAGGCGCCTACACCATAAAAGGCGGCTACGCTACGCGTAAGGTAGCGGAATATTCAATCACGAAAATCTCAAATCTAATTATGACAAAAAGGGACTTCTTAGACGGGTGTTTTTCTTTTTTTACTCACTTAAGATGCTTTCTATGATTTCCTCTTTTTCTAAAAAAAAAAGTCTTAACTATCCCGAGGGATGAATCTGAACGCAGGATAAATAACCCTTTATTAATTTCGTCGTCGATCAGGCCAATGCATGGCGTCGCGTGCATTCTGGCAACAATGTATTATATTCATTTAAACTCATGTAAAAGATCGACTACAGGGGGTGCACAGTGCACAAGGAAAATTCGATATATTTAACGAGTTTGAATGAAGCTGTAGCATTGTTGCCAGATGGCACGCGACGCCACTGGATCAGGCAGACGCTGCGCGGAAACTTCCCGGGACAATAGGATGGAAACGCGCTCAGACGATGAAAATGTCGAGCAATGATATTTCATCGAATTAGTGTTGCCAGGTTTCACCAAAAAGCTCTTATGCATCAATCAATTCTCATTCATAGTAAAAAGAATAGACGTTCAACGTCCTCATGACGTCCGGAGGACATTCGAAGGAAATTTTGAAAAAGTCTTGAATTGATCTGAAATGCCGTTTTTTGACATATAAAGGTGATCAGCGAAGAAAAAAGAATTAACGTCCAAATCACAATTTGTTGTCAGGTTGGATTTGATTTTAATGGGGCTCTTGCAAACTTTTGCTACAGGTGATTGAAGAGTTGATTCTTGCACAAAAATCTATTAAAATGACGATGCTTACACTGAAACATATCACAGAGGTCACTCTCTGCAGAATCGGGATTAGTGGCTTCGAAAAGCGAACGGTTCTGCAGACATTTGCTAACGAAATTCCACCATAAACTACACACATAACTCTTCGATAAATTTTAATTTGCAAACTAAGTAAATTGAAATTTTGCATTACAGCGTGAAATTTAGCACGCTGAATCCAACTGTTGTCTCTAATTTTCATTTAGACTTAAATTCCCTTCGGAAAACTGACATTATCTGTACCTAACCTCAAATTTATGATCCAACGGGCACCAAGTGAAAACTAGGAAAGTTGAGGAAGAACCGTAGAAAAAAGATGAAAAATTCGGATTCTACGACTTAATTACCATACGGATGTTCTTAACCTTGTAATTACCAAAGGTTTCAGGACAATTGGTCAAACTTTTTTTAACTATCCATATGGAGAATCTGTTAGCATATGTCTTGTCCTAAGGAAAGTTCGTTAGCAAATGTCTGCTGTTCGTAAAAATTGTGGCGAAGCTACGCAGGTATAATGGGAAATTCCTATCTAATTTGCACGGGGGGGGGATGTTTTAGGTTTTAAAAAAAATATTTTTTAATTATATGACAGTGAGACGTACTTTTAAGGTAAACTTAATTGTTTTTAAAGTAAAAATAACTGTATTTAACCCTTTACAGACCAGGTTTGATCAAAAGAACGCCACTCTTTCGTGAATATAGGAAGGGTAGTTAACTGTTCGTACTCGGGGGAGTTGGAATTGCCTATACGATGAATTGAAGGCGAGGTTAGTTCAAAAGAACGCCACTCTTCCGTGAATGTAGGAAGGGTAGTTAACTGTTCGAACTCGGGGGAGTTGGAATTGCCTATACGATGAATTGCAGGCGCCCGAACGAAACCTTGTCTTATAATTATTGTCTTATTATTGTCCTTGTCTTTGGCTATAGAGGAGAAAAAATAATATACTCGGGCTTGGCCCGTAAGAGGTTAAATTGAAATTATTTGTTTTTAATTTGAAAATTCGGTATTTTGATCCAATGAACAGTTATTTTAATTTAACAAAACATAGTTTCAATTTTAAACTATGTATTTTTGTCATATACAGGATAGAAATTTATTTTAATTTATTTTTTTTATTTATTTATTTTTTTGTTTTATTTATTTATTTTATTTTTTATTTTTTTTTTTTTCATTTTTTTAATTTTTTTCATTTTTTTTTTTTTTTTTTTTTTTTTTTTTTTTTTTTTTTTTTTTCTTTTTTTTTTTTTTTTTTACACAGTATAATTCTCAGGCCGTGTTTTAGAGGTAAAAATAAGACTTTTTTCCCCATAAACGCATGGGACCGAAATCGTAGTCTTTTCGAGTTACAGTTTTGCAAAGTTTCCGAAAAACAAATTGAAAAATTGTCATAACTCCCTCGTGAATTGTTCTGAATGCTCGTAAATAGATACTCTGATGAAATTTTAGGCGCTCTTGCCGATTTTGGCCGTGAAAATACTTTATGCACAAATTTGAGGGGGGGTTTTGGGGGTTTTTCTTGATTTTTCTAACTTTTTTTGGCTACATTATGTAAGAATATGCTTTCAGATTCATTAAACCCAAAAACGATTAGCATCATTCCAAAGTTTGTAAAAAAATATGAATTTTTGGTTCTTTTTCGCAAACCATTTCCAAGAAAATCGTCCCTGAAGTTGAAGAGGTTGGCCAATTATCGCCTTTTCTTTGATTTTGTCAATTCTTGATTGAGTTACACCCAGTTCCAGTTTTGTTACACCCTGTATATAATTCAAAAATATTTATTTTTAAATCTAAAACATTTTTATCCCCCTGTGTGAGACAGCTCTCTTTATTTCCGTAGAGAAATTGATAAATTCGACAGTAATATCCCTATGATACCTGCGTAGCACCGCCATACTGCGATCTTGCAGTTACAGCAGTGGCGTAGAGTGCAATTTGGCAGCGCTGTACTGTATTCATTTAAACCCCTGTAAAAGGTCGAATGCGAAGGTGATCACCGAACACCCAATAGTTCGATCTTTTTCATGGGTTTAGATGGGTGAACTGCAACGTTGCCAAATTCCACGCTACGCCATACTGAGTTACAGCTGTTTTCTGAGTTTATTAGTAAACTTTAGACTTCCCGAAAATGATGTTCGTGATTTTCGCTGCTTTCTACATCACATTTGACCAGTGGCGGCTCGTGCGATTTGGCAACAGTGTTTTTATCCCATTTAAATACATGGAAAACAATCGAAACTCGAGGAGGCTGCCAGCCTCCGCTTGAATCGATTTTTTACCTAAGTTTAAGTAGAAAAAATGCATGGTTGCCAAATCTCACGGGCCGCTACTGCATTTGACTATTCATATTTGCTTGTATTGCAAAACTTTGCAAGAGCCTTATAATAGAATCGTGCAAAATTTTCAGTCAAATCTGACAACAATATGCCTCGTCGGAATTTTATTTTTTGAACTGTTATAAGCCCGCGCAAGTTTTTCACGCTTTCACGCTCGATCGAGCGCGTCGCGTCGCGTCGAGACAACATTGACGCACAGTGATGTAAAACGCGGGCATTTGTGGTTCCAGGCGAATTTTTTTATTCGTGGAACATGATGGAACGAGATGGAACGGGCGTCTCTCGATTCTATTAAGTCGGTCCACCCGCACAGTAACTGCGATCCAAAGAGTAAAACAAGAGTCGCAATTGTATTGAGAGCCAGCATGGTCAAAGCTGACAAGATTCGGCTTCTGATTGGCTAGAAATGGAAGGAAATGCGTGGATCCAAGCTGTTTTTGGCCTTATGGAAATTAACACGGGGTTTTCGTTTCAGGCCGTTTATCTCGAAACCTGCGCAAAATTGCCCCGTCACAATTAATATGAGTTGATTTAGCAGAATTTTCTTAACACATTGCAGGTCTTAAGTACAGTTTATTGAAAATTCGAAAAGACTGTCTCAGTTGAAAAGCACACACAACGAGTTACTCAAACACACGCCAATCATGAAAACGCAGTATTATTTGTACTTTTCAACTGAGACAGTATTTCCGAATTTGCAAGGTACTGGTACTTATGAGACCTATCAATTTGTTGAGAAAATTCTGCTAAATTGACTTATATTATTTGGTGACTGGGCAATTTTGCACAGGTTTCGAGATTTTGCCCGGAACGAAAATCTAGTGTTAAATTCCATAAGGCGAAAAAAAGTTTGGACCCACGATTACAGCCAATCAGAGGCCAGCCCGCGTTTCCGATCCCTTATATCTGCGTTGACCACCATCAAAAAATAGAATCATACAGAACCTTATGATTAAAATCAGGTTTTTCTAATTTGCAAGTTATCATTGAAGACATATCTCCACTTTGCCCACCCATATGTGTGAGCAAAGTGGAAAATGGACAAATTGTTCATCATTGGCGGATACAGGGGCTGTGGGGCGAAGGGGCGATATCCCCCCCCCCCGTTCGACCAAAAAAGGAGAAAAGGAGGGGGAGGGAAGGTGATAGAAAGGGAAAAGAAGGGGGAAGGAGAAGAGTAAAGGGAAAGAGGGGTCACCGGGGAGGGGGGGCGAAAATCCCAAATCCCCCCCCCCTCCGTTCGCAAGGGCTGGATCCGTCAATGTTGTTTATGTTCATTTTTGGGGTTGCGTTGGCTATAGACGAGGCTCTCTTGCAAGCTATTGCTATAAGCAAAAGATAGTCAAATCTGATGTAAAAATCACTAAAATCCCACTAAGCAAGTCTAAAATTCAGTACTAAACTCAGATAACAAATGTAAGGGCAAGATCGTAATTATTGGAGATTCCTGTCTAATTTGTCACTTTCTCTAAGGAAACAGAGATATGTCTCAATTTAGATAGGAATCTCCCTTGATACCTGCGCAGCTCCGCCATTAAGCCCGATTCTGTGAGTGGATTTTGTGATTTTTCAGTGTACTCATCGTCATTTTTACAGGATTTTATGCAAGAATCAACTCTTCAATCCCCTTCAGCGAAAGTTTGCAAGAGCGCCCACGGGAAAAAAACTACGGTGAAAATAACCATACGGATACCTGATTTTGGCACCTGCTAGATGTCATGGTAATGTTAACCAGAAGTATACTATGTTTTGACTTGGTACTAGGTGATGTTACCTGATTGCAAGTCGAATTTACTCAAAGTATCGGTAAATGTGCCATACTTCTGGTCAAGTTTACCATAACATCTAGCAGATGCCAAAATCAGGTATCCGTATGGTTATTTTCACTAATCTTTTTTTACCGCGCCATTGTAAACAGAAATTCTAGGGTTGACATTTTTCCAGGAATCCATGATTATGTATGAAAATCTTCTTTTCTCTATCTCTTTTATCTTCATGTTGGATAGTTCGAAATGTTTTCCGGTGTAAAAAGTTAAGTTTTATTTCTTTTAAATTTCGATCTTGACAATTCTCTTTTTTCTGTTCCAGGTACGTGAGTTAGTATGCTGAATCTGATTTCACTTTGGCTCTATCTGTGGCGTAGCTTGCAATTTGGCAACGTTGCATTGTGTTCATTTAAACCCGTATAAAAGGTCGAATGCGAAGGTGTTCACCGAACATCCGATGGTTCGATATTTTTCATGGGTTTGAATGTACGCAATGCAACGTTGTCAAATTGCACGCTACGCCCGCGCCCCTATGGGCTCTATCGTTGTAAGTTCAATCCTGCGTAGTTCCGCCATTAAGCCCGATTCTGTGAGTGAATTTTGTGATTTTTTAGTGTACTCATCGTCATTTTTACAGGTTTTTATGCAAGAATCAACTCTGCAATCTCATGTAGCAATAGTTTGCAAGAGCCCCATTGAGTCTTTTTTTTTTTTTTTATTATGAATCCAAGTTGGAATACCTTACCGTACCTTTTCTCAAATTAACTGATTTCTTTAAGATTAACATACGAGAATACATGCACAGCGTATTAACCCTTAACTGCAGATGAGCCCAGATCTGGAACAATTACTTTGAAGCCTTATCTAAAAGTAGGGGACTTGAGTTGTACCGTCGCTGCATGGTGGGTCACATGTGGAACAGATACTAAACGAGTAAGAATTGTCGATTTTGTCCTAGAGCGCGCAGCACAGGATAGAGAACGTGCAGAGTGGTTGAAAATAGCTTGCTGAAAATCTGATAGAGATTTTCTGATTTTCATTGTTATGTTTGGGAGTAACGCAGGGATACCATATACAAAAAAAACAACTATTGAAACTTACTAACTTATTTTTTACTACTTTAATTTTTTTTTTTTTTTTAGCCCGAAAACTTTATTTTCAATTGCATGGATACCTAAATGCGGGTAAGGCCATATTTTGAACAATTAATATTCAGGCTCTTTACCATTGAAATATAATGGAAAGAATTTTTTCACTATTTTTCCCTGTCTCAAGGATCAAAATTGTACTGAAAAAAATTATTTTATTGAAAAAAAAAAGTAATGCAGTAAAGGGTTAAGCTGGACTGAAAGCTCATATTTTCTATTCGAAATTCTTGCTTTGGCAAGATCTCAAATGTTAAAACATGTTCTGAGAACACTCGGTTCAACCCACCGTGAGGATAAATTAGAACGTGATAGACCATGCTATGTCCCATTTCGGCCGGCGCACGTCTTGACTTTTAAATCCCATGGCTCCTCTTTATAAAATACCCTTTGTTAACCCTTTCTGCCTCACCCTTTTAAAGAGACATACTCATTGTTTTAGTGCAACGGAAAATCGATTGACATCAATAAAGGGTTTCAGATAAAGGTTGGTTCAATGTTTCCTCTTTGATTGACTTACAGCGTTCTTTTCATGAGTAAGTATATTTTAGGCTTAAAAATGGAAAAAAAAGAAAACAAATGAAAATGAAAATGAGGCAGACAGCTGCCTCATTTTTCCAATCACTGTGGCAACCCTGTACTCTTTCCATTTAAAACCGTGAAAAAGATCGAACTGAAGGGATTGCAATGTATAGTGTAAACCTTCGAATTCGACCTTTCTAGTGGATTTAATGGAGGGTCGTGTCTCCCCCTATCTGTGCCATGTTAAACATATTCATACTTCGAAATACTTTCCTCAGAAACCACTGTTGAACCACTCAAGATATTTCAAAAAACGTTTATTCTGTTGGATTCGTCCACTGAATGGGAATTATTATACAAGAGGTTCTATTTTTTTAATTCTAAAAACAATTTTTCCATGAAATTTCAAAATTTTGTCGAAAAGTATCTTACGATTTTACATAAAAAATTAATTTGCAGAGTTTATAAAAAGAAAAAAACAAAAAACTCTTCTAATGGGTCTGTTGCACACTTCGGCTAGAGCTTTTTAATGTATAAATTCTTATGTAAAAAGCCGTAAAAATGACAATGGCAGCATCAGAAAACACCAAAATTCATTAATGACCTCACAAATTGCGAAAAACACTGGACACTGTTCAAGTGTTCACCCCTGTATCTTTCCACCACGTACACGATATTTCGCGATATTAGCGCGGCACATTCAAATAATCACGGCTGACTAGCTGTCATCACAGCTGACTTCATAAACAAATAAACAGTAAACACTGACGGTGTCTGTTCGAATTTCTTACGTCTCAATATTCTCAATTCCTCTCAATAGGTTGTGAAAGGTACGGAAACCGATAATTGTGTCGAAAACTTATCAAAATGAAACAATAACACACAGGAGTTCCAAGCATGATTCCAACTGCAATCATCATCCTGTTTGTTATTGTTTCATTTTGATAAGTTTTCGACACAATTATCGGTTTCCGTACCTTTCACAACCTATTGAGAGGAATTGAGAATATTGAGACGTAAGAAATTTGAACAGACACCGTCAGTGTTTACTGTTTATTTGTTTATGAAGTCAGCTGTGATTACAGTCCCTATATACTATGAGAGTTGCGCCATTGCTGAATCCATTTCTGATTGGCTCTTAGATTTAGGCTGTCAAGAAAGCTCAAAGAGGCAAAATGCAAATGGCGGAGGGTTTGGTTACTATTCGCGAACTAGCTTTCATTACACATTTGAAGTAACAGTGACCGCGGTAATTTTTGTGAATTTTTCCTCTGCTTGAATTTTATTTTGGAGAACATTATCTCTTTCAATGACGACCGTTATTGTCGAGAATCTGAACCTAACCTACAGGAGATAGTGAAATAGTGGCAACAGCGCAGAGGCAAATGGCCATCCACCATTTGCAATTTGCCTCTTGGGGGCTCCATTGATCCGCTTCTTCTTCTTCATTTTGAGAGTCTTGTCGCAACTCTCATAGTATATAGGGACTCTAACTGTGATGACAGTCGGCCGTGATTGTTTGAATGTGCCGCGCTAATCTCGCGAAATATAGTGCACGTGGTGGAAAGATACAGGGGTGAATAGTGTCTAGTGTTTTTCGCAATTTGTGAGTTTATTAATGAATTTTGGTGTTTTCTGATGCTGCCATTGTCATTTTTACGGCTTTTTGCATATGAATTGATACTTTAAAACGCTCTAGCCGAAGTGTGCAACAGACCCATTGTTTCCTTTAAACAGACGAATCCAATCAAAAAAGTGTTCCAACCCTCTAGCGGCTCCTGAAAAAAGTGTTCCTAAACATGACCATGTTTTCCAGTAGAAGGATACAAGGACGAAGACTCTCCAGGAATGATTATATTTGTAAGAATGAGCTAAGTTCCTGGAGAACCGTTGCACCGTTCGGTAGGGGCCTGGTACCGATCGGTAGGGCTCGGCCTCAATGCTTCGGGAAAAATATAAGTTTTTCCGTGCGGGCCCCGCGTCCCTTTTTAAAATGCTAAAAACTTTTCTCTGGAAAAGTTGTGCGAGAGCGGAAAGGATGCGAATCAGTTCGTTTTGCAAGGGTGGGGGATAGAAGCGAGATTTTGTCATCCTTTTTTTAATGCATACGTGCGGACGAGCATACGATTTTGTACGCGGCGTGTGAGCGAGAAACGTGCTGCTCTGTCAATTTTTTTTTTTTTTTAATTTGATCGAGCGATTTGACGTTATCGTGGCGATTGTGATCATATGTTTTTTGCGCGGAAGGACCAACGACCTCTATATACGACCGGCGCACGAATACGAACCAGCGTAACCCGCAAGAAGGAAAGTTAGGTTAGGAATAGAGGTGCTTGGCCGGATAGGAGCACCTCTGTTTACACGTATTTTTATGAAGATGTTCTCTTCCGTTTTTCGCTTCTAAAACTCCTAATTTTACACGGATTTTGCTTTTCTTGGTCTTAATAGAAGGAGGATAGCTTGGGCTTTGACCTCCGCCCTACCGGGTCCGGTAACGTTTTTTCGAAAATATATGGAAAATATAAGTCGTTGAAGTGGACACCCGTTGGTATGCTCTGAAGACCTTGCAAATCACGTTCGCCTGTTTACGACGATTCAATCTGTCTACAAATCGGCTTTTAGTCATTTTTTGAGTCTACTCCTTCACTCTCAGTCCTTTTAGTGCTAGATTCTTCAAAATCCGTAAAGTTTTAGTGGCTGAGGAGGTAATTTTTCTATACTGTGTAGTGTGTGCCAGTAAACCCTCCTGTGTTAGAGTTCGTAGTTACTTAACTTGAGTTCGTATTTTCTGTACATTTCCCTTTTGGATGATTTTTCATTCTTAATATTGTTTTATCAATCTGCGCCATCATCAGTGTCTATTAAATAATGTGATTGTGGTGAAAACCGCCCGCCGTTAACTCAGGATGTCGGATCGAGCCGACCACTGAAAGGGTTCTGGTTAGTCATCATCAATTTTGTGAAGTACTCATCATGTCAGGAGTGATTCCCTCTTATTCCTTTTTTAAATCGCAGCATAATTCAGCCTTGAATCAGGATTCATCGTAAAATTCCTCTCTTTGAACCATCCGTGGTTTTTGCGCATTCAACGGAATCTTAAAGGTGAGCTTGGAGGGGGAGGCTGAGAGAATGGCCTATAAGATTTGGGTCAAGATTCCTACGAACAGCACCTAGAGGCTCATTCAGTTAAGTTCATGAAGTCGTATCGGAAAGTATTAGATGGCAGTTATATGAGGGGCCCTGTTTCTTCATCAAACATTTTAGCATTTTTAGCTGCTGTGACTCGGACTGCTGTGAACCGATGTCGCTTACGGGAACACTTTCGGGAACGGACCGAACCGCCACAAGACGCAATGAGTTCGAAAGAGAAACCTTAAAACGCGAGAGAACTCTCTCTCGCACTCGCAGTCGCTTACGGGAACACTTTGGGAAACGGACCGGACCGCCATAAGACGCAATGAGTGCGAGAGAGAAACCTTGAAGCGCGAGAGGTCTCTCACTCGCACTCGCAGTCGCTTACGGGAAAACTTTGAAACACGTACCGAACCGCCATAAAACGCAATGAGTGCGAGAGAGAAACCTTGAAACGCGAAACGTCTCGCTCTCGCACTCCCAGTCTCTTACGGGAACCATTTGGGAAACGGACCGAACCGCCATAAGACGCAATGAGTGGGAGAGAGAAACCTTGAAGCGCGAGAGGTCTCTCACTCGCACTCGCAGTCGCTTACGGGAACACTTTGAAAAACGTACCGAACCGCCATAAAACGCAATGAGTGCGAGAGAGAAACCTTGAAACGCGAAACGTCTCTCTCTCGCACTCCCAGTCTCTTACGGGAACCATTTGGGAAACGGACCGAACCGCCATAAAACGCAATGAGTGCGAGAGAGAAACCTTGAACCGCGAGAGGTCTCTCTCTCTCACTCGCAGTCGCTTACTAGAACACTTTGGGAAACGGACCGAACAGCCATAAGACGCAATGATTGGGAGAGAGAAACCTTGAAGCGCGAGAGGTCTCTCTCTCGCACTTGCAGTCGCTTACGGGAACACTTTGGGAAACGGACCGGACCGCCGTAATACGTAATGAGTGCGAGAGAGAAACCTTGAAAGGCGAGAGGTCTCTCTCTCACACTCGCAGTCGCTTACGGGAATAATTTGGAAACGGACTGAACTCCCATAAGACGCAATAAGTGCGAGTGAGAAACCTTAAAACGCGAGAGGTCTCTCTCTCGCACTCGCAGTCGCTTACGGGAACACTTTGGGAAACGGACCGAACCGCCATAAGACGCAATGAGTGCGAGAGAGAAACCTTGAAACGCGAGAGGTCTCTTTCTCGCACTCGCAGTCGCTTACGGGAATATTTTGGAAACGGACCGAACCGCCATAAGACGCAATGAGTGCGAGTGAGAAACCTTGAAACGCGAGAGGTCTCTTTCTCGCACTCGCAGTCGCTTACGGGAATAATTTGGAAACGGACCGAACCGCCATAAGACGCAATAAGTGCGAGTGAGAAACCTTAAAACGCGAGAGGTCTCTCTCTCGCACTCGCAGTCGCTTACGGGAACACTTTGGGAAACGGGCCGAACCGCCATAAGACGCAATGAGTGCGAGAGAGAAACCTTGAAACGCGAGAGGTCTCTTTCTCGCACTCGCAGTCGCTTACGGGAATATTTTGGAAACGGACCGAACCGCCATAAGACGCAATGAGTGCGAGTGAGAAACCTTGAAGCGCGAGAGGTCTCTCTCTCGCACTTGCAGTCGCTTACGGGAACACTTTGGGAAATGGACCGGACCGCCATAAGACGTAATGAGTGCGAGAGAGAAACCTTGAAAGGCGAGAGGTCTCTCTCTCACACTCGCAGTCGCTTACGGGAATAATTTGGAAACGGACTGAATTCCCATAAGACGCAATAAGTGCGAGTGAGAAACCTTAAAACGCGAGAGGTCTCTCTCTCGCACTCGCAGTCGCTTACGGGAACACTTTGGGAAACGGGCCGAACCGCCATAAGACGCAATGATTGGGAGAGAGAAACCTTGAAGCGCGAGAGGTCTCTCTCTCGCACTTGCAGTCGCTTACGGGAACACTTTGGGAAACGGACCGGACCGCCGTAAGACGTAATGAGTGCGAGAGAGAAACCTTGAAAGGCGAGAGGTCTCTCTCTCACACTCGCAGTCGCTTACGGGAATAATTTGGAAACGGACTGAACTCCCATAAGACGCAATAAGTGCGAGTGAGAAACCTTAAAACGCGAGAGGTCTCTCTCTCGCACTCGCAGTCGCTTACGGGAACACTTTGGGAAACGGACCGAACCGCCATAAGACGCAATGAGTGCGAGAGAGAAACCTTGAAACGCGAGAGGTCTCTTTCTCGCACTCGCAGTCGCTTACGGGAATATTTTGGAAACGGACCGAACCGCCATAAGACGCAATGAGTGCGAGTGAGAAACCTTGAAACGCGAGAGGTCTCTTTCTCGCACTCGCAGTCGCTTACGGGAACACTTTGGGAAACGGGCCGAACCGCCATAAGACGCAATGAGTGCGAGAGAGAAACCTTGAAACGCGAGAGGTCTCTTTCTCGCACTCGCAGTCGCTTACGGGAATATTTTGGAAACGGACCGAACCGCCATAAGACGCAATGAGTGCGAGTGAGAAACCTTGAAACGCGAGAGGTCTCTCTCTCGCACTCGCAGTCGCTTACGGGAATAATTTGGAAACGGACCGAACCGCCATAAGACGCAATAAGTGCGAGTGAGAAACCTTAAAACGCGAGAGGTCTCTCTTTCGCACTCGCAGTTGCTTACGGGAACACTTTGGGAAACGGACCGAACAGCCATAAGACGCAATGAGTGGGAGAGAGAAACCTTGAAGCGCGAGAGGTCTCTCTCTCGCACTTGCAGTCGCTTACGGGAACACTTTGGGAAATGGACCGGACCGCCATAAGACGTAATGAGTGCGAGAGAGAAACCTTGAAAGGCGAGAGGTCTCTCTCTCACACTCGCAGTCGCTTACGGGAATAATTTGGAAACGGACTGAATTCCCATAAGACGCAATGAGTGCGAGTGAGAAACCTTGAAACGCGAGAGATCTCTTTCTCGCACTCGCAGTCGCTTACGGGAATATTTTGGAAACGGACCGAACCGCCATAAGACGCAATGAGTGCGAGTGAGAAACCTTAAAACACGAGAGGTCTCTCTCTCGCGATCGAAGTCACTTACGGGAACACTTTGGGAAACGGACCGAACCGCCATAAGACGCAATGAGTGCAAGAGAGAAACCTTGAAACGCGAGAGGTCTCTTTCTCGCACTCGCAGTCGCTTACGGGAATATTTTGGAAACGGACCGAACCGCCATAAGACGCAATGAGTGCGAGTGAGAAACCTTGAAACGCGAGAGGTCTCTTTCTCGCACTCGCAGTCGCTTACGGGAATATTTTGGAAACGGACCGAACCGCCATAAGACGCAATGAGTGCGAGTGAGAAACCTTAAAACACGAGAGGTCTCTCTCTCGCGATCGAAGTCACTTACGGGAACACTTTGGGGAACGGACCGAACCGCCATAAGACGCAATGAGTGCAAGAGAGAACCTTGAGAGAGAGAGAGACCTCTCGCGTTTCAAGGTTTCTCTCTCGCACTCATTGCGTCTTATGGCGGTTCGGTCCGTTTCCCAAAACATTCCCGTAAGCGACTGCGAGTGCGAGAGAGAGACCTCTCGCGTTTCAAGGTTTCTCTCTCGCACTCATTGCGTCTTATGGTGGTTTGGTCCGTTTCCCAAAATGTTCCCGTAAGCGACTGCGAGTGGGAGAGAGAGACCTCTCGCGTTTCAAGGTTTCTCTCTCGCACTCATTGCGTCTTATGGCGGTTCGGTCCGTTTCCCAGAGTGTTCCCGTAAGCGACTGCGAGTGGGAGAGAGAGACCTCTCGCGTTTCAAGGTTTCTCTCTCGCACTCATTGCGTCTTATGGTGGTTCGGTCCGTTTCCCAAAGTGTTCCCGTGAGCAACTGCGAGTGAGAGAGAGAGACCTCTCGCGTTTCAAGGTTTCTCTCTCGCACTCATTGCGTCTTATGGTGGTTCGGTCCGTTTCCCAAAGTGTTCCCGTAAGTCACTGCGAGTGCGAGAGAGAGACCTCTCGTGTTTCAAGGTTTCTCTCTCGCACTCATTGCGTCCTTTGGCGGTTCCTTCCATTTCCCAAATTTTTCCCGTAAGCGACTGCGAGTGCGAGAGAGAGACCTCTTGCGTTTCTCTCTCGCATTCATTGCGTCTTATGGCGGTTTGGTCCGTTTCCCAACGTTTTCCCGTAAGCGACTGCGAGTGCGAGAGAGAGTTCTCTCGCGTTTTAAGGTTTCTCTTTCGAACTCATTGCGTCTTGTGGCGGTTCGGTCCGTTCCCGAAAGTGTTCCCGTAAGCGACTTCGAGTCACAGCAGCTAATAATGCTAAAATGTGTGATGAAGAAACATGGCCCCTCATATATCTGCCATCTAATACTTTCCGATACGACTTCATGAAAATTTAAATGAATGAGCCTCTAGGTGCTGTTTGTAGAAATCTTGACCCAAATCTTATAGGCCATTCTCTCAGCCTTCCCCTCCAAGCGCACCTTTAAGATTCCGAAGAATGCGCAAAAACCACGGATGGTTCAAAGAGAGGAATTTTACAATGAATCCTGATTCAAGGCTGAATTATGCTGCGACTAAAAAAAGGAATAAGAGGGAATCACTCCTGACATGATGAGTACTTCACAAAATGGATGATGACTAACCAGAACCCTTTCAGTGGTCGGCTCGATCCGACATCCTGAGTTAACGGCGGGCGGTTTTCACCACAATCACATTATTTAATAGACACTGATGATGGCGCAGATTGATAAAACAATATTAAGAATGAAAAATCATCCAGAAGGGAAATGTACAGAAAATACGAACTCAAGTTAAGTAACTACGAACTCTAACACAGGAGGGTTTACTGGCACACACTACACAGTATAGAAAAATTACCTCCTCACCCTATGAGCAAGGAAATATTTTGGCAATATTGTGACAATATTCTCGAACATTGCGGAAATGATTTTTTCAAACATTACAGCAATGCTGAGGAAATATTATTTATGGGACTCCGCAAATATTTCTTAAGAACATTTTCGTAATATTTGATAAAAGCATTTATAAAATTATTTTTTAAGAATTGTTTTTTCAATATTTGTTTTAAATATTTGCCTAGTCCCATAAATAACATTTCCTCAGTATTGCTGCAATGTTCACTGCACATATTTTGATTAAATATTTTGACGATTGTTTCTTTGAAATGTTTCATTGAATGTTTTATTGAATATTTTATTGAATATTTCATGGAATGTTTTTTCAATATTTGTTTTAAATATTCGCCTAGTCCCATAAGTAATATTTCCTCACTCGACTTATATTTAGTTATTAATGGAAAGAAAGGGAAGATCAAAGGGAAGATGAAGATTAAAATTTAGCAGTAGGGAGGAGGGATGACAGTTGGGCCGAATCTTATGACAGACCAACATACTGTTTCGCATGTTAAAGGTAGGACAGTTCTAAAGATGCCTCGTTTGAACCGAATGTAACCCTGCAATTGCGACATCTCATTAGTTATGTCTGATGATCTTGGTCTGATGTAATGAGACATGCTTTCATGCATACTTGGAACTCTTCTTCAGATGGAATGCCACTAACAAGAAAATGGTTTGAATCTGCGGAAAGTTGAGTTTTAGAGTGGATTTTAAAGGTAACTAGATGATAGATAATATTAATATGCATAGATTTATGAACGGAACTGATTACGTTAAAGACGCTTAAAAGGAAAGAACAAAGAAAAAAGGTGAATAAAAATAATAAATAAAGAGATAAATGAATATATTTAGATGCGAGGGAGCGCGCGCCATCTAGTGGTGCGGTTGTGCACCCGTAGTTGCGGTGGAAAGTTTCGACACAGAATAATACAATCAGAAGGGAAACTCTAATTCATTTTGAAACATTCTTTACTTCGGGCCGCCATGTTCGAAAGTGAGTATCTTCGGCAATCTTCGGCAGATCTTCGGCAACTGGCCGAGTTGTGATTGGTTGTAAAGCCTGAAAAAGCATGTCCGCCATCTTGAGAAGTGAGTAGGCACAGTTGCCAGTTTGTGCTGGTAAATTCCAAATCTTGTTTCCATTGGCTCTTATGGGAGTTTCCCTTCTGATTGTATGTTGCGATAGCGCCGACCGCGCCTGCGCTGTTCACCAATAGATCGCGCTGATGCTGCGTGCTTGACAAGCTTAGTTGACGCTTAAAATGTTGCAGCAAGTGGCGCGAACACTTGTAAAAGTTGGAAGTAAATTTTTAAAACGAACAATCCAAAATAGTTTATACAAGTTTATTTAAAACATTGCCCATATATTGTTAAAATTAAAACATTGTAAAAATATGTTTTTTACAATGTTACATTGAATATTTAAACAAATTATTGTCATAATGTTGTGCTAAAATGTTATTAAAATGTTATATTATTATTTTTTTTTTAATATTGCAAAAATATTTTAAAGAAATATTATAAAGAAATATTTTTTTAAAGTTGAGACAATGTTCATGTAAATAATTTAATTGAGTGTTTGAAACTATATTTAATAATAACATTGCAATAACATTTATTTCGAATGTAAAATTCCAACATTGAAAAATCACATTTTTAAAATGTTGTTTTGAAATGATTCACGTGAATGTTGCAAGTAAACATTGCAAGAATACTGCGCCTGAAAGTTCAATTTCAATATTGCAAATAAACATTGTAAAAATGCTGCTTCTAAAAGTTTCATTTCAATATTGCAAATAAACATTGCTGCAATATTGTTTTTTGGGCCTTGTTCATAGGGCAGCCACTAAAACTTTACGGATTTTGAAGAATCTAGCACTAAAAGGACTGAGAGTGAAGGAGTAGACTCAAAAAATGACTAAAAGCCGATTTGTAGACAGATTGAATCGTCGTAAACAGGCGAACGTGATTTGCAAGGTCTTCAGAGCATACCAACGGGTGTCCACTTCAACGACTTATATTTTCCATATATTTTCGAAAAAACGTTATCGGACCCGGTAGGGCGGAGGTCAAAGCCCAAGCTATCCTCCTTCTATTAAGACCAAGAAAAGCAAAATCCGTGTAAAATTAGGAGTTTTAGAAGCGAAAAACGGAAGAGAACATCTTCATAAAAATACGTGTAAACAGAGGTGCTCCTATCCGGGCAAGCACCTCTATTCTAACCTAACTTTCTTTCTTGCGGGTTACGCTGGTTCGTATTCGTTCGCCGGTCTAATATAGAGGTCGTTGGGAAGGACACATTCGGGTATAGAAGCATTTTAATAGCGACTTCAATGAAGTCATTTCGTATGATATCGATGTATAGCTTCGACTTTTTATCACATGATTTTACGTAGATGTAAACAATGGGACAGTCACAGTGCTGCTATATGTGTTGTAAAATATTCAGGCACTTGAGACTTAATGAAAAATGTGTATATTTTATGTCAAATCTGGCAGCACTGTACTGTATTGATTGATGGCTCGACGAGGTTGCTGTATAACTTCGCAAAGTAGAGCTTCGATACTTATCATATGTATTAAACGCAGATTTATAGAATAGTACAATCAACTATAGATGACTTTGTTGAGATCGGTGCGCTGAATTGATATCTCGATTGTAACCCAGCTTTGGGCTAGGTTTCGAGAATTTTTAAAGAAACCAAACTATTAGTGATGATGAGTTGAGACGATGGTTATTCTTCTCTTATCAATAATATGCTCTCTAATATTACTGAGTAATGAAAATAATTTGGGTTTTCCCTGTTGAAAATGTGTTGTTTACTTTGAATGTATAAGTGATTTATCTAAGAATACTACCAACGGGTCCAACGGACCCAGAATATTGTTAAACACCCTTTTTTCAAAGTTGGCGATTTGAGCTGTTTCGTATTAGCTCGCATCTCGGTGAGGTTATGATGTTTTTACAAGGTCTGTTTTTTAAAATTTAAAAAAAAAAAAAAAAAAAAAAAAAAAAAAAAAAAAAAAAAAAATCGTTAGATTTCTTGGGTATTTGTGTAGTTTTTAAAGATTCATTTGATTGTTTACACCTGTTATTTTTTAATCTGTGGAGTCAAAGTGTGTCAAATTAAATGAAGGCGTTTTTTTTTTCTTTTTCGAAATAGACTGATTTAGTGCTGACTTGGTGATGAGCGTTCCAAAGAAAGACAAACTGTCTCTCTTGGTCTCACGTAACCCCCGCATGTACTGCTATCTCACTCTAATTTCAAAAAACTAATGGAGAGACATCTTTTGAGCATTGAGCATCAATTGTCAAAAAGCGCTGAAAGAATGACCCCAAATAATAGGGGTTGTAAATGACCTCACGTCCAAAAAGCTTGAAAAAATGCGCCGATTCTAAGGGTTTCGGCGGCTCCATGAGCGCCAAAAAAAATTGACGGTTTTGGATCGGGCCCTCTTGAGAACGACCACCCCTAAAATGGTTAAGTTTCATGCAAGGGGGTGGGGGGACGGGGGGTTATGCTATTTATGCCCCTTCCAAATGATGACTCCTGTTTTCTAAACATTTGGTGTACATGAGAAAATACCACTTTAGTATTGCAGGAATATAGAGTAAGTTTTTAGATTTCGTCCTTTGGAGCAGGATTAGATGGGCGAATAGCAAACGGAGTTAGGGAGTGGTTATCAAGTCAAAGTCTTAGCTCGAATAAACAAAATCACGCGCAAGACGCGAAACGGAACGCTTGGCCGCGAAGCGGCCACCGGCCTCTAGTGTTTTATAATGTTTTAAGCGTGCCGTATATATACGGTACGCTTTTTGTTTTCGTTTTCATATCTAATATATAGGTTGCATGCTTTGCTTATGGCAAAACCTTGGCGGGAAAGGTTTGAAAAATTAAAAACGTGTTTTCTTAAAACTGGTTTCATTAATCGTTAATTTATTGCTGCAATCCAGGAGGTCTCGGCGTCTATTTTCTTAAAATTGTAAAAGTTTTGGTATTCCTGTTAATTTCAATAAGTTATTAAGCGTCAAAGTCGAATTCCTTCAAACGAGAATTCCATACAGGTCCAGCAACCTAAGTCATTTGTGCCAACCTATGAGTCAAAATTCCAAGGCAGGAGGGGGGTGGAAACATCCTTCACAGAAACCCTCTTTGCCCCTCGGCTTTGGGCTCCACCGGTCACGAGATTTCTTCACGGTTCATTAAGCGGAGAGATTTGTGAATGTGTGGGAGAGAGAGGGTGTTAGAGAGGCTTTGTATCTCGGATCTCGGAGGGTCTGAGGACTCATAAAAGTGTCAACATCAGTTTGACGACGGTATCGAAAAGAAGTGACGGCGAGGTATTGATAAAGAGCGGGGCGGGGGGGGGGGGGTATAGAAAAGAGAGGGGCTCATTCATATCCTTTAGTAGACCTGTTTAGTGATGACGTCACCATCAAAATAGGTTCCAAACAAATGCTCTATCTCGCTCACTCTCGTTGATTTACCTATAAGAAATCAGATCCAAATTTTCGAACGCATAATCATGCTAGTTAAAGCACAGTTTTTTCAAATTTTATTGCACCATTAGATTCCACGTACCTTAAAGTATTTTCACTCTAACATAATTCCTAAAAGATCACAAGCGAATTTACAATCACAGTTATACCGAAAGATGTTCTACGTTTTGTCTTCGTCTTACTCACGGTCTCTTATGGGAGTATCACCGCCATGACACTCAATCATTCTAACTTCTCTTCGTATCGAAGCTATTGTTCGAGGTATAACACATGTCGTGATGGTGCTGATGAGCCTACATCCTAGAATGTTGTGCTCATAAGAAACTGTGAGTGTGACAAGGACAAAACATAGGACTTTCTTCGATATAGCTGTGATTGTGCATTGTTGCGCGATGTTTCAAAAAGTTTGTGGTAGCGAGCTCACATTTTATCACTGAGAAAAAAGTGGCTGTTAAAACTGTAAGAATAGAACCATAGATGTGTTTCGTCTTATTTCAATCATAAGACCTATCGTTGCTATAGTCAGCGCTCTTGAATCTACACGAATACCGATTGTCTCTATAAAATTTCGATTATTTTTATGGGAAATAAAGCGCGGGAATATATATCATATCGGAAAATTCATTGAAACAATCGGAAATTTTTATAAGGGACGTGGAACCCAATGGTGTGATAAACACAACTGGTGCAAAGAACTTGTTGTTTACTAGCACTTGTATTTGAAAATTTGGATCGTATTTCATATGGGAAAACCCACGAGAGCGAGTGAGACGGAGCCTTTTTTTGGAACCAATTATTTTCATGACGTCACACTAAACAGGTCTTGGTCATTGGAAACATTTGAAATTCTGGGGGATCGGCAAATTGAAAACCCCTTAATGAGCGTCTATGCAATCAAGGGATTTTTGAGGAAATTTTGGGCGTTTTGTTGAAAAAAAAGGTTTTTAAAATCCAGAACAAAGGGAGGGGGTTAAAATTCGCATTAATAGCTCTAAAAAGTGAGAGGGGCTGTCACGTGTCTTCCACCCCTGGACAGCCTCCTCCCTGCGGCTATGGCATTGAATCTGGAATAACTTATTTACCTATCCTAAAAAGTTTCTCGCGTGTACAGTATTTTTTACTGGAAGCCTCTTCAAATTTTGGAAATTATAGGTCCATATGAAACTTTGCTTTTCCAAAACGAAAAATGATATCGACCCACGGCAACAGAAAAAAAAATCATATTACAATGCGTTATAGGCTTAGTTTTAACTGTAAACTTTCGATACTTTTCAACAAAATAAATGGGGAGAGGGGGAATTAAAATCCACAAACGTCTTAAACCTCCACACCTACTATAATCTATCCCCCTAGAATGCTTGACGTGTAAAGGGCACCTGAAATGGTTAGTTCTGTATATTAAAGGATTATTTTTTCATGAATTCGCAAGTGTTCCATTTATACATATTACATATCTACATCGTGACAATCGCAACAAGTGCTGACAGCACCTAAAACGGAAAAAAGAAGAAAAAAACTGTTTATTATTTAGAATCACGGCTTTTCCGAATATGACACTTTTTGACTTCAAAAGAACGCAACCTCATTTTTGATCCCTGAACAAGCCGTTTAAAAGGTGGAGGGATTTAGAAATATCTATTGTCTATACTTTATGTGGGTAAAAAAGATCGAGCCTTATCAAATAATTTTCTCTTTTCAGCTTTCAATGGGTTTGTTGCAAACTTTTGCTACAGCGCTAAAGAGTTTTGATTTTTATGTAAAATCGCCTGAAAATTACATTGGCGGCATCAAATAGTCATAAAATCCATTAATAAACCCACAAAACGCACTATAAAGAAAGCCAAAATGGCAGTCGTAAAGCCGAACAATCTCTGCACGCGCATACGACGAACATCAAAGATAGGCGATCCATTTTCCCCTTTTTCGTTGAAAGGGGGGGGGGGGGAAGAAAATATCTCTACAGTCAAACTGTGATTTTAAAAATTTGCATGGTCAAGATGTTGTGTTCTGTGAAGGGTGGCGGGGGGGGGGGGGGATATCAAGAATATAGGGTGTTTCAAAACTTAAGTGCCAAACTTCTTGAGTGTATTTTTGGGGTCAACACATATATAAGGCTTTATTTTCCTACACGAATATGTGCTGCAAATGTTTCTCTTCTGAGCTAGAGCCCTCCAAAGTTTTGAAAACAAAAATCAAAAAACGAACACAAAAAACAACGCATTTGGCTCATCTCCTTATAGATACATCTGATCTTTTATTTTTTTCATCATTTCTCACCAAATCAGCTCAATTGGACAGCACTTGTCACAAAAGAACTGAGTGACATTGTTGATAAAATTGAGTTATTGATTGATAGACCTAGCAATACTCAATCTCGAAGCAACAAGTGCTTCTTCTAATAACAACTATTTCCTCATTGAAGCCTCATTGAAGTCATTGTCCATGTGATGAAATAAAATGAGAACTTGGTTCCTTTTTCTTAAACCTTAATCCGAGTCACGTAAGGAATCAACTCCGACTTGGTTCCTTTTATAGAATTGGGAACGGACTTAAGTCCGGATTAACAGATTTTAAAATATCAACAGTGTAAACCAACTCTGCCGTTTGGTTTCTCTTAGAGATTCGTTTTTCGTGATTATGCCAAACAAAAAGAAGAAAGGAACCAAGTCACTTTAAACGCTAAAAATTAAGTAGGTACCTTTCCTGCATAGGAAATTCCACTTTTCCGGTGTTGAAATGCAAAAACATAACACGGTAGTTGAATGAAATCAAAACGTAAGTAATTCCGCGTTTTTTGTTTAAATGCTAGCTCTTCAACTTTGGACTCAATTTTCTCGAGATCAGCTCCATATCACATGGTTCCTCTTTGATGAATTATCATTGCTAGCAAAAGCATTAAAGCTGTTCAGAATTTAGTGGCACGCTTTTCCAACACCTGCGTGTTGGAATTTTCCCTGCTTGTTTAAGTATTGTTTTCAATTCAATTTTTGTTTCCAATCTTATGAATATCGTATGTGCGTATATTGTATTGTGTAATATCGGGGGGAGGGGGGGGAATAATTACTGAAACAATTCATTTATTTGCATATGAATCATTCAAACCGTTGATCTGAAATTATTGCCAACTTAAATTTCCTTAAAAAAAGGAAACAAGAAAGGTTAAAAATAAGGTTACCCCGAAACAATTAACAACTAATTTCTTTGCGTATGAAGCATTCAAACTGTTGATCTAAAATTATTGCTGCAGTAAATTTCCTTGGAAATACGAAACGAGAAAGGTTTATACAATAAGGTTACCCGAAAAAGCCCCCTTAAAGAACTTGAAAGCTTTAATACCGCGCATATTCATAATTGATGACGTGTTTCAAACAATGCGCGCACGAGCCCCCCCCCCCCATTTGACAACAATGTTTTTCCTCCATTTGATTCAATGAAAAACGATCGATTCGACAGCGAGGCCGCTCTTTACCTGCAATCGATTGTTGTACAATGTACATAGCTTCAAATGCAGCATTCGCGCAATGACACAAGAGCTAATGAGGCGGAGAGAGAAAGGGGGAGAGAGAGAGAGAGTGAGAGAGAAAGAGAGGGGGGGTGGGGGAATGAGGTCGGGAGGACGCTTCAGGTTGGTTTTTATTCATATAGCACCTCTACTAGATTTGAAAAAAAACAACACTCTCCATTTTTATTTGCAAATGAATTATTATTACAGGGAATTTTTATCTACGGTGTGTGTGCCTATCGCATGAGGGGAATTGCGCGGTAAAGCAACTTTTCTCCGACACCGAAAAATGACGTAGAAATGGAATCATAAAAACGTCTAAAGCTATGCCAAATTAATATCTAAATATTTCTGTTGAAGGCGTTTCTAGTAGATTGTCGGGAGGATTGTCAGGAGGACGCTTCAGGTTGGTTTTAATTGGTACCGGGTACCACCTCTTCTAGATCTGGAAAACACTCTCCATTTTTATTTTGCATATGAATTATTATCACAGGGAATTTTTATCAGCCACGGTTAGTAGGCTTATCATGCGGGGAATACGCGGTAACTCAACTTTTCTCCGACATCAAAAATTGCCATAGAAATTGCATCATAAAAATAATGAATAAATATTAATTAATAATTAATTATTAATTAATACATATCAAATTAATAAATATTTCTGTTGAAAGTGTTTCCTATATAAGTTCTACAAAAACGGACCGTAAGTTAATTTATTAACCAGGGTAAAAAGCCTCATCAAAAATAATAACGAAAAATCTCGGCATGAGATTTGGAACCTGATTTCATGTTGATCTCAGGATGATTTCATAATGATCTCATGCGGAGCTCAAGATGATTTCTACTCATCATGAGATCATCATGAGATCAGGTTCCAAATCTCATGCTGAGATTTTTTTATGAGTTTGATGAGGATATTTACCAGGGGATGAATCGTTGGAACTATGAAACTTTTTAATATTCAAAAGAGATAGAATGAACATAGCCATTCCGGCAGTAGCGCACCGAGAGTTTTTTCATCTCTCTCTTTTCTCCATTAAGAAACGTATGTTAGACAAGGATGGGCAAGGGGATAAAACCCCCTCTTTCTGTCCTTTTCCTACTTATACATTCAAATGGGAAATGAGAGAGATGGAAGAGATCCTGGTTGCGCCAGTGCAACGAGAGTTTCTTCATCTCTCTCTTTCCTCCATTAAGAAACGTATGTTAGACAAGGATGGACAAGGGGCTAAAACCCCCTCTTTCTGTCCTTTTCCTACTTATACATTCAAATGGGAAATGAGAGAGATGGAAGAGATCCTGGTTGCGCCAGTGCAACGAGAGTTTCTTCATCTCTCTCTTTTCTCCATTAAGAAACGTATGTTAGACAAGGATGGACAAGGGGATAAAACCCCCTCTTTCTGTCCTTTTCCTACTTATACATTCAAATGGGAAATGAGAGAGATGGAAGAGATCCTGGTTGCGCCAGTGCAACGAGAGTTTCTTCATCTCTCTCTTTTCTCCATTAAGAAACGTATGTTAGACAAGGATGGACAAGGGGATAAAACCCCCTCTTTCTGTCCTTTTCCTACTTATACATTCAAATGGGAAATGAGAGAGATGGAAGAGATCCTGGTTGCGCCAGTGCAACGAGAGTTTCTTCATCTCTCTCTTTTCTCCATTAAGAAACGTATGTTAGACAAGGATGGACAAGGGGATAAGACCCCCTCTTTCTGTCCTTTTCCTACTTATACATTCAAATGGGAAATGAGAGAGATGGAAGAGATCCTGGTTGCGCCAGTGCAACGAGAGTTTCTTCATCTCTCTCTTTTCTCCATTAAGAAACGTATGTTAGACAAGGATGGACAAGGGGATAAAACCCCCTCTTTCTGTCCTTTTCCTACTTATACATTCAAATGGGAAATGAGAGAGATGGAAGAGATCCTGGTTGCGCCAGTGCAACGAGAGTTTCTTCATCTCTCTCTTTTCTCCATTAAGAAACGTATGTTAGACAAGGATGGACAAGGGGTTAAAACCCCTCTTTCTGTCCTTTTTCCCACTTATACATTCAAATGGGAAATGAGAGAGATGGAAGAGATCCTGGTTGCGCCAGTGCAACGAGAGTTTTTTCATCTCTCTCTTTTCTCCATTAAGAAACGTATGTTAGACAAGGATGGACAAGGGGATAAAACCCCCCCTTTCTGTCCTTTTCCTACTTATACATTCAAATGGGAAATGAGAGAGATGGAAGAGATCCTGGTTGCGCCAGTGCAACGAGAGTTTCTTCATCTCTCTCTTTTCTCCATTAAGAAACGTATGTTAGACAAGGATGGACAAGGGGATAACAACCCCTCTTTCTGTCCTTTTCCTACTTATACATTCAAATGGGAAATGAGAGAGATGGAAGAGATCCTGGTTGCGCCAGTGCAACGAGAGTTTCTTCATCTCTCTCTTTTCTCCATTAAGAAACGTATGTTAGACAAGGATGGACAAGGGGATAAAACCCCCTCTTTCTGTCCTTTTCCTACTTATACATTCAAATGGGAAATGAGAGAGATGGAAGAGATCCTGGTTGCGCCAGTGCAACGAGAGTTTCTTCATCTCTCTCTTTTTTCCATTAAGAAACGTATGTTAGACAAGGATGGACAAGGGGATAAAACCCCCCCTTTCTGTCCTTTTTCCCACTTATACATTCAAATGGGAAATGAGAGAGATGGAAGAGATCCTGGTTGCGCCAGTGCAACGAGAGTTTCTACACCTCTCTTTTTCCTCCATTAAGAAACGTATGTTAGACAAGGATGGACAAGGGGATAAAACCCCCCTCTTTCTGTCCTTTTCCTACTTATACATTCAAATGGGAAATGAGAGAGATGGAAGAGATCCTGGTTGCGCCAGTGCAACGAGAGTTTCTTCATCTCTCTCTTTTCTCCATTAAGAAACGTATGTTAGACAAGGATGGGCAAGGGGATAAAACCCCCTCCTTCTGTCCTTTTCCTACTCATACATTAAAATGGGAAATGAGAGAGATGGAAGATATCCTGGTTGCGCCAGTGCATTCCGGTCATTGCAGAGTGACCTTTCTACTCCATAACCCTTTCATACCTGATGTACTTACATTGAAATATACAACTGAATACCATAGAATCTAATTGAGAAAATTAAATTATGTTGAGCATGTCGTTTTATATGAAAAAAAAAATGTGCCCAGATCAGATATCAGTGGCGGCTCGTGCGATTTGACAACAGTGTTCTTATCCCATTTGAATACATGGAAAACAATCGAAACTCGAGGAGGCTGCCAGCCTCCGCTTGAATCGATTTTTTACCTAAGTTTAAGTGGGAAAAATGCATGGTTGCCAAATCTCACGGGCCGCTACTGTCAGATATGATGGTCAAAAATTCGTTTCTGAACATAAAGTATTTTCAGGTTTGAAAAGGGTTAAGAACAGAGGGATTTCAATGTATCCGCAATTTAATTCATTTTGGTTTGTCTTTGTTGAACTTTTTGAAAGGAATACTCGTTGAAATACTTTTGATAGGAATATTCACCCCTTTGGTAGCTTTGAACATTTTAATTTTGCAATTTTGGTGACAATGAGGCTGTTGCACATGTTTGCTATACACAGGCGATTCAAGGGTCGATTCAAACCTAAAAATCTCGACAAATATCGACGGTAGCACTAGAAATTCAGGGGCCAAGTAATGTTTGGACTTTTCGGCAATGGAGCTGTTGCAAACTTTTGCTACAGGCTTATTAATAGTTAATTATGGGGTAGAACCCTGTAAAAATAACGAATAGCGCACTAAAAAATCACGAAATCCACTCCTAAACTCACAAAATGCTTTTAAACGCGAGACCGTAATGGCGGCCAGGGCCGCGGTTTGCATTGGGTTCCCCTATCTTCAATCAGCGCCATCTACAGGAGGTAGTCTCGCAACACCACACAAGAAGAAGAAGAAGCACACAATTGCCATAAGAAAACCGCGGCGTCGGCCGCCATTACGGTCTCGCGTTTAAAAGCATTTTGTGAGTTTAGGAGTGGATTTTGTGATTTTTCAGTGCGCTAATCGTTATTTTTACAGGGTATTGCCCCATAATCAACTATTAATAAGCCTGTAGCAAAATTTGTAACAGCTCCATTGCGAGAGCTGTCATCGGCGGTCAATTGAGTGCTGGCCATTCCTTTCCTTGCCAGCATTTCATCCTTCGCTGATACTACATTGGCTCCCGTAAGCAGAGAGTTGCTGAAAAGCACCTCAATGTTACGGTATATGTATGCATAAAGCATGCACTGCGTCTGTATGATATAATGTCTGTGGATAAAAGGATGCGGTTTAGACCATTCTTTTTTTTTTACTGGAGGCGCTATCTGAGTGGGCTATTTTCGATGACCCCTCACCCCGGGGATGAAAATAAACTTGTGACACCCCCATCCCCGGGGGAGTGGGTGTCACAAGTTCATTTTCTTTTATAGCGCCCACTATCTTGTGCTTTATCGTTTGACAGGGCATTAAATTCTAAGACTTTTAGCGCAAACCGCTGCTCGATATCGCTTTTCGTTTTCGATACATTGAAGATCAAAGTTCGACATAGACCCATTTTCAAAAAATTATTCCCTCACTTAAATAAATCGGAATTTAGAAAACTGGGGGTCTAAAATACTTCATAAAGCAAGCCCTTATCAGAAAAAAATACGGCTTCGACACAAATTTTGTCAAAATTAGGATTTAGCGCCCCCGAAAATTTTAAACGTTGTTGCCCCCCAGTGGGGGCTATTAGAAAAATTTCGTGAGATTACCCCTATCGAGTGATACATCGATCAAAAAGGCATACCAAACTAAGAATTTTGGTGCAAACCGGAGGTCGATATCGTTTTTCACACTCGAGATATCGAATTTTCTAAATCGACCTTCGGCGTTCGATATCTCGAATGTGAAAAACGATGTAGACCTCCGGTTTGCTCCAAATGCTCAGTTTGGTATGCCTTTTTGATCGATGTATCATTCGATAAGGGTCGTCTCAGGGAGTTTTTCTGGTCGCCAGCTTGGGGGGCAAAAACGTTAAAAATTTTCGGGGGCGCTAAATCCTAATTTTGACTACACTTGTGTCAAAGCCGTATTTTTTCTGAAAAGGGCTTGCTTTCTGAAGTATTTTGGATTCCTAATTTCTAAATTCCGATTTCTCAACGTGGAGGAATGATTTTTTGAAAATGGGTCTATATCGAACTTTGACCTTCGATGTATCGAAAAAGAAAATCGATATGGAGCTACTGTTTGCGTTAAAGTCTTATAATTTAATGCCCTTTAAAACGATGTATCACAAAATAGGGGGTGCCATAAGAAAAAATGAAATTGACTCTCCCCCACCCCCAGAGGGTGGGTGTCGTCGAAAATAGCCCCCCCCCCCTTAGATAGCACCTTCGATATAAATAAGAATGGTTCAAACCTCATCCTTTCATCTCAATCAGAAAAAAAGTTATAGGGGGTGGACGTTACTTTTGAATAATGCTGTATACAGCAACATCTGCAAAAATCACCAAAATGTCTCAAATGCGACTATAAAGTGCTTCGCAAGACTTGAAAAAAAAAATAATAATAATAATAAAAAAACCTGTCAATATACTTTAGTATGTACCTACAGGCTACATTCAAGAGTGAGTTAAGCCGTTTGTTTATTATGTGAAGCAGTGACGGCTCGTGCGATTTGGCAACAGTGTTTTTATCCCATTTGAATACATGGAAAACAATCGAAACTCGAGGAGGCTGCCAGCCTCCGCTTGCATCGATTTTTTACCTAAGTTTAAGTGGGAAAAATGCATGGTTGCCAAATCTCACGGGCCGCTACTGATGTGAAGTCCCCCCCCCCCCGTTTGATTCTTCAGTAAATTTCGGGATCACATTCCGTCCTTCGCCGGAAAAAGGTATAGAATACAAAATTCTCAAAGAGGAACCCCATTTTTTATTTAATGATTAAAAAAATATTCAAATTCTAAAACTTTTGGCACAAATGGAGAGTCGATATCGTTTTTGGTTTTCGTTTTATCGAAGCCCGAAGATGGTCGACCCATTTCCAAAATTTCGTAACTTTACTTCAAATGGCCCAAATAAAAAAAAAACCATTTAAAGTGCTCTCCAGAGCAAGCAAAATTCCGAAAAAAAAAAATGCGCCAAAATATTTACTGTAAGGGCGTTATGAGGCTCTAATTTTTTTTCGAAAATATCAAAATTAGAGACTGAAAAAGAGAAACGACTTCGAAATGCAAAATACGCTGAGCACGGGTTCGACGATTTTTAGAGATACACTTTTTCAGGGGGTCGCCGATTTGTAGGACCCCCCCCCCCGGGACTCCTCAGGGGGGGCTCCAAAATCAATTAGCTCCTTAAAAAGTGTCCCCCTCGAAATAATATAACAGGTGTTTCAGGCTGCGATGAAACATGTTCGATGATTCAACTTTCAGCAATTTTTGAAATTTGGTGCCGTAACTGAAAAAAGTCGAATGGAAACTAATTTATACTGTAAACACCCTGTATAGTGTATATATGAATGAATTATTAAGGTTACTCAAATGTTTAGGCTGTTGTTTTCAAAAAAGTGAAATATAATTTACTATCTTTACAGGATGTTGATTATAAGAAATTGTTTCCACTCACTATCCTAAGTACTCCAGTTTTCTCGACTTTTGTAAAACTGCGAAACATCGGCTGACTTTTTTCTAGGGGAAGTCTTTTGGGGAACTTTTTCTGGGCCAATCCGATCCTGTCACAATCAGAGCTGCCGTTTAGTGTATAATTAATCGCATTTTTCCATTCACCGATAGTTCCACCGGTTGAGAAAAGATTACACAGTTCAATTCAATGTATGACTGAAATGCACAAAAATACGCTGATCTGTAATCTCTTCTCAATTGGCGAAAACTCTGTTAATTAATTAAAATATCCGCAAGTTTTTTTTAAAGCCATCTACAACTCCACCGATTGAGAAAAGATTACAGATATGCGAGCATTTTCGCGCATTACAGTCATACACTGAATTGAACTGTGTAATCTTTTCTCAACCGGTGGAATCATCGGAGAACTGAAAAATGCGATTAATTATACGCAAAACGGCAGCTCTGGACTCACAACAAGGTATATGGAGAACAGGTATGGACAACACTCGACTCAGGGGGCGTAGCCACTTGGGAAAAAGCGACTTCGCCGCCATCTTGTCTCCTATTTACACCGTGTATCTTGCATTGTTGTTTGCGGTTAGGTTTGAAGGGGAAGTTTATCTGAAGCAATACTTTATTTATTTGAACAATGAAATGTAAATTGTATCTTTAAATGTTAATGTTGTGACTATAGAATGGATTAACATCATCAATTACGTTGTTCACTTTCCTTTTCGAGATGTGAAATCTAAATTTGAATCGCGCGGTCAGAAAAATGGCGGCGGAGTCGCTTTTTTCACAACCAATCAGAGCCAACCTCAGAGTGTTGTCCATTCCTGTTCTCCATATACCTTGGACTCACAACCTCCAATCAAATGGCTCTTGCCGGTGATGTATTTATTTTTTTATACAGCCTATTTCGGGATTGACGGGGGAACTCTTTGAAGCAACAATAATTTTATGAAGAAAGTAGTGATATTTGTACAAAAAAATCATGATCGATTGCCGATAATGTTTATATTTTCATTTTATCGCATGAGTTATTAATATCGTGGCTTATAATTCCATATGCGTTTATTTGGAGTATAGGGTATTGAATGCTACTTCATTTAGGAAAGCATAATGGTCCCTCCATTCAGTTGCAAAAGGATGCTGGCTAGTTTTCACTCTATTATAGTATGTATAGTTTACTTTGGACACCGGCCACAACAGGGACAGTGTTTTATTGGAGTATAACACTTTTCGCAGCAATAACACGGCTAGAAAGAAGAAAAAATCGATTATTCAACAAGAGATTAACGAAAAACGTATGTATGCACATAGGTCAGTTGCACTGTCAACAGAATCGACTTTTGATGCGCTTGATTCTTAAGGATTTTGCCGAGGAAATAACAATGGTTTTTGTTCCATCGAAATCCGTTCAGAAATAAGCGAGATAAAACCATTTGAAAATGACGGCACTATTGGACCTTCCGTCGTCAAGTTTGGAGCTTTGGACCGATTTGCATGTTTGCACTACAGCTACGCAGACCTATATGCAGTGCCGCCAACCACTTTGCTCACGAAAGCTCGCCGCCATATTTCATTTCATTGTTTATGTTCGTAGTTGTTGCTGTGTCCGTGGCTTTAGTGTTGCCAGTGTGTGTTTTATTATTGTTAAGCGTGCCGTATATATACGGTGCGCTTCTTGTTTTCATTTTCATATCTAATATATAAGTCCAATGCCTTGCTTATGGCAAAACCTTGGCGGGAAAGGTTTGAAAAATTAAAAACGTGTTTTCTTAAAACTGGTTTCATTAATCGTTAATTTATTGCTGCAATCCATGAGGTCTCGGCGTCTATTTTCTTAAAATTGTAAAAGTTTTGGTATTCCTGTTAATTTCAATAAGTTATTAAGCGTCAAAGTCGAATTCCTTCAAACGAGAATTCCATACAGGTCCAGCAACCTAAGTCATTTGTGCCAACCTATGAGTCAAAATTCAAAGGCAGGAGGGGGGGTGGAAACATCTCCCGCAGGAGCCCTCTTTGCCCCTCGCCTTTGGGCTCCACCGGTCACAAGATTTCTTCACGGTGCATTAAGGGGGCGTAAATGTGTCAAATCTGTTTGACGAGGGTACATCGATAAGAAGCGGCGAGGTATTGATGAAGAGCGGGAGGGGTATAGAAAAGAGAGAGGCTCATTCATATCCTTAAGGTACCGTTCTAGAATTCAGACTCAAAATTCGCTCCGTCGACAAGCGTCCTTTTCAATCGGAATAATTCCACTTTCCACGATGGTACCGTTCTAGAATTCATCCCTTTATTGTCTCGATGCAGAAAAGATTATGAATAGCAGCACTTTCCAATGCACATAGATATACAGCATCACAGGGTAATGTAATCTTTTTTGCACGGATGCAGTAAATGGTTGAATTCTAGAACGCTACCTATGTAGACCTGTTTAGTGATGACGTCACGATCAGAATTAGTTCCAAACAAATGCTCTATCTCGCTCACTCTCGTGGATTTACCAGATCCAAATTTTCGAACGCAAATTCATGCTAGTTAACCAACAGTTTTCTCAAATTTTATTGCACCATTAGATTCCACTTGCCTTAAAGTATCTTTTCACTGTAACATAATTCCTAAAAGATCACAAGCGAATTTACAATCACAGTTATACCGAAAGACGTTCTACGTTTTGTCCTTGTCTTACTCACGGTCTCTTATGGTAGTATCACCGGCATGACACTCAATCATTCTAACTTCTCTCCGTATAGAAGCTATTGTTCGAGGTACAACACATGCCGTGATGGTGCTGATGAGCCTATATCCTAGAATTTTGTGCTCTTAAGAAACTGATAACTGTGATTGTGCATCGATGCGCGATGTTTCAAAAAGTTTGTGATATCGGGCTCATATTTTATCACTGAGAAAAAAGTGGCTGTTAAAACTGTAAGAATAGAACCATAGATGATTTCGCCTTATTTCAATCATGAGACCTATCGTTGCTGTAGTCAGCGCGCTTGAATCTACACGAATTCTGATTGTCTCTATGGAATTTCGATTATTTCTATGGGAAATAAAGCGCGGGAATATATATCCAATCGGAAAATTTTTTGAAACAATCGGAAATTTTTATAAGGGACGTGGAACCCAATGGTGTGATAAACACAACGTGTAAAGAACGTGTTGTTTACTAGCACTTGTATTTGAAAATTTGGACTGTGTTTCGTATGGGAAAACCCACGAGAGCGAGTGAGACGGAGCCTTTGTTTGGAACCAATTTTTTTCATGACGTCACACTAAACAGGTCTTTGCATCGGAAACATTTGAAATTCTGGGGGATCGGCAAATTGAAAGCCCCTCAATGAGCGTCGGTGGAATCAAGGGATTTTTGAGGACATTTTTGGCGTTTTGTTGAAAAATAGGTGTTTAAAATCCAGAACACAGGGAGCCAGAGGGGTAAAATTCGCATTAATTGCTCTAAAAAGTGAGAGGGGCTGTCACGTGTCTTCCACCCCTGGACAGCTTCCTCGCTGCGGCTATGGAATTGACTCTGGAATAACTTATTTACCTATCCTAAAAAGTTCGTTGCGTGTACAAAATTTTTCACTGGAAGCTTCTTCAAATTTTGGAAACTATAGGTCCATATGGAACTTTGCTTTTCCAACACGAAAAATGATATCGACCGACGGCAACAGAAAAAAAAGAAATAATATGACAATGCGTTATAGTGAATAATGGCATAGTTTTAACTGTAAACTTTCGATACTTTTCAAGAAAATAAATGGGGAGAGGGGGAATTAAAATCCACAAACCTCTTAAACCTCCACACCTACTAATCTATACCCCTAGAATGCTTGATGTGTAAAGGGCACTTGAAATGGTTAGTTCTGTATATTAAAGGATCATTGTTTCATGAATTCGCAAGTGTTCCATTTATGCATATTACGTATCTACATCGTGACAATCGCAACAAGTGCTGACAGCACCTAAAACGGAAAAAAAGATAAAAAAAACTGTTTATTATTTAGAATCACGGCTTTTCCGAATTTGACACTTTTTGACTTCAAAAGAACGCAACCTCATGTTTGATCCCTGAACAAGCCGTTTAAAAGGTGGAGGGATTTAGAAATATCTATTGTCTATAGTTTATGTGGGTAAAAAAGATCGAGCCTTATCAAATAATTTTCTCTTTTCAGCTTTCAATGGGTTTGTTGCAAACTTTTGCTACAGTGCTATAGAGTTTTGATTCTGATGTAAAATTGTCTGAAAATTACATTCGCGGCATCAAATAGTCATAAAATCCACTAATAAACCCAAAAAACGCATTATAAAGAAAGCCAAAATTGCAGTCATAAAGCCGAACAATCTGTGCACGCGCACGACGAACATCAGAGATAGGTGACCCATTCTCCCCTTTTTCGTTAAGGGGGGGGGGGGGGGGAGAGAAAATATCTCTACAGTCAAACTGTGATTTTAAAAATGTGCATGGTCAAGATGTTGTCTTTTGTGAAGGGGGCGGGGGGGGGAAGCAAAATATCAAGAACAGGGTGTTTCAAAACTTGAGTGCCAAACTTATGGAGTGTATTTTTGGGGTCAACATACATATATATAAGACTTTATTTTCCTACATGAGTATGTGCTGCAATTGTTTCTCTTCTGAGCTAGAGCCCTCCAAAGTTTTGAAAACAAAAAACAAAAAACAAACACAAAAAAACAACGCCTTTGACTCATCTCCTTATAGATACATCTGATCTAAATTTATTTTTTTCATAATTTCTCACCAAACAAGCTCAATTGGACAGCACTTGTCACAAAAGAACCGAGTGACATTTTTGATAAAATTGAGTTATTGATTGATAGAGCTAGCAATACTGAATCTCGAAGCAACAAGTGCTTCTTCTGTAATAACAACTATTTCCCGTCAAAATTCCAGGTAAAAGTGAGCTGGTGAGCCTCATTGATGTCATTGTCCATATGATGAAATAAAATGAGAACTTGGTTCCTTTGGCTGATTAGGTTAAACCTTAATCCGAGTCACGTAAGGAACCAACTCCGACTTGGTTCCTTTCAGTGGCGGCTCGTGCGATTTGGCAACCATGCTTTTTTACCATTTAAACCTATGCAAAAGTATCGATATCTTGGGGGTGCATTGCACCTCCGGAAGATCGATTGTTTTACATAGGTTTAAATGGAGGGATTCCACTGTTGCCACATTGCACGAGCCGCCACTGGTTCCTTTTATAGAATTGGGAAAGGACTTAAGTCCGGATTAACGGATTTTAAAATAATCAACAGTGTAAACCAACTCTGCCGTTTGGTTTCTCTTGGAGTTTCGTTTTTCGTGATTATGCCAAAAAAAAAAGAAGAAAGGAACCAAGTCACTTTAAACGCTAAAAATTAAGAACCTTTCCTACATAGTAAATTCCACTTTTCCGGTGTTGAAATGCAAAAACACAACACGGTAGTTGAATGAAATAAAAACGTAAGTAATTCCAAGTTTTTTGTTTAAATGCTAGCTCTTCAACTTTGGACTCAATTTTCTCGAGATCAGCTCCATGTTGAATGCTGTCTAATTATTATCATTGCTAGCAAAAGCATTAAAGCTGTTCAGACTTTAGTGGCACGCTTTTCCAACACCTGCGTGTTGGAATTTTCCCTGCTTGTTTATCATTTATTCACTGTAAATTGACGGATGTCAAAGTTAAATAGTTTGAAATTGAACAGGCTCATGCGAAAACGTCCGATGTCCAAAATTTTTTTAATGAGAACACAAATACGAGGGTCGTGTCAAAAGTAAGTATCATGTTTTTTTTAAAAAAAAAAATCTATTAATGCTGAAATAAGTCGGTAAAAAGGTTTCAATGCGCAAAATCCTCAGCTTTTCAATGGTTTTTTTGAATTTTTGATTTCTTCAAAATTAAAAAAATGGCGGCGGTTTTTCTGAGACAACCTACCGTTGTCGCGTGTCCACAATGTTACGCTACTGTAATGTTACGATAACGCGCGCCCTCACACTGCCGGAACCACGCAATCATTGTTACAGACATTTAAATGGGAGATCCCCCCCCCCCTATTCTCCGGACCTCGCACCTAGTGACTTTCATCTTTTCCCGCGTCTAAAGCTTGACCTCGGTGGTAAAAGTTTCGCGAGTAATGCGGAAGTGGTAAACGCGGTCGACACTTGGATTAAAAATCAAGAAAATTAATTTTTCTCCACAGGAATAAGAAAGTTGGTGCCGCGCTACCAAAAATGTCTTAAAAAGGCGGAGACTAGGTCGAAAAATAAGCTTAGACGCTTTTTAAGTAGAATTTTTTATTATGTTTACGTTCTTATTGTTCTCTTCAACACAATCCATTTTTCTTGTCTGAATAACGATTTATCCGAGTGCGTAAAATTTTGGGCACGTGATAACGGTAGGTTGTCTCAGAAAAACCACCGCCATTTTTTTAATTTTAAAGATATCAGAAATCCAAAAAAACCATTGAAAAGCTGAGGATTTTGCGCATCGAAACCTTTTTACCGACTTATTTCAGCATTAATAGATTTTTTTTAAAAAAACATGATACTTACTTTTGACACGACCCTCGTATAAAAAAAAAAATAAAAAAATTAGCAAATTAAAAAATAAAAATTAAAGAAAACTGCCAAGACAAGGGAAATATGAACAAGAAACCGAGGAAAAATTCCGATCAGGACTTATGCAGACGCAATGTCTTTTTAAGAGTGATATGTGCGCTCACAAAGTCAAATATAAAAAGAAAATAGACAACGGACGTTTTCGCATGAACCTGTTCAATTTCTTTGGCAATTGTTGTTCTTTTTAAAATGACTCATCACTGCATCACTGCGCGCTTGGTGGAAAGATACACGGATGGCGGACAATCACGGAAAACGACGAAATGACGCAATAATGTCATCATTTTCAAATGGCTATATCTTGCTTATTGCGGAACAGATTTCGATGGAACGAAAACCATTGTTATTTTCTCGACATAATCTGTAAGGATCAAGCATCAAAAGTTGATTCTGTTGACAGTGCAACTGACCTATAGCCTTAGGCAGGACATCTCCTTTCTCTCTCTTTGCCCATTTAAATGCATATGTTAGAAAATTATGGATATAGGGGCTGTCACGTGACTTCAGCCCCTCTTTCTGTCCTTTTCTAACACATGCGTTCAAATGAGCTAAGAGAGAGAAAGACAATATCCTGGCTATACGGCTATATTTAGATACTCACTAACACAAACGAACCTTCTCAAGAAAAGCTATCTTAATTAATTAAACAAAACTCTTTAACCTTAGAGCAGAACTAAGCTAATCTGGGCCGCTTGCAGCATGTAAACAAAAATTAGTTCTTTCTATTAACCCGTTCCTAACGGAGTTCAAAAGTAAGCTCGCTAAATTATATATAGTGGATAGTTAAATATTCCTACGCATGGCCCAATCGCTGAACTAAATTCTTCAAAATATGCATATATGAGCTATAAAGATAAAGTAGAAAAGTATTTTTTATTGAAAATATGTACGCCGTATAGTGAACCTCTTGTTTAAGAAAACCTTCCGGATTAGCGTCCCTTGATGGAAATATTGTATAGGGAGTACCGACTTGACTCTTTATGCATTTTGACAGGAGTCGATTTAGTCGACTGCCTGAACGAATTCGAAGGTTAAGTTCAACAGTGGACCAGTGCAGTGGTGTGGCGGATTTGCCGGCATTGCGGTCCGTTCCCATACGTTCCTCTACGAATCGACTCCTTTCGTGTGGAGCCTTCGATGCCGTCGACTCCTGCTCGACTCCGTGAGAGCCTAAAACCAACGACCAATCACAACTCGTTGAGCTCGTGTCGGTACTCCCTATACAATATTTCCATCACGGAAAAAAAACTACGGTGAAATTAACCATACGATAGCTGATTTTGGCACCTGCTAGATGTTATGGCAATGTTAACCAAAAGTATACTATGTTTTGACTAGGTACTAGGTGATGTTACCTGATTGCATGTCGAATTTACTCTAAGTATCGGTAAATGTACCATACTTCTGGTCAAGTTTACCATAACATCTAGCAGGTGCCAAAATCAGCTATCGTATGGTTAATTTCACTAATCTTTTTTTTCCGTGCATCAAGGGACTCTATTCCGGATAAGCTCCGGTTAAATTTAAATTTTTCATAAGCGCATTTTTGCACGAACATTTTGGCTTTCAGACCAGGAAATTAAGATGATTCCAGGGTGTACTAGTTCGAACCGTCGACACCACGTCACGTCGCGCTGCTCTGAAAATCAACAGTTTTTTGGCTAAAATTGATGAAATTACGCAAAAAAGTAAAAATTTTAGGAACCTCAGCACCTAGGAGCATACTTCAGGAAGATACCCCGAAAGTTTCAAGCTGAGAAACACTCAAAAGTAAAGCCGGAAACGATGAAATACGAAAATTACTAGAAGCCTCAATGAGTGCGAGTGAGGCAGATAGACATTAGACAATTAGACATAGTATCGCTCGCACTCATCAAGCTTATGGCAAAATGAATTTCATCATTTACGCCTTTAATTCTCAACCAAGGTTGCTCGTTTAGGGCTAAAAAAAAAAAAATCCATGAAGAAATTTCGCAGGTGCAGACGTTCTTGGATTTTGCGTTTTTCCTTTGTTTAAAAAATTCCAAAGACACGACTTTTTCCAACAGCGATCTAGTGACTCTATCCATCCGATTGAAATCTGAAAAGGTTTATCCTAGAATCAATCTTTACTTGAAATTGCAATAAATGGAGCTCTTGCAAGGTTTTTCTGTAGGCAAATGGAGTATCAATTCCAATGTAATGCTGCGAAAATAACGATGAGACCATTAACTAAGTCTAAAACCCACACCTCGCAGAGAAAATTTCTCTTGAAATTTCGAGTGACCACCCTTGCATGTATGCACCAACCTTGGATTCGGACTCCAAACAAAAGAACGCAGGACATGAAATTAAGTGCCGTCTTCCTCGTTTACTACGCAACGTAGAACATTTCTGTAGTTAACACCGTGCTCCTAGTGACAAAATGTGTATAAATGGACCTTTTTTTCCTTTTTTACTTTTTGAAAGCAAATTCATTAATCTCATTGCTCAAATTCGTAGATTATGTTCTTTTGTTTGGGGTCCGAATCCGGGGTTGGTGCATTCATGCAAGGGTGGTCACCTGAAATTATTTTTTATTCGAATTGATACTCCATTTGCCTACGCACCAAAACCGTGCAAGAACTCCATTGGAGGTAAATTCAATTAATGTGCCCAAAACTTAGTGCCCAGATTCCATAAAAAATCTAAAGCAGGCTTAGGGCTCTTACTAACTTTCGCATAAGCAAATTGAAAGTAAAATCTGATTGAAAAACCAGCGAAAATCGCCAACTTTATACAAGAACCAACTCTCCAATCACCTTCAGTGAAAATTTGCAAGAGCTCTGTTACCAACCGCTAAACATTTTTTCATAACTCTTGTTGATATAAACATCTCTGCGGGGTCATGAAAGACTCTAATCTTGTTCGTCACAAAGGCTCGATCCTTATTTAAAATGATAATCGATACTCAATTACACAAACTGCCCAGTGGCCCAGCGTGCCATTTCGCAACGTTGCATTATGTCCATTTAAACCCATATAAAAGGTAGAATGCAAAGGTGTTCACCGAACACCCAATAGTTCGATCTTTTTCATGGGTTTAGATGGGTGAACTGCAACGTTGCCAAATCGCACGCTACGCCACTGAATCTGCCTCTCATATATTCGATTTTGAGGAGAAATCAAAGTGTTGAAACAGCAAAAAGCACGGATGTCAGATTACACGATTCCTCACTATAGAAAGGAAAAAACAAGTTGGAACTTGCAACACTGGAACAGTGTTAGCAAAGAGAGCATGAGTGTCGGCCGTAAATCATTGTAAGTGTGGAGTTCCACATTGATAGTACAAAACTGCGACAAATTCAATCGCAACGCTGCATTTGTGTTTGTATAACAGTGATCGCTGTAAAAATAACTTGATAGGTCAAAGTGGGAATGAAAATTTACTTATAGCGTGTTGAAACAGTTGTTCACGAGGCGAGGTGAATACTGTGGTTTTGAAAATCGATTTCGATAGTGATAGTTCCTTTAAAATCGGATGACGCAATACCAATCCTAGCAAGCCGCAAAGTCTAGTTTAGTTATTTGGGACTTTTTTAGATTTCTCTCGCCTGAACCAAAGTCATCAGGAAGGAAATTCTTAATACCAATCCTAGCAAGCCGGAAAGTCTAGTCTAGGTATTTGGGACTTCTATAGAATTTTCCTCGCTTGAACCAAAGTCATCACGATGGAAATTCTTCGTCTTTATGGTTTCAGCTCTTTTTGTCTCAGATTAAAAAATGAATGTTAATATTGATCAAATGTCATCCGACACTCATCAAGGCCCTTAAGGAACGTAATATGAACTTGAAAAAAGCTCATTCGATTTTTAAGGGAGCTTAAACGGTCCATGAGAGACGAAATTCGCGAATACAGAGTATCCACAGCTTATTTCAATGTTCGATCTGACAAGACCGTGCGCCTTTGAAAAATCGATATCTCGATAGTGAATCGATGTATTGCAATTCGGTTTGCACCGATCGAAAGCGCTTGCTTGTGACTGACAACCTCGAAAATTTCAGATCCATCCGAGTTTATTTAATGACCTTACAGGACCTCTCGCGGCCGCAGTTAGACATTTCTTGTCAGAGTTACGCTGAAACGGGGAGTAGTTCCCCCCCTAAGATGATATTTTTTGGCTCGAAACTGCATTGGGCCCTCTCGGAACATCATTGGGACCCGAAAAAAAGCGGAACCGATATAATACGGCACACGACTGGTTCGTGAGAGACGAAATTCGCCTTTTTCCAGCCTCCAGCGCCCCTCTAAGGTCGATCTGACAAGACCGCGCGCCTTTGAAAAATCGATATCTCGAGAACGAATCGATGGATTGCGCACTGCGGTTTGGATTGGGCGGTAGCTTCAGCTTTTAGATAGTTCTTGAAAAAAATTCAGATCCATCCAAGTTTTAAACGGATCTTATGGGACCTCCCGCGGCCGCAGTGAGACATTGTACGTGAGACTTACGCTGGAGTTGGGGCCACGCCCCCCCCCCCGATATAGACTTTATCGGTCCGACATTCGTCAGGGCCCTTAATGAACTTCATGTGAAATCAAAAAACTCACACATGACTTCTCACGGCGCATGCTAGGTCCATGAGAGTCGAAATTCGCGGATTTTAGAGAATCTTAGATTTCTGACCCTATACCGCGCGCCTTTGAAAAATCGATATCTCGAGAGTAAATCGATGTATCGCAATCCGGTTTGGACCGATCAAAAGAGTAAGCTTACCGGTACTCGCCGTTAAAATTTTGGATCCATCTGATTTCATTTTGAGACCTTACTTGAGTTACTTGGACCCCAGTTGGAATTATTTTTTCGGAGTTACGCTGGCAAGGGGGTCGCTCCCTCTCTTGGAAAACTGTGGAGGGGGCCCTTTGCTGGGGCATACATTCTATTTTTCACTTTTTTTTTTTTTTTTTTTTTTTTTTTTTTTTTTTTTTTTTTTTAATTTTATATTTGTGTCTAATCTAAGTTGGGGGAGGAGGAGGAGAGTACCTGCAAGTCAACCGGCAATTTACTTTTGATAGTGGCTGCGGGTCGAGGGTGCGGATTGCGGACTTTTAACTTGTTGTGGGGTTTACAGGGTGGCCGTGTCTAAACTTATGAGAAAAGAAGGCAACCACAGACCGGAAGAACGTTCAATTTCTGGTTCAGAGACCATGGACAAAGACATGGGCACCCGCAAAACAATTGCCCGGAGGGGCAACTTTTTGAATGTCAATGGAAGGTCTAGGGGACTTCACTTAGAGACGGGCAAGTCTAGAGAACCCCCCCCCCCCCCACTTCCGCCCAAAATAGAAAATAAATCAATTATCCTTCCAAATGGTAGAAATTGTAAGTGATTGTAGCATGTAGTTGTATCAAAAGTAATTCTATTTTTGAAGTGTTTGATATTATGAATAAAGTGACAGCATCAGATGATAGAAATAGTAAAATGCTAAGTACAACTATTCCTTCTTTATTTTCATTGTCCTGATGAATTCTAAGAGTTAACCTATTTAAATTAACAAAACCAAACTCTTGCCTATACATTCTCTAATCATGTAATTATCGACCAGAGGATTCTGAATTTTCAAGGAAGTTCGCAAAATTCTCGTTGCCAACGGTAGTTGCCAATGTAGACACGTTCATACTAGTAGATTTTAAAACTTCTTTCGGCGAGGGAGATGACGGGTGGGAAGGATGATGTCGTCTGAATCAGGAGGGGGTGGGGTAAAAATCAGGGGGAGGTCTAGATCTGGGGGGGGAGAGGAATCCTGAAACTGGGGGGCGAGCTGTATAGTGGCAAGGGGTGGTTGGGCACCACTGCTTGGGGGGGGGGCTACTTCCCGCCCTGCCCCCCCTAAATTACGCCCCCTATTAAAATTGTAAAGTAAACTAAGAATAAAGTTTGTTAACTCTTACTCCTTTCGTTATTATTTGATCTTCGAATGTTCCGATTCTTTTTTATTGTAAAGTTGTGATTTTTTTGAATTAGGGGGGGGCGCCGCGCCGCCCCCTCGGGGAGCGCCCATTGACAGATAAGGGAGAAAGGTAAGTGTGGGAAAGCGCACGGGAATCCGGCGTAGTGTGCCGCAAAAATTACTACCAATGGCGGATCCAGAAAATTCTTTTAGGGGGGGGGGGGCTTCACGCCTATGAATTTTCAAATTTGCAGAGAGGAATTTATGGGATTTTTTCTGTTGAAAAAAGGCAAAGGCTACCGTGAGTTGGGGGGGGGGGGGCGTGCCTTTCCCGAATCCGCCGCTGATTACCATGTAACACTGGGCCACGATGACCGATGTCGCATAAAACCAGGTAGAAGACCCGTGGCGGGCGTGGCATCCGTGATGGCTGTGAAATTGGGATGAAGTAGATGGACACACATCATTCATGCAATCTGCACAACGCGGCAAGCAACTGTTGTAGGCATAGGTGCAGTAGTTCGTGGGGAGGGCAAAGGGGACGGGAGGTCGTCGCAAAACCATGGACGAAGATATAACTAAAGGCCCTATTCCACCTGAGACTTTAGTCGCCGGATCTAGCGTCAGCGTCAGGAAGATCAGGTGGAAGAGCGAAGATCCGGGATCTAGCGTCAAGTCGCTAGAAGTAGGATCGAATCCTACTTTTTTGGCTTCTAGTGCAACGTTGAGCTCCCGAGTTTCATCAATATCCCTGTGTCATCTTTAATTCGGCTGAAAACAACCAAGACAACCATCATCCGCGGTTCTTGTTATTATTGTTATGACATTGTTATTATTATTTTCTTGTTATTATGTTATTACGTGAAAAATTACCGACGATTTCGGTAAACAAATGAGTGGTGAGAGGCACTGTTTGCATCGGTGACGCGCGTCAAGTCGCCTAGGTGGAAGGGAGTTTTCAGCTTCTTGACGCTAGATCCGGCGACAAAAGTCTCAGGTGGAATAGGGCCTTAAGGACTGCCGACTGTTGTTAGTCCTGTTTTGCTCTCGACCCCAGCGCTCCAAGCAGCGGTCAGCTGAACTACTCTTTCAAGTGAGCGATCCTGGCGATGTGTCCATGCTCACATGCTGTGCTACTGCTAAAACCGTTGTTGGAGTTGGTCTGTTATGGCATGGCTGTCAACTGTTGTCGGCGACCCAAGAGGATCAGATAACTCAGTATCTCAATGGAAGATCGAAAGCAAGGGAAATTCAGAATCAACTTTGGACAAGGTAACAGAAATCATCAGCAAATTAAAAGAGTCGCCTGATCTCTACTAATAAAACAAATGTCTATGTACTCTTTCTTGTTTGATTCCGTTTTGAGGTTAACTGTGATGTATAGTATTTCAGTCCTTGATTAATCATTTTCGACAATTCAGGAATCTTTCAAGAAATACTCCAGACGTTTGCTTTTTAGCGGATTTTGCTTCCTTTTAATTCGCTGATCATTTCTTCCCTTCGTTCAATCGTGATTCAAATTACCTACACGGTATACATTTGCGGGAAGGCATGGGAGAAAGGGAGCCGGAGCGGCCACCGCTGCAGCGGTTCGCTTTTAGTTGACCCTTATTGCTGCTTGGAGCGCTGCGGTCGCGCTCGAAAACCCGCTAACAGGTTTTAACACGGGCGGAGATAGGGAGTCGGCAGTCCTTAGTTATATCTTCGTCCATGGCTCGGAATGGTCTTAAAATTTTCCTTAGGATTTGATCTAGAACGCAACGTTCTTACATTTTCGAAAAGTTAACTCTAGCTCTCGCAATTAACGATTAAAGGCGGAAAAAGCATGGTTTCTGGACCGCGGAACAGTGACGTTATCTAGCGGATGAGAATCTTACTACAGGTCGCTGAGGATTCACCTTAAAACGCAACGCCGATCGCGTTCCCCAAACGAACTCTTTTAGCGGACCGAAACATCAACAATAACAGGATTGGAAATTTGAAATCATCTAAATGCATTTTAAATCGCAGAATACACGAAACATGGACACAATCCTCTGATATAAAACCCCAATATCTCATACAGAAGATTTCGTTGAAGTCTGATCCAAATTAGTAACGTAATTACATTCCCAAAAATGCTTAACCTCAATCTTGGCCAAAAACTCCCGCCACAAAGAAAAAGCGACAAATTGGGAGGACACCGGATTGGCGGAATCACATGGGTCAATCGGTCCTCGAGGACCCGTTCTCGATACTGAAACCAAGCGATCCCCCGAGCGGACCCCCGAACCATGCCGTTCCTATAAGAAAAGCATTATTGACCTTGTAGAAACGATTTCAATAGAGCATGACACTCATGCTCTAATATATACTCACTTCATCACGAGGAAACGGAGGAATGTCCGGCTTTGGAACACGGCGAGTCAGGTGCTGAAAAATGAATTGATATAAATACATGATAAATAATCAAATAAATAGAAAGTTGGAGGTCAGTATTATGTTGACCCCGATAAAAAGCGGGATTGGATGTTTGTGGTTATTTCTGCAGCATCTTGTAAACACTTTTACCTACAAGGAGGGAAATTCAAACAAAACAATAAAAACGAAACAAAACAACAAAAATAATTTACTTCTCGTGCAGTTACGCCACCCTCAGGTACATAAATAAAGTCAAAAACAAACTCACTCGCCTGTGTAGGTATATAAATAAATCCCAAACAAACTTGCCCAGAGTACGCAACACGCAACACACAATGTTGCTAACTCTGAATTTAAGTATTTCTATGGAAAATAAAAATGCAATAGAACTACTTTTGGCCCATAAAAAAAAAAAAAAAAAAAAAAAAAAAAAAAAAAAAAAAAAAAAAACGAAAATAAAAAACAAAACAAAAAAAAATTAAAGCAATGTTGAAATGAAGGAGCATAAATGAAGGAGACACGTGAAAAATATTACTATTCGTCAGTAGGAAGAGAGAGAGCGAGAGAGAGAGTGAGAGAGAGAGAGAGAGAGATGTTATTTTATAACAAAAAAAAATCATGTGGATGATGCATAAAATCGTGATTTTTATTCGCATGTTTTGCCGTCTGATTCGAGTTCAAGTTTACAAGTTAAAGACGTTTGATCATGTATTTTTTTAATCAGATCCATAGACCTGTGGTTGTGGGGAAATGTACAAAACACTGTGTTTTAAAACCTTTAGTAAAGGAAAGAAGGTTTGTTGTTACCATATCGCTGCTGGCCATTCCTCTCCTTGCCAGCATTCCATCCTTTGCTGATTCTGCATTGGCTCCCGTAAGCAGAGAGTCGCTGAAAATCACCTGAAAAGCAAGACAATGGTTTTTCCTTTTTAAGGAGCGAGTTTTAGAGGTCCTCACAAATAGGTTGACTTATTGAAGGTTCAGTTCGACGGTGGACCAGTAGTTAAAAGACGGATTCGCCATCAGTAGCGTCGCGTGCAATTTGGCAACAATGTACTCTATCCATTTAAACTCATGTGAAATATCGAATTCAGGGGGTGCACAGTGCACAAGGAAAATTCGATATATTTAATGAGTTTAAATGGAGCAGTTGCATTGTTGCCAGATGGCACGCGACGCCACTGTTCGCCATTATTCCGGTCCGTTAACCACACCTCCCATTTGAATACGTGCGTTAGAAAAGGGCAGAAGAGAGGACCAACGTCACGTGATGGCCCCCTCTGCTATCCTTTTCTAACGCATAAGTTCAAATGGAAGGAGAGAGAGAGAACGACAATTCCCTGTATCCACCCATGCTCTCTTCTCCACTCTCCCCTCGTCGTCTCTTTTGTGTGAAGCCTTCGCTGAATTCCAGATGCCCCGTATTTTGTTTAGGTGCATCTTGGGTAATTTAAGTTGTTAAATTTAATTAACTGGGCAAACATCATAAAAGCTTGTGTAGTTTTTTACTTAACTTAAATAGTTTGAAATGCCTGAAGAAGGGGTAAAATAGCAAATATAAATCCGACAAAAAGTGTAAAGTTAATAAAGTTAATCTTTGTCTTTAACCCTCTCAGACCTGGTGTTCAGTTTCAATGCAATGTTCATCTAAATAACATTGAATCTTATGGAGAAAATGAAAATATAATATGCATATCGTACTAAATGAGGAAATTGTGCCCCGCAGATAAGCTATGATGGCCGAAAATCCGTTCCTGATCAAAAAGTATTTTCAGGTTTGAAAGGGTTAATTCCTACTCCTCTCCGTAAAAGCCTCAAACCAACGACCAATCAGAGCTTGTTTATCTCGTGTCGGCACTCCCTTAGAAAATTTCCATCGAGGGACTCAAGTCAGCTAGCTAGAGCTATCGATTGATAAAATCCCTCAGTTAAACAGCAATGGACTAAACTGCCGATCTAAACTATGCGCCGATTCAGGGGGTTTTGGCGCCTCCATGAGCGCCAAAAAAAAAAAAAAAAAAAAAAAAAAAAAATGTGCAGTTTTTGATCGGACCCTTTTGAGAACGACTACCCCTAGAATTTTGCAGTTTCATGGAAGAGGGAGGGAGTTTATGCTATTTATGCTACTCCAAGTGATGGCTCCTGTTTTCTAAACATTTGGTGTACACGTGAAAATACCAATTTAGTATTTCAGGAATAACAGAGTAAGTTTTTAGATTTCGTTCTTCGGAACAAGATTAGATGGGCGAATAGCAAATATTGTTAGGGAGTGGTTGAATGGGTTAGGGGTGGAAGGGGGGAAGAGAGTCTTTCGTGAATGATTGCGAGTCAAAGTCTAAACTCGAATAAACAAAAAGCATGCGCAAGAATCGAAACGGAACACTTGGCCGCGAAGCGGCCACCGGCCTCTAGTTATAATACAGGGTGTAAAAAGAAAAGGAGCAGCTCCTAATAACTCGAGTTCGGGTTCGTATTTCCAAAAACGCTGAAAGGTTCCATTATTTTGAGGGGGACATCTTTTATGTGGGTTGCCAAATTCCAGGCCCAAAGGGCGTGGATCTGGGAGTCACCGCCCCCTAAATCATATTTCTCAAATGGCGACACCTAATTTTTATTACGTAACTTAAAAGAACATCAAATTCTTAGCATTTTGGCGCAAACTGCAGGTCAATATCGTTTTTCGTGTTTGAGATATCGAAAGTCAAAGTTCGATTCTGACCAATTTTCAAAAATTCATAACTCCCACTGAAAAAGTCGGAATTTAAAAAACTGTTAGCTTAAAATGCTCTGCAAAACAAGTACTTTTCAGAAAAAAATACAACTGTCCAAGAAACCTGATTTTTCAGCTCCAAAATAAATTCAAAATTTTGGAAAATTTTGAATCGGCGATTTTCTTGTAAAACAGCCAGAATCGACAATTTTGGCTTGAGACCTTTTGGCTGTGTCCAAATGAGCGATGTAAAGCGCTTAAAAGTTCAAGAAAGTCTCAAAATCGCCATTAAAATTATCAAACTCGGTATTGAGGACACTGCTAAATTCAGAGTCAGGAAAACACCTTTCTCTCGGGCTTTAATGGGGTTTTAGGAATTTTGAGAGCTTCGCATTGCTCATTTGGACTCAGCCAACAGGTCCCTTGTTCAAAAACACATTTTTTTGTTTTTTAAATTAATTTAGACTCAGTATGAAGGAGGATCGCGATTCAAGCCAAAATTGTCGATTCTGGCCGTTTTACAAGAAAATCGCCGACTCCAAATTTTCGAAAATTTTTAACAAAATTGTGGAGCGAGCCTAAATATCAGGTTTCTTGGACCGTTGTATTTTTTTCTGAAAATTATTTGTTATTCTGTAGAGCATTTGAAGCTGATAGTTTTTTAAATCTGACTTATTCAGTAGGAGTTATGAATTTTTGAAAATTGGTCAAAATCGAACTGTGACTTTCGATATCTCGAGCACGAAAAACGACATTGACCTGCAGTTTGCGCCAAAATGCTTAGAATGTGATGTTCTTCAGAGTTATGTAATAAAAATTAGGGGTCGCCATTTGAGAAATGTGATTTAGTGGGGCGGTGACCCCCGGATCCGCGCCCCTGGGGGGCCTTGAATTTGGCAACCCCCCCTAAAAGATGTCCCCCTCAAAATAATGGAACCTGTGTTTAAGCGTTTTTTGAAATATGAACCCGAACTCGAGTTCTTCGGAGCTGCTCCTTTTTTCTTCTATTTTTACACCCTGTTTAATAGCGAGACACAAAATGGGAAGTGACCAAAATAATGGAGCAAATCCGAAACGTCTCTATTTCACGAGGAAATCATCTTCAGTCGGTCGATCGGTTATAACTCTCTCAAATTTAGTGGGTTGTTAATATTTTTGTACTCCGTGGTGTTGATTTTGCATACCCCATAATTTGAAGGCGCATGACGAAAAATTATGTTCCAAGTGTTAACGATTTGGAGTAGCATTTACTGTCAGTGGAACAATGAACAATGTTCCGTGTTCCATTGGAACATATCGATATACGAAATCAAATAACTCGGACGGAGTCTTGAAAACGCTAAAATATTCGTTATTCCGTGAGAGAAAGAAACCTCTGAACAATCGATAATTTTGTCTTTTAAAAAAAAAAAAAAAAAAAAAAAAAAAAAAAAAAAAAAAATCACGCATCTGAAGTACTGAAATCCGAACTTACCAAGAAGAGTGCAAGCAAGCAGAAACTATTTCGGAGCATTTCGTTGGAGCTTTATTGTTGAAGCTTTACAAAAATAACTCACGATCCTTCGCTCCTTTGAAAAGTTCGACTGTGGTGCAACAAGACAATGTGTAAGATTTATATAAACCCGTTTGTTTATGTAACAGCACTTATAAGAGATCTCATATATAATAGAGATTTGTGTTTTACTATGCAATATTTTAAATATTCAAAAACTGTTCAAACCGTTGTTTGAAAAATGATGTATAATATTTCATCCGCATGTAAACGAAGAAATTCCTTTGCAAAAACTTGATGATCGTTAGTTTTTCAAGCTTGATACTCGCTCTCAAAAACCATGTATATTTGTTTTTATTCACTTTTTTAAGTCCTACAGATCTATCGTTTTATGTACATATTTTGGCATTTTTCAATTCTTCGATGATTCAACAGATTGAGGAAAGATTACACGGTTCAGTTCATGACTAGTGCATTAAAATACTCTGATCTCTAATCTTTTCTCAATTGGTGGAGTCGTCATACTGACTTGAAAAAACTTGCAAATATTTTAATCAATTGAACGGTGGTTGCACCGATTAGAGAAAAGATTACAGATGCTCGTATTTTCATGTTTCACAGTCATGAACAGTCATGTGTACATTTAATGCTATTTTTCAATTTTTATTTCTTATTTTTCAACCAAAATAGGTGAAACCCGGGCATTCTCAAAAAACTTGTAATGTAATCAAATGGAAAATGGCGCGGCGCACTATGGTCTACGCGAGCCAGCTAGCTAGACAAAAGTCCCCTAATGCGCAGTTACGGTGGTGAAAATTGGCAAATGGTTATTTTTCTCGTTTCTAAGCCATCAGTGCTATAGATTATGAGATTTTCATTCCGTTTTCCTCCATTTTGACCGTTTTTTCGAAAAAATTGGGTATTCCATTTTTGTTTAAAATCGAGCAATTTTTGAGGGCCCAGAAATTAATTTTGGGCAAATTTTTGGGAACTGTCGTATTTTTTTCCTTACAGCACTTGTTTAGTAGAGCATATTGCACCCAAAGTTTATTAAATTTGGTCCATTTAAAGGGGAGGAACGAATTTTGGAAAATGGGTGGATATCGAACTTTGAACTTCGATATATCGAATACGACAAAATATATCGAACTTTGGTCTATGCCAAAATGTTTAGAATTTTATGCTCTTTCTAAATATGCAAAAAAACATGGGGTCCCTCTTTGAATTACTCGATTTAGCCCCCCCTGACCCCCTCTCACACCCCTAAAATGAGAGGGGCACCCAACATAGCCCAACAGATTAGCCCCCCTGAATGAAAAAAATTGGCGGAAACCGATTCTCAAGTATGACTCAGGAAAAAATGTTCAGGGAGGTTGTGCGTTACTTTTGCCCAATCTGCCCTCTGTATAAGATGCCAATATTTTAATGTGGAGGTTCGGCTAGTTGATGGCAGTAGGGGGGGGCTTGTGTTCCGCACTCAATATTTTTCTTGATTCGGAAGTTTCAAGATCACTGAGAAGCTATGCAGTGTAAAATTTGACGTTTCCCTAAAGGTTTTCACAGTTATTAGTTTTTTACAGTCTTGATGATAGAAGATTGTTTGTCCACGTCAACGGCAAAATCCCCCATTATCCGCTCAGTTTTCCAAGGGAAAAATTTCGTAACTTTTTTGGGCGACAAAAGGCGACATTCGCATATTGAAAAACGTGTTCCCAGAGGTCTTAGGAACATTTCCTTGCCACTCTAAACGTGGGCATCCGTGGGCCAAAAAACGTAGGTGGTCTTAAAGCCTAAAATTTTCGTCAATTTTGAGGAAAATTCTTTCCGACCTTATACAGTCTCTAAAAACTCCAAAATATTGACTTAAATGAAATATATATAGATGAATGTATTCAGCTTATCATTAGGAAGAACCAACAAGTTCTAATTTTGAACAAAAAATAAAGTAACTTAGTAAAAATCGTACTTTTTGTCTGGGGGTCGCAATGGCTAGAAACCAATAGCACCTAAAAGTATACAAACACATCTTGCGCGCGTTCCTTTAAACGCATGTTGCAACCTTACCAAACATGATCGGTCGGAAAAATTTGAGATACAGATGCACTAAGATATGGGGAATCACACTACGTTGTCAGATTTCCGTTTTTCCGACCTCCAAAAATCGACTTTTGTCTAGCTAGATACCTCTCGTAGACCATAGTGCGGCGTTGCTCTAATAGCTAGATCCAAGCCGGCAAGATCGATTTGAAGAAGCATGCCTTATCTGCGGGCCGATCATTTACTTTATCGTTAAACGGATCGTTAAAACTGTCTACGAGTGATGCTATTGGTCGAAAATTGTAAAACTTGGCTGTTGCTGTGGTAAACATTGTTAAGAGTCTCGTTTTATAAAGGCTACTCATGAGTAACCTTTAAAAAACGTACACAATAACGATGGTTACCATAGCAACGGCCAAGTTTTACAATATTCGACCAATAGCATCACTCGTAGATAGTTTTAACGATCGGTTTAACGACGAAGTAAATGATCGGCCTGCTCTGGGCACGCTTAACATACCGAAATACAATACTAAACTGAACTTACCATAAAGAGTGCGAGCAAACAGAAACTATTTCGGAGCATTTTTCTGAAGTATTGATGAAGCTTTTTACTAAAACAATGCACGACACTTCGTTACTCCTCTGCGATCAACAGTTCGATTGTGACAAAATAAGACAGTATGTAAGTTTTATAAGTATAAAACCGTTTGTTTATTTAACGGCACGCGCATGCAAATGACGCATAGGTACAAATTCATTTCACAAGACAATATTTGGAAGAGTCAAAACTGTTCACACGCCGTTATTTAAAAAAAAAACTGTGTATTGATCCGCCAATGAACAAGGGGATGCATAAAATAAACAAAGAAACCCACTTGAGTAAATGAATTAAATAAATAATGATCGTTGTATCGAGCATTATTTCTTCAATTTTATTTACGCAATGGAGTTTAATTGTTTACGTTTTGTTTTTTCGACCTTGTGTAGTGTGTTTTAACTCCTCCATTTTATGGCCCCCTTTGTTGTTTTAGCTTTTTACAGTTTAAGATAATAATTTATCCGCACCAGCTTGAGAATTAATAGTTTTTCTAAGCTTGTTACTCGGCGCAAAAATCAAATCTATGTTTTTCTTCGTTTTTTTAGTTCAGATTGTTTGTTGTGATATCAAGCTTTGTCATTTTTCAGTACTTTATATATTTTATTCACGTGTAGGTAGGTCAGTGAGATTTCAGGTTACATTTTAAAATGCAATTTTTCTTTTTTGCAACTATTTGGTCTCTCCTTCAAAGAACAATCCAAATATTTTAACATGGACGGATGGATTTATATGTATTTCTGAAGTGGGGGAGAATCACTGTTATGAATATTTAACCCTTTCAGTACCACGCCCGAGTAAACTCGTTTCTGCGATTATACATAGGCTGTCCCAAAACTACTGTCAGTTGGTCTGTATTTTGAAAAGTATTAAACATATCGAAATGCGGTTTGTGGGAGATTGTAGCTCATACTATTAGCTTTTCAACGAGCTCTAGTTCAGCTAATTTGGTTAAAAATTCGCCGAGTTACAGCAATTTTTCAGGGGTGTGTAAAAAAGAACCCTACGAGATTTTTGAGCTCAAAATAACTTTATTCCTCAACTTAACAATTTCATCTTTGAGATTTGTTGGTACTTTTACAATAATTGAGGTTTGCGTACCTTTCGCATACGATAAAGTAAATGATCGGCCCGCTGTTTTAAGCGTGCCAATACAACGTATTGTACGCTTATTCCGATCGATTTGCTAGAAAAACACTAATATACTACACCCCATCTGATCACGTGTTCGCTACGACCTGCGGGCCGATCATTTACTTCATCGTTAAAGCGATCGTTAAGATTGTCTGTGAGTGATTCTATGGGTCGGAAATTGTAAAACTTGGCCGTTACTATGGTAGCCATCGTTAAAGTATATTTGTTCTATAAAGGTTATTCATGAGTAACCTCTGAATAGCCAGTACTTTAACGATGGTTACCATGGCAACATCCAAGTTTTACAATTTCCGACCAATAGAATCACTCATATACTGTCTTAACGATTGGTTTATAGATGAAGCAAATAAGCATTAGGTAGGTATGAACTTTGTCATTTTTTGGGACGGATATTGTTCGTACTTTTTTTCAACATGAAATTTAGAACTAATTAAAAACGGGGAAAAAATCAGCGGGCCGATCATTTACTTCATCTATAAACCAACCGTTGAGACAGTATATGAGTGATTCTATTGGTCGGAAATATGGTCAAATCTCATGCTAAGATTTTTTTGGTGATTTTTGATGAGGATTTTTAAAGGGGGGCCGAACTTTAATCACGTTCCTAGATTTTTCTTCGAAAACTTCTTCATTTCAAGAGTGTTATTTAAGAGGGTACTACAGTACTACACCCCCCCCCAAATAAAGTCTTCGTAATCACTCCAACTGCCTACACTTGTTCCATTCAAAGATATGAGGGTCGTCTCAAAAGTAAGTATATATCATGTTTTTTTTTTGTTTTTGTTTTTGATTTGTTTTTTTTTTGTTTTTTCGTTTGTTTTTTTGTTTTTTTTTTGTTTTTTGTTTTTTTAACTCTTAACACTGGAGAAAATCTGTAAAAAGTGGTTGACACGTCATATTTTCAGCTTTGGATCCCTGTATTTGGATTTTCAATTTCTTAAAAATTAAGAAATGGCGGAAATTTTAGCGCGACCATAAATCCCTTCACAGTGGGCCCAAAATGTTACGCAATCGAAGCAATCGATATTCAGACATAAGACATGAATTTTGCTTAAGAGAAAAAAGAGACATTAAAAAAAATGGTCAATCACTGATGGAATGGCGTTTAGTTCCATGATCCAATACGTCACGCTTCCCCATCCAACGCATTCTCCTGCTCCCCCAAATCCCGTGTAGCATTTTTAAATCTAAATTTTGCAGTTTATGGCAACAAAGTTGCAATAAAATGGCAATTTGTTAACAGGATACGGACAATTTTCCAGGCACCCTCAAGTTGCAATAAAGTTGCAACTTTTAGAGAAAAAAATAGAAAAATAGAAGAAAAAAACCGAAGAAAAAAAGCGAGCGAAAAAGCGAAAAGCGACTTTCCAAAAAAACCAAATTGTAGCTCAAATCATGAGCTATTTTTTTCTTACACTTCAATTTTTCTCGCATTTAAAAAACGTAACCTTAATGAGGTCAAAACTTTAGGCAAAAATCAGTCAAATTTTGCATTTTTGAGCTAAAATATTTCGGCATGAAAGAATAGTTTAAGACTCCCAATTTTTTTCTGAGTAGTCCTATACCCAGAGACCTCGCAAAAAAAATTGGACCCCCAAGCTCACTCCAAATTTTTTAAAAGGGCCCTCAAAAATTGATTTTGAAAAAATTACCTATTTCAAGAGCCTATGATTTTTTTCTGCCTGCAGTCCCCCTACAGTATTCCTTACAGTTTATTTTCTTACTCCCTTCATTACTGCACGGAAAAAAAAGATTAGTGAAAATAACCATACGGATACCTGATTTTGGCACCTGCTAGATGTTATGGTAAACTTGACCAGAAGTATGGTACATTTACCGATACTTTGAGTAAATTCGACATGCAATCAGGTAACATTACCTAGTACTTAGTCAAAACATAGTATACTTCTGGTTAAAATTACCATAACATCTAGCAGGTGCCAAAATCAGGTATCCGTATGGTTATTTTCTCTAATCTTTTTTTTCCGTGTGCGATTTTGTAAAACTACGGTATACACACTATGGTTACACGTTTCGAGAAAACTTTCCAGAATTTCTGTGTATAGACGGTAGCACTGGCGCAACCAGGATCTCTTTCATCTCTCTCATTTCCCATTTGAATGCATGAGTAGGAAAAGGACAGAAGGGGGGGGGGGGGTTATCCCTTTGTCCATCCTTGTCTAACATACGTTTCTTAATGGAGAAAAGAGAGAGATGAAGAAACTCTCGTTGCACTGGCGCAACCAGGATCTCTTTCATCTCACTCATTTCCCATTTGAATGCATGAGTAGGAAAAGGACAGAAGGAGGGGGTTTTATCCCTTTGTCCATCCTTGTCTAACATACGTTTCTTAATGGAGAAAAGAGAGAGAGATGAAGAAACTCTCGGTGCGCTACTGGACGGTAGCGCCGCGCAGAGCTGCCGATTTGTGTAGATTTAATGACATTTTTAAATTCACCGATGATTCCACCGGTTGAGGAAAGATTACAGAGTTCAATTCAGTGTATGACTGAAACGCACAAAAATACTCTGATCTGTAATCTTTTCTCAATCGGTGGAAACGCCGTTAATTAATCAAAATATACCGGTTGAGAAAAGATAAAGACGCTAGTATTATTTTCGTGCATTAGAGTCGTACACTGAACTAAACTCTGCAATCTTTTCTCAATCGGTGGAATCATCGGTGAATTTAAAAATGTCATTAAATCTACACAAATCGACAGTTCTGGTGCAAGAATCACTCGTCCCGTCACACGGACGTCATCATTACTGAGTAATTTCTGTAGTAAAAGCATTTTAATCGTTTCCGAGGAAAAATAAAAATTTGCTACAAAAGTCTGTAAAATGTAGGAAATAAATATCCTCCTTTTAGGGATAAAATTAGGAAAAAAACTGGTACACACCGGTACCTACACGGTGACGTCTGTAACTTCTGCTTTCATACATTGCTCTCAAGTGGAGGTGAATTTGTTTGCTAATTCATTAGATACTTATAAAAGCTTCGAATGGGTCTGTTGCACACTTCGGCTAGAGCGTTTTAAAGTATCAATTCGTATGTAAAAAGCCGTAAAAATGATAATGGCAGCATCAGAAAACAGTAAAATTCAGTATTAAACTTACAAATTCCGAAAAACACTAGACTCTATTCACCCGGCTGTATCTTTCCACCACGTGCACGATATTTCGCGGGATTAGCGCACATTCAAATAATCACGGCCGACTGTCATCACAGCTGACTTCATAAACAAATAAACAGTAAACACTGACGGCGTCTATTCGAATTCTCACGTCTCAATGTCCTCAATTCCTCACTATGGGTTGTGAAAGGTATGGAAACCGATATTTGTGTCGAAAACTTATCAAAATGAAACAATAACAAACAGGAGTTCCCAGTATGAATCCAACTTCAATCATCATCCTCGGAACTCCTGCGTAGGTTATTGTTTCATTTTGATAAGTTTTCGACACAAATATCAGTTTCCGTATCATTCACAACCTATTGTGAGGAATTGAGAATATTGAGACGTAAGAATTCGAACAGACGGCTGAGTGTTTACTGTTTATTTGTTCATGAAGTCAACTGTGATGACAGTCGGCCGTGATTATTTGAATTTATCGCGCTAATCCCGCGAAATATCGTGCACGTGGTGGAAAGATACGGGGGTGAATAGTGTCTAGTGTTTTTTCGCAATTTGTGAGTTTATTAATGAATTTTGGTGTTTTCTGATACTGCCATTGTCATTTTTACGGCTTTTTACAAGTGAATTGATACCTTAAAACGCTCTAGCCGAAGTATGCAACAGACCCATTAAAAATTTTCTTCATAACTACACTTTCTATTGAGACTAAGTATGAAAATGGTTTTATATATGCATCATAGCAATGAAAAAATTGATACATGGTTGGAGCTTATTGAGATCAGTGGCGTAGCGTGCCATATGGCAAAGTTGTAATGCGTCCATTTTAACTCATGATAAAGATCAAACTGTTGGGTGTTCGGTGAATACCTTCGCATTCGACCTTTTACATGGGTTTAAATGGACACAGTACAACTTTGCCTAATTGCACGCTACACTGAAAAAACATCCTGGGTTAGATTTACTTTAATTTGGTTAAACTTTACTATACTCCTGGTTTCGGAAATGGACAACTACACACCCTGTGTTAACCCAAGCCAACCTATATGGTAATATTCACTATACTGTATGTAGTTTCATCTACCAGGCGATTATAGTTGTTTTTAACCAATTTATGGTTTCAAATTAACCAAAGCATGGTTTAAATTTAACCAGGTTATGGTTAAAATTTCTCCAAGGTTTGGAAAAGGGCAACGAACACACCACTAGAAGAAGGCCGACTCCCGTGTTACCAACCGTTGACAAGGTTTTGCCCGCGATCGTAGCGCGCCGCTTTGTGTCACGGGAACACCGAGAACTAAACGCGTCGGTGAGCGGCCAGGGGGGTAGGCTGTATGGCGGGTTGCGGCTTTTCCCCTTTCCGGGGCCAGTGGGACTTAGTTTTTTTCAGCCCGTATCCAGCACAAGTGACTGTCAGGCAGTCTCGCTCTTACTTTCAGAACTCCAAAAGAAAATTCGTCTCGTCCAAGCAATTTTTCCTCCTAACTCGAAAAGAAAAAGGCCCCATTTCAAGAAGAGGAAGGGAATAACTGCTAAGAAAAGAGGAATTATTTGCTGGAGCACTTTCGGTGAAAAAAGAGCGATTCTGGACAGTCTCAATTGTGCTGAGTACTTGGGCTGAAAAAGGAAAAATTAATTAGACAATGTTGCTTCCTTCCCTTAGTGGAACTTCATTCAGCGATAAATCAATCAGGGCAGGTAATTATGTACTTTTCCCATTCCCAACAATAGCGCTACTCATAATAAGTGGAGGAGCCATGCATTTTTATCGGCAAATCAACCTAAGACATTATTCAAGACAAATGTTCGACTTCTTTTACCTTCTCAAAGCAAGTTTTCAGTTGTGTGACTGCCATCCAACAGAAATGAAGCCTGCTTAAATTTTGATTTGAATTAAAGGCAATTTTTTGGATACAAGTTCATTCCAAATTACTTATTCATGACACAGAAATATTTTACTGCTGTAAATATGCTTATGCAGACAAGGAAAAAGGAAAATAAGGTCAAGACTTGCTGGCCCGATGCATAAGGCTCAGTGAAGAGCTAGGGACAGGTAGCGGAAATGGGCAATTCTTCATTAACGAACGCAGTGAAGAAAATAAAACTTTAAAATAATAGATTTCAAATTTGACAGTAGCGAACATTTCTGACATTTATTCATAATAAATTTGAAACACAAATCACAGATACAATAAACTACCTAAGAAAGTTTACAAAATACTTCCCATCATTGGAACAGTTGTCAAAACAACAGAGAATCAAACGATTAAATGATTGCAAGACACATGCTTTTTATTTGATAGTGATAGACCAAACTTTAATTAATATATATTAATTAACAGCTGATCAGAAGGAGAGGAAAATATGACCCCATATAAAATCGCTTCCGAAGTTAATACCAAGTTCTCTTGATTGTCAATCTTGTATAAAACTTCTTTTTAGAAAAGATCCATCAGAAAATGTTATTTTTTGAGACCAAGTGCACAGTCTGCTCAGCAGCCATCAGGCAGAAACCTATTGCAGACAAACAGAAAACATCACAATTTACAGTAGGTTATGAAAGGAACTTATTTACTATTAATCACTAGGTACTTTTGAAAACCAGTGGTAATTATACTAAGAACACTGAACAGTATCAAAATTAAAAGCATTTGTTGGCCCATCATTATCAATCCCAAGGAAGATGTGTAGAGGCCGTTTCAGATAGCTTCGGGTCTGACAGTTCTCTGTTTACATGCACGGAATCCAGTGTTACCATCCGCGTGAAAGCATCGACCCCGCTCACTGCGCGAAACATCAGAACTTTTTGCTGCGTGATCGGCATAATAGACTCCGTTAATTATCGTAATTAGTGAATAATGAAAGATTTACTATTCATGATGACTATCCGAATCTATTAAACGGCAAGAAGCTCCAGTTTTTCGCGCAGTGAGCGGGGCCAAAGTTTTCATGCGGATGGTAACCTTGTAACGAGCCTGCATGGGAGACGTAAAATCGTCCTTCCACGCATGTAAACAAAGAACTGTCAGAACCGAAGGTATCTGAAACGGCCTCTAACATCTATAAGATAATAATACATTCTGAAACTTGAGCGTATGTATTCACTGCTTAAGATATACCTATGCTTTCATTACCCATTGGCTAGCGAGAACAATAGATATTTGGCACTAGCGCCGGATTTCGCCAGTACATCTAGTAGAAAAAAGTAGGTCTTGAGCAGAAACATTTTAAGTATCCGGTTCTGACGAGTAGTGGACAGCTGTGCCTGCTTCCGAATTGCTTCAAAAGGCATCGGTGAGCGGTTGGTCAGAGCCAAGTTTTGAATAATTGCTACCTTTCATCAATGTGCTTTGATGCAATAAGGAAGCAGGCACCAATACTTGTCAGAACCCAAAACGCAAACTGCTTCTGCTCTTACAAAAATAAGGACATCTTTACCCACCTAATTCTCAGCAAAGATAACGCTGCCATTTAATGACTTCGCTTCTGTCCAGAACAATTCAACATCCATTGCTTCTTCCATTGTTTGTGGTGCTGAAAACAGAACAAGACATTAGTCAATGAGGAAAGATTGTATATCGACACTACTTCTACAAAATAAACAAATGTGTTTTTTGGTTGAGCAAAGAAGTACCACTTTCAGCATTGGTTGTTAACTTTCTCAGTAAGTGACATAGGTAGACGCAGAGTAGAAAAAACATACAACCCAGAATGATAACCTTCATGCCAGTAATGAACGGACAGCAGTTTTCATTACATTGAAACGGAAACGCGCAGCATTTCTAAATCTTATATTCGTTTCTTCTGGCCCAAACTACTACACTGGTAGAGCTCGTTTCAGAAGTGTAGGCGCACCTAGACCATAACCTTCGGTGAATTTATTAATTTCCATTCCTTCAAGTCAGACTTTCAACTTTTGATTTCAAAGCTTTCCTAAATAAAAAGCCAATGTTTGGATTAATTTTTATCAATTTCTATTTTGTAATAAGAAAATTAAAATAGAAAAATTCCAAAGATTATCAGTCTAGGACTTGTGAAACGACATCTATTATGAAGTTTGTGGCAAAGGTGGAAAGGAACTTTTCCTTAGTATTTGTGTACGCCGCGAAACAGCAGGGTACAAGGTACTTTGCGCTGCACCGAACACTCCAAGAAGCCTCTCATTTACATGAAGCCCAGCTTGGTCAATCCTTCACAATTTTGTTGAAGTTTCAAAAGTTGATGGATGGAAGACAACTGATAGTTGGGTGACTTTGAACAAAAAATACCTACTTGACTTCAGCAGCTGCCATTTTCTCTAAAAATTGCGACTGTGTCAAAAAAATACGAATGCATTAAACGATGCATTAAGTTGACGCGATAGTTCATGGAGAGAGGTAGTACTTTTGCTTCCACCTCTTGAACACACGAGATAAGATTCACCATTAATTTTTTTCATCAAAACCTTCTTCTCGAACGCGAAGAGGAAGTGCATACTGATAACATAGTACCTGGTATAATGTAGGTGACAGAGGCAGCAACAGGAGAGCCAGGCTGTGAAGTCTATGGGTAGGCAGTGATCAGAGCCAATTCTTCTGTACTTTTTTGAAAAAGAAGCGGTGTTTCTTCTTTGCTACAAACGTCACTAGGGTATCCAAACTTTGCCCATTTTTGAGATCTGCAAAAAAAAAAGATAATGAAAAGGAGATGTGCAAATTAGTGACATAAATAATGGAAAAAATGGAATAAAGGAATAAGGGACTCATGAAGGAAATGAAACTCAAAGAGAAAAAGTAAAGTGTAGTGCTTATTAAGCCATAGCATAAAAATTCATCGATGAGCGGTTGGTTGGCAAAGAGTTAGGACTCACAGTTTACCAACCGCTCCCAGACGCGTATGAGACGTAGGAACTCTTATTTGTCAGCACCTGATGCTCAGAAGATGTCAGCATTACACCTTCTGGCAACACTCTCAACATAGCTCACTCTGAATTATTCAGAAAGATTGAACAATGCATTTGCAGTGGCTCTTATGAAAGCATCATCTACATTCTACTACGAACTAAATGGCACTGTTAGCAGTTAGAAGCTGACATTTTCACAAGAGCCGAAGAACCGTCGAGACTAAATGTTCTGAACCTATCAGCGCAGGTTTTTTTTTTCCAACCACACCAAACGATCAAGAACTTTTAAATATGCAACAAAAAGCCAGCAATCCATCGAAGGGTTCATAGCAATATTCGATTCAATTTGAAGAGATAAGGAAAATTGCCCTAAATAAACAAAACTGTAAACAAAGAAGCCCATCCAATCAGACTGCTTCAGAGGCCACTGGATCCATGGTCATGGGCATCAGATGAAGTCGATCTAGGAGCCATCACTGCCATCAGAATTATGAGTCTGTTTGATTTCGATCCAACACAAGCATCAATTGATAGATGAAGCATAAGATCGGAAAATAAACTCCATAGTTTGATCATTTCCTCAGACGTTTGGTGAGATATACATGTAGCTTATACAAAGGGGTTTAAATGCATCGTAGAGAGACTTGCTCTCCTCACTTGATGTTTCATGAATGTCTGCAAAGACCTCCATAACTGAATCAAAACGGATAAATTGAGCTAAGAGAGGGATGTTGAAACGGGAATTGATAGCTGTCTAAATCTGAGAAATTGGAGACCGACCTGGAACAATAAAAATCTAGACTGGAAGACAAATAAAATCACAGTAAATAAATGAGAAGGTGGAAAGAAGCAACTTACCAGAATAAATCTAGAATTTCCTGTGATTAATAGACGTTCTCTGAGTCCACTTACGCCATCATTAAAATCAAATACTTATTAGAGAGTAACTTCACTTCCATTCCGAATTGGGTCGACAATAACTTTAGTATCAAATCACGAAGAAATAGTTGGAAACCGAGAGCATTCCAAGCAGGTTAAAAGCATAAACAAAACCCAAAAAGTTAAAAACTCAACTTGAAAAAAAAGAGTAAACAATGAAGAAGATGGCGAATGGCGATTCAAAAAGTCAGTTACAAGTCCCCGGCCAATGCAAAGATTATTTACGTTCGAAAATAGTCTTTGACCAGTACCGCAATAGTGGCGCGCCACGTTTGTGTCACGGCCATATCGCGCAACTTCGTGTCCCCGATTCTCCATTTACAGTCGACTCCCCCTGGAAAAGGGTGTGAATGAAAGGGAGGGGATGGATACATTCAAGGAGAAGCGACTCAGTGCGAGCTCTTTTGTCTTTAAATTTTTTGAAAATTGACCTCATGGACCAATTTTCCTGCAAAAGATATCGAAAGACTTCCATTAGAACATTTGTATCAATGTTCTTTACATCTTTACTTGCGTCGTACCGCGCAGGCACCTCTGGGTTACGTCAGAGGTGGTTTAGATTATGCATTGTGAACTTTTGATCCGCAATTACTGTCAACAGGTGATCAAGGCGTAGCCCTTCTAATGGGAAATCTAAAAAATAGCGGAATTTTCAGTTTTGAAGGCAAATTCAAACTATTTACTTATCTCTAATATTTATGAAACTTACTTGTCCGGACGGACTTTTAATTCTTGAACATGTTATTAAAAATAAAAACCAGAAAAAACTTGACTGAAATGGCACAGGTACAATCAACGTAAAAAATCGATAGGAACTTATGGGCAGCGCGCTCTATGCGGACAGCGGTGGAACTATATATTTTATTTCTGGTTTAAATTTACCATTAGTTGGTATTGTTTTATTTACAAAAATTTTATCGTAATTTTAGCCACACAAGTTGGTTTAAAATTACGATGCACATACTTGAGAATACTATTCTGAGTATGGTAAATTCATCAGTACCTAGATTATAGAAAATCCAACCCAGGAGGATGGTTCAAATTTAACCATAGCGTCGTAAATTTTACGATCCGTGGGGTATAATCCAGGTTAAAATCTAACGCACCCACTTTACCATAGTGGCATGGTAAAATCTAGCACCGCCCTATGTAAAGGCTACTATGTGTATGGTAAATTTAACCATGATTTAGGTATGTTCAAACCAGGAAAATTTTACTATAACGGCATATTATTCCGAAACCAACTTTTTTTTTCAGTGTACGCCACTGGATAGGGAATCCCAATGTAAAAGGCGGTAATCATCGCTATTTCGGACTAGCGTTTGATAGCATTTTATGAATGTAAGAGTGGATTTCGTGATTTTTTAGTGCACTTGTCGTAATTTTCATAGGGCTTTACCCCTTAATCAACAGTTAATTGACTATTTTAGCAGAGCGATATATCGTATCGATTGCCGTTCGAGAGCCTCTGGTTCCAAACAAACTCTGGTTCAATATAATTTCCTCATAAGCGAACTTTTGAACGGAAATTTAGGCTATTAAATTAAACAATAATTGCAAAGTTTTTGCAATTATGAATTCTACGTCCTCGAAAATGCTTAATTATGCCTGGTTCCTTGACTAAAACTGCTGAAATCAAGAAGATATTACAGATTAAACGTTGCATTTGTTGGTTAGAATCGCCCGAAATCCAGCCAATTCCACAACAACAACAACAATAACATTTCAGTGATTCCAACCTCCAAATGCATCGTTTCATCTGTAATATCTTGTTTCTTTCAGCAGTTTTAGCGATGGAACCAGACATAATGGGCAGTTTCAAGGGTCTGTTTGGTGTTTTTTTATAAATAAAATTATAGTACTTGATAGGCTGAGAACAATGGTGCCTTTGATTTTTTCATAAGTGCCCCAGTGTTGGAGATACAGACGCGTAAAATTGTAATAAATCGTGAGCGTAGTGACGTCACTACGCTGAATTCCCATTTAAAACAATGTATTATGGGCCAAAATCTCATCTCCGGAACAATGGGACTTAATTAGAAACCAAATGCATCTTTGTGCTCAGCTCATCAAGTACTTTCATTTTCTTTGTAAATTATCATTTCAGACCCTTGCAACTGCCGAACTGCCCCATTCAGCATTTTGGACGACATAGAATTCAGAATTTCAAAAAGTTCGCATTCCGTTCAAAAGTGCGCTTATGGGAAAAGAATGCATTAAATCAAAGTTTGTGTGGAACCAGAGGCCCTCGGACGGCAATCATAAGTTAAATCGCTCTACTAAAACAGTCTATAAGCCTCCGGCAAAAGTTTTCAGCAGCTCCATTCAGGAATTATTTTTTCAGGGCAAAGTTACAGATGAAATAAGTCGCTGGCTTTCTTTGAGCAAGTCGAGTCATTTAATATTCAACAGGCGTCTGACATCATTGTTGACAGTGATCATGGTGACTATGTGACTTTTCGTCCCGAAACCAGTCGGCTCATAGAGGGTCCATCCCTTGGGTACACATTTGCAAATGTCATCGTCGTCACAGTAGCCTTTGCCGAAGTCCCTGTAGGGTGGGTGGATGCGCTGCAGTTGTGGCATCACTCGACAGGCGATCGACAGGACTCGACAATAAGCAGAGCAAGCAATGAACGTAAAGCGATTCTCGGCGTAAGAGCCCTTATGAGCTTCTGGGGGTAGAGCAAGGCATGGGTCGATCATTTTCGGCACCATCATTGAGATCGCCTTTTTCAAGGTTTCCTTGACTTCATTCCGTACATTCCTTAGAGCTTCGTAACGCGCAGTAGAGAGCTTAGTCTGAAATGAAAAAAGGATAGAATGAAAACCAAGCCTTTAAAATGGGGCTATTGCACACTTTGCCTATAAGCGATTGAATAGTCGATTATGGCGTAAAAACCTAAAAAAAAATAACGATGGCGGCACTAAAGACTTCCAAAATCCACTCCTAAACTCAATAAACGCAGTTATTTGCGGGAGCGTAATGGTGGCCGAAGGCACTAACAATGGGAGATTCCTATCTTAATTTCGTTACTCTTTCTATGCTGACAAGGATGATTCACAGAGTAATTAGTCATCAGAGTGATGATCCACATCCGATGAATGGTGCCGCAACACCTAGTGACATCGGTGTCAAATGAAAGTAGTCTCTTATTGGTCACTTCTTGATGGAGTTTCAGAATTGTTAGATGGGAATCTCCCATTGTTAGTGCCTTCGGCCACCATTACGCTCCCGCAAATAACTGCGTTTATTGAGTTTAGGAGTGGATTTTGGAAGTTTTTAGTGCCGCCATCGTTATTTTTTGAGGTTTTTACGCCATAATCGACTATTAAATCGCTTATAGAAAAAGTGTGCAATAGCCCCATTGCTCCTGGTGTTGCTGAAGATCCAGTTTTAAAAGCCCCACAGTAAGATGGGTCTGCTCGTACGTCTGAATTCCCGTTTAAAATTACATTCGCGGTGCCCCGGTAGAGCAGAGGGGACGTTTTGAGAGCTCTGCGCCTTGTCAGCGATTAAAAGCCCACCAGAAAGACAGAGCTGCTCGTAAGTCTGTTTTCCCATTTAAAATTACATTGACGGTGCCCTGGAAGAGCAGAGGGGATGTTTTGAGAGCTCTGCAGCTTGTCAGCGAATAAAAGTCCACCAAAATGACAGGTCTGCTCGTAAGTCTGTTTTCCCATTTAAAATTACATTGACGGTGCCCCGGAAGAGCAGAGCGGTAGTTTTGAGAGCCTGCGCCTTGTTCGTGATTAAAAGCCCACCAGAAATACATGGCTGCTCTTAAGCCTGTTTTCCCATTTAAAATTTCATTGGCGCTGCCCCGAAAGAGCAGAGGGGATGTTTTGAGAGCTCTGCAGCTTATCAGCGAATAAAAGCCCCCCAAAAAGATGGATCTGCTCGTAAGTCTGTTTTCCCATATAAAATTACATTTCACAGTGCCCCAAAAGAGCAGAGGGGATGTTTTGAGAGCCCTGCGCCTTGTCAGCGATTAAAAGCCCACCAAAACGACGGGTCTGCTCGTAAGCCTCTTTTCCCATTTAAAATAACATTGGCGGTGCCCCGGAAGAGCAGAGGGGACGTTTTAAGACCTCTGCGCCTTGTCAGCGATTAAAACCCCACCAAAAAGATGGGTCTGCTCGTAAGTCTGTTCTCCCTTTTAAAATTACATTGGCGGTGCCGCGGAAGAGCAGACGTGGCGTTTTTGGAGCCCTGCGACTTTAAAGTCCACCCCCTAAATCCATCAATACTTCAAATGAGGATCCCCAATTTTTTCTCGACGATTGGATAAAGTTTAAAACTCCAACACGTTTGACGTAAATCAAAGTTTATGATCGATCCAAATTAAAAAAAAACTTTAGATTTTAGATGCTTTAAAAAGCAGGCACTTTTTAGAAAAAAGTATGTCATCTCCAAAAAATGTAGTATTAGGGCGCTTTTGAGCCCCTAGTTTTTCTTTGAATATTTAAAAATTCTCAGATTCTGAAAAAAAAACGAACTGTCTTCGAAATTCAAAAAACCGCAAAAACGTGGGTTGAACATTCATTTCAAAGAAAGCCATTTTCGGGGGGCCACCGATTTTCAGGCCACAAAAATCAGTGAATAAAGTCATCAAAAATCATCGCTTTCATAGGCGGATCCAGCAATCTGGCAACAGTGTATTCGTCCCATTTGATTGCATGGAAAATAATCGATTAGTCACGGAGTCATGGCCCCTTCAAGAATCGATCGTTTATCATACATTCAAATGGGAATAATGCGCAGTTGCCAGATTGCTGGATCCGCCTATCATCGTTTTCGACCTTTTCAAGCTTAATTTAAAACTTTTCAATGGCATGCCGATCTATCGAGGTTTAAAAGTTACTTGTCAGAAGTATTCCCTCTGATTAAAATGGGTGTTGAAAGTTTATAAATGATAAATTGATAAGTTATTTACGTTCTGATTATTCGCCACTTTTCGACGATCTAAAACCGCGATGCGTTGCTGAGTGCGGGACTCCATAATTACACCACATTTTAGAATCTGCGTCAGAAAGCTAAATCAAACATGGGGGGAAGAAAATGATGATCTACGATCTGATGGAAAAAGTGATGATTTGACGTGTGTGAAGAAAGGAAAACAAAACTGATTTTTTAAAAGCGTTGAATAAATAAAAAGTGTAATTTATGTATATTATTATAAATTATTATGTATATATTAAGTGTAATTACTGCTACTAGCATGCTGTAACTGCAGATTAAAACAATATAAGGAATGTTTGAAATCTATCGCTAGGATCGAAGAGCTGAAGTTTCGGGCCAGACACTCTTTCATGTCTCTCCTACCATAGCCAAGAATTGTGGTGGGGTGATAAATCGACTCAGAGTGAAGATGCCGTAGGGGTTTTTTTCCGCATAGAGAGGGCAACTTTTGTTTGTTATGTATTAATTCATTGAATTTGTTGCAAAAGTCTTACAGTATTATCATTAAATTTTATCGCAATGAGTTCTTATCCCGCCGGAAAAATCCCAGAAAATGTCAGATATTGGTAACAAATGCCCAGTCTCCAGAAAATCCCAGACAGTAATTAAACAGTTCCAAAACATCCCCGCAGACTTGGCAGCCCTGTGTGTCATTAGTAGTCCTTCACAATTCGTCGTCCAGCTGCCTCAAACTACTTACAAGCTTCTCAATGTTTTTAGGAAGTGGCAGCAGAGCATCGAAATGTCCCGAGCTCAAATCTCCAGAAAATTTCAACCTTATGGTACCTCGGAGAGGCTCCCCAACCGCAGTGTACAGTTGACCGTTTCGGTAAACCTCGATGCAACGCTCATAAACCGCTGCTGCAGCATAGATTTCACACAACGACCCGAAAGTTCTGACCTGTGACATTTCCTCTCTGTACTCATCAGCGTTAGGATAGTTGTCACCGATCTCGTTGCAAGAGAGGACACTGTAATTCTCCCAGTTTTGAGTCACGTGATCGACAACGTCGGCTCGGATTTTCCCGCCACGATTTTGATTTCCGAGGAGCCCGAATGCGATCGCACGAAACAAGCAACTTCCATCGGCTTTTATGTTTTCCACCAGATGGGCGACTCTCCGATCTTTGATTTGAATGTATTCCACTCTCCTTTCCTGATTTTATAAGAAATTAGTAAATGAACTGATTGTAAACCCTGGTAAAAATCCGCATCAAAAATCATCAAAAAAATCTCAGCATGAGATTCGGAACCTGATTTCATGTTAATCTCATGATGATCTTATGCTGAGCTCAATGTGATTTCTACTCATCATGAGATCAACTTGCAATCAGGTTCCAAATCTCGCATGCTTAGATTTTCTTGATGATTTTTTATGAGGATTTTTACCAGGGAGTGCCGAACTTTAATCACGTTCCTAGATTTTTCCTCGAAAACTTCTTCATTTCAAGAGTGCTATTTAACCCTTTAAGGACCAGGTTAGTTCAAGAGAACACCACTCCTCCGTTTCTGCAGGGAAGGTAGTTAACTGTTCGTACTTGATGGAGTTGGAATTGCCTATACGACGAATTGAAGGCGCCCCGACGAGACCTTATCTATTGTAGTGTTTTCATCTATATTTGCGTTTGTCCGGAATGAATACTGAATCAATGTGAAATAGACTAGAGGTGAAAAACGAGTATACTCGGGCTTGGCCCATAAGGGGTTAAGGGGGTAATACCCCCCCCCCCCCAAAAAAATCACCCTAATCACTCTCACTGCCTACACTTGTTTTCTGAAAAGATATTAGGGTCGTCTCAAAAGTAAGTATCATGTTTTTTTTTTTTGTTTTTTTGTTTTTTTGTTTTTTGTTTTTTTTTTGTTTGTTTTTTTTTTTTGTTTTTTGTTTTTTGTTTTTTTAACTCTTAACGCTAGAGGAAATCTGTAAAAAGTGGTCGACAAGTCATATTTTCAGCTTTAGATCGCTCTTTTGATTGAATAGTTGATTCTTGATTAAAATCCAGCGGAAATTGCGGTAAAAACGGTTGTGATAAAACTCGCGTAACGTTCCAAACCATCTCACTCACTCTCCCGTGACCCCCATGTACACCCGTCTCTTTCAAGTTTCGAAATTCATATACAGGGCCTTGTTTTACGACATATTATTATCAAAATTGCGTTAAAAAGCCTAGAGTAAATTCATTTCAGTCAAAAAATTTCACGAAAGATGTCTCTATTTACGATTTTTGAAATTAGAGTGAGATGGCAGTACATGGGTGTTACGTGAGAGCGAGAGAGATAAACTGTCTTCGTTTGGAACGCTCATCACCGGCATGCGGTAGCCGCCATTACTAAAACCGTCTATAGACTGTTTTAGTAGAGCGATATATCGTATCGATTGCCGTCCGAGGGCCTCTGGTTCCAAATCAACTCTGATTCAATGCATTTTCCCCATAAGCGGATTTTTGAACGGAAATTTAGACTATTAAATCAAACAATTAATGCGACCTTTTTGCGACTATGAAGTCTACGTCCTCAAAAATTCTTAATTTTGCATGGTTCTACCCGTAAAACTGTCAAAATAAACAAGATATTACAGCTTAAACGATGCGTTTGGAGGTTAGAATCACCCAAATGTTATCGTTGTTGTTGTGGAATTGGCGGGATTTCGGGCGATTCTAATCTACAGATGCGACATTTAATCTGAATTATCTTATTGATTTCGGCAGTTTTAGTCAAGGAACCAGGCTATAATCAAGCATTTTCGAAGACGTAGAATTCATAATCGCATAAAAGTCGCATTAATTGTTTGATTTAATAGTCTAAATTTCCGTTCAAAAGTTCGCTTATGGAGATATTACATTGAACCAGAGTTTGTTTGGAACCAGAGGGAGAGGCTCTCGAACGGCAATCGATACGATATATAGCTCTACTAAAACAGTCTATAAGCAAATTTTAGCGATCGAATATCATTCACTTCAAGAATTGATGATTGTTCACTGATGCCGCTGATCGGTGAAAAATCTATCCAATGAGAGTCGAGACTGAACTTCTGAATGATATTCTCGTGAAAATGAAAACTGCGATAGTATTATTCCATAACATAACCTCTAAATCAGCTCTGAATAACATGGCCATTTTTAACAAAAAAACTAGCGTTTCCGAAGCTAAAATTATGTTTGTCTTATAGGAAAATGACTTCTACGCATGGTCTGTACATAAACTTTATTCGAAAAGTTCGTAATTTCCGAAACTATCGTGGCGAAAGGAGTCAAAAAGGATAGAAGGTGAGATTTCTGACACCGGTTGCAACAATTCGAAAATCGAATCTACTTCCGGAGATGAATTCGAAATTTCCAATTGTTGGAATTCAACGGTCTCCGGTGAGACCAACGAAACAATCGAATATCATCAAAATAAAATGCAAATCCATCGAATATCATACGACGGCGAATGATATTCGATCGCTAAAATTTGCTTTATTGTAAAAAGCGAAATGAAATAACATACGCACCGAGATCCGTCTCCTGACCATTGCGGCGAACGCCTTGCTGACATCTCTCTCGTACAGTGACGTGATGCGCTTGAGAACTTCCACGTAGGCCGGGAAAGCGTCGACATTGGTGTATCGGTTCAAGGTATCGAAATCGTTGATGCTTAGGAAATAGGTCACGAGATCAGCGTTCACCGGCAGGATCACGTTCGGTCCGAGACCGTTGACAGCTTCCGCGATATCATCGACTCCACGAGTGAAAGGCTCCAGAATGGGATAATCGATTTCATGGATAGGGACACCTATCATTATCGCCGAGGGTAAGGGATCCACCAGGAATGAGTCCCAGTAAATCTTCAAGTCATTATTCCTCATTCTTGGTTGATGCACGACATAAAAACTGGTCTTGTCGTAGATTGATGCCTTATTGAAAATGTCGAGGATTGAGCGGCAGTTTATGTCAGACTGCATTTGAATGGAGTGGGGGGTGGGGGGGGGGGGGAGATAAAGAAAATATTTAGTGATAAAAATGAAACAATATGCACTTATTGTTTAACCCAGAGACAATATATAATAGAGACCACGCACTAGCCGTGCGCGCGGTGGCTGACTTATTTTTCAGGACTCAACAGGAATTAACACAGGGTCGAGCATGAGAGTGCACCATCCAACACGGTCCATACGTTGACTGATGCAATTTCGGTGCTTCTGGCTTCACTAGGCAAAATTCTCAACGATGTTTCTCATCAGTCAACGTATGGACCATGTTAGCGGTGTTCTGTTGAGACCCCGAAAAAAAAAGTTGCCACCGCGCGCAAACATGGGCATTGGGCAAGATAGATAGTGCGTGGTCTCTATTATTTATTGTCTCTGGTTTAACCCTTTCACGGGAAGTAGTAAGGCCTTCGAACACGCTCAAATGGCGAATTTTCGCGATCGAATATCATAAACAATACCAACCTAACTACATATTCGAGGAAACTCAATAGTGTTTTAGATGTGTTTTCGGGGCATCGATGGCATCAATTCGATTTCGAATTCACCTCCAGACTTGAATTCAAAATCGAATCGATGCCATCGATGACTGAAAAACACCGAAAAAGTTCGAAAAACACGATCCAGTTTCGTGCCATCCACTGTTGTCATGCGTAGGTTGGCAATGATTTTGTATGATTTTCGATTGGATATATTCGTCGCGAAAATTCGCTGAGAGTAGGATCGTAAAATTGGCATCGATGACCCAAGATCCACCACAAAACGGCAGGTGAGCCAATCGTTGCATGTTCCGTTGGTTGATGTTATCCGTTCGTCAAACAACTGTGCAATTTGACGGCTCGTCAAACTGCAGAAAGCAAATTTTAGCGATCGAATATCATTCACTTCAAGAATTGATGATTGCTAACTGATGCCGCTGATCGGTGAAAAAGCTAGCCAATGAGAGTCGAGAATGAACTTCTGAATGATATTCTCGTGAAAAGGAAAACTGCGATAATAATATTCAATAATATAACCTCTAAATCAGCTCTGAATGGCATGACCATTTTTAACAGGAAAATTAGCGTTTTCGAAGCTAAAATTATGTTTGTCTCATAAAAAAATGACTTCTGCGCATGGTCTGTACAATAAACTTTATTTGAAAAGTTCGTCATTTCCGAAATCATCGTGGCGAAAGGAGTCAAAAAGGATAGAAGATGAGATTTCTGACACCGGTTGCAACAATTCGAAAATCGAATCTACCTCCGGAGGTGAATTCGAAATTTCCAATTGTTGGAATTCAACGGTCTCCGGTGAGACCAACGAAAGAATCGAATATCATCAAAATAAAATGCAAATCCATCGAATATCATACGACGGTGAATGATATTCGATCGCTAAAATTTGCTTAGAGTTATTCGACGATGGGTGGTGTGTCATCTGTTCACCAATCTTTAGTCAACGAAACAAATAAACTTCGTTTTTGATGTGCTTTGTGGTCAAGGTGATGTTTTAATTTTAGAAATGTCAAAATGGCAATTCTACTGTTTCCGGTAGATTTCAGCTCACTGGTGCCAACTTGAAGATTCTACTTTGAGCGTGTACGAAGGCCTGTACACACAGTGTTGCCAAATCGAGGGTAAAAAGCCGTATTGTCCCCCATTTAAATCAATGTAAAACGTGCGGCTTTTTCACCCCAATCTGGCAACACTGTGTGCACATAACCCACATGGTTTCAGGTATTTTGGTCTACTGAAAATTGGTCTACTCTCTCCAGAGACAAATAGAGATGGAGCACTACGCTAAAATACGTAGGAAAGATTTGAATTTTCGGGGATTCAACAAAATGACATGTAAAAAAAGCAATCCCCTTTTGATGTCGTATGGTGTTGATTGGTGACATTCGGTGAACACAAGGGGGTTAGGATGGGAGGTGTAGAGAAGGGTGCTCAACATTCAACGCCCTGGAACGTTGACTGCTGTTTTGTTGAATCCGCGAGAATTTAGCGTGCCTCTGCTCCAGCCGTTAGTGCTCTGTCTCTATTTTGTCTCTGACTGTCTAGAGGTCTAATAAATAATGTCTAATGATAAAACGTCTAATTTATTAGATCCACATACAAGAAGTCTAATAATCATCAACATCTACATACTTGACGAAAAGGTCTACAGGCTTCTATTTTTAATCAGCCCATTTTCACGGAATTATACAAGCAAAATTGATGCGCCATTTTGCTGTTTAAGAGCACACAACAGACCCATTGCACTTAGTTCGGTTTGGATATATCTTAATGGAATTACTTATATGAAATTCGATGACCAAGAAAAATAAATGAGGAGACAGCGCGATCTTTAATTTTTTTAGGTTGGTAGTCCGTGATCGCTACTACGCTCCGCTGGTCACTGCTTGCATGACCCCGTTCCCCCCAAATTCAAATTAAAGCCCGCGTAATAGCGCGGAGCATCACAGAGTGACCTTAAGATTGTTATTCTATCATTATGGTCATTAAATATACTCAAATGTTGGGGGACTATCCTACCGTCCCGGAAAAAGAATGCAAGCCGTCCTGATTTTCGCATTCGTACAGGATGGTTTCCTTTCTGGATTCTTCGTCCTTTGTCAAAGCTTCGATGTAAAATTTAGCGGAAGCTTGATTAAAAAAAGCCGCGCAGAAAATAACGAGAAGGTAAACTCCATAACGATGCATTGGATTTGGTCCCACCAACTCCGGAAATCGCCCGAGATTCTGAAATAAAAACGATCATATTAATTGACACCAGTATTATATCAAGTTTCCAGGTCATGCAATTCCTATAAAAATCGATGAGTGATAAATGGATTTCAACCCAAAATCTTAACATCATAGTTTCTTTCTTCCCTTTTCAGCTGTTTACGCTTCTTGGAGCCGAATTTTGAAAACTTTCTTCGCCTTTTCCTAAAAGAGCTTGCCATCAAAGCTGCCTAGGTGGTGCCTCAAGTCAAAAGCATTGCCCAGAAAAGCCCTCTTAAGTTGTTGCTGTTTGAATAAAATCAATATGTGCTATATATAAAGAATAAAGGCGACGCAGTGTTACAAGTTGCATCCCAAAGTGAGGCAGCTTGGTGACCTGCTCCTTTGCGGATACAGGGGGGTGGCGAAGGAGGCGATCAGTGGCGGATCCAGCCCTCGCGAACGGGGGGGGCGAATTTTGGATTTTCGCCCCTCAATGTTTCTTGTTTTCGCTATTGCTTTTCCCCTTCCTCTCCCCTCTTTTCCCACTTTTTGGGCCGAACGGGGGGGGGGGGGATCGCCTTATTCGCCCCCCTGTATCCGCCAATAGAGGCGATCGCCCTCTCTCGACCCCGCTCGGCCCAAAAAGTGGGAAAAGAGGGGAGAGAGGAAGGGAACAAGCAAGAGCGGATAAAAGAAAAGGGGTCACTAAGGGGCAAAAATATCAAGTTCGCCCCCCCCTCGTTCCCAAGGGCTGGATCCGCCACTGGACTCATCACACGGGCACCCCGCTTGTGACCCCTCTATCGATTCAGCTTAGAAAATGGAGTCGATCGCCCTCAAGGGTTTTCATATCTTTTGTAATGGAGCTGTTTCACTCTTAGCGACACATGACTCATCCACGTGCCTCGGCTTAACCCTTTACTGCATAATTTTTTTTTTTTTTATTTTTTTTTTTTTTCAATAAAATAATTATTTTTCAGTACAATTTTGATCCTTGAGACAGGGAAAAATAGTGAAAAAATTCTTTTCATTATATTTCAATGGTAAAAAGCCTGAATATTAATTGTTCCAAATATGGCCTTACCCGCATTTACGTATCCATGCAACTGAAAATAAAGCTTTTAGGCTAAAAAAAAAAATTAAAGTATAGTAAAAAATAAGTTAGTAAGTTTCAATAGTTGTTTTTTTTTGTATATGGTACCCCTGCGTTACTCCCAAACAAGCTATTTTCAACCACTCTGCACGTTCTCTATCCTGTGCTGCGAGCTCTAGGACAAAATCGACAATTCTTACTCGTTTAGTATCTGTTCCACATGTGACCCACCATGCAGCGACAGTGCAACTCAAGTCCCCTACTTTTAGATAAGGCTTCAAAGTAATTGTTCCAGATCTGGGTTCATCTGCAGTTAAGGGTTTTAATGGTGAAAAATAGAGTGTGGCCATCCATTAAAATTATCGATGGAACCGGCCTAGCTCAAAAGGAAACGGCACACATATTTTATTTTACGTGAATATGTAAACAGACTTAATTTTCAAAAAAAAAAAAAAAAATAAGCAGAAAACGTCTAAGCGGAAGAACTGTCAGCGCGTAACAACTTATGTGAGTCCAGCGACATGTCAGCTCGCACGAACTATCGATCTGTTGATCGATATATCGATCTATATCCAGCGACATGGTCAGCGCGTTGCGTGAGAAACTTAACTGTGACGTGTCTGCACGGTTTGGTCAATCGGTAGGACAGCAGCGACGTCTGCACGTGTCTAATCGATTGCCCAACGTGCTGACATGTCGCTGGACTCACATATAGGTCAGTTGCACTGTCAACAGAACTTACTTTTGACGCTTGATTCTTACAAATTATGCCGAGAAAATAACAATGAGATTTGTACCATCGAAATCCGTTCAGAAATAAACGAGATACATCCATTTGAAATTACGACATTATTGCGTCATTTCGTCGTCAAGTTTGGCCCGACTTGCATATTTGCACTACAGCTACGCAGACCTGTGCAGTGCTGCCAACCACTTTGCTCACGAAAGCTCGCCGCCGTATTTCATTTCATTGTTTATGTTTGTAGTTGTTGCTGTGTCCGTGGCTATAGTGTTATCAGAGTGTATTTTATAATTGTCTATCGTTTATTCACGGTAAATCTACGGATTTTAAAGTTAAATAGTTTGAAATTTCTGTAGCAATCGTCGTTCTTTTTAAAATGACTCATTCAATGAGCTATAACTTTAGAGTGGCAGCGGGCTGGTCCACCTTGTGCCACACAGGGTAGCAGGAATTCCGGGAAAAAGCGGAATTTGGACGGCAGATTCCGAGTTTTGAGGTTAAATTTTGTAGGTCGTTCGGAATTTGGCGGGAATTTGGACGGCAGATTCGTAGGTCGTTTCCGGCGATGCCCGAGTTTGTTTACGAAACGACCGGAAACAACCTACAAAACTTAACCTCAAAGTCGATTTTTACGGCAAGATGGCGGCGCCCAAGGTGACAACAATGAACCAGCGGAACGTTCCTTGATGTGCCACTCTAAAGTTATTATGCTCATTGGACTCATCACTGCATCACTGCGCGCTTGGTGGAAAGGTACACGGGTGGCGGACAATTGCGGAAAACGACGAAATGACGCAATAATGTCGTCATTTTCAAATGGATATATCTCGCTTATTTCTGAACGGATTTCGATGGAACTAAACTCATTGTTACTTTCTCGGCAGAATCTGTAAGAATCAAGCGTCAAAAGTCGATTATGTTGACAGTGCAACTGACCTATAGTTCTTACGCGCTGACGTTTACTATTTGTCTTTAACCTAAGTCTGTTCGGATATCCACTTAAAATTTCCTTTGAGCTAGGTCGGTTCCGTCGATAGTTCTTCGATACATCGATCAATGGATGATCACACTCTATTTTTCACCATCAGGCCGCGGGAATTCGCGTCGCGGGCGCCCAGCGTCAGGGTTCGAAAACCCACCGGTTCGCTACCACGTTACGTTACAAAAAATCGTTCTAATCATGTGATTATTAGGTAATAATCTGGTAATACCTACCACCGCTGATTTCAACGGCGAATCTGGTTATCAGTTGAAGAATACTTTAAAAAAAACTTGCACTGAGAAAATTATCTTTTTAATTCAAGGTGTATTTTGTTTGTGTTACCCAAAGAAACTGCTCAGTGAAATATTGACTAAAAGGGAATGCCTTTAGCCCAAGGAAAAGGTCTGCTGCTACAACTAAAAACCTTGTTGTGACAATGATTCTCCTTCATGTAATCAGTAATTTACTTCGCGCAAGGAAAACTGTCACAAGTAAACGTGTTTCCTTGTTTTTGAATAGGTGATTTCTCTCAGTGTGAGGTAAACTTTAAACAGGGACTATCGCTTTCAGCAGATTACAACCAGGTAGCCAACCGGTACACTTAAAAAAAAAAAAAAAAAAAAAAAAAAAAAAACGGAGTTAGGACGAATAATCGAAGCATTTTGTCCGCCTTAGAATTCGGTGGAATGAGAATTACTGGAGTCAGGATAGAAGGGAGTAAAATTTGACGGAGTGAAAATGGACGGGATGAGAGGCACTTCGCACTTGATGAGAAAACTCCGCGTGGGGATGAGACACCCTCCGTCTATTCTCACTCCGTCAAATTTTACTCCCTTCTGTTCTGACTCCAGTAATTCTCACTCCGCCAAATTCTAAGGTGGACGAAATGCCTCAATCATTTCGTCCTCACTCCGTTATTTTCAACAGTGTAGGTTTTTCGAATGCTAGGATAGTTGGTTCCCTGCCGCGAGAAGGAAAGTATTTTCCAAAATATCTAAGAGTTATTGAAAAAAAAATTAAAAACTGTACTCACATGCAAATGAAGTTGACGAAAGGAGTAGGCAATGAAACGCACTGAATCCTGCTCGGATTCCGTAACGCAATTAACTGCTTGAATAATTCGCTCGTTTCAAGTTCCTCTCCTAAAAGGCTGCACGCCAACTTTCAAACGAGACGTCATAATATTTCGTTAGAGACTTTGTGACGAAAGCGCAGGACACTTGCGTTCTTACACCATTTTTTTCTCTCTCTTTTTTGCGCTCGAAATTTTGTTGCTGTTCCGAATACGGATCAGAATCCATACACGCAGTGTTGCGAGACTTAAGGAAAAATCCAGAGATATCTCGGTCGAAAAAATAATGAGGTTTTTGGCGAAAGCTTTTGCTATCCAGTATATGGAGCGTACAAATCAGCAAAAATTCAATATGTCTTTGTAACCCATACGATCTTACCATATCAGAATCTGGGGGTTTGAGGTTATGTAATCTAGCTGCCAACTTTTACAAGGGCACTTCTGAAGGAAAGAGGGATTTACGTGAGGTTTTAAGCGTGCCGTATATATACGGTACGCTTCTTGTTTTCATTTTCATATCTAATATATAGGTTGCATGCTTTGCTTATGGCAAAACCTTGGCGGGAAAGGTTTAAAAAATTAAAAACGTATTTTCTTAAAACTGGTTTCATTAATCGTTAAGTTATTGCTGCAATCCAGGAGGTCTCGGCGTCTATTTTCTTAAAATTGTAAAAGTTTTGGTATTCCTGTTAATTTCATTAAGTTATTAAGCGTCAAAGTCGAATTCCTTTGAACGGGATTTGTTCAGTATTCAAGTACTGAATTTAAGCAGTTTTTACTTTTAAGTTTTATTTCATGGTATTTTCACTTTTATTTTTATAAGTTACGTTTTGATGACCCATTTCCAATCTATCTCTCACGCACTTTCTCTTTCTCTCTAGAAACTCACTTCTTCCCTCTCCACCTCTCTCTTATCTCTCTTTCTCTCTCACTGTCAAGGTCTGCGACTGAGCAGTCCGAGTGGGGGTTGATCTGACCAAAGCATGTGCGCACTGCGCATGCGCGGGCAGAGCAACCCCTGCGACGGCTGGCCTCAACTCGCAGCCCTTGAACAGTGAGATTCAGTTCCCTAGACAAACTCCCTGAGAAAAGTCGAGAGAGACCTCTCTTGTAAAATCGCATTCTTTGCTAGGCGTCAAGTCTAAAACCTCTGTATTAATAGAAGTGCGTCGAGCACTTTTACTATAAATTTCAATCACTTTGTTAATTACTCTGTAGAGTACGTCAAGTTATCTAGTTCTACATTGTTATTATCATTTTATTCATAGTTTTGTTTTTGCTTACTTAATCGTCAATCCAAATTATACAGTCCACTTCATCAAATCAAATATCTACTTAATCACCGTGTTTATCTCCGAATTTAAAGCTCCACCCCAGTCGGTACCCCCAGTGCTTAAGTGCCACTGAGCCGACTGAGAGCATCTCCTGTTTGTCACCTTCAAAGCTCCACCACAGTCGGTACCCCCCAGTGCTTAAGTGCCACTGAGCCGACTGAGAGCTTTGAAGTCTGATTAAACATTCATCGAAAATCTTTTTACGGTCCATATTCAAATCTCAAACCAAACAGCTACCGAGGTCAAACGGGATTTCTATATAGGTCCAGCAACCTAAGTCATTTGTGCCAACCTATGAGTCAAAATTCCAAGGCAGGAGGGGGGTGGAAACATCCTTCACAGAAACCCTCTTTGCCCCTCGGTTTTGGGCTCCACCGGTCACGAGATTTCTTCACGGTTCATTAAGCGGAGAGATTTGTGAATGAGTGGGAGAGAGAGAGTGTTACAGAGGCTTTGTGTCTCGGATCTCGCAGGGTCTGAGGACTCATATAAAAGTGTCAAATCTGTTTGACGACGGTATCGAAAAGAAGTGACGGCGAGGTATTGATGAAGAGCGGGGGGGGGGGTTATAGAAAAGAGAGGGGCTCATTCATATCCTTAAGTAAACCTGTTTAGTGATGACGTCACGATCAGAATTGGTTCCAAACAAATGCTCTATCTCGCTCTCTTTCGTTGATTTACCTATAAGAAATCAGATCCACAATTTCGAACGCAAATTCATGCTAGTTAAAGAACAGTTTTCTCAAATTTTATTGCACCATTAGATTCCACGTACCTTAAAGCATCTTTTCACGCTAACATAATTCCTAAAAGATCACAAGCGAATTTACAATCACAGTTATACCGAAAGATGTTCTACGTTTTGTCCTTGTCTTACTCATGGTCTCTTATGGGAGTATCACCGCCATGACACTCAATCATTCTAACTTCTCTTCGTATCGGAGCTATTGTTCGAGGTATAACACATGTCGTGATGGTGCTGATGAGCCTATATCCTAGAATTTTGTGCTCATAAGAAACTGTGAGTGTGACAAGGACAAAACATAGGACTTTCTTCGATATAACTGTGATTGTGCATTGATGCGCGATGTTTCAAAAAGTTTGTGGTAGCTGGCTCATATTTTATCACTGAGAAAAAAGCGGCTGTTAAAACTGTAAGAATAGAACCATAGATATGTTTCGCCTTATTTCAATCATGAGACCTATCGTTGCTATAGTCAGCGCGCTTGAATCTACACGAAGCCCGATTGTCTCTATGGAATTTCGATTATTTCTATGGGAAATAAAGCGCGGGAATATATATCCTATCGGAAAATTCATTCAAACAATCGGAAATTTTTATAAGGGACGTGGAACCCAATGGTGTGATGAACACAACTGGTGCAAAGAACATGTTGTTTACTAGGGGAAGAGTCCAAAAGCGCCAATTCTCACAAGGGTCAAATCCAAAACCGCCAATTTTTTGTTGGCGCTTTTGGAGACTCCAAAACCGCCAGAATTGGCGCATTTGGATGTACCGTATTAGCGCTTTTGGAGTTGACGATTAGAGCCATGCACAGAGAAAAGGAGGGGAGAGGAAGAGATAGAGAGAGTGAGATACCTCTCACACTAAAATGAGAATTTCAGGATAACGAAATGTAAGTAACGATAAACAGCGTCAGTCATTCAAAAGTGTGTCCTTTGGAAGAGGAGAAGGTAAATTTCGTTCGAGAGAAGTATGCCCTATTCAAACAGCGCTTCATAAATGACGAGAATTTTTTAAAATGTGTTGGCTCCAAATTTCAAGTTACTTCTTTTAAAGTTTTAAATTTTTTTGTCACTTATTTTCCCATTACATTTTAAGTTAACATTGAAATTTTTTTGACGTGGGGCCATTTACACCCCCTAAGTGTGGATAAATGTATGATCTTCATGTGAGATTCATCGTACCGACGCAAATTTTTACTATTGGACAGGATAGGGGTAGGGTGTGTCTTACTTTTGAGATTTGAGAAATTTTAAGGGTTCCACCTCTTAAAGTGTTCTATGTTGGCTCAAAATTGACCCATTTCAAGCATTTTGAAAAATTTTGATTTTTAGAGGTCTCTCAAAGGGCCCAACGGGCGTAAGTTGAAAATTCCCCAAAATAGACAAATTAGGGGTCAATCCCCACTGAAAATAGCGAGTTACGGCCCTATTTTTTTTTTTTCAATTTTTGGTTATTTTTTCGACTTTTAAAACCAGTTTTATGTGATCAGGGTAACTCCCTGGACGTTTCAGATCGTTTCCTCGAAAAACCACTTTTTTCACAAAATTACAGGAATGACGAAACTCCAAAGGGTCCGCCCCTTTCACATAAGGGTCAATTTACCAGAAGAAATAAAAGCTTTAAGTTCGCTCAAATCCAATGAGTAGATAAATATTCGCACTCGGCTGTGTTGATTTTGCCTAACCCTAGAATTGAAGGCTCTCGACGACGCATTATTTTGCTAGTGTTAACGATCTGGAGTAACTTTCACGGTCAATTAGAGATATAGAGACCAGTGGCGTAGCGTGGAATTTGGCAACGTTGCAGTTCGTCTATTTTAACCCATTAAAAAGATCGAACAACTGGGTGTTCGGTGAACACCTTCGCATTCGACCTTTTACATGGGTTTAGATGGACAAATTACCACGTTGCCAAATTGCACGCTACCACTGATAGAGACATGAAGTATCATTACGGTGGCAGTTAGTGCAATTTGGCAACCATGCACTTTGTCCATTTGAACCTAGGTAAAATAATCGAATATTGAGGAGGCTGGCAGCCTCCTGGGGAATCGATTGTTTTAAATTCATTGAAATGGAGGAAAAGCAATGTTGCCAAATTGTACGAGTTGCCTCTAGAAATAAACTAACACGGGCGTGGTATTGGAAGGAGTAATTAGAGCCTTTTTTGTGGGTAGGGGAGGGGGAGGGGGAGGGGGGTTTGTAGATGCTATTTGAAAGATGCAATGTGCCCATTGATGAAAGTGTCAATTTATTTTATTGGTGCTTATACTTTCATGCGTTTATTTGGAGTACAATATTGGGCGCGTTTATTTCATCCAAGAAAACATGAAATGTCTCTGCATTCAAGTTACAAACGATGCTTGCTCATTTCAACCCTGGATCAGGCAACCCAGGTAGTAGTGGACGAGGTTCATTTCTTTCCAGAGCACAAGTGACAACATGAACTTGGACATAACTACAAAAAAAAAAAAAAAAAAAAAAAAAAAAAAAAAAAAAAAAAAAAATCAAGTACACACCAAAAGATTTGCGAAAAAAGAAACAGGTGCATTTATGACCTAATTGGGCTGTTGCACACTTTTGCCACAGGCTTATAAATAGTTGATTATGGGGTAAAACCCTGCATGTAAAAATAACAATTACCGCACTAAAAAATCATGAAATCCACTCCCAAACTCATAGTATACTAGCCGCTCCAGATACCCTACGGGTGCCCTCCACGGCCAGCATTCTAGGGGTACGGGCTTGTTGGCACTTTGACAGTTGGTTTATGCAAGTTTGTTTTTTATTTAAAGAAGCATGGTTGTTAAACGAACGATTGAAGAAGTACGGTAAAAATTACTGACAAAAAATGACGGATCAAAAGTATCGGAGCGCTCAGGTTTAAGCGATGAGCGTTAGGACCGAGGCGCGAGGGAGTTGCGACAGTCTTAACCCTTTCATCCCTAGTGTACATTTCAATGAACACCTGAATAGCATGATCATGGACTCTCATGGAGAAAATGAAAACATGATAGGCACATTTTTCTTATATGAGAAAATTGTGCCCAGATCAGCTATGATGGGCAAAAAGTGTTTTCAGGATTGAAAGAGTCAAGACCTGCAACGAAAATCGAACATTTGAAAGACTAAGCGCTCAAGAAAGTCGCGAGGAAACCAACTCCTCCCTCCACCACTCACACTGCATTGCTCGATGAAATTCAGCCGATCTTATTGTTAGATCAGGCGGGGGAAGGGACAGATAAGAGAGTCCAGCGCAACACGGCTCGCAGGAGGGAAGGCAAGCGACAGAATCAGTTCCCCCTCTAATTTTAAAATTCAATTTGCGGCGCTCCCAGACAACTTTTTCGAAATACAGAGATCTTCTCGAAATACCCTAGGGAATCATCCTGCCAAATTTGAGGCAAATCGCTTCGGCCAATTTTCGGGAATTAGAAAAAACATTTTGGAGGTACGTCAGCTTTATATACAGGGTGTTTCACGTAACCTGCTCTTTATGGTTTTCTTGAACGGATCAAAAAAAATGAGGTATCACAACATAGGGGTTACTATTTGAAAATCTCGAGATTAGGGGGTACCCCCCCCTGAAAACCCCCCAAAAACCAAATCTTGAGTTGTGGCAGTATATTCAAATGAAACTTCAGGTCCGAGTTACTAAAAAACCGATTTTTTCAGATTTCTTTATCGTCATCCGTTCAAGAAAACCATAGTGAGCAGGTTACGTGAAACACCCTGTATATAATTAACTGCCAACAAACTATACTCAAACCGATTATATTGAGTTTCTCCATCAGCCCCATCCTCACGAGGTGTTCTCACGACACCGCACAAGAAGAAGATGAATGAAACAATTGTCATAAAATTTAGGCGGCAACGGCTGCCATTACAGTCTCGCGTTTAAAAGCATTTCATGAGTTTGAGAGTGCATTTCGTAATTTTTTAGTGCACTAGTTGTTAATTTCACAGCGTTTTACCCCCAATCAACTATAATAATAAGCCTGTAGCAAAAGTTAGCAACCATGAAAGAGTCAATGGGGCTGATCTAGACTTTTATTACTGTACGCAATTTAAAGGTCGATTCACATGCAAAAACTTGCAAAAATAACGGCAGTAGCTTTAAAAACTTCCGAAATCTACTCATAAACTCAATAAACACTTTTATTTGCGCGAGCGTAATGGTGGCTTAGGGCAATAATAATGGGAGATTTCCATCTTATAATATACTGTCCCTCCATCAAGAAGTGACCAATAAGAGACGACTTTCCTTTGACACCGGTGTCACCAGGTGTCACGGCACCATTAACCGGTTGTGGACCCGCTACCCTGGTGTCTAACTATACTCTTTGTGAATCTGCCATGTCAGCATAGAGAAAGTGGCGAAATTGAGTTGGGAATCGCCCATTATTAGTGCCATACGCCGCGGCCGCGCCGCCGTCACGTTCGCAGATTTAAATGAGTTTAATGAGTTTCGGGGTGAATTTCGTGAGTTTTTAGAGCAACCATTTTTATTTTAGCAGGTTTTTGCATCAGGATCAACCCTTAAATTGCTTACAGCGAAAGTGTGCAACAGCCCCAGTTATTATCTTGTTAACAATCTTAATACAAGACTCAATTCTGACCAAAATCTGCATTTCCCTGCCCTTGATGACAAAGCCAGTGGCGTAGCATGCAATTTGAAAACGTTGCAGCTCGGTCCAAATAACCCCATGATAAAGATCGAACTATTGGATGTTCGGTGAACACCTTCGTATTCGACCTTTGACATGGGTTGGGTTTGGGAATGGACAAAATACAGCGTTGCCAAATCACACGCTACGCCACTGCATAAAAGCAGTGGTGCAATCTGGCAACGTTGCACTTCATCCCTTTAAACTCAAGTAAAATATCCGTTCGAGGGAGTGCACTGTGCGTCCCCCATATTTTAACTTTTCATAACTTTTAATGGGTAGAATGCAACGTTGCCATATTGTAAAATACTTCTCACCATTTTCACCTTCTCTTATAAAATCCTAATCTCCTCATCGACTTAGGAGAAAAAGTAGATTCAAACTTGCAACAAATTCCTGTAATGACCCAACATTTTTTTATTCAATTCGGAATATTTACTGAAAACAAATATGTATAGTTACAAAATGCTTGATGAAAAGAATCGCTGAACATTAAGATGATGGAGTCATTTCAGAACTCATAAACACATAAAGTTGCAATAAAATGATGTTCATATTCATTATATCGTCAGGCAGGATTTTATAGCTGAGGGCACTATTGTCAAACGCTATATTTTCTCACAACTTACCTTGAGAAAAATAACTCTGATGTCAGAAAAGACCCCACTCTTACGTCACAACGATTGATTCTGCGTATAAGTTAAAACCCATAACATCCCATCCCAGCGTTCCCATATAGTAACAACGGTAGGATAGTCTTCATTTTTTGGGGTATTTAAATCAAATTGACAATCATCAGATGTCATGGATTATATGTCATTTAGCATCAGGCTTTACTGGGCATTCTAGAATTCCAGACAATTTTTTTTTTTTTGTTTTTTGTTTTTTTTTTGTTTGTTTTTTAAGGTTTGGGGACTACTTTATTAAGCGATGTTGATGAAAATAGTTTTAAAGAATTAAATAATTCCGGCTGTCATGAGTTTTAATTGATACTCGATGACACTACCTGCATTTCATAAATTCGATTTTGAGAAGAGATCAAAGCAGTGGTGGCTCGTGCGATTTGGCAACAATGGATTGTCTCCATTTAAAACTGTGTGAAATAATCGATTATTTGGTGAAGCGTCGTGCCTCGCCTGGTATCGATCTTTTTGAATACATTTAAATTGGAAACGAAGCCAGATTGCATGAGCTGCCGCTGGATTAAAGTGTTCTAACAGCAAAAAGTATGGATTCCAGATTGTACGAGCTTGCAGTAGAAAGAAGAAAATATAATACTCACAGTGGGCTCAGCCCAAGCAAACGGATTTGGAGCACGGCGAGTTAGGTGCTGAAAAATGAATAGATATAAATACCGGATAAATAATAAAATAAATAGATAGTTGGAAGTCAGTGTTATGTTTATCCCAGTGGCGGCTCGTGAAATGCGATTTGTCGATGTCCACTCCATTAAAAACTATAGAAGACTATCGCAATTTCTCGAGGGTTCAATTGCACCCCCTGACCGATCGATACTTTTCTTTAGTTTTAAATGGAGTAGACATTGATAAATCGCACTTCACGAGCCGCCACTGGTTTATTCCCATGAAAGAAGGGATGGAATGTTTTTGGATATCTCTGCGGCATCTTGCAAACACTTTTACAAGGGGGGAGAAACAAGCAAAACAAAACAACAAAAATAATTTACTTCTCATGCAGTTACGTGACCCTCAGGTACATAAATTAAGTTAAGAACAAACTCACTTGCATACACAAAAACTTGCTCAGAATATGCAATACGCTACACTAGTTGCTAACTCTGAATTTAAGTATTTATATGGTAAAATAAATATGTAATGGAACTACTTTTGGCCCTTTAAAAAAAAATAAAGCATTGGTGAAATGAATGAGCATAAATAAAGGGGACGTGTGGAAATAGGGCTGTTGAGTCGAATTTTTTTAATTCAAATTATGAAAGAAGACGAAAAATTAAGGACCCCATATTTTTTCTTTTTTTCATTTGGACGCGGGAACACCGAAAAAAATGGGTTCAAAGTGCCGAAAAATTGATAAGATTTAAAACGGCCCGTGGCGGGAAACATCGGCTAGCGAGTCACAGCTACGTCATTTCTTCGGTTTGCTCAGCGGAGGTACCCATCCCTATTCTGTCGGCCGGACGGCAGCGTAGCAGGCCTATTGAATCCTACGGCAGCCGCCGGTGGCTCCGATCAAGCCGCCTTCTCACTCCATTTTCTCGAAAACCGTAAGTCTCAGAAACAAACCAATGTAATTAATCGAAAGAGCACAAAATTATCATTTGACATGGATTGGTGGTTTTTTTTCTCAAACTTACCTAGGAGACGGATGGACCGAAAATCAGATAACAATTTAAGGTTAGAGAACGAAACTTCCGACAGTCCTATCTGTAAATCACTGTCTATACCCAATTGACAAAGCATCGCTCAAAAAATCGAATGAAACATATCTATCTGAAATTTTACGTTCTTTAAGTTTGTTCTTTAGTGCTTTTCTCTCAAAATGGACGGTAAACAAGGGAAATTGAAAAGTTCTGCGAAAATTTCGGATTTTCAGCGATGTTCCGGAAATCGAAATATTTGAGATCGGCTCGTTATCATGACTCATGGAAGAGCCAAAAATAATATAAGTGTAACCAATCGAATGGAAATTTTCTAATCTTTCTCTTTGGTCTGTATCATTTTTCATGTAAGACGCACCGAAACCATGGGAAATGCAAAAAACAGCAGCAACTTGGACGATCTTGATGGTGAGAAGTGTCATTTCAACCCAGAACTCGACGCAGTTTTTCACCAATATTTTGGTACCGATGCGTCTTACACGAAAAATTCTGGTCATCAAAGAGGAAGATTAGAAAATTTCCATTCGATTGGTTACACTTATATTATTTTTTGTTCTTCCATGAGTCAGATGACGAGCCAATCTCAAAAATTTCGATTCCCGGAATATCGCTGAAAATCCGACATTTTCGCAGAATTTTTCAATTTTCCTTGTTTACCGTCCATTTTGAGAGAAAAACACAAAAGGACAAATTTATAGAGCGTAAAATTTCCGATACTTATGTTTCATTCGATTTTTTGAACTCTGCTATGTCAACTGGGGGACAGAGATTTATAGAAGGGGATTATCGGAAGTTTCGTTCTATAATCTTAATTTTCATGTGATTTTCTCTTTACTCGTCTCGCAGGTAAGTCTGAAAAAAAAACAACCAAACCATCCCAATGGATAAATTCATGTTCTTTCGATCAAACAAGTCGGTTCTTTGCTGAGACTTACGGTTTTCGAGAAAATGGCGTGAGAAGACGGCTTGATCGGGGCCACTGGCGGCCTCCCCTCAACTGCCGCATGATCAATGGGTCGCATGCGGTCTCGCTGTGCTGAAAGCAAGACGCTTGAACCCCTCAACTGAGAACCGGAGCATTGACGTCAAAAGGCACCCACAATGCACCGCGCAGCCAGTTTCCCGCCAAAAAGCCGTTTTTTGAGGATCCAATTTTCAACTTCAATTTTCTCAGGAACGGCGCAACGTAGAAAAAAACTGAAGCCATCTTCGTTCTTCCCGCGTCTAGGTCTATAAGATCACACAGAAAAATCACGAATCCCCGACTCACTCAACAGCCCTATTATTGCTATTCATCAGAAGGGGCAGAGAGAGAGAGAGAGAGAGAGAGAGAGAGAGAGAGAGAGAGAGAGAGAGAGAGAGAGAGAGAGAGAGAGAGAGAGAGAGAGAGACAGAGATACAGAGAGACAGAGAGACAGAGAGAGAGAGACAGAGAGAGGGAAAGAGAGAGAGAGATATGTTAATTTATGACAAAAAAAATCTTCTGATTAATAAATAAAATCGTGATTTTTATCCAGTGCAAGTTAAAGACGTTTGATCTTGTATTTTTTTAATCAGATCCATAGACCTGTGGTTGTGGGATCTGCACAAAACACAGTGTTTTAAAAACTTTAGTAAAGGAAAGAAGGTTGTTGTTACAATAACGGTGCTGGCCATTCCTCTTCTTGCCAGCATTCCATCCTTTGCTGATTCTGCATTGGCTCCCGTAAGCAGAGAGTCGCTGAAAATCACCTGAAAAGCAAGACAAGGGGGTTTCCTTTAAAAAGAGCGAGTCCCAGAGGTCCTTACCAGAAGGTCGATTCTCTCTTTCTATCTCGTATGAGATGACACGAGATAAACGAGATCAGAGACAAATAGACACGTAGCACTACGCTAAAAATAACAGTGGCGGCTCGTGAAATTTGGCAACAGTGTCCTCCTCTCATTTAACCAATGTAAAACAATTGATACTTCCGGAGGCTGTCAGCCTCCTCAAGAATCGATTCTTTTACATAAGTTTAAACGGAAAATTGCACAGTTGCCAAATCGCACGAGCCGCCATTGAAGGGAGATTTGAGGCACACTGAATGTTCGAGGAATCAACAAAATAACATATAAAACAACAGTCGGCAGCTTTTGATGTCGCATATGGTGAGACAGGGCAAATAGGCTGGGAATTCATTTAGTGGTCTAAAAAAAATTCTCAAAAATAGAAATTTCATCATTTTGAGGGGGGGAAAGGCTACCATTCAAAATCGTCAGTCCCGAAAAAAGATAAACCAAAAGCGCTAAAAACATACACCAAATGCGCCAAGGAATTTTTGAAAAAGTAGCCAAAAAACGGCAATTTGCTGCGAAATCTATAGTCCAAAAGCGCCTAAAAAAATGACCCCAAAAGCGCAAAATAAAATGTAGAGAGAGAATGAGAAAGTTAGTTAGTGTCCTCACCAGTTATTTTTGGCTAGGATGTCAATGCAATAAAGTCGATGACAGAGGGAATTGGTCGACAAAAAGTTCCCAAACGTTGCTTCATACATGCAGCAGTAAAGTTTGGGAACTTTTTATGCCTCTGTCTCCTTTTTAAAAGTGATTTGCGACGGTACGATGAATGTAAGAAGAAGATCATATATTTATCCGCACGTCAAAATAATTTAAAAATTTAAACTTTTGATTACAGAGATAATAGGAGGTGTAAATGACCCCACGTCCAAAAAACTAAAAAATTTAAAATCTTTGAAGTTTGCTTGAATTTTCGAACCAACCTCTTTCAAAAAATTGTTGTCGTTAATGTAGGGCAGTTTGAAAAAAGTTTATTTTTCCCGCTCAAAGTTTCTCTTCACTTTTAACGGACACATTTTTGATTTACTGAAACGCAATGTCATATTGTCACGTCAGTTCAATGACAGGTGATCGTAGGTAAGCGATCTCGATCATATGCGTATTTGTTTGCTTATCCCGAACTTTTCATTTTATTGTGAATGCAGGTTTTTCACTCTCTCTATCTCTTTCTCTCCCCTCCTTCTTTTCTCTGTATAGTTGTATAGTTTTAATCGTATACTCCACATGCGCTAATACAGAGCATCCAAATGCGCCGATTCTGAGGGTTATGGTGTCTCCATGAGCGCCAAAAAGAAATTGGCTATTTTGACACGGACCCTTTTGAGAACGACTACCCCTAGAATTTTTCAGTTTCATGTAAGTGGTTGGGGGGGGGGGGGGTGTCATGCTATTTACGTGCCTCCAAATGACGACTCCTGTTTTCTTACCTTTTTTGGTGTAAAGTACATGAGAAAACACCAATTTAGTATTCCAGGAATAATATAGAGGAAGTTTTTAGATTTCGTTCTTCGGAGCAAGATTAGATTGGCGCAGAGCAAACAGAGATTATTAAGCCTAAGAGATATGGCATAACGATTCAAAAGTGTTATTCGACTCCTACGAAGTATGCAATGTGGCGTACGCTGGTGACCGTAAACATTGTTACTACTGTTGTTGTTTGAATGAGATTTGACAGCAACGCCACTAACTACATTAATAAGATTAATAAAGTGTTTGGGAAGTTTAATGAGCTCTGAGTATATTTTGTACGTGAATCTGAAAATCTAAGTCACTTTTATCATCCCATCGCATCGGCCATTAAATGACAAACATTTAGATGCTGCAGAGAATCTAACCTCATTTCCAACAACATGAATAACAACAATGTTTATACGGTCACCAGCGTACTGCACGTTGTATCACGGCCATTCTGCAGGCGTTTTTTACGGAGCCCGGCCAACGGTTTTTTAACACGGCGGAGATAGGAAGTGCCATATCTCTTAGGCTTAGTAATCTCTGAGAGCAAACGGAGTTAGGGTGTGGTTGAATGGGTTGGGAGGGGTGGAAGTCAAAGTATTGACTCAAATAAACAAAAATCACGGCCGCGAAGCGGCCACCGGCCTCTAGTTATAATATAATAGCGAGATACAAACTGGGAAGTAGACCAAAACAATGAAACAAATCCGAAACATGTCAATTTCGCATGGAAATCATCTTCAGTCGGTCGATCGGTTATAACTCTCTCAAAAGTCAGTAGTTAAATATTCGTACTCTGCGGTCTTGATTTTGCCTACTCTAGTAATTGAAGGCGCTTGCCGAGACATTATTTTGCAAGAATGGACGATGTTGAGTAGGTTTTACTGTGAAACAGAGATAGAGATACGAATGTCGAATGGGGCTCTTGCAAACTTTTTCTGTACGCGAGTATGTATTCCAATCCGATGATTTTTCTTTGTGTTCAATTCTACTATTTACTAAAGCCTCTTTGTATTTCTTGTTTTTTGTTTTTGTTTTTGTTTTTTTTTTTTTGTTTTTTTTTTTTTTGTTTTTCCTTCCTCTTGTAAACCAGTGATTTTTTTTCGTTTTTTTCTTTTTTTTTCTTTTCTTATTTTTATACTCTAAAAAGCTATGCCGATTGCCTAGTATGTATGTGCGGCTGGAAAATGTATACACTTTGTAAATGTCACTATAAAATAAATAAGAAAAGCTGTTGAAAAAAAATGTAAAGACTTGCAAAAATCATGAAATTCACACTAAGAAAGTCTGAAATTCAGTAATAAACTCACATAACTGCTGTAACGTCAAGATTGTAATGGTGCTTCAACGCAGGTATCATGAGAGATTCCTGTCAATAATTTGCTACATTCTCTACGGAAACACTGAGATACGTCTTAAATTGGATAGGATACCTACCTCATGATACCTGCGTCTCTCCGCCGTTATGCCCGATTTTGAGAGTGAATTTCGTGATTTTTCAGTGTACTCATCGTCATTTTTACAGGTTTTTATGCAAGAACTGACTCTTCAATCCCCCGTAGCAAAAGTTTGCAGGAGCCCCATTCAAATAACTCGGATGTTGTATTGACAACGCTAAAATATTTGTTACTCGATTGAGAGATTCATAAAAAACCTCTGAACAATCAATAATTTTGTCCAAAAAAAAAAAAAAAAAAAAAAAAAATACAAAAAAAATACAAAAAACACATAAAGTACTGAAGTAGGATATTAAACCGAACTTACCAAGAAGAGTGCAAGCAAGCAGAAACTATTTCGGAGCATTTTCGTTGAAGTGTTGTTGAAGCTTTTGCAAAAACAATACACGACTCTTTGCTACAATGAAAAGTTCGACTGTGGCGCAGCAAGGCAGTATGTAATATTTATGTAAAACCGTTTGTTCATTTAACCGTGCTTACATGAGATCTGAATAGAGATTTATGTTTTACTGTTCAATATTTTAAATATTCAAAACTGTTCAAACCGTTGTTTAAAAAATGGTGTATAATATTTCATCCGCCTGTAAACAAAGAAATTCCTTTTCAAAAACTTGATGGTTTACAGTTTTTCCAAGCCTGATATACGGCGCTAAAACCAAATCTATTTATTTTTATTCATTATGTTTATTCAGAACGGAGCTGCCGTTTGGTGTTTATGCAACAGTAGCGCACTGAGAGTTTCTTCATCTCTCTCTTTTCTCCATTAAGAAACGTATGTTAGACAAGGATGGACAAGGGGATAAAACCCCCTCCTTCCGTCCTTTTCCTACTCATACATTCAAATGGGAAATGAGAGAGATGGAAGAGATCCTGGTTGTGCCAGTGCAACGAGAGTTTCTTCATCTCTCTCTTTTCTCCATTAAGAAACGTATGTTAGACAAGGATGGACAAGGGGATAAAACCCCCTCCTTCTGTCCTTTTCCTACTCATACACTCAAATGGCAAATGAGAGAGATGGAAGAGATCCTGGTTGCGCCAGTGCAACGAGAGTTTCTTCATCTCTCTCTTTTCTCCATTAAGAAACGTATGTTAGACAAGGATGGACAAGGGGATAAAACCCCCTCCTTCTGTCCTTTTCCTACTCATACACTCAAATGGCAAATGAGAGAGATGGAAGAGATCCTGGTTGCGCCAGTGCAACGAGAGTTTCTTCATCTCTCTCTTTTCTCCATTAAGAAACGTATGTTAGACAAGGATGGACAAGGGGATAAAACCCCCTCTTTCTGTCCTTTTCCTACTTATACATTCAAATGGGAAATGAGAGAGATGGAAGAGATCCTGGTTGTGCCAGTGCAACGAGAGTTTCTTCATCTCTCTCTTTTCTCCATTAAGAAACGTATGTTAGACAAGGATGCACAAGGGGATAAAACCCCCTCCTTCCGTCCTTTTCCTACTCATACATTCAAATGGGAAATGAGAGAGATGGAAGATATCCTGGTTGCGCCAGTGATATGCAATGACATTTTTCAAACACAGGTGAATATTTCAGGTAATAAATTGAACGGTTCGATTTAAAGAGTAACCAAGTGTCGCAATTGAATGGAAGGCCTGCGTGGTCAACGCAGATAAGGGATCGGAACGCGGGTTGGCCTCTAACTGGCTGCAAGCGTAATGCAAAAATGTCTTAGGGTATAGGGAAATTAACACGGGGTTTTCGTTCCGGGACGTTTATCTCGAAACCTGTGCAAAATTTTCTCTAAACAATTTATGCGAGTCGATTTAGCAGAATTTTCCGAACAAATTGATAGGTCATAAGTGCCACTTTATCGCAAATTCGAAAAGACTGTTTCAGTTGAAAAGCATGCACAATAGTGTGTTTACATGCTTGGCGTGTGTTTGAGCAGTGTTTGAGTAACTCACTCTTGTGCGTAGGTACTTTTCAACTGAAACAGTCTTTTCGAATTTTTTTTATTTTATTTTTTATTTTATTTTATTTATTTGGTACAGTTTAGCCTTGGAAAAGGCTTGGTACAAGTCATTCCAGAGATAAAGTAAATATTACCCAATACAACAAAAACAAAGAGTCAACATGATCACAGTAAATAGATTAATTAAGGATAACATATATTGCAAGTTTTAAGATTCAAAATATTCCTTGACGTGGTAAAATCCATGTTCGATGAAAAACTGCTTGAGATTTTTCAAGAAGACTCTGTTTCCTGAGTCTAATAATGCTATTTTTATGCCTTCAGGGAGTTTGTTAAAGAATTTAATGCCTGTTTCTCTTATGTCGTTTTTTTTACATACCTTATGGGGACATTGGTTTTTAAGAAAATTTGCAATAAAGTGGCACTTATGACCTATCCATTTGTTCGGAAAATTATTGTTTAGTGGCGAGTTTGCACAGGTTTCGAGGTAAACGTCCCGGAACGAAAACCCCGAATTAATTTCCCTTTACAATAAGACATTTTGCACCACGCGTTGCAGCCAATCAGAGGCCAGCCGCCGCGTTCCGATCCCTTATCTGCGTTGACCACGCAGGCCTTCCATTCAATGGGGCTATGGCACACTTTTGCTATAAGCGATCGAATAGTCGATTATGGCGTAAAAACCTCAAAAAATAACGATGGCGGCACTAAAAACTTCTAAAATCCACTCCTAAACTCAATAAACGCAGTTATTTGCGCGAGCGTAATGGTGGCCGAAGGCACTAACAATGGGAGATTCCTATCTTAATTTCGTCACTCTTTCTATGCTGACAAGGATGATTCACAGAGTAATTAGTCATCAGAGTGATGATCCACATCCGATGAATGATACCGCAACACCAAGTGACACCAGTGTCAAATGAAAGTAGTCTCTTATTGGTCACTTCTTGATGGAGTTTCAGAATTGTTAGATGGGAATCTCCCATTGTTAGTGCCTTCGGCCACCATTACGCTCCCGCAAATAACTGCGTTTATTGAGTTTAGGAGTGGATTTTGGAAGTTTTTAGTGCCGCCACCGTTATTTTTTGAGGTTTTTACGCCATAATCGACTATTAAATCGCTTATAGCAAAAGTGTGCAATAGCCCCATTGCGACTCTTGTTTACTCTTTGGTACGATTGCACCGATTAGAGAAAAGGTTACATGCTCGTATTTTCGTGTTTTACAGTCACGAACTGAAGCGAACTATGTAATCTTTTTTCAACCGGTGGAATCATTGGTGAATTAAGGGGGTATACCACCCAAATTAAAAAAAATCGTTCCTGATGACTTAGAGCCCTCAATTTTTTTTTGGTAACACATACTGATGTAAATTAGAGATCCTGAAATTTTTGTGAAGCTGGTTGCATACCTGCCCCTTAAAAAAAAAATTTCCTGAAAAAACGTTGACAACTTTCAAACAGCTTTTTTAGAGTTAGAATTGCTCAATCACCTTGGTCTTGGTCTCAAATGAAAGGTATCAGTGTCCTCTAGGGTCTCTTGTATGGATTTTTTTTTTTGTCGAGAGGAAGTATTTTTTTCTTAATGTTTCTTCGATGTGACATTTTTTTCATGTGTTTTTTTTTTAAAACATTAATAGATATTTGAGATGTTAGGTTGAGGGAAAATCCATACAAGAGTACCTTGAGCATAAAATTCTGCACATTTTAAAAAAAAACCTGAAGTCTCTAGCTATCATAGTACTCGAGAAAAGCTGTTTTGAAGTTGAAAAAACAAGCGAAAAATTGATTTTTCAGTACAAGCAAATTAACAAATAGTACATGAGAAAAAAATAAGAAACAGATGGTTATCAAATGGTTCTCAATTTCGCAATGTTGACTCATAAACTTTAAAATTAATTTAAAAATACTTTCCGGTTTCCGACCTCCTAAAAATTAAAAAAAAATATCCTCGTATTCCCTGAATTGTCCTCTACAAAATTGGTGGGAGGAAAAAAAAATAAAAAAAATAAAAAAAATCGAAAAATTAGGGTGGTATACCCCCTTAAAATATGCCATTAATTACACGCGGAACGGTTGCTCTGAGTCAGAATGTTTCATTTACAATCAATCTTTGTCAATTTTCCACACTTCATATTTCACAAGGATACACATACGAGAGGCCAGTGGCCGCTTTGCGGCCAAGCGATCCGTTTCGCGTCTTGCGCGTGATTCTTGTTTATTCGATTCAAGACTTTGACTCTACATCATTCACAAAAGCCTCTCCTCCCCCCCTTACACCCCTCCCAACCCATTCAACCACTCCCTAACTCCGTTTGCTATTCGCCAATCTAATCTTGCTCCGAAGAACGAAATCTAAAAACTTACTCTGTATTATTCCTGAAATACTAAATTGGTATTTTTTCATGTACTTTACACCAAAAGTTTAGAGAACAAGAGTCATCATTGGGAGGCACATGAAAAGCATGACGCCCCCAACCCCTTACAAGAAACTGAAAGTTTCTAGGGGCAGTCGTACACAAAAGGGTCCGATCCAAAAACGGTCAATTTTTTTTAGCACTCATGGAGACGCCATAACCCTCAGAATCGGCGCGTTTGGATGCACCGTATTAGAGCATGTGGAGAATACGAATAAAACTGTACAGAGAAAAGAAGAGGGGAGAGAAAGAAATAGAGAGAGTGAAAAACCTGCATTCACAACAAAATGAGAAGTTCGGGATAAGCAAACAATTACGCACACGATCTAGATCGCATTTTTGCGCTCCGATCACCTATCTAAACTGACTTGACGGTATGGATGGACAAGAGGATATAACCCCCTCTTTCTGTCCTTTTCCTACTTACACATTCAAATGGGAAATGAGAGAGATGGAAGAGATCCTGGTTGCGCCAGTGCAACGAGAGTTTCTTCATCTCTCTCTTTTCTCCATGGGGAAACATATGTTAGACAAGGATGGACAAGGGGATAATACCCCCTCTTTCTGTCCTTTTCCTACTTACACATTCAAATGGGAAATGAGAGAGATGGAAGAGATCCTGGTTGCGCCAGTGCAACGAGAGTTTCTTCATCTCTCTCTTTTCTCCATGGGGAAACATATGTTAGACAAGGATGGACAAGGGGATAATACCCCCTCTTTCTGTCCTTTTCCTACTTACACATTCAAATGGGAAATGAGAGAGATGGAAGAGATCCTGGTTGCGCCAGTGCAACGAGAGTTTCTTCATCTCTCTCTTTTCTCCATGGGGAAACATATGTTAGACAAGGATGGACAAGGAGATAATACCCCCTCTTTCTGTCCTTTTCCTACTTACACATTCAAATGGGAAATGAGAGAGATGGAAGAGATCCTGGTTGCGCCAGTGCAACGAGAGTTTCTTCATCTCTCTCTTTTCTCCATGGGGAAACATATGTTAGACAAGGATGGACAAGGGGATAATACCCCCTCTTTCTGTCCTTTTCCTACTTACACATTCAAATGGGAAATGAGAGAGATGGAAGAGATCCTGGTTGCGCCAGTGCAACGAGAGTTTCTTCATCTCTCTCTTTTCTCCATGGGGAAACATATGTTAGACAAGGATGGACAAGGGGATAATACCCCCTCTTTCTGTCCTTTTCCTACTTACACATTCAAATGGGAAATGAGAGAGATGGAAGAGATCCTGGTTGCGCCAGTGCAACGAGAGTTTCTTCATCTCTCTCTTTTCTCCATGGGGAAACATATGTTATACAAGGATGGACAAGGAGATAATACCCCCTCTTTCTGTCCTTTTCCTACTTACACATTCAAATGGGAAATGAGAGAGATGGAAGAGATCCTGGTTGCGCCAGTGCAACGAGAGTTTCTTCATCTCTCTCTTTTCTCCATGGGGAAACATATGTTATACAAGGATGGACAAGGAGATAATACCCCCTCTTTCTGTCCTTTTCCTACTTATACATTCAAATGAGAAATGAGAGAGATGGAATAGATCCTGGTTGCGCCACACAATGGTCTGGAAACCCGTATTTCTGGCCTAAAATGGGAAAAATAACTTGCGGAAAACATGTTTCCGGTTGTTTGTATCGTAATCTACATCATGATATATCTAGAATGACCATAGTATAATTCTTTCAGTGCCGCTCGTCGGCGATTCTGTCGCCGCAAAGGTGCGCACCTCGCAGGTAAGTAACTGAACGCTTTAACGTCGGTTATGTGTCATTTATTTTGAAAGTGTCACAGCAGCTGATTGAAGCATGTTAGAATAATTATTGGACATGTATCTTGAAGCTAAAAGCAAGGGCTTTCATTTTTTCTAGTCCTATTTATCAATTTTGATTTTTTTACTCTTGATTTTAAGCTCCGAATGGACTACCTTCAGTAATTAATGAAACAATTACTTCTAAAAGTTCAAGTAAAGTTTTAAAAAAAGCTACATTACACTACACTCTCTACATGACGTCAAAATGTTCCTTAGATCTTCCTCTTTCCAGGCCTTATATTGCTTTTTGCCACATCTTGCCACATTTCAATATTTTTTCACTTTTTTAGAGGTATGTCGTGTTGATTTTGAGCTCCGAATGGACTACCTTCAGCAGTGGTGAATAAAACAATTAACTTCTAAAAGTTCAAGTTAAGTTTTAAAAAAAAACTACAGTAAGAATACACTACACGCTCTAAATGGCGTCAAAATGTTCCTTAGATTCTCCTTTCTCTAGGCCTTTTATTTCTTTTCGCCACATCTTGCCACAGTTCAATATTTGTTCACATTTCCAGAGGTATGTCGTGTTTCTCACGAAGTGTTATTTCAAAGGGGTCCATCCAGCTACCATTAGGAGTGCCCCTGCCCCCTGCCCCGCCCCCCTCAGAAATAAATGAAACTTTCAGGAATGATAGAGCTAAGCGCCAGCTTTCAGAATATCTGCAGTTTTTTTTTAAATTTGCTCAACTAAAGCGGGGGGGCAGGGGGTCAAAGTCAAAACCTTCAATGCTCCATAACTTTTGAACGAAAAGAGATATTGACGTGAACTTTGCGCTAAAAGATGCGTATTTTAAAGATCTTTCGATTAATAAGCTATAATTTTTAGTTTAAAAAATATTTGAGTCTTTTTTTGCCATTTTTTGATTTTTGAAGTTTTCAAAAATTCGTTGTTTGAGTTTGAAAAATATGCGCAATGTAGACATCTGAACAAAAAACTTTTGGGAAAAAAGCTGATTTTAAAAGCTTTCAGATGGCGCAAAACGCGATGCCGAGAAACGTTTCGTTCAAGAGTTATGACCGCACAAAGTTTCAAATCTAGGCCAAAAATAGGGTTTTGCCGACTTTTGAATCTACAGAAAAATTTGTTGCTCCACCAATAATTAATGAAATACATTGAAACTTATAGGATGGTGGTCTTTTGGGTCGCTGGATATATTATATAAATTATTTTTCAAAATTCCCAAATCCAAGAAGGCCGCCAATAAGTATGACTTCAGAGAGTCACGTCTCGTGAAATTTGGCAACAACGCATTTTTCCATTCAAACCAATGCAAAATAATCGATTCATGGTGAAGAAATCCTCTGTTGCTTCACCAAGAATCGAATTTTAAATCAAATAAATGGCAAAAAACATAGTTATCAGATTTCACGAGCCACCTTTGGCTGCCGCCATCTTGGATTTGCAATTTTTGCAAAAAATTCCTTCAAATTCGTGCTAAGCGACCCAAAAATTATAAGTCACCCAAGTTTAAAGAAGATCTGGTCATTCCCTGATTTAGGGCCACAAATTTGATTTCCCAGACCATAGTGCGCCAGTGCAACGATCGAGAGTTTCTTCATCTCTCTCTTTTCTCCTTAAGGAACGTTTGTTAGACAAGGGAATAAAACCTCTTCTTTCAGTCCTTTTCCTACTCATTAATTAAAATGGGAAATGAGAGAGATGAAACAGACCCTGGTTGCGCCAGTGCAACGAGAGTTCCTTCATCTCTCTCTTTTCTCCATTTAAGAAACGTATGTTAGACAAGGATGGACAAGGTGATAATACCCCCTCTTTCCGTCCTTTTCCTACTTATACATTCAAATGGGAAGTGAGAGAGATGGAAGAGATCCTGGTTGCGCCAGTGCAACGAGAGTTGCTTCATCTCTCTCATTTCTCCATTAAGAAACGCATGTCAGACAAGGATTGACAAGGGAATAAAACCCCCTCTTTTTGTCCTTTTCCTACTCATACATTCAAATGGGAAATGAGAGAGATGGAAGAGATCCTGGTTGGGAGATTCTACATCGTTGCGGCAAAAGCACGCAACAAACCGATTTTTTGGGGGAAAAATAAACAGAGTAGTGAAAAAACAACAGGTTCTTTTTGCCATTTTAAAAATTTATAGTTTAATTTTATCGCAGGTGTCCATTTATTTTATTAATGTTATATACTTTCATGCGTTTATTTGTAGTAGAATATTTGGTGCGTTTATTTCATCCAAGAAAACATGAAATGTCTCCTGCATTCAAGTTTTAAATAACGATATGCTAGCTCATTTCAATCCTGGATCAGGCAACCCAGGTAGTAGTGGACGAGGTTTATTACTTTCCAACGCACATGTTACAACATACGCAACCTGACAAGCCGGGACTACAAACATGGCAGCATGGACATGCCTACAAAAAAAAATAAAATAAAAAAAAAAAAATATATAAAAAATAAAATTAAAAAAAAAATTAAAAAAAAAAAATCAAGTACACACCAAATGATATACGAAAAAAGGAACAGGTGCATTTTTGGTCCAATGGGGCAACTGCGAACCTTTGCTTAAGGCAATGGAGCTGTTGCAAACTTTTGTCATAGTGGCGTAGTGAGGCAGGGGCGGAGGGGGCGGAGGGGGTGGTCTGCCCCGAGTGACACCATCACGGGGGTGACACTGACAGTAAATACGCAGAAAATCGTCAAGAAAAGCGAGAGAAAGAGAAAAAAGAGATGAGAAAGTGAAAATAAAGAGGAGAAAAGGAGAAAAGGAGAGGCGAGAGAAAGAGAAAGAAATTAGAAAAAGACTGGAAAAATATAGGGATAGGTACCGAAAGAATGATAGAATGCATGAGAAAAATGGGTGTGGAAAGAGGTATGATTAAATTATCAACCTGGCTAAAGAGTGCCGCCCTGAAGCACGACACTCCTGCAAAGAGTGTCACCCTGAACCAGGAAGGTGTCACTCTAAACGAAAGGTGTCGCCCTAATTTTTTTTTAATTCAGTAGACTTGTGTAAATAGTTTCAACAAATATATACTTTTTCTTCATTTTGTTTTTCATTTTTATAGTTAATTTATTTGCTAAAAAGGCGAAAAATGGGATCCAAAATAAAACAACATATTTTTTTTTAAATTTTCGGGGGGGGGGGGCACTATATTGTTTCGCCCCGGGTGCCCCTAACTCTTACTACGCCACAGACTTTTGCTACAGGCTTATAAATAGTTTAAATGGGGTAAACCCTTGTAAAAATAACATTTAGCGCACTAAAAAATCACGAAATCCACTCCCAAACTCAAAGTATTAACTGCCAACTAACTTTACTCAAACCGATTATTTGGAGTTTCTCCATCAGCCCCATCTTTACGATCGAGTTGTTCTCTTGACACCACACAAGAAGAAGATGAATCCAACAATCAGGGGCGTCGAGAGGGGGGGGGGCTGATGGGGCAAAATGCCCCGGGCCCCCGCTCTTCGGGGGCCCCCAAATCATGAGAAGGGGGAAAACAAAGGAAAAAAAGAAAATATAAAAAATAAAAAATAAAAAATAAAAAAAGAAAAAAAGAGAAAAGGAAAACAGGGAAAAAAGCAAAGAGGGGGAATATGAAAAGGGGAAAAGAGAGGGAAGAAGTAGTGACTGATGACAGGGTGCTTGAAAGTGGGGTCGAAAAGGAAGAGACCAGGTAATTTCACGGCCTGTGGCGAGCCGAATAAATTGGGGGCTCCCCTTGCTGAACCCCCTCTGGGAATATTCCATGGCTCCTTTATACACATTACTTTTGACTCTTCTTCCTCCAATTACCATGAGTCAAGAGCAACAATTTCATGCACGCAAAATCGAAAATATATTTGAACATTTCAATCTTACTGTAGTGAAAGTACGGTAAAATTCAATCTGAAGGTCAGGAAAATTTAAAAAAATCTCCGGGGGACGCCCGACCCCCCCTTTCGGTGAACCCCTCGGTGAATATTCCATGGCTCCTTCAACCACATTCCACTTGACTCTTCTCCCTCCAATTATGAGTCAAGAGCAAAGATTTCATGCAGCAAAATCGAAAATATATTCCAGCAATTCAATTTTACTGCGTACATGAAAGTACCGTAAAATTCAATTTGAAGGTGAGGAAAATTGAATTTTTTTCCGGGGGAGGGCCCCCGGACCCCCCGCTTGTCCTGAGGGGTATTCCATACCCCCCAGACCCCCCGGAGTTTGAGTCGTACCAACCCCCCCCCCCACTCCCCCCACAGGCAAATTTCTCGGTGCACCACTGGTTCGTAGCAAAACCTCCAGAACTTTCTCGACGTCCCAGCCAACACTGGTGAAAATGTGATTAGCCAAAGAGGGCTGAGAAATGAAAAGTTGAAAAATGATTTTTTTTTTTTATTTTTAGAAATCAAAGTAGAAACAAAGAATTTTTTGTGTCGAAAATCTTCAAGTCTGTCACATCATGTGGCAAAATAAACGTAAAAATCAAACAGTCTACTGCTGTGATTGTTTGAAATTTTTCAGTAGAGATAGCTTAAAATTGCGTCAATTAGAAGCTTGATTTTAAAAATTTTCCGGGGGAGGACCCCCGGACCCCCCTTAACCTGAGGGGTGTCCCTCTGGACCCTCCTTAACCTGAGGCGTGTCCCCCCAGACCCCCCCTTAACCTGGGGGGTGTCCCCCAGACCCCCAGGGAGGATGATACAAAGAATAGGGCCCCAAATGCACAGTTTGCCCCGGGCCCCCAAAATCCTCTCGACGCCCCTGCCAACAATTGCCATAAAATTTAAGCGGCAACGGCCACCGTTACGGTCTCGCGTTCGATAGCATTTTATGAGTTTGAGAGTGCATCTCGTGATTTTTTAGCGCGTCAATCGTTATATTCACAGGGTTTTACAGTAGAGTCAACTATATAAATAAGCCTGTACCAAAATTTTGCAGCAGCTCCAATAAAGAGTCAATGGGGCTGATCTAGACTTTCATTACTGTAAGCAATTACAGGTCAATTCAGATGCAAAAACCTGCAAAAATAACGGCAGTAGCTTTAAAAACTTCCGAAATTCACTCATAAACTCAATGAACACTTTTATTTGCGCGAGCGTATTGGTGGCTTAGGGCACTAATAATTAATAGGAGATTTCCATCTAATAATATACTGTCCCTCCATCAAGAAGTGACCAATAAGAGACGACTTTCCTTTGACACCGGTGTCACGGCACCATTAACCGGTTGTGGATCGCTACCCTGGTGTCTAACTATACTCTTCGTGAATCTGCCATGTCAGCATAGAGAAAGTGGCGAAATTGAAATGGGAATCTCCCATTCTTCGTGCCATACGCCGCACTATGTGGTATTTGACCGAAAAAGTTGGCATAAACTGTTTCTACTGTCCAAATAACTTGAAATTTGGTATTCGGGGGTACTTTTTAACGCTGAATTCAAATTTCACATCAGTTTTTCAAAATTTGAAAATCCAAGATGGCCGCCGACAGATTTGTTGGCTAATCGGTCGGCAGCCATCTTGGATTTTCGAATTTTGAATAACTGATGCAAAATATGAATTCAGCGTTAAAAAGTACCCTTGGATATTGAGTTTCAAGTCATTTGGACGGTGTTGCCAAATTTCACTCTTGTAGCGATGTAGCCCTTACAACACGTAAAAACGAGAATTTCGTGCAAAAACGCAAAATTCAAACTAATTTTCCCGGAAAAGCCGCATTTTTCCGCAACTTTTGACTTCAAGGCCTATTAGTACGCACTAAGGACTACTATTTCTCATATATATACCCGCGGGATGTGGCAGGATAATTGAACTCAAGTTCTCTTGAAAATCGGAAAATTTACGTTTTTAGCTAAAAACTTTGAAATAGCAAAAAAATATCAAATTCAAATTAAAATTGGATAAAATAGGCATAAACTGATTGTAAATACCTTCAGGAAGACGATCCATGTACAAAAATTTTGTTCTGACTTCATTTGAAACACTTTTGTTTTACTTTGATTATAGTCTCGTGCTGAGGCTAAATTTAATGGTCGTAAAACTGATTTTTCCCCTGGTGGATTCTAGTTAAATTAATTTAGTTTAGACCCGCTAAATACAAGTTTCTAATGCAAAACTCTTTGTAGATTCCGAATATCACAACAGTTTTTCCCAATAGCGACTTTTTTTTTTTTTTTTAGTTTATGCCAGCTTTTTTGGTCAAATACCACATAGTGCGCCGTGGCCGCCGTCACGCTCGCAGATTTAAATGAGTTTAATGAGTTTCGGAGTAAATTTCGTGAGTTTTTAGAGCAACCATTTTTATTTTAGCAGGTTTTTGCATCAGGATCAACCCTTAAAACGCTTACAGCGAAAGTGTGCAACAGCCCCAGTTATTATCTTGTTAACAATCTTAATACAAGACTCAATTCCGACCAAAATCTTCATTTCCCTGCCCTTGATGACAAAGCCAGTGGCGTAGCATGCAATTTGGCAACATTGCAGCTCGGTCCAAATAACCCCATGAACAAGATCGATCTATTGGATGTTCGGTGAACACCTTCGGATTCGACCTTTGACGTGGACATGTTTAAATGGACAAACCAAGCGTTGCTAAATCACACGCTACGCCACTGTATAAAATCAGTGGCGACGGGTGCCATCCGGCAACGTTGCGCTTAATCCCTTTAAATTCAAGTAAAATATCGGTTCGAGAAAGTGCACTGTGCACCCCCAATATTTTAACCTTTTTTATATTTTTTAATGGGTTGAATGCAACGTTGCCATATTGTAAAATACTTCTCACCATTTTCACCTTCTCTTACAAATCCTGATCTCCGCGGCTTAAGAGAAAAAGTAGATTCAAACTTGCAACAAATTCCTGCAATGGCTCAACATTTTTGCAATTAAATTTGGAATATTCACTGAAAACAAATGTGTATAAATACAAAATGCTGGATAAAAATAATCGCTGAATAACATTATGATGGAGTCTTTTGAGAACTCATCAACACTTAAAATTGCAATAAAATGATGTTCATATTCTTTATATCGTCAGGCAGGATTTTATAGCTGACGGCACTATTGTCAAACGCTATATTTTCTCACAACTTTACCTTGAGAAAAATACCTAACTCTGATGTCAGAAAAAACCCCACTCTTGTGGTTACAACGGTTAAGTCTGCGTATAAGTTAAAACCCATAATATCCCAGCGTTCCCATATGATAAACAACGGTATAGGATTTTGATTTGTTGGGGTATTTAAATCAAATTTACAATCAGATGTCATTTAGCATCAGAATTTACTGGGCATTCTAGAATTCCAGACAACTTACTTTCTTTTTTTTTAAGGTTTTGGGATTACTCTATTAAGCGATGTTGATGAAAATAGTTTTAAAAAAATCAAATAATTCCGGCTGTCATGGGTTTTAATCGATACTCGATGACGCTACCTACATTTCATAAATTCGATTTTGAGAAAGGGATCAAAGCGGTGGTGGCTCGTGCGATTTGGCAACAACGGATTATCTCCATTTAAAACTGTGTGAAATAATCGATTATTTGGTGAAGCGTCGTGCCTCGCCTGGTATCGATCTTTTGGAATAGATTTAAATGGGAAAAGAACTGAGTTGCGAGATTGCACGAGCCGCCACTGGATCAAAGTGTTCTAACAGCAAAAAGTACGGATTCCAGATTGTACGAGCTTGCAGTAGAAAGGAGAAAATATAATACTCACATTGGGCTCAGCCCAAGCAAACGGATTTGGAGCACGGCGAGTTAGGTGCTGAAAAATGAATAGATATAAATACCGGATAAATAATAATATAAATAGATAGTTGGAAGTCAGTATTATGTTTATCCCAGTGGCGGCTCGTGAAATGCGATTTATCGATGTCCACTCCATTAAAAACTATAGAAAACTATCAATTTCTCGAGGGTTCAATTGCACCCCCTGACCGATCGATACTTTTCTATAGTTTTAAATGGAGTAGACATCGATATATCGCATTTCACGAGCCGCCGCTGGTTTATCCCCATAAAAGAAGGGATTGGATGTTTTTGGATATCTCCTTGGGATTTTGTAAACACTTTTACAATGGGGGAGAAAACAAACAAAACAAAACAAAACAACAAAAATAATTTACTTCTCATGCAGTTACGTGACCTTCAGGTATACATAAATAAAGATAAAACCAAAAAAAAACTTGCCCAGAGTATGCAATACGCAACAGTAATGGGGCTATTGCACACTTTTGCTATAAGCGATTTAATAGTCGATTATGGCGTAAAAATCTCAAAAAATAACGATGGCGGCACTAAAAACTTCCAAAATCCACTCCTAAACTCAATAAACGCAGTTGTTTGCGCGAGCGTAATGGTGGCCGAAGGCACTAACAATGGAAGATTCCTATCTTAATTTCGTCACTCTTTCTATGCTGACAAGGATGATTCACAGAGTAATTAGTCATCAGAGTGATGATCCACATCCGATGAATGGTGCCGCAACACCAAGTGATACCGGTGTCAAATGAAAGTAGTCTCTTATTGGTCACTTCTTGATGGAGTTTCAGAATTGTTAGATGGGAATCTCCCATTGTTAGTGCCTTCGGCCACCATTACGCTCCCGCAAATAACTGCGTTTATAGAGTTTAGGAGTGGATTTTGGAAGTTTTTAGTGCCGCCATCGTTATTTTTTGAGGTTTTTACGCAATAATTGACTATTAAATCACTTATAGCAAAAGTGTGCAATAGCCCCATTGTTGCTAACTCTGAATTTAAGTATTTATATGGTAAAATAAAAGTGTAATGGAACTATACTTTCGGCCCTTTAAAAAAAAAAAAAAAAAAAAAAAAAAAAAAAAAAAAATCAATCAATGGCGAAATAAATGAGCATAAACAAGGGAGACACGTGGAAATCATCGCTATTCGTCAGGAAGGGCAGTGAGAGAGAAAGAGAGAGAGGGGGGGGAGAGAGAGAGAGAGAGAGAAAAAGAGAGATGTTAATTTGTGACCAAAAAAAATCATTTGGTTGATAAATAAAATCGTGATTTTTATTCGCAAGTTTTGCCGTCCAATCAACGGCTTCAAGTTCAAGTTAAAGACGTTTGACCTTGTATTTTTTCAATCAGATCCATAGACCTGGGTTTGTGCGATCTGCACAAAACACAGTGTTTAAAAAACTTTAGTAAAGGAAAGAAGGTTGTTGTTACCATATCGCTGCTGGCCATTCCTCTTCTTGCCAGCATTCCATCCTTTGCTGATTCTGCATTGGCTCCTGTAAGCAGAGAGTCACTGAAAATCACCTGAAAAGAAAGACAAGGGGTTTTCCTTTAAATATAGCGAGTCCCAGAGGCCCTTACCAGAAGGTCGATTCTCTCTGTCTATCTCGTATGAGATGACACGAGATAAACGAGATCAGAGACAAATAGAGACGGAGCACTACGCTAAAATTTATCTAGGAAGATTTGAGGCCCACTGAATTTTCGGAGAATCGACCAAATAACATATAAAACCACAGTCAGCAGATTTCAATGTCGCATATGCGGTGTTGAACGGTGACATTCGAGACAGGGAGGATAGGCTGGGAAGTGTAGAGTAGAGGAGGGTGCTCAACATTCAACACCCTGCGACGTTGACTGTTGTTTTGTTGAATCCGCGAATAGGCCTGCGCTATGTTCGATGCATCGAACTAAGTTTCAATGTTTTCTCGCTATCAAATCGAATCGATTCGATGCTAATGTTGATGTCAATCGATGCATCGAATCTCGTTATTTGTCGATATTTCGACTAAAAACAGACCCGAGTGTCATTTTTTCATCTTAAAGCGTCTCAAAAGCATGAAAAAGTATCATGATTTTCAGTAGTTTCTCGTTTTGGACTTGTTAATATTTTTATAACTTGATGATTCCAGGGCGGAATAGTTTGAACCGTTGACAGTGGACACTACGTCGGTGTCACGACGCGCTGCTCAAAAAGTCAACAGTTTTTGGCTAAAATTGACGAATTTACGCAAAGAATACACATTTGAGGAACGTCAGCACCTGCGAGCATATACTTCAGGAAGATAACTTTAAAGTTTCAGGCTAAAACACTCAAAAATAAAGCCAGAAATTATGAAATACGAACATTCCCACCATCGCCTCAATCAGAGCTCGTCGGCACTCCCTAAGAAAAAGTTCCATCAAGGGACACAAGTCCGTTAGCTATCGGTTGATAAGATTACTCATTTAAAAACAGAGAGAATATATAATAGAGATCACTCACTAGCCGTGCGCGCGGTGGCTGACTTCATTTTTCGAGCTCAACAGAAATTAACATGGGGAGCATGAAAAAGCACCATCCAACATGGACCATACGCTGACTGATGCAATTTCGGTACTTCGAATTCACGAGGCAAAAATCTCAACGACGTTTCTCATCAGTCACCGTATGGTCCATGTTTGCGGTGTTCTGTTGAGACCCCGAAAAAAAAAAGTTGCCATCGCGCGCAAACATGGGTAAGATAGATAGTGCGTGGTCTCTATTATATAGTGTCTCTGGTTTAAAACCAACGGACTAAACTGCCGATCTAAACTCTGGTAAAAACTGACGACTATTAATATGGCTATTCACGACTACTCCAAAAACAACTGTATACATTATTATAATATAAAGATAGCGAGATACAAAATGGGAAGTAGACCAAAATAATGAAACAAATCAGAAACATGCGTCAATTTCACATGGAAATCGCATCTCTCAAATTTAGTGGGTAGCTAAATGTTCGTACTCCGCGGTGTTGCTTTTGCCTACACTAGTAATTGAAGGCGCTGGCCAAGACATTATTTTGCAAGATTTGACTATTAGGATTAGTTTCACTGTGAAAGAGAGATAGGGATACGAATGATGGGGCTCTTGCAAACTTTTTCTATGTATAAATATATATTCCATTCTGATGTAAAGACCAGCGAAAAACACGAAATTCACACTAAGAAAGTATAAAATTCAGTATTAAACTCACATAACTGCTATAACGGCAAGATCGTAATTATTGGAGTTGAGCATTGCAGGTAGTGCCACTTGTTATTAATGAATTTTGGTTGTGGTAGCCAAAGTGCCAGGAATGTAATAAAATTCGGTCATTAATTGACTCACATTTTTACTATAAGAAAATTTCAGTCAAAAATTTCAATTTCATTGCCTGAAATTTTCTTAACAAAAATGTGAGTCAATTAATGACCGAATTTTATTACATTCCTAGCGCACTTTAGCAACCACAACCAAAATTCTTTAAGATCGTAATGGCGGTTCAACGCAGGTATCGTGGGAGATTCCTGCCTAAATTGTCACTTTCTCTACGGAAACACAGCTAGTTACGTCTCAAATTAGATAGGATACCTCGTGATACCTGCGTCTCTCCGCCATTAAACCCGACTCTGAGTGTGAATTTCGTGATTTTTTTAGTGCACTCGTCGTCATTTTTACGGGTTTTATGCAAGAATCCACTGTTCAATCCCCTACAGCAAAAGTTTGCAAGAGCCCCATTCAAATAACTCGGACGTAGTATTGAGAACGCTTTTAAAATATTCGTTACTCCGTGAGAGATTCATAAAAAACCTCTGAACAATCGATAATTTTGTCTAAAAAAAAAAAAAAAAAAAAAAAAAACAAGCAGCCAGCAGATTTTGTATCGCAGTCTAGCGATACAAAGATAACATGCAGTCAATCAGTGTAAGCTGCTTTGACTGCGTTGTTATTCTTGTAATACCGCTTTGCATTAAGTTTCATAGCATATAGGGTGTCAATTAAAAAAGGAGCTAGGCCAAATATCTCGAGAACGGCTCCGGATTTTGAAAAACACTGAAACACGTAGGCCTGTGCGATGTCTCGTTTGGTTTATCGAAGTCACTTCGATGCCGATTTCTAACATCGGAGCGATGTATCGAAACATCGAAAAATCGAAAAATATCGGAAAATATCGAAACATCGATCCACATCGAAACATCAATCGGTATCGAATCATTAATTTACATATACACATAGAAACATCGATATGCATCGAAAAATCTATATCTGCATGTGAGCATTACATTTACATCAAAATACCAAAACATCAACAAAAAACTGTCATATTTCTTGATTTTTGTTTTAAAGATCGATTTGAACAGTGACCAACACGACCCTTTAGTCGGAAAAATCGATATGAATCGAAGTTGTAATGTTTCGATGTGCGATGTTTCAATGTTAATCGATGTTTCGATGTGGATCGATGTTTCGATGCATCTCATGAGACATCGAACCGCATTCGATGTCCCTTAAACATCGAACAAGCGTCGATGTATCGAACATCGCACAGGCCTAGAAACACGTGTTCAAATGCTTGAGGGGGACATCTTTATAGGGGGTTCCCGATTTCGGGGCCATCTCCAGGGGGCCCGCAGGGCGGATACCACGTCCCTAAATTCAATACTTTAAACAGGGACCCCCATATTTTATTTATTAATCGAAAAGAGGGTGAAATTATCAGACTTTTGGTGCGAATCGAAGTTCAATATCGGTTTTCGTTTTTGATACATCAAAGGTCAAAGTTCGATTTGGACTAATTTTCAAAAAATCATTACTCCTCTTTGAAGAGTCGGAATTTAAAAATCAAGGACACAAAATACTCTAATAAGTAAGCCCTTTTCAGAAAAAAATTTAATTATGACAAACATTTGGTCAAATTTTGGTTTTGAAGCTCCCAAAACTTTTAGACGTTTTTGGCCCCCAAGGAGGGCCATCTGAAAAATTCCTAGGTACAACCCCTATTGATTGATACATAAATAGAAAAGGCGTAACAAACTGAGCATTTCGGTGCAAACCGGAGTTCAATATCGTTTTTCACAATCGAGATATCGCAATCTGTAAATTGACATTCGATATCTCAAATGTAAAAACGATATCCACCCCCGGTTTGCGCCGAAATGCTCAGTTTGTTACGTCTTTTCGATTGATGTATCACTCAATAGGGGTCGTAATTCGGAATTTTTCAGATGGCCCTCCTTGGGGCCCAAAAACGTCTAAAAGTTTTTTGAGCTTCAAAACCAAAATTTGAATAAATGTTTGTTATAATTGAATTTTTTTCTGAAAAGGGCTTGCTTTTCAGAGTATTTTTGTGTCCTTGAGTTGTGAATTCCGACTCTTCAAAGAGGAGTAAGTAATGCTTCTTGAAAATGGGCCCAAATCGAACTTGGACCTTCGATATAATCGAAAACGAAAAACGATGTCAACGTTTAACTTGTACCAAAAGTCTTAAAATTTTACCCTATTTTTGATTATTAAATAAAAAAAAATTGGGGCCCCATTGAAGTATTGGATTTAGGGAGGTGGTAGCCTCCTTGGGGACCCCCCAGAGAGAGACCCCAAATCGGCGTCCCCCTAAAAAGATGTCCTGCTCAAAATAATTTAACACGTGTTTCAGCGTTTTTCGGAATCCGGAGCCGTTCTCGAGATATTCGGCCTGGCTCCTTTTTTAATTGACACCCTGTATACATGGTGATCCAGAGAACCTGTACCAGGCATTTTTCTTGAGAATGGCTGATTGAAATGTTTTGAAACATGGAAGTCGCATAGGGAATCAACCCTAAAGGACATGGCACACTTCTTATGGAAAAACGGTTTCGGTCGAATTGGATGAAACTTTGGGAAATGGTTCATTTTGACCTCCTGATCAAAAGTCTCCACGGGCCCGAAGCGATCCTATGACCAGTTTTCGAGGTATGGGGGGGCAAAGGTCCCGAATTTGATGATTCTGAGCAAATGGATTTTTGCTACTTATCACTCTCCTTTTTTCACTTTTTTCCACATAACTTTTTTTCTATTTGAGTAATTGAGACGCGATTTGTGGCATTTTGTTCCTCAGACTTTTACGCATGTTTTAATGCCCATTTATTTGACCGTCATTCGGGGGGAGGGGGTGTAACCGCTTCCGCGCAACTGTTGTGGCGACCTTATCTGGAATCGCGATGTTCCGTATCGAGGGTCCGAATGACCATTCCTTTCAGCATTTAGTAAAATGTTTCTTGATGCAATGCGCATACCATTATGCGTCTAAAATTGTCATTACATTGATGGTAACCATGGTGATGGGGGGGGGGGGGGGGGGGGGGGGCTATCTTTCATTTCAAGTTAACGAATTGCAACATATGCTTACCTTGTTGAGAATAACTTTTTACCAAAGCAAGCTTTTTATCATGATATAAGCCAAACCCAAATCGTTTTACAGTACGTGTGAGCTTCCATTTAGGGGGGCAAAACTTTGGTGTCTTGGGGGGGGGGGGGGGGGGGGGGGGTTTGAATCCCCGCGCTTATCTGCTTTCTGATAAATTTTTTGAAGTAACTTTCTTCCTGATTGAGATATCCGAACGCAATTCACGGCATTTTGCTTCTTCAACTCTTCCGTACATCAATTAGCCTCTACGACCAACCTCACTTGTGACAAAGTGACGTCAAGGGGGGGGGGGGGGGGGGGGGGGGGGGGGGTGTTATTTATCCACGCATTTTTTCGCTTTTTTTTTAACCTCTCTTGACAAACTTTTTCTTTCCACTTCTCATGGGAAATCAGGTTACAGTTCGCGCCTTTTTCCCTTGAACTTTCACGCGTATCAGATATACATTAGACTGAAGAGACGAGCGGCGGGGGAGGGAGAGGGAAGTCAGCACTCCCACGGCACTCATCTTGTTAATTCTGAACATTTTCTGGAATTACTTTTTTTCTAATTGAGATATCAAACCACGGTGTAAGACGTTCCTCACTGTTTCGGCTTGTGTTTAACGTATTTTTTCTGGTCAATTTCTCAAGTGACGGGAGTGCGGGGGGGTGTCTTAAATAGTAAATCAATCAGCCACAATAAGCCCAGCCGTGGTTGCTCGTTTCATTTTGGCAACGCTGTTTTTCCGTCATTGAATCAATGCACAACAATCGATTGTTGATGGAGCAGCACTTCACTATCGAATCGACTATTTTACGCAGAATCAAATACAGGGAAAACGTTGTTGCCAAATTGCTAGAGCCGCCACTGTTGCACAGTGTGAAGATCGAGGCTGCCTATTCATGCCGTGTTCATCGATACAGTTTTCTAATTTTTTCTGACTGTTTCACGTGCTTGGTCAGAGACATTGAGCAGTTGCTCGAAAAAGGCCCATTTTACATGGAGTGTGCTCTTCCGAAGAGTTGCATACGTTGCCACAACGCTTATCTATTTGTAATAGCAGAATTATTGTTCCATGGGCTCTGTTTTCGTGTAATTTTTACATTCCGTATAGGTTTTTTTACAATGTAGCTCTTCGCTAGTTGTCACTATTTTTGGAATAGCTACGCAACTACCCAGGGTTCACCACGGGGAGGTTGCTACATTTCCGAGCCCCGCCCGAGCATCCCCATCCACCCAACCTACGAGGCATACTTAGTACTTGTAGACGTCTTCAAATAAACTTGGCAAATAATAATAGACCGTGCATCAGTGGCGGCTCCAGCAATTTGGCAACAATGTTTTCCCTGCATTTGATTCTGCGTAAAATAGTCGATTCGATAGTGAAGTGCTGCTTCACCAACAATCGATTGTTGTGCATTGATTCAATGACGGAAAAACAGCGTTGCCAAAATGAAACGAGCAACCACGGCTGGGCTTATTGTGGCTGATTGATTGTACCAGTTGTAAGTACACCCCCCCCCGCACTCCCGTCACTTGAGAAATTGACCAGAAAAAATACGTTAAACACAAGCCGGAACAGTGAGGAACGTCTTACACCGTGGTTTGATATCTCAATTAGAAAAAAAGTAATTCCAGAAAATGTTCAGAATTAACAAGATGAGTGCCGTGGGAGTGCTGACTTCCCCCTCCCTCCCCCGCCGCTCGTCTCTTCAGTCTAATGTATATCTGATACGCGTGAAAGTTCAAGGGAAAAAGGCGCGAACTGTAACCTGATTTCTCCATGAGAAGTGGAAAGAAAGAGTTTGTCAAGAGAGAGTTAAAAAATAACGCGAAAAAATGCGTGGATAGACTAACACCCCCCCCCCCCTTGACGTCACTTTGTCACAAGTGAGGTTGGTCGTAGAGGCTAATTGATGTACGGAAGAGTTGAAGAAGCAAAATGCCGTGAATTGCGTTCGGATATCTCAATCAGGAAGAAAGTTACTTCAAAAATTGATCAGAAATGCAGCATAAGCTGCGGGGACTTACTAACCCCCCCCCCCCAAGACACCAACGTTTTGTCTCCCTCTAAATGGACAGCTCACACGTACTGTAAATCGATTGGATTGAGTGGCTTATATCATGATAGAAAAGCTTGCTTGGTAAAAAGTTATTCTCAACAAGGTAAGCATATGTTGCAATTCGTTAACTTGAAATGAAAGATAGCCCCCCCCCCCCATCACCATGGTTACCATCAATGTAATGACAATTTTAGACGCATAATGGTATGCGCATTGCATCAAGAAACATTTTACTAAATGCTGAAAGGAATGGTCATTCGGACCCTCGATACGGAACATCGCGATTCCAGATAAGGTCGCCACAACAGTTGCGCGGAAGCGGTTACACCCCCTCCCCCCGAATGACGGTCAAATAAATGGGCATTAAAACATGCGCAAAAGTCTGAGGAACAAAATGCCACAAATCGCGTCTCAATTACTCAAATAGAAAAAAAGTTATGTGGAAAAAAGTGAAAAAAGGAGAGTGATAAGTAGCAAAAATCCATTTGCTCAGAATCATCAAATTCGGGACCTTTGCCCCCCCATACCTCGAAAACTGGTCATAGGATCGCTTCGGGCCCGTGGAGACTTTTGATCAGGAGGTCAAAATGAACCATTTCCCAAAGTTTCATCCAATTCGACCGAAACCGTTTTTCCATAAGAAGTGTGCCATGTCCTTTTTCATTTATCATATTATCGATAGCTTCCAATACTTAGCCCTTTGGGGCATTTTTGAAAGGGGAGGCTCAATCACATCTATATCTCAAGTTTTTTTTCAAAAAAGCTCTTTTAAAGTTATGAGAAAAGCTGGTGTCCTTGAAGTTCAGGCAATTTCCTACATTTTTGCTCCCATGGACATTTACCAAAAAACCTCACTTTTAAGTAGATTCCATGAATCTACTTATTGCGGAGGGTGCGATGTTGGATTTTTCGGGAAATTTTATCAAATGAGCACGTTTCATGGTCCCCTGAGTGAGAAAATACCACTCGTTGAAAATTGTATATATATATATATATATATATATATATATATATATCTTTATATGTATGTTTCAGCCAGTTTTACCGTTTTTATGTCCCACGATCCTGTTCGTAATTTTTGGTTTTTATTTTTGAAATTTGTCTCATCTATTCGTTGAGTTTAATTCTTGGATGAGTTCGAAGATGGTGTAAATCCGACAGTTAGTTTTCGCGTTATGGGCCGTGTTTGAGTCGTAAAATGTGTTTTTGAGGTTTATTTTTAGGAGTGTTTGTTTTGAGTATTTTTTTTGGGAAATTTATGTTAGCCGTTTTGATACGCAACTTTTTTACTCGAGTCATTTTTTCGTTTTTTGCGTTGTAAGCGAGTTATAGTGATGTGTTTTTCGGGTTTTTTGGCAGTGTTTTTATATGAAGAAATTGTTTTTTCGGTTCAAAAATTTTAGTATATATCGTGGAGGATGTTTTTAGTTCATATGCTTCATTTCTTAAATTTTCCTTGTGTTTTACGTGTTTTACGAGCTATTTAGTTTCTTATGGAATTTTACATGTGAAAGACAAGGATAGTGTATTGGTATAATTGCTCGTTCTTTGTTTTACACGTGCAATGTTGCTTAGGTACGTTATTTATTTATTTTCTTGTTTGATCAGCTGCTCTTATTCAGATTTATTCCTAATTAGCGTTACAAAGATTACACATTTTTCTATCTTGGTACTATAATCTTTTTCTCATGGGTATTTTTATTTAAATGTTGAACAGCTGATAAAAAAAAAATTGAATAATTCAAAGAAAATCATAACATAACCTATTTATTGAAATTTGTGAAAAACTTATATAACCTAGCTTTTATTTCTCACTTGCATTGAAAAGATTACACATTTCTCTATTGGTAATATAATCTTTTTCACAATAATATTTGGATTTTGAGCAGCTGATGAAATAAAAAAAAAAAATTAACGAAAATTATAACCTATATTTAAATTTTTGAAAAAATGATGTAACCAAGCATGGAATCTACTTCGTCTTACCGGCCTGCCGGGAGGCATTTTTTGAGTTATGGCGGATTTTTGGAAAAAATTTGAATTGGCTTTTGTGGCCACCCTGTTGAGAATTCTTCAAATACATAACAGATTCTGATAAAATGGTTGGAACCATTTTGATTGATGTGAACTAGTTTGGTACCTGAAAGTGAAAAAATTACATGTATTTCGTTAAATTAAAATTTTGGGCAGTCTATGTCTCAGACCATGGAATCGATCCGATTCTGCCATTGAAGTCCCAAAATTTTTGATTTGAAAAAATACACCTCATTTTTTCTCCTCAAGGTAACATGTAGCACATCGATCAGAAGGTTTCGATATATTTTTTCAGAATCTGTCGAGATTTGTGAGAAATTCTCAACTGGATAAGCAAAAGGGTTGATTCAAAAATCTTCCAAGTCCCTATGGCTAAAAAAAATCTGGGTGTTTTGGTAAATGTCTATGGGAGCAAAAATGTTGGCAATTGCCTCTGCTATGAGGATATGAACTTTTTTCGTACTTTCAGAAGATGCTTTTTTGCAAAAAACTTGATAAAAGTGTGTGAACTTCTCCTAATATGAACGAGGAGCTGATGAGGGCTTTTGAAAATATCAAAAATGAAAAATTTTGTGTCCATTCCGTAACCGATTTTTTTTATTCAAAACATTTCGATCAGCCGTTCTCGAGAAAAATGCCTGGTGGTATGGTTCCTCTCATCTTGAACTCTAGGCCACTGTCTCTTATTTCGTCATTTGTGAGTGTCTATATTGAAAGTTCTCTTTCATTTGGTTTTTCTCTTAAAACTCTGTGCAGTGTGCTAGTTCCTCTTATCTATAGTTAGCATCGCTGCATTATGTTCTGTATAATTTCAATGGGTATGCAGAGTTAGTGAGAGTGGTCATGGGCGCCCGCAGAAAAATTTCCAAGGGGGGGCAACATTTTTGAACCCCAACGGAAGGTCTAGGGGGACCCCCCCCGTGTAAAAAGGGACAACTTTTTTTCACTCAAATAGTGTACAATTATTAACCCATTTTAGGTGTATCAAATAATAATAACCATTTTGAAGTGTTTGATATAATGGATAAAGGGATGAAAGATGATAACGATAGTAAAAAAAAAATATATAATTTATTATTCCTTGCAAAAAATTAGTTAAAATTACAATATAAACTTATTACTCCTTTGATTAACTGTCATTTTAATTTCATTTTCTTTTTTCCTTTCATTTTTCATCGTGAAATTTTGACTTCTTTGAATTCCAGGGGGGGCAAGTGCCCCCTCTTGCCCCCCCCCTCCGGGCGCCCATGAGAGTGGTGGAGTGAGAATTTATTTTCTACGTGAAACTTCTGAGAGCAAGAGCTTTTGTTCATTTTCTTTTTTAATTTCTATTAATTTCATGTCACAAATTATTTCACCAAAACTTTCAGCTAAACCTCAAGTGATTGCGGCCAAGATCTAAAATCTTTCCCCCAAACCAGCTCCATTTTACTTCACCTGCCCCAAACACTTCTTCGTGAAAACTTGCTCGTAAAAACTTTTCTTTCAAATATCTTCCTATATTTATTTCCCTACACCCGGTGGACGTGTCATTCTGATTCAACTTGCAAGTCATGTGATATCAGAGCGACCAAGTCTTAAGTTTCCTCGATTAGGTGGCTTCAGAGCTCCTTCAAATAATTTGATACTTCTCCTGATCACATTGTCTACTTTTCGTATAAAGCGCCTTCAATAATTTGATACTTCTCCTGGTAACAGATCTTCCGTATGAAGCTCCTTCAAAATATTTGATACTTCTCCTGTAAACACTTTCGTCTGAATAGCCGCATACAACCAAAAGACATGGTAGCTCTGATTCAACTTGCAAATCATCTGATATAAGAGCGACCAAGCCCTAGTAGCATCAACTCCTATTTTGTTCAAATAAAATGGCAATTTTATTTTGAAATGTTATTGATATTTCAAAGAAATTTTACTTGAATAAATCTCAGATAAATCTTAGTTAGGTTGACATTTTCTTATATTTTATTTGAATAAATGGCAATTTATTTTGAATAAATTGCAATTTTGTTTGAATAAAGTGCAGTTTTAATTAAATAAATTGCAATTTACTCCGTTAAATTGAAATTTTATTTGAATAAAAAAGTAATTTTTTTTCAAACAAACTTGAACTGTACATAGAATTTCGTACTCTTCGTGAGGTGCTTTGCTTCATGAGAACTGTGACTGTTAGTGTAATTTGCCTTAACGTGTAACGTTCAGATCCCAGGTAATCTCGGATAAAGCTTGAACCTGTCTTTAGGTTCCTCTATTTACCATTTTACTGGTGTGAGTATAGTTGGTACAGAAGTGCATCAAAAATCAGAGACTAGGAGAAAATAAAATTCAACCACAAAATCTACACCTGAGGTCACACCGGTTCAAGTTAATCTGCGCGTTGACTGGTTGTTGAGTTCCATCGTTGATTGTACTTTGAACTGACTTTAGCAAATTATAATAATGTATTTGAAATTAAAATTTGCAGCAAATCTGATTTCAAAGTTGAACTTCAGTCAGTTTGGACATGAAGAAGCAAATAAAAGGATGACTGACTCATTCGTGGTTCTGAAGTTTGCACGGACCGAACGGAAGACTTTCATTTCATTGAGAAATTAAGAGTATTCTTCAATAAGAGAGCGTTTATAGTTGAATTGAAAGACTAAAGTACCCACTTAGCAGAAATAAGAAACTACTGTCATCATTATGGCAATAATGGTGCAAGAAATCAATCACAACACTGACTTAGAATTACCAGTATTAGGTTTAAGGTTAGGTACTCCGTAGAACTCTGAAGTGACCAAAATACAGTAATTCACAGACACCTTGTTATGAAAAAAAACCAACCTAACTTTCTTTAAAAGTGAAGACAACACCACGTCGTGCGATGCACGAAACGGGGTACCAATTCATTATAATGTTATGTTCTTTTACCAAGGATATAGGTGTGGACAAGAAGGCTGTAAAACGGTGCCATACTAAAATTTTGCTGTGAGGTTGATCGGAGAGCATCCATCTTGCTCCACTCATCTATTTTGCCCAAGTCAATTCGATTCATCCTAGTCAATTGAGCCACTCGAGTGAATGTTAGCATGAGATTCGAGTGAAGTTCAGTCACAACTTCGTAACCACTTATTTATCGACTGCTTCCAAACAAGAGGGGAACGTTACTTTATCCTACTTAAGAATCTTAGGTGGATATACCGATAAAGTAGTCGACAATTTTATCGCAACCGATTGGACCCAAGGATTCATGATTTACTCACAACATTTTAGAAAAGCTGATTTGATTGGTCCAGGTCAAGATTTGTTTCGACTTAGGTTACATCGAGTAGAATTAGACAAATCGAGTTGGCTTTCCCCGATTAGATCTAATGTGTCCAAATGAACACCATCATTTGTACTTGGCTTCTAGGTTTCTCTCTTCAGACTTTGTAAGATTATTGACAAGATTATGACCATTTTGACCTCATTATGACCTCATGCCCAGAGCCAAAGCCTGGCATCATAAACTGTGCTGTTCAGTGTCGAACACACTTCTTGCACTTTTTCAGTGTAGCTTCAGATAGCTTCATAATGAAGCTTTTTTTCATCCTCGCAAAACTATCCGTTTGCAAGTAAAACAAGTCGAATCATCTTCAGCAGTTTCAATGAAAGATGAGTCACTGTAACCATTCTATTAGAGGGGGACCATTTTGAGTATAGGGTTCTGACAAACAATGGTGCCTGTTTCCAAACCGCATCAAAGCACATTGATAAGCGCTTCATTAGAAACGAGTTGAAACTCTGCGCAAACCAACCACTCACCCATGCCCTCTGATGCAGTTCAGAAGCGACAGACTGTTTTGTCGGACAGTTGTACTTAGGTAAATAAATACTTAAAAAAGTGTTTACCAAACTCCAACCAAACTCGTAGTAAAATTCACTTCACGAGTGGCTCAATCAACTTGGGCAAAAGAGATGAGTCGAGTGAAATGGATGCTCTCCGATCAACCTCAGCCCACTATTTCAGTCGACATCATTTATCATTGAATGAATGCATCACACAACTTGGTGTTGGTGTTGCCATTTAAATAGTTCTGCTCTCCATGACTGTCATGCAAGCATAGGTACAATTGGTCTGAAATGTAAAGGTCCACCCTTTGCTTTTTTTTTCATTTCGGTAACTTCATACTCTCTAGACCACGCTCATCGGTTAACGAAGTTAACTGCTTCAGATCACTCAACTTGAGGAGATAAAGATGAGTAAATCTGTCTCAGGAAGAGAGAGTTTGCTGAGAGAGGTCAAATTACAAAATTTTTGAATAAATCACCACAAACGTACCACTTTCACTCGTCAAAATACCAAGAAAGGCAATGAGTTACGGCATTACGAGGCAATAACACGCACTGTAGAATCTGGCAAATTAAATGAAAGCTATGAAGAACTTGAGTGTTTCAATTAATAGAAACTGAAATTAAGGCTTTGATTGACAGAAAACACGCACAGTTCATAAAGAAATTCAGATTTTAAAGTCTCTGATAGACTTCGAAAACACGCGAAAATACATTGCGGAGGGAACTTCGGTTTGTTTTCACAACACAAATCTCTAACCTTAAAATCTCCGAGGCAAATTACGCATGTTTACCAAAGCCTCCGAACTAGATATAGCTCGTTGGTAATCACAGACAAAATAATGAAACTACCAAATTTATTCATAACGGAGACAAATCCTTATGAAAAACTTGGGGTCAATACTCAGTCAAAACCTAACTCAAACATTATTCGAACATTTCAAACGGCGCACTATGGATCCAAATCGAGTCCTAAGTGGTCAAAAATACAAAGACATGAGTAGAGTTTGAAAATTTCATGAAATTTAAAAACGTGAAATATTTTATGAAATATTTCATGAAATATTTCATCTTTTTGAAAAGTTGTGAAATATTGAAGCCAAGCGATATAGATGAATGAAAACAGGGCTAATATGTTTTCCATACATAAAACAAAGCATGAAAAATCAAGTTTTAACCACTGTAACGTTTAAGGCTCTTAAAGTTACCAATAGACTGTTTTAGTAGAGCGATATATCGTATCGATTGCCGTCCGAGGGCCTCTGGTTCCAAACAAACTCTGGTCCAATGTAATTTCCCCATAAGCGAACTTTTGAACGGAAATTTAGGGTATTAAATCAAACAATAAATGCGACCTTTTTGCGATTATGAATTCTACGTCCTCGAAAATGCTTAATTTTGCCTGGTTCCACCCGTAAAACTGCCAAAATCAACAAGATATTGCAGATTAAACGATGCGTTTGGAGGTTGGAATCACCCAAATGTTATTGTTGTTGTTGTGGAATTGGCGGGATTTCTGGCGATTCTAACCTACAAATGCAACATTTAATCTGTATTATCTTATTGATTTCGGCAGTTTTAGTCAAGGAACCAGGCATAATTAAGCATTTTCGAGGACGTAAAATTCATAATCGCAAAAAGGTCGCATTTATTGTTTGATTTAATACCCTAAATTTCCGTTCAAAAGTTCGCTTATGGGGAAATTACATTGAACCAAAGTTTGTTTGGAACCAGAGGCCCTCGGACGGCAATCGATACGATATATCGCTCTACTAAAACAGTCTATAGACATGAAGTTTTGAGGTGAAATTTTATCCCTTCCACCCTAAAACGGCAAGTTCAGCAAGAGCTGTTATCTGTTCAATTAATGTCTCGGAGATGCTAATCGAGGTTTAAAAAAAAAAAAATAATAATAATAATCAAAATAAATGAAATCCCTTCACTAGTTAATCAATAAGGATGCCCAGATATTTTCTGAAACTGGTCATTTTCTAAAATTCCAGACAAAAGTATTGGTTTATACATAAATGTAGGATGGCAAGCTCATTCATTTTAAAACACAACTGAAAGGGCACTCAGCCACTCACATACTCACATGTTTACATGAAGAAGTTAGGTTATGTGGTTCGCGCAAGCAGGTATCCCCCTACAAGAAATTAAAAATTCCTCCTGATAGAAATAGGGTGTATTTTTAAAGGTAAAAAGTAGTTTTACGTCCTAATTTACGAGTTTAATAATATTAATTCATTTTTACAGCGATTTAATACAAAATAATCTAAAATTTCAAAAAAATGAAATATTTCAAGGGTGATGAAATATTTCATTGAAATATTTCAATTTCAGAAATTTTCAATTTGAAATTTTCAGGCTTTCAAACTCTAGACATGAGATATCACAAGAATTGTCGATCCATCGAATGATATTCTCCGATAAGTATGGGACAAGCCAGGAATAAAAAACGGACCCAAATAAACCCCTTGAAATCAACTATAGTACCCAGCTAAAATACTAATTTTCCAACTTTGAAAGGATCGAATTTGGACCGCCAAAGATTTGATTTCTGTCCATTGTGCGGCGGACCGAAGAATATCGCGGATTCGATATGGCGCGCGATTCGTTTAGTGACTGCTTAAAGGATAGGGAGACTTTTCGCGTTGCCGCTCCGCAATATATCGAACGAAAGGAATCCACCGAAAAGCAGTACGCGATCATTACGCGCGGAAATCTGACAACGCACGTTTGCGACCAAGCCGAAAATTGTCGATTTTTATGCAGGAAGTTTATGGCCAAAATCGATACAAAACCATAACAAAAACATGCAGTACTTACTGCATGTTAAAAAAAAAAAAAAAAAAAAAAAAAAAAAAAAAAAAAAAAAAAAAAACAAGAAAGGGGAAAAAAACACATAAAGTACTGAAATAGGATATTAAATCGAACTTACCAAGAAGAGTGCAAGCAAGCAGAAACTGTTTCGGAGCATTTTCGTTGAAGTGTTGTTGAAGCTTTGCCAAAACAATACACGACCCTTTGCTACAATGAAAAGTTCGACTGTGGCGTAGCAACTCAGTATGTAAGATTTATATAAAACCGTCTGTTTATTTAACCGCGCTTACAAGAGATCTTAACAGAGATTTATGTTTTACTGTTCAATATTTTAAATATTCAAAACTGTTCAAACCGTTGTTTTGAAAAATGGTGTATAATATTTCATCCGCCTGTAAACAAAGAAATTCCTTAGCAAAAACTTGATGATTTACGCATAGTTTTTCCAAGCTTGATATACGCCGCTAAAATCTGCAAATCTATTTGTTTTTATTCATTATATTTATTCAGAACAGAACTGCCGTTTCGTGTTTATTCAATGACATTTCTCAATTTTCCGATGATTCAACAGGTTGAGTAAAGATTACAACAGTTCATTCGTATTAACCTGATTACTCACCCATCCACTGTGTATGTATTATCATTCCGGATGAAAGAATCAGCTCTTTGTTCCTTATTGCTCCTTTTTCTTTATTTATTTATTTATTTATTTATTTATTTATTTATTTATTTATTTATTTTATTTTTTATTTTTTTCACGAGCTAAAATGCGTTTGAACTTTTTTGATTCTGTTTATTTCTCGTTAAATCGTGGTTTCTTGGGACCGAGGAAAAGACCCGCACCTCAAATCATCAAACCAAAAAAAAAAAAAAAAAAATGCACCTAATGGGTCTGTTGCAAACTTTTGCTACAGCGCTGTACAGTGTTCAATCTCATGTAAAATCGCGTGAAAAGTCTATTGGTGGCATCAGAAAGTCATGAAATGCGATAATAAACTCACAAGAGACGTTTAATGAAATCCAAGATGGCGGTAAAATATCGAGCAATCTCTATGCATGCACCTTTAACATCCAAAGATTGCCAACGTTGACAACCTCACAGCTTCAGAGGTTATTTGTTTATTTACGTTATGATTGGTTGTGATCGGTACTGTGAGGTTGGCTATCCGTGGATGTTCGTGGTGCATGCATACATGTTGCTCGATATTTCTCCGCCATCTTTGATTTCATTAAACGTCTCTTGTGAGTTTATTATCGCATTTCATGACTTTCTGATGCCACCAATAGACTTTTCACGCGATTTTACATGAGATTGAACACTCTATAGCGTTGTAGCAAAAGTTTGCAACAGACCCATTAACGATAATCCATCCAACCCTCTCTCAGATAAGTATTTTTTTTTTAAAGTAATTGATTTATTATTTATTTATTTATCTATCTTAAGAGTAATATCTACTTACTATATGTATTAAAATGTATTTTATTCATTCTCGTGTAAAGTCCCCCCTAATTCCTTGGATTCCTATTTCTTTTTATTTATTTATTTATTCAGTTATTTATTTTCATATAGTTTAGTTTAGTTTAGTTTAGGGCAGTACCCAGACGGGGTTTGCCCAGTGAGTCATGTATTAATTTCTTATGTTTTAAATGTATAAATTACTTCCTCCAAGAAGGATTACTGCTCGGAGAGGAAACTAAAAAAAAAAAAAAAATCATGACTGTAGTGCACGAAAATACTCTGGTCTCTAATCTTTTATCAATCGGTGGAGTCGTAACTGACTTAAAAAAAAACTGGTGAATATTGTAGGTAATAAATTGAACGGTGATTGCACATTGCACCGATTAGAGAAAAGATTACATGCTCGTATTTTCGTGTTTTACAGTCATGAACTGAACTGAACTATGTAATCTTTTCTCAACCGGTGGAATCATCGGTGAATTGAAAAATGCCATTAAATACACAAGGAACGGTTGCTCTGAGTCAGAATGTTTCATGTGCTATCAATCTTTGTCAATTTTTCACAATTCATATAAGTATACATAAAGGTTCGTCAGATTTTCGCTGACAATAAAAAATTACATTTTTTCTTGTTTGCAGCTGCTCCGACGCTCGCTCGAAGTATTCTTCGAATATATTCTGGAATATTTTCCAAATATTATATCATAGACAGTTGGATTTATATTTCATAAATGAGGATGAATCACTTTTATCAATTTTTAGAAAAATTATTCCTCGTTCTCCAACCCCCGATTGATTTTTTATCAGTTACTTCAAATTTGTGACTCTACAATAACCATTTCAGTTACGAATCACGAGAACTCAATCGGTCCATTCCAAAACTTAGACGAGTGAATTGAAGAAATAATACCTACACATTTTGATTTCACACAAAAAAAAAAGCATATACGTAGCTTTACCTGTAAAAAGCAGCAAAATGTTACAAATGACACTATAAAGTGCTTCTCAAGACTTGAAGAAAAACAATAATAATAAAAAAAAAAAAACTGTCAATATTTATAGAGTGTGTACCTACAAGCTACTTTCAAGAGTGAGTAAAGCCGTTTATTATGTGAAGTTTTTTCCCCTCTTTGCTTTCTTTGATAGTTTTCTGGGTCAGATTCCGTCCTTCGCCGGAGAGAGGTATAAAATACAAAATCCTCAAGTAGCAACTCCCGTTTTTTATTTAATGATGAAAAAGAGATTCATATTCTAAGACTTCTAATAGGGAATTGAGAGTCGATATCGGTTTTAAAAGTTATCGATGTATCCAAACCCGAACCCAATTTCAAAAATTCGTAAATTCCCCTTAAAATGGTCCAAACAATTAGTTACAGTGAAAATATAATGCAAAATTTGAATTCCTCGTGAAAAATTGATATTAATTGATGTGCATCATGTCATATCTCCGCGAAACATCATAGGTATTACTCGATGTCCGCTGTTACCCTATCTCTCGTTCCACAGTGCGGCGGTGTGGTCCGTTTCCCAAGTTGTTCCTGTAAGCGACAACGGGTGCGAGAGAGAGAGAGAGAGATCTTTTTCTTAAAACGGTCGCTCTCTCGCACTCGTTATTGCTGTTTGCGGGAGCACCTCGCCATAAGAAGCAACGAGTGCGAGAGAGATACCTTTTTCGTAAAACGCGGTCTCTCTCTCTCTTATATTCGTTGTCGGTTACGGGAGCAACTCGCCATAAGAGGCAATGAGTGCAAGAGAGAGACCTTTTTCGTAAAACGCGGTCTCTCTCTCTTATTCGTTGTCGGTTACGGGAGCAACTCGCCATAAGAGGCAATGAGTGCGAGAGAGAGAGACCTTTTTCGTAAAACGCGGTCTCTCTCTCTTATTCGTTGTCGGTTACGGAGCAACTCGCCATAAGAGGCAATGAGTGCGAGAGAGAGACCTTTTTCATAAAACGGTCTCTCTCTCGCACTCATTGCCGCTTACGAGAGCAACTCGCCATAAGAGGCAATGAGTGCGAGAGAGAGAGAGAGACCTTTTTCGTAAAACGCGGTCTCTCTCTCTCTTATTCGTTGTCGGTTACGGGAGCAACTCGCCATAAGAGGCAATGAGTGCGAGAGAGAGACCTTTTTCGTAAAACGCGGGCTCTGTCTCTTATTTGTTGTCGGTTATGGGAACAACTCGCCATAAGAGGCAATGAGTGGGAGAGAGAGACCTTTTTCGTAAAACGCGGTCTCTCTCTCTCTCTTATTTGTTGTCGGTTACGGGAACAACTCGCCATAAGAGGCAATGAGTGCGAGAGAGAGACCTTTTTGTAAAACGCGGTCTCTCTCTCTTATTTGTTGTCGGTTATGGGAACAACTCGCCATAAGAGGCAATGAGTGCGAGAGAGAGAGACCTTTTTCGTAAAACGCTGTCTCTCTCTCTCTCTCTTATTTGTTGTCGGTTACGGGAACAACTCGCCATAAGAGGCAATGAGTGCGAGAGAGAGACCTTTTTCGTAAAACGCGGTCTCTCTCTCTTATTCGTTGTCGCTTACGGGAGCAACTCGCCATAAGAGGCAATGAGTGCGAGGAAGAGGCCGTTTTCGTGAAGATTATTTCTCTCTCGCTCTCATTGCGCCTTATGGGGGTATGATCCGTTTTTAAAGTGCTTCCGGTAAACGACAACGAGGGCGAGAGAGAGCCCGTTTTCGTGAAGACTGTTTTTCTCTCTCGCACTCATTGCGCCTGAAGGCGGTGTGATCCGTTTCTCAAGTTGTCATTTGTCGTTTTAATCATTCATTTGCGGGCAGTTTATTTTTGTTATTTTTGTTTCAGTATATACTTAATATTTGAAAGTTTTGCGTTTAAGCCCGTGTCAGAACGCCCTGCGTTCTTTCTAGTTACCGTGTTTCAGTGGCGGCTCGTGCGATTTGGCAACAGTGTTTTTATCCCATTTAAATACATGGAAAACAATCGAAACTCTAAGAGGCTGCCAGCCTCCGCTTGAATCGATTTTTTACCGAAGTTTAAGTGGGAAAAATCCATGGTTGCCAAATCTCACGGGCCGCTACTACCATGTTTCCGCCACCGTGGATCCGCTCTTTTTAAACCGCTCTCCCGGCTTACAACCCCGGTTGTTAGTGGTGTTTACACCCAGGTCATTAGATTTTTAAGATGTTTGGTGAAGTAATAGCATACTCCTCTACTTTAGCAAGCGCCCGTGTATTCAGACCGCCTTTGAAGGATTACCCTTTTCTCCCAGAGGGGTGAGGCGATTTTAACGATCGTCGCGCTATTTTCAAAACCTCCACATTTCTACTCTTAATTCATACTTTGTACACCTAGTTGTTAAGTGGGACTCTGAGAGCAGTCACCTCCTCGTGGTGATTCCTGGGTACTTAGATTGAGTAACGGTTTCTATTTAGCAGACACTTTCATCTAAAAACCGTTTTCTTAACCTATGCTAAGAATTGCTTAAAATGACTCGAACCCTCTGGTCCCTTACACTGTTTTATCCCTTTCCGGTCCACGGCCGTTTTACCCGGCCGCCGTAGCTGGTCCACGTACTTTTTGCCGATTTCGGCCTTTTTCGGGTTATCCCGAAAAAAGTGAAAATATGCGAAGGGAGACAAGGTTAAGCCAGTTGTCACCGTTGCCGACTGCGAGACTAGTTCCTTAAGTGTTCACCAGAGCCCGCCACACGCTGGACGAGTCGAATATATCCGACATCGACTGCAGAACAAGTTTAACTTTCGTGTCGAATACAGGGTGTGGCAGACCACCCGTCCACTATCTTTATCTCAAAAACGGCCGAAAATTGAGCCTCGGGGGCAAAACTTTCATTGGGTATATCGACCCCAAGGAATCCAATGAAAATATTTTCAGCCCCCCATAACCACCCCTTGGGGGTTATTTAGGGGGGTGGGTACCCGTATCTCGAAAAAATCAAATGGAAAAGGTATGTTTTGACATTGGAATCTAATACGGCATAAAAAAATAAAACTTTTTTATCCCTAAGTTTTTTTTCTAAAAACCACCCTTTTTTGAGTTAGGGGTGGTTTTCAAAAAATTTAGGGGTAATCTTTGATTGACCGCTGTGACCCTCCAAATCATTGGATTTCAAAAAACTAAGAAGTTTCTGAAAGGGCAGACCAAGGGCTTTCTTTTGATGTATCACATGCCTATTTTTTGTGAAAAAGGGTACATGGCCCCCTCACCCCAAAATTTTGGGGCTTCGGGGGGCCCTACGTAAAAATTTTCAAATGTAAAGGTATGGCTTGTGATACATCATTTTAAAGGTCTTTCAGAGACAAAAAAAGTGATACCCCCCAAAAGTCGTAAAAACAACCCCCTTCCAAAATGGCGGCCGTTTTAAGGTTAGGGGGCTCAAGGGGGGACCTTCAGAAAAATGATCCAAAATTGAACGATACATGGCTAAAAAGGTCTTAAAAAGAGAAAAATAATGGTTCAAACCGCGAGTCAAACCTACTTTTCAATCCAAAGTTACGGCCGATTGAAATTTAGGGGTAGTTGGGTTTCCCAAAAAGGCACCCCTAAATTTCAATCGGCCGTAACTTTGGATTGAAAAGTAGGTTTGACTCGCGGTTTGAACCATTATTTTTCTCTTTTTAAGACCTTTTTAGCCATGTATCGTTCAATTTTGGATCATTTTTCTGAAGGTCCCCCCTTGAGCCCCCTAACCTTAAAACGGCCGCCATTTTGGAAGGGGGTTGTTTTTACGACTTTTGGGGGGTATCACTTTTTTTGTCTCTGAAAGACCTTTAAAATGATGTATCACAAGCCATACCTTTACATTTGAAAATTTTTACGTAGGGCCCCCCGAAGCCCCAAAATTTTGGGGTGAGGGGGCCATGTACCCTTTTTCACAAAAAATAGGCATGTGATACATCAAAAGAAAGCCCTTGGTCTGCCCTTTCAGAAACTTCTTAGTTTTTTGAAATCCAATGATTTGGAGGGTCACAGCGGTCAATCAAAGATTACCCCTAAATTTTTTGAAAACCACCCCTAACTCAAAAAAGGGTGGTTTTTAGAAAAAAAACTTAGGGATAAAAAAGTTTTATTTTTTTATGCCGTATTAGATTCCAATGTCAAAACATACCTTTTCCATTTGATTTTTTCGAGATACGGGTACCCACCCCCCTAAATAACCCCCAAGGGGTGGTTATGGGGGGCTGAAAATATTTTCATTGGATTCCTTGGGGTCGATATACCCAATGAAAGTTTTGCCCCCGAGGCTCAATTTTCGGCCGTTTTTGAGATAAAGATAGTGGACGGGTGGTCTGCCACACCCTGTATATCCGACAGTGGACCGGAACTGCTTTTTTGTACTGTCGGATATATCCGACATTGGACCGGAAAGGGTTATTACGTGTTCGATTGACTGAGTTGAGAATAGTGATTTTTCGAGGAATCAGCCACCACAGCAAACAGAAAATTGCAGTTTACCTTCAAGATGGCCCATGCACAATTTCAGCTCTCATGCAGTTGTTGGTTAAACTTGACGGAGTGTGGCTTTAAAGTTCCAACAGTTTTGGAAACTAATTTAAAGTTTTCTATCACGATGCTATGGTGACCTCTGCTCAAAAACTCTTAATCTCACAACTGGAGAGAAATCGTAGACACACACCTAAAAATTATATATGATCAGAAAAAATCATGTTGTTAAGAAAAGTACCTTTTCACCAAAAACTAGATAAACGGACCTGTCCCAGTAGGGGCCATTTCCAACTCCCCTTTTGGTCAAAAATTAAAAGTCTGAAAAAGTAAAGCAAATGTCGATTAAGTGTGCTTAGAGGTCAAGTCTAACAGAAAAATCAATGAAAGGAGTATTTATAATTGGTTTGAACACCCAATTCGTGTATGAATATATGGCTATATATAGTTTTGCGATTTTTCGGGATATAAAATACTCATCTTTTGATGTACCTAGACAACAACATATTTAAAGCAAAAGCTGCCACTCTCTTGTACTCATACCTAAATTTGCAGTTTTATCAAGGAAAATGTCCGTTTTTCCCGAAAAATCGAAATACTACCCATATTCATTCACGGATCGGGTGTACAAACCAATCATATATACCCTTTGTATTGATACATTTTTATAAATTGAGGCGTTTCATGCAGGAAAGGGTTTTTTGATATTGCAAATACATCGCAAAGAAACCCTTTTTACATAAAACGCCAATGGCGTACGCAGGGATTAGTCTCTCTCGCTCTTTTCCCGTTTGAGTGTATGCACTAGAAAAGGAAAGAGATAGGGGCTGAAGTCACGCTCTAGCCCCTGTTTCTGTCCTTTTCCTGCACACGTGTTCAAATAGGGAAAGAGAGAGAAAGACAAATTCCTGTGTACGCTACTGTAAAACGCCTCAATGAGACCTCCAAGCACACTTAGTCCACAGGTTTATTTCTATAGCTTTTTTCAGACTTTTAATTTTTGACCAAAGAGGAACAGAAAATGACCCCCTAGTATGGGGCAGGTCCTATATACAGGGTGTTAAACTTATAAAACTCATGTAAGTACCTATACACTGAAAAAAGGGCGTGGTATGTATGCAGATGAATGATGAGAAATTAAGACCAATTCAAACCCAAAGAGTAAACAAGAGTCGCAATTGAATGGAAGGCCTGCGTGGTCAACGTAGATAAGGGATCCGAACACGGGCTAGCCTCTGATTGGCTGCAACGGGTGGAGCAAAAATGACTCGGGGTATAGGGAAAATAACACAGGATTTTCGTTCCGGGGCGTTTATCTCGAAACCTAAGCAAAATAGTATTTAAACAATTTATACGAGTCGATTCAGCAGATTTTTTCGAACAATTTGATAGGTCATAAGTGCCACTTAATTGCAAATTCGAAAAGACAGTTTCAGTTTAAAAGTACGCACAATAGTGAGTTACTCAAACACTGCTCGAACACACGCCAAGCATGTAATCACACTATTGTGCGTACTTTTAAACTGAAACAGTCTTTTCGAATTTACAATAAAGTGGCACTTATGACCTATCAAATTGTTTGGAAAAATCTGCTAAATCGACTCGTATAAATTGTTTAGATATTATTTTGCTTAAGTTTCGAGATAAACGCCCCGGAACGAAAATCCCGTGTTATTTTCCCTATACCCCGAGTCATTTTTGCTCCACCCGTTGCAGCCAATCAGAGGCCAGCCCGCGTTCGGATCCCTTATCTATACGTTGACCACGCAGGCCTTCCATTCAATTCCGACTCTTGTTTACTCTTTGTTCAAACCCCACGTAACCTCAAACCTCACCATTCAACGTCTTTCGAGAACCTTTAAATGCATACGCACTCGCTCAAACGGGTTTGATCAAACTGCAGGATTGAGAACTTGACTTTTCAACGATTCGAACAATAACCTTGAAATCCCTCACCTTGAACCTTGATCTTGAAATTCACTCTCAGAATCGGGCTTAGTAATGGCGACAAGACGCAGGTATCATGGGAGATCCCTATCTAAATTGAGACATATCTCTGTGTTTCCGTAGAGAAAGTGATATAATAGATAAAGGAACCTCCCATGATACCTGCATTTAATCGTCATCACGAATTTGTCATTGTAGCAGTTTATGTGAGTTTTTTACTGGGTTTTGGATTTTCTCAGTGTGATTTTCGTTGGACAGATTGGACTTTACATTTGCTCTCAGCAAAAGTTTGCAAGAGCCCCATTGTCAAATAACTCAGTGAACGGAACATAACTGAAACGCAACGGTTGGGGCTCACCTGCTGTTTCTGGTGGATTTCGGCCCATCGATTGCTTGTTTGATCTTACCTGTTTGATCGTGCACAAAGCGCTGTATAAGCTGCAATGGGGCTCTTGCAAACTTTTGCTATACGCAAATAAATGGTCCAATCTGATGTAAAGACCAGTGGAAATCACGAAAATCATACTAAGAAAGTCTAAAGTGCAGTAATAAACTCACATAACTGCTATAACGGCAAGTTTGTCTTGGCGGTTCAACGCAGGTATCACTAGAGATTCCTGTCTAATTTGTCACTTTCTCTACGGAAACACAGAGATATGTCTCAATTTAGGTATAGGAACCTCCCATGACACCTGCGTGTCTCCCACCCTTAAGCCCGATTCTGAGAGTGATTTTCGGAATTTTTTAGTGTACTCATCTTCATTCTTACTGGTTTTTATGCAAGAAACAACTCTTCAATCCCCTATAGCAAAAGTTTGCAAGAGCCCCATTAAAACTCATATATACCCGACTTTTTCTGAACATGTTGGGTGTTTTCTGGTGTTTTACTCAAAAAACACCATCTTGATGTTAAAAAAATTTATAAATTGTGAAATTTTCTGGTGCAGCTAAACTATAGGTGCTGAAAGATCTCAACATTGATTTTTGAGTAAAATTGGCCTATATTTACAGTAATTTGGTCCAAAAAAAACCATTAATGGGCATATATGAGTTAAGTTGAAAAAAAGATACCTAGCTGTTTAGAGAGATTGTTAATTATTCGTGCACACCTGTAGCGTTTTAGTCTACCTTAAAAAATGAAGGCGCACCATACACATACCTAAGACAAGATTTTCCGCCGAGCCACCTCCAAATGTAGTCGGAGCTTTGTCGTATAAGTTCGTTCGATGAGGGCACAAACAAATCACGAAATTCACTCTCAGAATCGGGCTTAATAGCGGAGAGACGCGGGTATAATGGGGGATTCCTATCTAAATTGAGACATACCTCTGTGTTTCCTTAGAGAAAGTGCCAAATTAAGGAATTAAGAAAAGGGCGAAATTAAGGATTTTCGAAGACGTAGAGTTCATAATCGCAAAAAGGTCGCATTAATGGTTTGATTAAATAGTCTAAATTTCCGTTCAAAAATCCGCTTATGGGGAACATGCATTGAATCAGAGTTTGTTTGGAACCAGAGGCCCTCGGACGGCAATCGACAAGATATATCGCTCTACTAAAACAGTCAATAGATTAATGATGCGTTTTTTTATTCTCCGGAATCCGCACCGGTGCAATAACCCGGAGTTTTCGGAGCTGCTCCGAAGCTGTCTGGTGCAGCACCGGTCATGTGTTGAAGCTCCGGAGCTCCAGCTCCGGTGCATCGGTCTTCAACTCCGATACACTGGAGCTTGCACCGGAGCAGCTCCGGGCGCATCGCACCGCTAATAAAACAACACTTCGGTGCGCACCGGTGCTGGAGCCCCGGAATAAAAAAACACTCCGGAGCACTGGAGCTGCACCGCACTGTGGTCCAGAAGTCCGGTTGAGGAAGACATTAGTTTGCATTAAAATCGCCCAATATCTTGAAAACGGCTCATCTGACATCAAAAATGGTTATCACAAAAAAGTTAAAACGGTTTACGTTCTATCTTTTTTGTAATAACCATTTTTGGTGTCAGATGAGCCGTTTTCAAGATATTGGGCGATTTTAATGCAAACTAATGTCTTCCTAAACCGGACTTCTGAACCATAGTGCACCGGTGCGCGCTCCGGAGAATAAAAAAACGCATCATAAAGAGGCGTGCTCGTCTGACTTCGCGCCACAAACTCAGTGGCGCGCTGTTCAAAATCACTGCATGCAAGATGGCCGAAAAAAGCAGAAAACGCATACTCTTTGCAGAAAACATTGGATTCTTTTCTGCCTACCAGCAGAGGGCAGTCCAATGTTATCTGCAAAGAATATTCCCATGACGTTGAACCGCTATAACGAACGTGCCGTTATAGCAGTTATGTTCGTTTATTACTGAATTTTAGAATTTCTTATTGTAATTTTCGCTGGTTTTTACATTAGATTGGACTATTAATTTGCTCACCGTAAAAGTTTGCAAAAGCCTCATTGTAAAATTTACACGGAAAAAAAAAAAGATTCGTGAAAATAACCATGCGGATACCTGATTTTGGAACCTGCTAGATGTTATGGTAAACTTGACCAGAAGTATGGTACATTTACCGCTACTTTGAGTAAATTGAACATGCAGTCAGGTAACATCACCTAGTACCTAGTCAAAACATAGTATACTTCTGGTTAACATTACCATAACATCTAGCAGGTGCCAAAATCAGGTATCCGTATGGTTATTTTCACCGTACTTTTTTTTCCGTGTACCGGTAGGAGTATTTGAAAAAAAAAAAAATTGATTTGATTTGATTTGATGAAAAGATACTTACGGCTGGAATGAAAGGATCAGGCCTAGCCATGGAAAGTGGACCTGGGGCACGGCGAGCCAAGTTCTAGAATACATTTTAATTGATTTATTAAAAATCATAGAATTAAAATATTTGAAGTGAATTCTACGTTTATATATTCATAAGTCGAAGTATTGCTGTTGCACTTAAACGGCTTGTTATTTCGAGTCTAACGTCAGTGGCGAGGCGTGAAATTTGACAACAATGTATTTTCTCCATTTTAATTTACCAAAAAAGTTGAACGCTTCATGACCAGGCATTCCGACCTTTCTAATGTGTTTAAATGGGAAAAAGAAACGTTACCAAATCGCACGCCTCACTACTGTCTGAGCTCATCGTGAGAAAAAAAAAAAAATGCCTAGTCTTTAATGTCCTTTCGATCGACTTATCCTTCGATAGGGGTCATCCTTAGGATTCTTTCAAATAGCCCCCTTCCGCCCGAAGGGGAAAAGCTTTAAAAATGTTAGGGGCTTAAAAGCCAAGTTTTGAGAAAAAAATTGTCAAAGGCGCATTTTTTTCTCTAAAAAGTATTTACTTTGTAGAGTATTTTGGATGAATATTTGTTCATAAAAATTTAAATTTTAATCCGTGGAAAAGGTCTAATTCTGTAATCATCGCTGATTCCTAGATAGTTCGATTCTTTTCATGAGTTTAAATGAACCAAACACAACGTTGCAAGATAGCACGCTTCGTTGTTCCGTTTACAAAGGGGAGGTAGTTAACTGTTCGTACTCGGGGGAGTTGGAATGGGTCTGTTGCAAACTTTTACTACAACGATTAACAGTGTTTCATCTAATGTGAAATCGCCTGAAAAGTCCATTGGTGGCATCAGAAAGTAATAAAATGCGATAATAAACTCACAAGAGACGTTTAATGAAATCCAAGGTGGCGGTAAAATATCGAGCAATCTGTATGAATGCGCCTTCATCATCCAAGGATAGCCAACGTTGACAATCTCACAGCTTCAGAGGTTATGTGTTTATTTACGTTGTGATTGGGTGTGATCGATATTGTGATGTTGGCTATCCTTGGATGTTTTTGGTGCATGCATACAGGTTGCTCGATATTTTACCGCCATCTTGGATTTCATTAAACGTCTCTCGTGAGTTTCATACTGCATTTTATGACTTTCTGATGCAACCAATGGACTTTTCACGCGATTTTACATGAGATTGAACACTCTATAGTGCTGTAGCAAAAGTTTGCAACAGACCCATTGCCTATACGACGAATTGAAGGAGCTCAAAAACATTTTATCTTGTAAGTGTTTTCATCGATAGTCGGGTTTATCCAGAATGAAGACTTGAAACAATGAAAAATAGATTTAAGGAGAAAAACGAGTAGACTCGGGCTTGGGCCATAAAGGGTTAAGGGGGTATACCACCCAAATTAAAAAAAAATCGTTCCTGATGACTTAGAGCCCTCAATTTTTTTTTGGTAACACATACTGATGTAAATTAGAGATCCTGAAATTTTTGTGAAGCTGGTTGCATACCTGCCCCTTAAAAAAAATATTTCCTGAAAAAACGTTGACAACTTTCAAACAGCTTTTTTACAGTTAGAATTGCTCAATCACCTTGGTCTTGGTCTCAAATGAAAGGTATCAGTGTCCTCTAGGGTCTCTTGTATGGACTGTTTTTTTTTTTTTGTCGAGAGGAAGTATTTTTTTCTTAATGTTTCTTCGATGTGACATTTTTTTCATGTTTTTTTTTTTTTTTTTTTTTTAACATTAATAGATATTTGAGATGTTAGGTTGAGGGCAAATCCATACAACAGTACCTAGAGCATAAAATTCTGCACATTTTAAAAAAAACTGAAGTCTCTAGCTATCATAGTACTCGAGAAAAGCTGTTTTGAAGTTGAAAAAACAAGCGAAAAATTGATTTGAAAAATCCGAACTTTTTTCCAAAAAATTTTCCAATTTTCTCAATTTCGCAATGTTGACTCATAAACTTTAAAATTAATTTAAAAATACTTTCCGACCTCCTAAAAATTAAAAAAAAAATATCCTCGTATTCCCTGAATTGTCCTCTACAAAATTGGTGGGGGGGGGGGGATAAAAAAAATAAAAAAAATCGAAAAATTAGGGTGGTATACCCCCTTAAGAAGCTATTCAGTTAGAGAATGGATGAAAAAGCAATCAATGCCATGATGGAGTTGGGCATTCCTCTTCTTGCGAGCATTCCATCCTTTGCTGACTCTGCGCTGGCTATGGGAAGTCAGTGGCGGCTTGTTCAGTATTGCAACAATGCCATCCCTCGATTTGATTGTATGTAAAACAATCGATTCGAAAGTGAAGCAGAGCTTCACCAGCAATCGATTGTTAAACATAGATTCGAATGGAGCGAAGACATTGTTGCCAGATGGCACGAGCCGCCACTGGGGAAGTAAAGACTCGCCGAAAAGCGCACCTGAAAAGTACTCGAAAAGGAAGGCAATTTGTTCACTACAGGCAACAAAGACGAATACATAGCAAACTTTTGCTGCAACTACAAAGAGGGCCAATTCTAGCGTAAAAATCACTTGAAAATAATGTTGGGAGCATTAGAAAGCTCCAAAATCCACTGTCAAACTCAATAAATGCGATTATAAATAAACGTTAGGAAATGCCCAACGAACGCTTTCTCACAGCTAACAGTAGCGTAGCGTGCAATTTGGCAACATTGTAATGAGCCCATTTAAATCCATGAAAAAGATCGAACGATTGGGTGTTCGGTGAACACCTTCGCATTCGATATTTTGCATGGGTATTAATGGATATATGTCAACGTTCCGAAATTCCACGCTACGCCACTGACAGCTAACCTACTCTGGGGGGCATATATTGTCTGGGGGAGATCCCCGCACCCCCTTTAATATTCTAGGGAAGACCCCCGACCCCCAATAATATTCTGGGGGAGACCCCCAGACCCCCCTTAAGTGATTAATTTTACAGAAGGCTGATTGCAGAATTATTTTGCAAATCATCAATACATATTCAAACAGTTACATTTGAAATATTCCAATTTTTCCCAATGTTTACCCATGATTTTAATGGAATGGATTTTTTTTTTTTTTTTTTTTTGGATTCTCCATAAACTTGATTATAATTTGATTTTCCAAAAAACAAAAACAAAACAAAAACAAAAAACAAAACAAAAAAACCTCCTCTGGGGAATGTTAAAAACAATTGCACTGCAAAATTTGGATGCATACATGTTGGTTCAAAAGTTATGCCGGGCTACAGACAGACAGACAGACAGATAGCTGCTCCGTCGCAACACTTTCTAACTTCGTTGAATGCGCAGCGCTGGATTTAGGAATATCCCAGCCCCCTCCCTATTTCCGCGTATGCCTATGAAAAAGAATCAATCTCTGAAGGGATTTGATGGTACCTCTGAACAATCAGTATTCTGGTCCACAAATGGGGGGAAGGGGGGGGGGCAAAAACTATTATTTTCGAGTCATAACTCAAGCGATCGTTTTTTCTCGGCTTGCAAACTGAAATTGAACTCGTGAAATAGGACTTACCAAAAAAAGAGAGAGGAAGCAGAAACTATTTCGGATCATCTTTCTGAAGTATCTTTCAAGGTATAATTGATACGGGATTCTTATTCACTACTCCTCAATGATGATCAAGTCGGCTTTGGTGAAATTTCAGTCTGTAGAAATGATTTATACAAAACACTTTGTTTATTTAACCACACGTGGATGCTAGCTTTCAGAGATTTGTTTTGTGATCTCATTATTTTCAATATCCCATATTCTTGGTTTCTCTCTCTCCAAATTTTCTCACTCTCTCTTTTCTTATTCATCGGAGAAGCAAAATACGAGCGATGACCATCGCAAGCCGTTGATGGCCATCAAACTACTTTCGATGACAAAGCAAAATGCGACTAAAACTCTTCTCATAAAACTCGCTTTCCGGTCGGGAGCATCGGTAATTCGCCTATTGGTTCCGTTCCCGGTGAAAGGCCTCTCAAAAGAGCAAATTCTTAAATTTTGGGCTTTGAAGATGAGTGAGAGTGATAGGGGAGAGGGGGAGGGGGAGGGGAGGGGAGGGGGAGGGTGTGGACTTAACTGAGGGAGGAAAAGGCACACCGCACAGGGTGGAAACATTTTGAGCTCATCGGGTATTTTTCCAACATTCCACTTTTCCATTTCCTATTATTTTCGGCCACGCCCAGTCTGGTCTTGTCCGGTTCAGCCCTTGGTGAAATCCTGGCGGAACCCGGATGCGGGCCGAAGAACGTAAATACCAAGGGTCAGCGTCTCGAATCGCCAATGCAGTTCTCGACTTCGGTTGGGGTCTGCACGCTCTCATTTTTTCTTCCTTTCTCGTCTTTTAAAGTTTTTTTAATCAGTGTTTAGTGTTTTCGCGTTTTTTTAAGTACGTTTATTTTAAACTATTAAAATGTTTCCTTTAATTCAATCCGTATAAGAATTATAACTCCCCGCTAGATATCGGAAGCTTTCGAAAGATAAGTCTTAGCGCTTATTTCAAAAAACGCGCAAATAAGAAAATTTCTGGACTTCGCTAACGATAGACTCGCGCCGAGTTATCATTTTTATACTTTATTTTTCATTTTGATCCAATCCGGGTCCATTAAAATGAATAATTTTTCAATTTCTTTTTTTAATTATTCCAAGTGATGCATATTGATGTCCTGTTCTTGACTTCACCTGGTTCGAAGCTGTTCATCGAGTTAACCTTTGTAGCAGCTGAATTTGGACCTTGTCTTATTCGCCTCAGTGGGAACCAGATACGTGTATGATGTAAGATATGTTACATTTTGAACAAATGTAAAATATACAGAGTCATTCGAGTATTCTTAGGTATCACGACTATATCAGCTTGGGGTCAGATTATTCCTTCCGTGTGTCCAAGCTGGAATAAAAGCGCGGGGTCGGAATGTTCCGTTCTTGTGTCCACGCTCAAAAAACAGCCTGGGGTCGAAAATACTCTGTAAATATGCTCCTACCTGATGAAAGGGCTCCAATTGCTAACTTTGTGACCTTTTTTCGCACCAAGTGAATTCACGTCGGACCCATCAATATAATATACAACCTCGTTTTTAATCGCTTTTTTATTGTTTTTTTTCGCTTTTTTATCGTTTTTTTTCCGCTTTTTTATCGCCATATTACATCGATTTTACCATGAAACTGATGCTCGACGCTGTGCGATCTTCCAATGGCACGATCTAGAACTTTCGCATGAATTTTTTTACGCGTGTTGGATTCGTGCTTTTCAGACGTATGTCGGTTGGCCCCGCGAAGTTTTGTATGTGGACGACTGTGGATAGTGGCGCGAGAATGCTCGGTTGCTATCTAACGGTCCACCATGAGCATCGCAAAGGGGTTGATCGAGATACGCCTGCTTGTACCGACTTCACGATATGCTCGCGAAAGTCGACCAGATATCTATATCATAGTCACATTCGCCTCCTGAGATACTCCGGAGTTTGTCAATGGTGCGCTTGCAATACGATATCATTTTCTTGCCAAGTTCGGTAGTGACCTGCGATCGGAACATCGCATACGTCCTTTTGGGCGTCTCGATCATGATAACATCGATTGATAGGCACCAATTTGTTTTCTTTTTATTTTTTTATTTTTCAAAATTTGCGAGCTGGGAGAACGAGCCAGGAACGGAACAGGCATGTGTTTGTGTGTCTGTGTGTGAGTGTGTGAGAGTGTGTGTGTGTGTGTGTGTGTACTAATCGCGTTTCACCGTTAATCTTCGTTCCCTCCCAAAGACTCCTCCACTTTCTTTTTTTATTCGCTCGCAATCCGCGTCTCCCTCCGCACTTCCCTAGAACGCGTTTCGGACCGCGCTCCGATACGGACCCGGGTTCCGTAAGTGAGTATAGAAGTCTAAGTATGGGAGGGGTTGTTTCCTCAATATGAGGCTTTTCCCCTTTGCTTAACAAAAAAAAAAGGGACTCTAGTGCAGCAACCTCCACGCGGTGAGTCCTGGGTAGATTAAGGCTGAGAAAACTAGAAAGTAAATTCTTCTACTAACTCGCCTTAATCGAGCGAAGAGCTGCACAATGGGGCAGTTGCAAGGGTCTAAAATGTTGTGTTTTTTATAAGGAAAATTATAGAACTTGATGAGCTGAGAACAAATATACCTATGGTTTCTGATTAAGTCCTATTGTTCCGGAGATAGGATTTTGACCAAAAATACATTGTTTTACTTAAATGGGAATTCCGCGTAGTGACGTCACTACGCCCACGATTTTTTACAACTTTACACGTGTGTATCTCCAAAACCGTGACACTTACGAAAAATCCAAAGGCACCACAGTCCACTGTCTTCAGCTCATCAAGTACTATCATTTCCTTTATAAAAAACACAACATTTCAGACCCTTGCAACTGCCCCATTTTCACACTTATGCGATGTATAGTAATTTCATGGAAGGTCCACTGCAGGTATTTTTCAATAACATTCTCTGGATAAAAATAATTTTCATACATCAAATGTTTTAACTTTTAAGTGAAGTGAAGTAAATAATTCATTAAATTGGGTGCATTAGACTTGGCTGTTGCTATGACAGCCATAGTCACCTACATTCCCCGTTTGTAACAGCTATCTATGAGTAGCCTTCATGAATCTATAACTTAAGGAAGTTTGAACTATGGTTACCAGCATATCAACGGCCATGTCTCACAGTGCTAGACCAATAACGTCACTCAAAACAGTCTTAACTATTGGTTTAACGTAGAAATAAAACAACCAGCTGACTACAGGCTGATTATGAACGATCGGATCGTCATGCCTATTAAGTGCGTGTTATCTTATGGGTCGTGCCATTTCGATAGGTTTCATTCCGATAGAAACCTATCGAAATAGCATCACCCATAAGAGAACACGCACTCGATCATCGACTAGATAAGCATTACGATACGATCGTTCATAAACTGTGCATCGCGTATTGCCTACACTGGTAAGAATATACATTAATCAACACACGTGATACGTGTGCAGAATGGAAAACTGATCATTGCGTATTGCATACCCTGACCAGAAAATACAACAGGCAACACACATAATAAGTGTCTTTTGAATGATAATATCATTCAGTTTTAGTACATTATTCTGTACATTATGTATTACAAGAAGCAACACACGTAACAAGTGTGATGAATGATATGTTGTGCCTACCCTCGCCAGAATATCGCTAGAATATAGTTCGTATGAGGGTTTCCAGGCCATTAGGTCTGAAGTAATGTGGACTATGGATAAAATGTCTACTTCTTTTGGTCCACTGAAAAGAATGTGTGCATAAGTTTGAAATATGAAATTGAAATAAGAAAATTTAGATGGAGTAAGAACGAGTGATCGTTGGTGTCGTAATAAAGTAAGAACCGTAGTCCATATTACTGTAGACTACTGACTGGAAACCCGTAAAAGATGCATTGGATTTGTGGTCATTCCTCACCAAATCGACCAGAGCATGATGCTGCTCATGGTCATAGATTTTGGAAATATTTAGCCCTTGACGAATTTTTTTATTTCATTTTTTTAACTGATGGCCCTTGAGATATACATATAGGCAACCAGAAATGTATAAATTGACTCTGTCGTAATGTCAGTCCACTCAGAAGTTGCTCAGGATATCCACACTGACTGGCTGCAGCATAGGCTGCAATTCATTCTCGCTGATTTAACAAAACAACAGTCATAACCCTTCTGATGTCGCAGGGTGTTGAATAGCCAGCACCCTCCTCTTCACTTTTCAGCCTATCCCCCCTGAGTTTTCCGAATGTCACCGTTCAACACTCTGGAACATCAGAGGCAGAGGGGTTATTGATTGTTGTTTTGTTAAATCCGCGAGTATTCAGCGAGCCTCAAATCTGCCCTATTTATTTCAGCAAACATCTGTTTTAAAAGCCCACCTTAGACAGATTTGCTCGTAAGTCTGTTTTCCCCATTATGATAACATTGGCGGCGCCTAGGAAGAGCAGAGTGGACGTTTTGAGAGCCCTGCGTCTTGTCCAAAGAGTAGCCAATCAGCCAATCAGCCAATCAGAGGCCAGCCCAGGCCAGCCCGCGTTCGGATCCCTTATCTAAGTTGACCACGCAGGCCTTCCATTCAATTGCGACTCTTGTTTACTCTTTGGTCTTGTCAACGATTAAAAGCCCACCAAAAATAAAGGTTTGCTCGTAAGTCTGTTTCCCCATTTGAAACACATTGACGGTGCCCCGGAAGAGTAGAGGGGACGATTTTGAGAGCCCTGCGCCTAGTCAGCTGTTAAAAGCCCACCGGAAAGACAGGTTTGCTCGTAAGTCTGTTTTCCCCATTATGATAACATTGGCGGTGCCTAGGAAGAGCAGAGGGGACGTTTTGAGAGTCCTGCGTCTTGTCAACGATTAAAAGCCCACCAAAAATAAAGGTTTGCTCGTAAGTCTGTTTCCCCATTTCAAAACACATTGACGGTGCCCCGGAAGAGTAGAGGGGACGATTTTGAGAGCCCTGCGCCTAGTCAGCTGTTAAAAGCCCACCGGAAAGACAGGTTTGCTCGTAAGTCTGTTTTATCATTTAAAAACACATTGGCGGTACGCCGGAAGAGCAGAGGGGACGTTTTGAGAGTCCTGCTCCTAGTCAGCAGTTAAAAGCCCACCGGAAAGACAGGTTTGTTCGTAAGTCTGTTTTACCATTTAAAAACACATTGGCGGTACGCCGGAAGAGCAGAGGGGACGTTTTGAGAGTCCTGCGCCTAGTCAGCTGTTAAAAGCCCACCGGAAAGACAGGTTTGCTCGTAAGTCTGTTTCACCATTTAAAAACACATTGGCGGTACGCCGGAAGAGTAGAGGGGGACGTTTTTGAGAGCCCTGCGCCTAGTTAGCTGTTAAAAGCCCACCAGAAAGACAGGTTTGCTCGTAAGTCTGTTTTCCCATTTAAAAACACATTGGCGGTGCCCCAGAAGAGTGGAGGTGACGTTTTGAGAGCCCTGCGCCTTGTCAGCGACGAAATAAGCGTGAAACTATTGACTTTCGGAAACCTCCCAGATGCGACGCCATGACGCCAGTGGCCGATAAATGGAAGGTTTACGAAATTCAATAGTTTCACGCTTATTTCGTAACATTTTAGCACAGAATACTTTAATCAGAACGGAAACTGTAATTCATTTTGAAACATTCTTTACTTCGGGCCGCCATGTTCGAAAGTGAGCATCTTCGGCAATCTTCGGCAGATCTTCAGCAACTGGCCGAGTTGTGATTGGTTGTATAGCCTGAAAAAGCATGTCCACCATCTTGAGAAGTGAGTAGGCACAGTTGCCAGTTTATGCCAGTAAATTCCAAATCTTGTTTCCATTGGCTCTTATGGGAGTTTTCGTTCTGATTAGAGTATTCTGTGATTTTAGCATACTGTTGGTAGTAAAATGTTCCTTAGATTGCTTCCGAGGCTCCATCGAAGCCCTTTTGTCCATTTAAAGAACGTATATCTTCTTGTGGTGGAGGAATATGGAACTAAACGCTGAGGATCCACCTTAACAGCGCAAGTCTAGTCAGAAACTCGGTGAAAATATATCCACGTTAAGTTGACCTTGACTTGGAAATCCTTGAGATTTTCCTACTTAAACTGTGAACAAAGATTGAGACAGAGTTCGGCAAAGAGAGGTCGTAGGTAATCATCGATTGCCCAATCACCATGAGTAATCGCAATCGTCGTTTCTTCGAAGGGTGATTTTGCTCTAATCAGGACTGATTTTTGACAAGTCTCTCATCAAATTAGTTGCGAAAGAATTAGATGTAATCGAAATGACCGAATCATGTTTAATTTTAAACCTATGAATAAGGTGTGTGACCCAAAGGTGGCCCGGCTCTTAAGGTGGCCCACCCCCGATTATTTCCGTTAGTTTCATGAATTGACGATAGATGGCGTTAGTGCTGAGTAACAGGATGCTATTGCTTCCCCCATACCAAAAATCAAGTGTGTCGGGTGACTCAGTCGGTGCGGAAAAGGGTGATCGCCATTTTGGCAGGCCTTCTTACAATTTTCACGTTATTAAACAATCGTAAAAGCTAAGCCTAAAAACTAATTTAATCTTGACTTGTTATACATTTTTTAAATGCTTATTTACCCCTCTTTCATGAGTCGTGATTATTTTTTCGTAAACTTTACCTGTTTTGAAGATATCAGCAAATATTTGTGTAAACACGTGGTTTGACTGGTGCACCTAAGGTGGCCCGCTCGTTTTTGTAGCATGCTTATATTGACCTACGGTCGGTGAAAAATCAATTTTAACAAATCATAGGCCGGTATTATTAGCATAAGGTGTCAAAATGCACAACTGGACCAAAAAGAAGCAAAGAAAAATATAAAAATTCCGATGAATTTAAATTTTCACGGAAAAGATGAAAAAATAAGTTTTTCTCCCTCTTTTTTATTTGCACTCACTGGTGCTTATTGTCCCCGTTGACTCCCTGATGGGTACTAATATTTAGTTTATAATTTCCTGTAATGGTAATTAGTAAAGATGAACTAATTATACTATCAGCAGCTAATTAATTACTATTAACAACCATTTTTATAATATTATCATCAATTATAAATGGGAAAATTAGCGATGAAAAAATGAAAAAAATTAAGAGGGCCCAAAAGGGTTAAAACCTCCCTTTAACATTATAACTTTATCATTATCATTGTAATTTTTGATTAAACAAAGGTATTGATTCCATCTGTGAACGAAACAATAGCATTTGAATGCGTATCTATGAAATTTGAAAGGGGGTGGCCACCTTAAGTGCATCAAAAATATTAGGGGTGGCCACCTTAGGTGCACGTTTTGCGCGATGTCAAAACCCTACTTTTTTCAAATGCAAAAAAAAAGCCCAAAAACAAAACAAAATTATAAAAATGAAATCAGTATATGATAGCCAACTGTCTGAAGAGTAAATTGACGTATTTCGTTTTTTCTCTCTCTCATTATTTATTAGTGCAAATTGGCTCCAAGCTTAGGTATGGCCACCTTTGGGTCACCTACCTTACTACGTTTGATAGAGGGCTCTAACTTACTTTTGATGCAAGCAAAGTTAATTATTGAGTGTACTCACGAAGTAACTAAAACTTAGCTAAAACTAGGTTCGTAAGAACCTTTATTCATATTAGTTGCGAAAGAATTAGATATAATCGAAATGACCCAATCATGTTTAATTTTAAACCTATGAAGACTGCATTTGATAGAGGGCTCTTACTTACTTTTGCTGCAAGCAAAGTTGATTATTGAGTGTACTCACGAATTGACTAAAACTTACAAGGGGAAGGCAAAGGTGGGCCCGCTCCAAATGGAACGGGACTTGCGCGAAAACATAGTCCTTGGGATCCTAATGAACGGACTTACAGCTTTTTTTGTGAATGGGCCCCTGAATTGGCAAAATTTTGATTTTAAAATGAGCCCCAGGGACGGCGGATAGTTATGTAGCCGAGAATCAGACTCGCACTCTCAGCTGAAGTCGTGGCGCAACGACAGCGTAGTGGTCTTCGGTTTGCATAGTCCCGAGTTCGATCCATGCTGGCGGCGTTAATTTTTTCACGACAGTTGTGCTCTCATATTTCTTTGCCATGTTTTTATATTTCTTTCTTGTTGCTTGTTTGTATTTTAGTTATGTTTTGCTTTTTGTTTTGTTTTGTTTTGTTTTTTTTTTTTAAGACCGTTTGAATCGAATTATTCCACCTCTTTTCATCCTGCATGCATCAGGTATTACTACACTGTGCTTGCATATAAAAGTTAAGAAAAAATTGGAAAAGAAGAACAGCACTTGAAAAAACAGACGGAAAAAAAAGTTTCGTTGATCAATTTCCATTCGTCTTTTTGATATTCTACTATTTTCTTAACTTTTACATACAAGCACAGTGAAGTAACTGCGTATACAGCACGAAAAGATGTGGATTAATTCGATTCAAACAGTATTAAAAAAAAAAAAACAAAAACAAAAACAAAACAAAACAAAACCAAATAGCAAACAAGCAACAAGAAAGAAACATAAAAACATGGCAAAGAAAGATGAGCACAACTGTCGTGAAAAAATTAACGCCGCCAGCATGGATCGAACTAAGGACCATGCAAACCGGAGTCCACTACGCTGTCGTTGCGCCACGACTTCAGATGAGAGAGTGTGTCTGATTCTCGGCTACATAACTATCCGCCGTCCCTGGGGCTCATTTTAAAATCAAAATTTTGCAAATTCTGGGGCCCATTCACACAAAAAGCTGTAAGTCCCTTCATTAGGACCCCAAGGACTATGTTTTAGCGCAAGTCCCGTTCCATTTGGAGCGGGCCCACCTTTGCCTTCCCCTTGTTAGCTAAAACCAGGTTCGTTCAGTTCAGAGTCCTTTATTCGATCTTTAAACTAAAACCTACCATGCACTAATATAGTGACTAACCTATATATATGGACTAACTAAAGAACTACAAACTAAAAGTCGTCGCCATCACCTCTGTGCTCTGCGATAAAATGGAAATGGTGGCCGTGCAGCAACCAAAGGAAAATGTGTCTGGCTGCTTGAAGCGCCTTCAATTCGAACGTTAGACCAAATGAGCGCCGTCAAGTACGAACAGTTAACGCTTATCAGGCGCCGCGCCGGATCCGGATCAATAATTTTCTTAGTGTCAGTATTTCAAGAAGCAAATTTTCGCGATCGAATATGATTAACAATACCAACCTAACCATAACATATACACGGAAACTCAATTGTATTTTTAGGTGTTTTCGGGGCATCGATGGCGTCAATTCGATTTTGAATTCATCTCCGGACTTGAATACGGAACCTAACCATAACATATTCACGGAAACTCAATTGTATTTTTAGGTGTTTTCGGGGCATCGATGGCGTCAATTCGATTTTGAATTCATCTCCGGACTTGAATTCAAAATCGAATTGATACCATCGATGTCTGAGAATACCGAAAAAGTTCGAAAAGCACGGTCCAGTCTTGTGTCATCCACTTTTGTCATGCGTAGGCTATTCGTCGCGAAAATTCGCTCAAGAACAACAATAGAATGATTCTGGCAGGAGATTTAACAATAAAATCGATAAAACTACTCCCATGGTAAGAATCCTCATCAAAAATCATCAAAACCTGATTCCATGTTCATCTCATGATGATCTCATGCTGAGCTCAAGATGATTTCTACTCAAAATGAGTTCATCATGAGATCATGATGAGATCAACATGAAATCAGGTTACAAATCTAGTGCTGAGATTGTTTTGATGATTTATTCTAATGAGGATTTTTACCAGGGTTTTCTAACGGTTTCAGGTCGTTTGGTCTACTAAAAATTGTTCTACAGTCAAGAGGTCTAATAAATTACGTCTAATGACAAAAAGTCTTATTTATTAGGTTGACAGACAAGAAGTCTAAAAATCACGGACGTCTACTTGACAAAAAGGTCTACAGGCTTTTAGTCCAGGAAAACAGGTCTGCAATGTTTGTGCCTAGTTAACAAATACCTACGGCTTTTGAAACATTGGTCCACAAAATGTTGGTAATAAATTAGGAGTAGACCAACCATATGCACTGAATTGAAAAAATTGTTTTGCGTTGCGGACCCATTTAAACAAGAATAGATCCATTGATACGGGACAAATATCTGTTAATTTTCTTGGCGTAAAACTAATTTTATTTTTTTTTTTCTGTTAATTTTCTTGTTATTTTTTATAGGGAAGTAACCAATGAAATTTTAAGCGTTGACGTCATTTGTTAGGGGGCAACAGAATTAGGTAGATCCATTTTGCAATTAGACTTTGTTTGAAAAGACATAATTAGCCAATGGACGAGGAATTGGTAGACTTAAAAAGCTAGTGGACGAAATGACGCATTAGATGAAATAATTGTGGACGAAATAATAGTCTAGACCTGTTTTTAACTAGACTGAAAAAAACTGTAGACGTAATTGCGTCGTATAGACCAAACGACCTCTAACCTTTCAAACTTCTGCATTGCGTATTGACATAAATATACGCACTGATAGTCGCAACGCCACTGGCGCAATCAGGATCTCTTCCATCTCTCTCATTTCCCATTTGAATGTGAAAGAAGGAAAAGGACAGGAAGAGGGGGTTTTATCCCCTTGTCCATCCTTGTCTAACATACGTTTCTTAATAGAGAAAAGAGAGAGAGATGGAGAAACTCTCGTTGCACTAGCGCAATCAGGATCTCTTCCATCTCTCTCATTTCCCATTTGAATGTGAAAGAAGGAAAAGGACAGGAAGAGGGGGTTTTATCTCCTTGTCCATCCTTGTCTAACATACGTTTCTTAATGGAGAAAAGAGAGAGATGAAGAAACTCTCGTTGCACTGGCGCAATCAGGATCTCTTCCATCTCTCTCATTTCCCATTTGAATGTATAAGTAGGAAAAGGACAGAAAGAGGTGGTTTTATCCCCTTATCCATCCTTGTCTAACATACGTTTCTTAATGGAGAAAAGAGAGAGATGAAGAAACTCTCGTTGCACTGGCGCAACCAGGATCTCTTCCATCTCTCTCATTTCCCATTTGAATGTGAAAGAAGGAAAAGGACAGGAAGAGGGGGTTTTATCCCCTTGTCCATTCTTGTCTAACATCCGTTTCTTAACGGAGAAAAGAGAGAGATGAAGAAACTTTCGTTGCACTGGCGCAACCAGGATCTCTCTTCCATCTCTCTCATTTCCCATTTGAATGTGAAAGAAGGAAAAGGACAGGAAGAGGGGGTTTTATCCCCTTGTCCATTCTTGTCTAACATCCGTTTCTTAACGGAGAAAAGAGAGAGATGAAGAAACTTTCGTTGCACTGGCGCAACCAGGATCTCTTCCATCTCTCTCATTTCCCATTTGAATGTATAAGTAGGAAAAGGACAGAAAGAGGTGGTTTTATCCCCTTATCCATCCTTGTCTAACATACGTTTCTTAATGGAGAAAAGAGAGAGATGAAGAAACTCTCGTTGCACTGGCGCAACCAGGATCTCTTCCATCTCTCTCATTTCCCATTTGAATGTGAAAGAAGGAAAAGGACAGGAAGAGGGGGTTTTATCCCCTTGTCCATTCTTGTCTAACATCCGTTTCTTAACGGAGAAAAGAGAGAGATGAAGAAACTTTCGTTGCACTGGCGCAACCAGGATCTCTCTTCCATCTCTCTCATTTCCCATTTGAATGTGAAAGAAGGAAAAGGACAGGAAGAGGGGGTTTTATCCCCTTGTCCATTCTTGTCTAACATCCGTTTCTTAACGGAGAAAAGAGAGAGATGAAGAAACTTTCGTTGCACTGGCGCAACCAGGATCTCTTCCATCTCTCTCATTTCCCATTTGAATGTGAAAGTAGGAAAAGGACAGGATGAGGGGGTTTTATCCCCTTGTCCATCCTTGTCTAGTATACGTTTCTTAATGAAGAAAAGAGAGAGATGGAGAAACTGTCGTTGCGCTACTGCGCAACGCCTTGTACGGCCTCTCCTATTGACTAGCTCCTCAGTCCACTGTGCGGCGAGGCGCGTTGCTCCAACACGCGCGAAAAATAATTTGAATAAATAGCGTGGCAAACAAAACAGAGCGAATGAGAGGCATTGGAAAAGCGACCGAATAGTGGAGAGGAGAGGGGGGCAAGGATTGAAAAGCAAAGGGTATAGAATTTCCCGAGCGAGCGAGGGGGAAAACCCTCATCTTTGGAATCAGCTTCTTTTTCGGGTTTTATTTGGAAGGAAAGAAGTGCAGTGACGTATCATAGCGCACAGTGAAACAAAACATGGCTTCTTCCGGAAACTAATGTGGCTTATGCAAACTTTTGCTACAGGGGATTGAAGAGTTGATTCTTGCAGAAAAACCTGTAAAAATGACGATGAGTATATGTACTTACACTGAAAAGTCACGAAATTCACTCTCAGAATCAGGCATATATAATGGCGATTCAACGCAGCTGTATCAGGGGAGATTCCTATCTAATTTGAGACATGTCTCTGTGTTTCCGTAGAGAAAGTGACAAATTAGACAGGAATCTTCCATGATACCTGCGTTGAAGCGCCATTACGATCTTGCCTTTAGAGCATCAGTTAATTTTGTGAGTTTATTACTGAATTTTAGATTTTTTCGGTATGATTTTAGTGACTTTCGCTGGTTTTTACGCATCCGATTGGACTGTATTCATTTCCTCACAGCAAAAGTTTGCAAGAGCCCCAATGTTATTTGTTAGCCTTTTCAAAAAACATTTTGACTGCTGTTATTTTCTTGAAAAATCCCCATAGTATTCATTCAACTCATTTCAAGCTCAAAACAAAAAACAAAAAGACAATAAAACAAAAAAACAAAAAACAAACCCTGGTAAAAATGACGACTATACGACTGTTCCAAAAACGACTATAAACATAGTTGCCGACTATAATCTATAGTTGGCCAACTATAATCCATAGTTGGCCAACTATGTTTATAGTCGTTTTTGGAACGGTTATAGTCGTCATTTTTACCAGGGAAATAAATATAAATAAATAAATTATTTCACACACTGCGTCAAGTTATTTTTCTATTTATAATGGAGCTGTTGCAAACTTTTGCTTAATAGTTTATTACGGGATAATAAGCTGTAAAAATAACGATTAGCGCACTAAAAAATCACAAAATCCACTTCTAAACTCACAAAATGCTTTTAAATGCGAGACCGTAATGGCGGCCGAGACCGCGGTTTTCTTATGGCAATTGTATGCTTCTTCTTCTTCTTGTGTGGTGTTGCGAGAACACCTCGTGTAGATGGCGCTGATTGAAGATAGAGAACCCCCATGAAAACCACGGCCCCGGCCGCCATTACGGTCTCGCGTTTAAAAGCATTTTGTGAGTTTAGGAGTGGATTTCGTGATTTTTTAGTGCGCTAATCGTTATTTTTACTGGGTATTACCCCGTAATCAACTATTAATAAGCCTGTAGCAAAAGTTTGCAACAGCTCCATTTGGCAACCATGTGTTTTGTCATTTAAACCTATGCAAAAGTATCGATTTCTTGGGGGTGCAATGCACCTCCTAAACATCGATTATTTTACATAGGTTGAAATGGAGAGGATCCGCCGCCATTACGGTCTCGCGTTTAAAAGCATTTTGTGAGTTTAGGAGTGGATTTCGTGATTTTTTAGTGCGCTAATCGTTATTTTTACTGCGTAGTACACTAGTACCCCATTATCAACTATTAATAAGCCTGTAGCAAAAGTTTGCAACAGCTCCATTCCACAATCTTGATTTTTATTCGTAAAAGTGTGTCCGGTAAATTCTATGTTTCAAATCCTCCGTGCGGCAGGGTGCTTGGTGACTATAGTGAGTGGTGAAAACTGAGAAAGTTCTCCGAATCAACCTCTAGTCTTGGAGGGAAGGGGCAAGGGGGGCAGGGGGGGGGGGGGGGGGGGGGGTGAGAGGAGGGGTTGGCATTTGTCAAAGTTTCCGGATGGTAAGTAGTTAAAATATTGATGGCTGGGAGACGACACACCTGCCAAAGTGAACTTGACGACGCAGTGCTGCCAAATTTAGCAGGAGATTCTAAAATTTTACATCGAAAGCTAATTTTTTACTATACGAGGTCCTGGTGAAGATTTGAGGTTCGGAACTTATCAGGGGACAACAAACGCCAAAGTCAAAAAAACCATTTCGAGCCAATCAGGAGCGTTGTTTATTGTTGTCTCTCGCCGTTTCCGTTGAGTGTTCACCCGTGGAGTTCGACAAGGCCAGGGATTGGGAGCCGGAGCGGTGGTTCGATCTGAATTTTTTGTTCTGCTCGGCATGAAAACTGCGGGAATACTAAAACGAGTTACAGTTTATCATTCAAATACTGAATCCAAAGGCTCTTGCACTAACAGAACTCGATTTCAAAAAGTAGGTTTCAAGTTATTGCGTTGGTACCTAGCTCTTTGGGAGCATGGCTGCCAAAAAGGGCTCCCAAAAGAGCTCCAAACGCAATAGCTTTAAACCGAATCTTTGAAATCAAGTTCTGCAGGTGTAAAAGCCTTTGGATTTGCCCCTCCCCATTTGCGATGAAAAAAATTATAAGAAAATACAGATATGAAAAAAAAAAAAAAAAAAAAAAATCGGGGGGGGGGAGATGGAAAAACCAACAAAAAAAAAAAGGAAAAAAATAAAGAAAGGAATATTTACAGTAACAAAGAAGGAGGAAAATGACAAAAATTCCAGCTAATTTAGCGATAAACTGAGCCGAATTACAACCCCCAATACGAGCACACCAGTCTTTCTGGTGGGCATTTAATCGTTGACAAGGCGCAGGGCTCTCAAAACGTCCGCTGAGCTCTTCCGGGGCACCGCCAGTGTTATTTCAAAGGGGAAAACAGACTTACGAGCAGCCCTGTCTTTCTGGCGGTCTTTGAATCGCTGACAAGGCGCAGGGCTCTCAAAACTTCCGCTGTGCTCTTCCGGGGCACCGCCAATGTTATTTCAAATGGGAAAACAGACTTAAGAGCAGCCCTGTCTTTCTGGTGGGCTTTTAATCGCTTACAAGGCGCAGGGCTCTCAAAACGTCCGCTGTGCTCTTCCGGGGCACCGCCAATGTTATTTTAAATGGTAAAACAGACTTACGAGCAGCCCTGTCTTTCTGGTGGGCTTTGAATCGTTAACAATGCGCAGGGCTCTCAAAACGTCAGCTGTGTTCTACCGGGGCACCGCCAATGTTATTTTAAATGGGAAAACAGACTTAAGAGCAGCCCTGTCTTTCTGGTGAGCTTTGACTCGTTAAAAATGCGCAGGGCTCTCAAAACGTCCGCTGTGCTCCTCCGGGGCACCGCCAATGTTATTTTAAATGGGAAAACAGACTTAAGAGCAGCCCTGTCTTTCTGGTGGGCTTTTAATCGCTTACAAGGCGCAGGGCTCTCAAAACGTCCGCTGTGCTCTTCCGGGGCACCGCCAATGTTATTTCAAATGGGAAAACAGACTTAAGAGCAGCCCTGTCTTTCTGGTGGGCTTTTAATCGCTTACAAGGCGCAGGGCTCTCAAAACGTCCGCTGTGCTCTTCCGGGGCACCGCCAATGTTATTTCAAATGGGAAAACAGACTTAAGAGCAGCCCTGTCTTTCTGGTGGGCTTTTAATCGCTTACAAGGCGCAGGGCTCTCAAAACGTCCACTGTGCTCTTCCGGGGCACCGCCAATGTTATTTTAAATGGGAAAACAGACTTAAGAGCAGCCCTGTCTTTCTGGTGGGCTTTTAATCGCTTACAAGGCGCAGGGCTCTCAAAACGTCCGCTGTGCTCTTCCGGGGCACCGCCAATGTTATTTTAAATGGTAAAACAGACTTACGAGCAACCCTGTCTTTCTGGTGGGCTTTGAATCGTTAACAATGCGGAGGGCTCTGAAAACGTCCGCTGTGCTCTTCCGGGGCACCGCCAATGCTATTTTAAATGGGAAAACAGACTTAAGAGCAGCCCTGTCTTTCTGGAGGGCTTTGAATCGCTAACAATGCGCAGGGCTCTCAAAACGTCAGCTGTGCTCTACCGGGGCACCGCCAATGTTATTTTAAAAGGGAAAACAGACTTAAGAGCAGCCCTGTCTTTCTGGTGAGCTTTGACTCGTTAAAAATGCGCAGGGCTCTCAAAACGTCCGCTGTGCTCCTCCGGGGCACCGCCAATGTTATTTTAAATGGGAAAACAGACTTAAGAGCAGCCCTGTCTTTCTGGTGGGCTTTTAATCGCTTACAAGGCGCAGGGCTCTCAAAACGTCCGCTGTGCTCTTCCGGGGCACCGCCAATGTTATTTTAAATGGGAAAACAGACTTACGAGCAGCCCTGTCTTTCTGGTGGGCTTTGAATCGTTAACAATGCGCAGGGCTCTCAAAACGTCAGCTGTGTTCTACCGGGGCACCGCCAATGTTATTTTAAATGGGAAAACAGACTTAAGAGCAGCCCTGTCTTTCTGGTGAGCTTTGACTCGTTAAAAATGCGCAGGGCTCTCAAAACGTCCGCTGTGCTCCTCCGGGGCACCGCCAATGTTATTTTAAATGGGACAACAGACTTAAGAGCAGCCCTGTCTTTCTGGTGGGCTTTTAATCGCTTACAAGGCGCAGGGCTCTCAAAACGTCCACTGTGCTCTTCCGGGGCACCGCCAATGTTATTTTAAATGGGAAAACAGACTTAAGTGCAGCCCTGTCTTTCTGGTGGGCTTTGAATCGCTAACAATGCGCAGGGCTCTCAAAACGTCCGCTGTGCTCTTCCAGGGCACCGTCAATGCTGTTTTAAATGGGAAAACAGACTTACGAGCAGCCCTGTCTTTTTTATGTTTTTCCTCTTATTCCACCTCTCTCTGGGGGGGAAAATTTCCCCAACACCCACCCTGCCTCTGGGGGGGCCTCAGATTCAAGGTTGCGTAGGGCCTCAACTCACCCTCAAGAGATGTAACGACCCTGACTCCAGTACTTAAAATACATATGGTTTGCAAATAAAATTAGGTTAGTAATAAGCATCCACGTTGAAACCCCGTTTAGGGTCTTTTCAGCCTCCCCTCCCCCTTCTGTACTAATAGCTTGGGCCGTTGCAATGTCTTTGGCTAAGGCTAGTGAGAGTTAATAAATTTTGGATGCGCTTTTCTTCTATTAAAAAAAAAAAAACCGCAAAAAAAACCCCTTTTTTCATACAACGCCTCAACAATCATTACTCACAACATGAGCCATCAGTGACTCTTCAATGCTATTATTTATCTAATAATCTATATTTTCATTTATTTATTTAGCCATTTAGTCTTCATGCTTTCAAGTTTCAAAGAAACGCAATCGCTCGGCGCGAGACTAACTTGCGTTGGCCGCGTATAATAATGACTGCAGACAGTTCAAACTGTCTCCTTCCATCCCGCCATTGATTTCGTGGACCAATGGGAGATCGCCGGCTCTATTCAACCCAAAGACATTATAGAAGAAGACTGGCCCCTAGCGGCGAGATTTGAAGCCGGTTACTGTCGCAGCAAAGACATTATAGAAGAAGACTGGCCCCTAGCGGCGAGATTTGAAGCCGGTTACTGTCGCAGGCTGGGGCCAAGGTCCATAGGACCTTGGCTGGGGCTTCCCCGCTCGGGGGTATGAACCAAATTAACATTGCGTCTTATGGAGCTGATACATAAAACTGTTTCAAAAGAATGTTAATTACTGTTAGTTTTCAAAAGTACGCTAATATGATATGCAGCTTATGCCAAAGTTGAGATTGACGAATTTAAACGAATGTTTCGGTCAATTTATCCGCTAGATATTTTCGATTGAAAGTACGGCAAAGAGGTTATGGGCGCTAAAGTAAACAATGACTGACCGATCGTTAACTTCGATTATTAAAGAAAGGACGTTTTAAATTGATCCAAATTTTCGGTTTAAATGTATGGTTTACAATAATGTACAACATATGTGAGACTCGACACGGTTATTCGCAAGAATAATTGACTAAAATAGGTTTGAAGAGCGAAGCTCCATAAGAGCTAATGTTAATTTGGTTCATACCCCCGCGCGGGGAAGTGCCCTGCCCATCGGCCCGACTCAAGACCGGCTTCACTTTTCCCCCGTGCAAAGAGATAGCAGGGGCCAGTCTTCTTCTATAATGTCTTTGATTCAACCAGAGATTATGAAATTAGACCGTGGACTTCACGCCGCGCTGTCTGATTGGCTGGCGATCATTCGTCTCTTATCTTTTATCAGTGTCAGTAGTGTATTGTATCTGTGTGTATCAGCGGTTGATAACAAACGAAAAACACAGTTGACAGAAAAACATTACGAGGCCATCCTGAATGTTTTCTGTGACGAGGAGCCGACTCTAAATATTCCACCATCGCGCCGCTGTGAGACGAAAATAATAAAATAAATCAACAGACTGTTATCATTGAAGTCTTAGTAACCTTAGTTCTTTATTTATGTTCCGAAATTGTGTGCTCAAATTGTTTGCCTGCGTTGTATTTCAAGCAGGAAATTCGTCCTTTCCTCGGATCTCACATCTAACCTACAAATTTATTTGCTGTATGGAAATGAGTGTTTTTTTGTTGTTCGAAACTCCTGCTCGCAGTTTTATTAATGGTGTTAAAGTTGTAAGGTCAGTGTCTAGAATGTCTCATGTTTGTCCCCTCAGGGTAGCAGGATTTTATGCCAACCTTTAGAGTCATGATGGTAACCTGAACATTGTTAATATGTCTGACAACAACTCTGAATCGCCCAAGATCAAAAAAAAGCAGTTCAGTAAGCTGTGTAATTTACTAATGGCCAAGAAGAAGAAAATCGGCTGCTCTCACGTTAGTTCAGACGAGACTGTCGGAAGCCATTTGAATCAAGATAACCTCACCAACTATCCCAACCGCGACAGCTCTCCTCATTCAAAAAATGGAGAGCTGTCATCGGACTCAATACCATCCAAAATGAGTGTTGACTCTAATATCAGTTTGTGTTGTGCAACAACTGAACCATCTCAAACTTCACCTAAACTTAAAACCAAATGTTCTGATACCGATGATAATTCTGTATATCACAAAGGCGTTGACCAGTACGAAACCAAGAGTAGGAACCGTATTCATCGTAGGTCATTCAGTCTGGGTAAACAAATCGACTCCAAGATGATCCCGAACAAAACCTTCCAGTCTGATGATGTAGCACTCACCGTTGGCTCCTCTCCTGTATCACCGTTGCACAGCGTTGCAAGTCAACCTTGTTTACCTCGAAAACTACTCGGATCTAGGTCTTCCATCGAAAACATTCTATTGACATCAAATTCATCCTCGGATTCTCCCAGGAGTAGGGATCCGGTGGATCGTCGCAAGGGGAAGGGTAAGAAAACCCGCCCTTCATCCATTGCTGTTATACCGAAGGACGATGAAAACGCAGATACTGCTAGCAATGCATCAACTGAAAGTCTAGTCAAGAAATCCTTACTTGCGGCGCATGTTTTGAATCTTGTTCCTGCTGTCAAAGTCAAAGAAAGGTAAGCGAGAGAAATCACACATGTATCAGCCATCTATCTATTTAAGATCAAAGACATTAAAGAAGAAGACTGGTCATTGCTAGAGGTCGTTTCAGAAGTGTTTGCCACTGAAAGCTCTTTGTTTACATGCTCAGTAGGCCGGTTCAGCGCCTACTGCTCAGGCAAGACGCTGGCGCGGGGGGTTGGCGGGGAACAGACTCTCGAACTTCGGTCGGCGCAGCGCACAGTAATACGTCTGTCCGCGCATGGAAACAAAGAGCTAGCAGCGGCCAACACTTCTGAAACTAGCTCTATCTCATAATAAGGAAGAAAAGTGAAACCGGTCATGGCACGGGCTGATGGGCAAGGCACTTCTCTCCTCAGGGGTATGAACCAATTTAACATTAGCTCTCATGAAGCGTCACTCTTCAAACCTATTTTGACGGAATAATATAGTGTCGAGTCTCATATATATTGTACAGCAAGTAAAATCTACATTTAGATGTACCAACTGTACTGACTGTTCTGCAAAAAAATGCTCTCATCTGTAACGTTTTCTCAACCAGTGGAGTCGTCGATGATTTTAAAAAACTTGCGGATATTTTAATAATTCAACGGAGATTGCACCGATTAAGAAAAGATTATACAAATCAGAGTATTTTCGTGCAGTATAGTCATACCCTGAACTGAACTGTTTAATCTTTTCTCAACTGGTGGGATCATCTGTGAATTGAAAAATACTATTGATTAAACACAAAACGGCAGCTCTGATTCAACGCAACCCGCATTACACAAAGCCCGAACGTCTCTCAAATTTGAAAGAACATTGAACAGGATGGAAAGATTGCATCGGTTTTACGTGTAACATGATTAACGTTGAATTGTTGCCATAGGACGTGAGCCTCTGCTTGTACGTTTCAATTTCCCGAGTTACTTTATCGGTTGATATGTTATTGGCTTTCTCTCATCAAGCATTCCTAATATTTTTCAGGAACTATCTTCATGGCCGTGTCTCAATAAATTCATTACTCGGTCCTGTCGAGTTGGACAAAGCACTTTTAAATCGAGAAATTCGATTGTACATTGGTACCTGGAACATGAATGGAGAGGTAGGTTCTCTTTCCATATCTCATGAATAACCCTTTCCTTCCGTAGTCTTAAATAACTGAAGGAAGTTCTGTTAAGATGATTCCAGGGTCGATTAGTTCGAACTGTGGTCACAGTGTCACGCTGCTTGAATAGTCAACAGTTTTTGGCTAAAATTGATGAATTTATGCTGCAAGTACAAAGAAGAATATCAGCATGCACCTACAAACATACTTGAAGAAGATACTTACCCTGAAAGTTTCAAGCGAAAAAAATTAAAGATAAAGCCAGAAATTATAAAATTTTAAAATTCCCATAAGCCTCAATGAGTGCGAGTGAGGTAGATAGACATATTATCACTCACATACACTCTAATGTAATTCTCCCATAATACTCAGGTAATTTAGTCGAATATTGGAGAAATAATTGAAAATTATTAGGTTTTTAAGGTAATTGAGAAAAATTCTGTAAATCTAGAGGTTGGCAAGGCCTGCCAGGCTTCCTTAATACGTACTTAGTAGGTTGATCCATGAATCTCTTTTAAAAATAAAATTGTTCTCATCGGATTTGAAAATTTAAGTTAATAAGCGAATTTTATCATGAGGTTTGGGTGAAGATTTTCACCCTAACGAACAGCTGTGCATTCTATTATCTCATCCAAACTGTTTGTTTGGCAACGATGAATAATAGTGATGCTGTACCTGTTCCGCAAGGTGGAGGCAAAAAAATTAACTCAGCGGTGAGAGACAACATTAAACAATGCTCCTGATCGGCTAGAAATGGTTTTGTTGACCTTTGCATTCGGTGTCCCGTAACAAGTTCCAAACCTTAAATATTTACACGTACCTTAAAGTAAAAATCAACCTACTACTGTACTATGATGGAAAAATCCTTAAGTCGCAATCTTCTCATTTTCAGGCACCCCCAGCAGAGCTGAACGAAATGTTTTTACCTGAGTTCATCACACATTTACCTGATATTGTAGTCATAGGAACGCAAGAAAGCTACCCGGAGCGTTTCGAATGGGAAGTAGGCGTTCAAGAAACGATTGGTCCGTCGCATGTTTTGTTAGATTCAACGGCTCTCGGTACTCTTCATCTTGCGATCTATATTCGCCGTGAACTTATCTGGTTTGTCTCCCGTAAGTGTTAAATTTTGGATATAAATCGAGGAAATGTTGAGAAAAAGATATTACTGCAAACTTATAACTGACGGATTATAGCTGAAGCTAGCCCTTACGGCTAGAATTGTATTGCATGCTCAAGGTACTTATATTTTACAGGTATGCTCGACTCGCTTCCCGCGTCATCTTCAGTGGCGCGCAGTTCAAAAAGCATTCCATGATGACCGACAAAAGAAGAAAACATTGTATACTCTTTCCAGGAAACATCGGGCTATTTTCTGCTTTTCTAGAGAGGGAAGCCCAATGTTTTCTGGAAAGAGTATACAATGTTTTCTTCTTTTGTCGGCCATCTTAGAATGCTTTTTGAACTGTGCGCCACTGAAGATGATGGGGGAAGCGAGTCTAGCATACCTGTTAAATATAAGTACCTTGTTGCATGCTCACCTGGCTCTGCTTCTATTTTAATTCAAGCAACCGGGTTTAAAACCGGTTTAAAAAATGTGGCCTTTGGAATTGCCTCTTATTCTTCCTTGACTTTCTTTATTTCAGTTCCTGAAGATTCAAGCATCAGTGTTCGTCCAGGAACTGCTTTTAGGACAAAAGGAGCAGTTGCCATCTGTTTTTCATTGTTCGGAACCTCTTTCCTTTTCATCACCTCTCATTTAACTGCTCATGTCGAGAAAGTCAAAGAACGGATCTCGGATGTCAAGCGCATCATTAAATCTTTAGAACTGCCGAAAAATCTACCCTGCAAGCACAAAAACAAAGGTGTGTATTAATCCTCATTTTTGGGGATTACGCTGAATGAAATTCTTACAGCACCTTCCGTATTTACTGTCAGGGTTTTGAGCAGCGGCGGCTCGTGCTATTTGGCGACACTGTCTTTGCTAAATTTGAATGTATGTTTAACAATCAATGGGTCTGTTGCAAACTTTTGCTACAGCGACAACAAGTGTAAAATCCGATGTAAAATCGCCTGGAAAGTCCATTGGTGGCATTATAAAGTCATGAAATACAATATTAAACTCACAAGAGGCGTTTATTGAAATCCAAGATGGCGGCAAAATATCGAGGAATCTTAAGGTGATTCTATGGCAAACTCCCGAAAATTTTAATCCGATAGATGGCGTCACTTGTCGCTGGCTCCGAAAAGAGCCGTTTTTTGACGGTTTTCGGCTGTTTTCTCTGAACACACGAATAAGAGACGAAAAATTGGAATGTCAGCACCTGCTTAATTTTTTGCTTGATTTTTTGAGCCATAAATGGGCCAAATTGGTTCTAAAATAAAGGTGAAAGTATGCAAAGAAAAAAGCCTGTGTAATTTGGAGTTGTATCAGTAAAGATTACAGGTGAAACAGAAACCTGTAATCTTTACTGATACAACTCCAAATAACACGTGATTTTTTCTTTGCATACTTTCGCCTTTATTTTAGAACCAATTTGGCCCGTTTATGGCTCAAAAAATCAAGCAAAAAATTAAGCAGGTGCTGACATTCCGATTTTTCGTCTCTTATTCGTCTGTTCAGAGAAATCAGCCGAAAACCGTCAAAAAACGGCTATTTTCGGAGCCAGCGACAAGTAACGCCATCTATTGGATTAAAATTTTCGGGAGTTTGCCATAGAATCACCTTAATGTATGCACCGTGATCATCCAAGGATTGCCAACTTTGACAACCTCACTGGAGGTTTAGGTTATGTGTTTGTTTACGTTGTGATTGGTTGTGATGGATATTGTGAGGTTGGCTATCCTTGAATGTTCGTGGTGCATGCATACAGATTGCTCGATATTTTGCCGCCATCTTGGATTTCATTAAACGCCTCTTGTGAGTTTATTATTGCATTTCATGGCTTTCTGATGCCACCATTGGACTTTTCAGGCAATTTTACATTAGATTACACACTCTATAGCGCTGTAGCAAAAGTTTGCAACAGACCCATTGCTGGTGAAGCGCTGCTTCACTTTCGAATCGATTGTTTTACATACAATCAATTTCAGGGATGACATTGTTGCCAAATTGCACGAGCCGCCTCTGGTTTTGAGTTTTTCCTTCACAGAAAAACATGCTCTAAGCAAAAGAAATTGCTGATTTCTATAACATTAATATAAAAGTGCCCGGCAAAAAATTCAATGCCCAAAAAAAGTCCCAAGAAAGTCCTCACAATGTCCTTATTATAATCATTTTTAAACGCCATTTGGCAAAACATTGAACGTCCCATGGACAACCAAACCAGAGTGAATGCAATCTCTATACCCATCTAAGTCATGGGACATTTTAGGGACTTTTGGAATTAAAGCCTCGAAGAATGTTAAGGGGTTATTGGAAATGGTGAGTGACCGAAAAATGTCCCCAAGTAATTCTAGAATTTACAATTATTTGAGGACATTCTTTGGACATTCACCATTTCCAATAACCCCTTAACATTCTTCGAGGCTTTAATTTGAAAAGTCCCCTTAACGTCCCATGACTTAGATGGGTATAGAGATTGCATTCACTCTGTCTTGATCCTATGAGACGTTCAATGTTTTGCCAAACAGCATTTAAAAACAATTATAATAGAGACATTGTGAGGACTCACTTGGGACTTTTTTCGGACTTTGAATTTTTTGCCGGGTGAGATGAATAAGTTGAAGTATGATAAATTAAAAATACATATTGTGGTTTTCTAGCAGTTCCTGCTGCTTATCAGTAGTTTCAAAGAATTCGGGGGGGGGGGGGGGGGGACAACCTGCTAGGAGCCCACAGTTTGAAAACTGCCGGCGAGTAGCATCTTTCCTTGATTTAGGTCATCTTGAAGTTGTGAAATCAAGCAAATTAAAATGATGTCTGACCATTCGCTCCATTTATTTTTATTTTTTTATTTAATAAGAGAGTGAATTGTTGATAGTGAATCATAGAGAGTAGAGATACATAGAGAGTTGAGGGAGAAGAGATGAAGGAAGAGTTACACAGTTGCATAGAGAGAATATAAATATATATATTAAAAAAAAAAAAAAAAAAAAAATCCAAGTTACATAAATGGATAGAGAAACAAAGCAGAAACAGCGATTGGAGTAATATACATGAGAAAAGAGAGAGAAAAAATATATGTAGAGCACTTTACCTCCTTGAGTGCTTCAAGTACTTCCTTCCCAATTTGAAATTCCCTGGCAGGTCGCCGTTACTCTCCTCTTTCCTATCCTTTGTTTTGAGAATACTTTGATTGTCTTTCCTACCCCTTCTTTTTTTATGCAGTCCAGTCATTCGCTGTGAAATATCAGCATAACGAACCATGTGTTTGGGCGGCCGGACTTTCCTACTACCACTACTACTACTCATTTTTTTTTTTCAGATGTTACCCAAAATTTTGATTACGTCTTCTGGTGTGGTGATTTAAACTTCAGAATAACGCAGGCGAGGGACACTGTCATGCAATGGATTCGAAAACAAAGTTTTCCTTTATCATCGCCTTCCAAGTCCCCATTGGCCGATCAACTCACCAAAAATATTATTGATGGTATGTGACTTTTTCAATTCGCCGTATCTCTCTTCTTTTCCCATCCTTATTTGAGAATACACTAGTTGTCTTTTCTCCCTCCTCTCTTCAACCAGTCCAGTCGTTCGCTGTGAAATATCAGCAAAACGAAACGTTTGGACAGCTAGACTGAATTACTCCTACTACTTGCTATGTTTTTTACGCGGAAAATGAACGAAACAATAACCATTAGGGAGAAAAAAGAACACTTCGAAAATACCTTAAAATAATGATGATGACAGAGAAGGTGATCAACGAGGGCTAGCCCATGATGCTGATGATCGTTGAATGGCAGAATTGGAAGTGATGATAATACGAAGGATCCAGAAGAAAGAGTGTAGCAATTTATGATCGAAAGACATAGAAACTATTGAGGATGGAAAAAAGGACCGTTTAAACTGAGCATAGATATAGAGACAAAAATGAGTGACTTCTTTTCTGAGGAAAAAAGATGTGTAAGTTTTATAAAATGATATGGACAACATTTTTTTATAATATTTCTGGAAATGTTTTAGCAAAATGGTCTCTCATATGTTCCAGGAAGCATTGAAAAAACATTTTGAAAATGTTTTAGAAATATGGTGAGGATTTTTCGGCTAGATTTTAAAAGTATTTTTAAAATATTTGTTTCATATCTTGACCCTGTGTTTATAGCTTGTTGCTACACGCCACTGTTACTTCCCTCAAATTGGTCTAAAAGCTCAAGTAAAATGGCTCTACTTACTCTTAAAGGCTTATATTTTTTTAGGTTTAAGTGGTGTTTACAAGTTATTTGATTTTTAATGGCTAATTTAATGAAGACAAAGTGGGTCGGTTTTGTGTTTTTCATTGATGAAGCCCTTTTTTTTGGGTTAAATTATGGAATATTTAGATGTGTGCCGGACCTAGTTCTGTTTTCTCCTTATAATATATTATAAGGCTACTAAAAATGGGTAACAAACTTAAAAATAGTCACTGAACTATGTCCGACTTGAACTTAAATAATAACTTTTCTGATTTCGTGAAAATTAACAACTTGAATGAATTCTATGAATATACGTGCAATGTTGCTATTATTGCACGTACATTCATAGAACTCATTCAAGTTGTCCTTTTCACGAAATCAGAAAAGTAAATATTTAAGTACGAGTCGCACATAGTTCGGTGACTATTTTTAAGTATCTTACCCGTTTATAGTATCCTAATAACACATCTAAAGGAGAAAACTGAACTATGTCTGGCTCAAATCTAAATATTCTATAATTTAACGAAAAATAGGGCTTTTTCTAAGAAAACCACAAAATCGACTCACTCTGAGGTGGTACAATACGCTGATTATGTTCCAATAACCCATAAACACTGCTAAAACCTACAAATGTGCGCTTTCAAGAGTGAATAGAGCCATTTTACTTGAATTTTTTAACCAACTTGAATGTTGACCATTTTTGGGGCCAAAAACCGGCTTTATTAGCACTTCCTCCTTGTTGAAGCCATTTCATCATTGATTTTTCTTAGAAGGAGAAAGGTTTGCATTTCGATCTAAAATTCCTTGGAAACATTATGACCCAAAAAAGTCAGCAGGTAAAACGATTTTTCTCAATTTGATTTAATTAAGTCTCCCTTTATCTTTTTAAGGAACCATTTTTCAAGGATTCGAGGAAGGACCAATTACTTTTGCTCCCACTTTTAAATACGATCCAGGGACTCAGAATTTTGATACCTCCGCCAAACAGCGCGTTCCATCTTACACCGACCGTATTTTGTACAAATCGAGAAAAATGACCGGTAGTCTGCATAGTTTTAGTAGTAAGTAACTTGCTTGTCAACTCAAATTTTCAAATTTTGGAAGCATCTTTCTGTCCTCAAATATTTCTCACATCCGTTGACTTACCTTGTCAATCATTGTGACTAGTATCAAAAGGTTTATTGATGAAGAATAAAAAAAAAAAACTGTTTCAGGATAGTTTGTCAAATTTTGCTGATTCACAACTGAAATGTCTAAAACTTCATTGACCTTTTACTTCATAATAAAACCTCTTCATAGCAGAAAACCAATCTAAATGGATATTTTTTCCGGTCCCATGGATTTACTTTAGTAAATCAATTTAAATTAACCTGCTTCCAGCAGAACCAGTCAATTTAAAGAAGAAGAGTGCCGTTTGAGCCTTGAAATGTCCCACGGTTATTTTATTTTAATTTAATTGTTTTAGCTTTGATCCTGTTTCATTCCTTCTTTCATATTCAGTCAATTTAAATTAGCCTGCTCCTAGCGGAATCTGTCCAACTCAGAATTTGAAAGGTTGTTTGGCAAATTAAATGGAAGAACTTTGCAAAAACAGGGGAAAAAATAGAGATACTATTAAAACTTGATGCATTTTTCAAGTGATTCCTATTTTAAAGTTTAAAAGTTTGATCTTTTTAATGCATAATAATAACATAAATAAAAATAATATGTACTGCATTTATGTATGTATTTATTTATGTAACTACTGGGAGATTCCTATCTAATTTGAGACTACCTTCTGTGTGCTTACTCTTGGTTGAGTGTGTTTCATCTAGCATTCCGATTTAAAAAAAACTACTTTTCTCAAATGGGGCTCATGCTAATTTTTGCTGTAAGAGATTGAATAGTTAATTTCAAAGTAAAATCCTCCTCAATCTGTTGTGAAAACCTCCTAAAATAACAATGGTAGCACTAAAAAGTTCCGAAATCCACTCCTAAACTCAATGAACGCTTTTATTTGCGCAAGCGTGATGGTGGCATAGGGCAGTAACAATGGGAGATTCCTATCTTAATTTCATCACTCTCTTTATGCTGACAAGGATGATTCACAGAGTAATTATTCATCAGAGTAATGATCCACATCCGATGAATGGTACTGTGACACCTAGTGACACTGGTGTCACATGAAAATCGTCTCTTATTGGTCACTTCTTGATGGAGTTACAGTATTGTTAGATGGAAATCTCTCATTATTACAGCCCTCAGCCACCATTACGCTCGCGTAAATAAAAGTGTTTATTGAGTTTAGGATTGGATTTCGGAACTTTTTAGTGCTACCATTGTTATTTTAGGAGGTTTTCACAGCAGAATTGACTATTAAATCGCTTATGGCAAAAGAGTGCAACAGCCCCATTTAAGATTTTTTCTGGATTTTACTTTGGAATTAACTATTCAATCTCTTATAGCAAAAGTTTATGATAAATATCTATCTCTCTTTCTATCATTCTATGCACTGTACATTTAGTTAAAAATGTATGCTTGTAAAACTGGACCTGTACTATAGCTCTGGTTTCAGAGCTCCATGTATCAACTGCCAAAATAAATAAAATAAATAAATAAAATCAAAGTTAGCAAGAGCCCCATTTGGGTAAAGCCCTTTTTTATAAATCGGAACGATAGATGAAACTCACTCAACCAAGAGTAAGGAAGAGAAACAGGTTCTTTTGTGTTCCATGGTGTTTCATGCGTACAAAAATTAGCCTATTTTGACTTATTTTTATGGTACCCTTTTCAGGTGGATTAATGTTAATGGACAAAATAGAGTGCTTAGCTTACTCTTCTGTGCCTTCCATTTGTACCTCTGATCACAAACCGGTTTGGGGTCTCTATAAATGTTCCATTCGTCCCGGTATTGACACGTAAGTGTTAAAAAATTCTTTATTTATTTACTTATTTATTTATTTATTTATTTATTTATTTAAAGTAGCAAACGGGCAACTGCCCAATACAAAAAATAATACAGAAACAGAAAAGAACAAAATCCAAGATTTTCAAATCCATTTTAAATTTTGACCATTTTTGGGGCTTAAAACCGGCCTTATTGGCACTCTTCCATTGATCTGAGGACTCACTAACGTTATGGACCAAAAATTATGTAGGACTGACTGCGCTTTTGAACAAAAAAAATTGGATGAGCTGTCTGGCCACCTAACTGGCCAAGTCCTACCATGCTCGACTAATCAGAGCTGCCGATTTGTGTAGATTTAATCACATTTTGAAATTCACCGAAGATTCCACCGGTTGAGAAAATATTACAGATCAGAGTATTTTCGTGCATTACAATCATGTACTGAATGAACTATGTAATCTTTTCTCAACAGGTGGAATCATTGGTGAATTTAAAAATGTCATTAAATCCACGCAAATGGGTAGCTCTGTGATTAATAGCATTACTCAGAGATGGTCTTTACTATCAGTTTAACGAAAAAGTAAAGGATGAACTTTTGAATCATAACCAATTGGTTTTCTTTCTATTGCAGTATTCCCCTGGCAGCAGGTCTTTTCAATCGAGATGTTTACTTAGAGGCAGTAAAGCGCAGAGCTACAGCGATCAGCAAATGTGACGGATCGTCGACAGTTTGTTCGATACAGTGATACCTATCTACATTTTTGTGGTAATTTGTTCTGCTTTTATTCGGCGACAATCTCCTTTTATTTGTTATTATTTCCCTCACCCGTTTCTCTTAGAAATTGACCCCCCTCATGCATTCCTTAGTATCCGTCCATGTTGGAGTAGTTATTATTTTTTTTCTCTTATTTTGTTACTTGTTAATTATTTAGATGTAAAAATGATCGAAACGATCATTGCAACAGCGGGAAAAATGAGAAATAGGTATTTCTTTTCTTTTTCCCTTTCATGATTGTACAAGTTCAACTTGACACAGTCAAAATCAAGCAATAAGAAAATTTGAAAAATTTTCTAAGATGCTCAAAAGCTGTCTTTTTTTTTTTTTGTCCGCAACGATTTTGTGAACTTGTACTGCGACTTCATTGTGAAATGTGCTTACCAAGTCATATGGTTTCAGACGATCAGTAAAATTCATTCGTGAATTCAGAGTTACTTTGTATTACTCGCCTCTGTTTAGGGGAGCTCTGGAATTCTCCGAGGAGCTTCATTGGTTACCTGGTGAAGCCCCAAGTCGTCCTTTCATTCTCTGATTTCGTTTCTGATGTACCAGTGCACTTTATCGGTGCATTCTTGATTCCGATAAAATTCATCAGAATTCTTTCCCGATGTATCCTTGGATTGAGTCCTTCAATGAAGCCGGTAAAAACTAACCTTGTAGAGGATAACAACTTATTTCTGTGAGTTCATACGAGTGTTTTGGATGTTATTTAAAAAATAACAGACATTTTTATTTTTTAGCATGAACATGCTGCGCCTACGATCTATTTTATGACCTAATTTATGGTAATTTTTTTCTTGTCTTGATCATATCTTTGACCTTTTGAAAAGGAGTATGATGGCAGAAAAGTCAAAGAATGTCTAATCTGTATGATTTGGTTCGTTAATTTCGATCTTATTTTCAGGGTGTCTACTGTCAGGGAAAATTAGGGAATTTGACTCTAAAACTGGGACATTACAGTGTCCCTTTCATAAATTGCTTAATTTCACAGCTCAGTCGGTTTCCATCCACCAAAATTAAAATCAGAGTGTCTACTGTCAGAAAAAAACCAGAAAAACTGGAAAAGGTCAGGAAAATTAGTGAATTGTTAGGAAAGTCAGTTGAAAAACCGGAAAGTTTTAGTGTTCTCTCGCTTGCTGGTTATTCTCTCGGCGTCTCAGCGTTTTTATGACTCCCTGATAGAGAATCCATGTCTGAGAAATTTCCTCGCTTTTGAAACCATATTTTAATTTCTTTTTTTAAAATTTTAGGCAATTTTGTAATTCTCTTGTTCCTCAAAAAATCAGCAAACTAGTCTTCAACTGCGCGGAAAAACTGAAGAAATGTTACGGAAATACAAAAGTAAAAGTCAAGAAAAGTCTGGATTTGTCAGGGAAAGTTATAGTTTGCTAGACACCCTGATTTTTTTGCCGATTGATTTGTTTTGTTTTTCCCTTTCATTATTTCCTACTTTTGATTTACCTAATCATGTTTCTATTCCTAGTAGGGCTGTTTGAACCTTTGAAGGCTCAAACCGGTTTTAACCTTAGCACCAGTTCAGGTTCAGTTTGTACCTGACAAAAAGGTTTAAACTTTTTTTTTTTCTTTTCAGTTTTTTTTAAAATGTAAATTTTGGTTCTACTCTTGATTTTCAGTAAAAAAAAAAAAAAAAAAAAAAAAAAAAAAAAAATGGCGAAAATGTTTTAATGGGTGTCTTGTGCCCACCAACCAAGGAGATATGGCAATAGAGAGGATTCATGGGACGTGATGTAAAAACTTCAAGGACGCAGTCTTGATGGAAATCTCTTATGGATATTTTACACTAGCTCGGTTTGTTTGCTTTGTATTTTTTAACCTTCAAAAGAAAATTGTAACAAATTCACTTGAAATTGGTTTTAAACGAAAGTGCATGTGTATGAGAGTGGCTATTTGGACACAGAAATTGATGTAACCGTTTCTTTTTGAAGGATTTGCATAATCAAGAAACATTTTTATTTTGCATGACAAAAAGAAGCAAAACTTCCTCACCTGGATAGTTGTATCTGAACTCTGTGTCCAGATAGCCACTCTACAACACTTGCAATTTCATGTAAAACCAATTTCCACCGGATTTATTACAATTTTAATTTAAGGTTGAAAAATATGAGGCAAACTAACCATAATCAGATCGCCCATGTTGTCACACTTTGGGATAGGACTTATAACACGCATCAGCCCATGGGCGGATACAGACAATTGTCTTTCTCTCTCTCCTTCCATTTGAACTTATGTGTTAGAAAAGGACAGCAGATGGGGCCATCACGTGACTTTGGCCCCCTCTTCTGTCCTTTTCTAACGCACTTTTCAAATGGTAGGAGAGAGAGAGATAGACAATTCCCTTTATCCGCCCATGCATCAGCTTCTCTATTGCTATAGATACCTTGTTGCTACCAACATTTTAAACCATAACCTCGAAAATTTCCGAAATCACGGCCAATTATCGATTTATCAACATTTCCGGTTTTTTTTTAAAATAAAAGTCAGGTATCGTATGAAGTCCTAAAATTTTAATAAAATTTGGCATGCTTGTTTATCCAGGCTGATTGAATGCCTTCAAAATTGGAACTCAGCATCGTTAAAATATTTTAAATTGCAGCAATTTTAATGCGATAAGGGAAGTATCAAAGTTTTGATTGTTCGATAGTTTTGAAGTTTTCAGTATGAGATAATTTTTACCAAACTATGGATAGAAATTTCTCCCTTTTTTTAAAGCCAAAGGTTCAGGCCACCCTTAAGGCTAGGTTTGAGTTCGGTTCAAAGTCAAAAATTAAGGTTCACTCAGCCCTAATATGGCTCTTGGAAACTTTTGCTGTGAGCGAATGTATGGTCCAATCTAATGTAAGAACCAGGGAAAATCACAAAAATCACACCAAGAAAGTCTAAAATTCAGTAATAAACTCACATTAGTGCAATAACAACAAGTTCGTAATGGCGGCTCAATGCAGGTATCATGAGAGATTCCTGTCTAATTTGTCACTTTCTCTACGGAAACACAGAGATTTGTCTCAATTTAGATAGGAATCTCTCATGATACCTGCGTCTCTCCGCCATTATGCCTGATTCTGAGAGTGAATTTTGTGATTTTTTTACTGTACTCATCATCATTTTGACAGGTTTCCATGCAAGAATCAACTCTTCAATCCCCTGTAGCAAAAGTTTGCAAGAGCTCCATTATTAGCATAAGTTCTTGTTCACCAGTTTTTATATTATTTTTTTGTTCACTCTTTGTTTTCCTCATTCTTCAGTGTTTTTATATTCTCAGTCACTTTAATTTTTTTATGCTATCATTCTTGAGCGTATCAACTCCCAACAGGAAAAGTATCACTACTGCCATCTTTGATAAAATTGAGTTAAAAGCGGATTCCTTCCAGTTCAGATGCTCCTCAAAGAGGGAAACGTTATAACTTTTTTTTTATTTATTTCAAACAAACAGGCAGAGCTAAATATAAAATTACAAGTAAAGTGAGAACAAAAGAAAGACAGTGTCAGATTCCTAAAAATGAATTAACATTACATAAAAAATAATTTAAGTAGACGGAAATAGACAAATTAATGTAATAAATGTAAGAAAATTTAACTGAAAAGAATCATAGTTTGCTAACGAAGAGATGCAATCAGGCTAGTTAAAATATAGGAACTTACTGAGGGAAACGGTTTTAAATGATACAGAATTGCAAGAAAAAGACATCAACGTCATTTATCTTTTCAGCGGTAGCGAAGAGACAGTTTATGATGTGTCTATGACCCCAGACATCATTAATACAGCTAATCTAAAAGGTGGAGGAGAGGCCTACTGATTTTTTTTTTTTTTTTTTTTCTCCTCAACCTATCTTTACTCTTTCAAATGTCATATTTTGTCAAATACAGGGATCAGATGTAAACAGGGGATCTCCAGTATGCCACTAATGCTGTACCAAAGGAGATCCATATCTAATTAGAGATGTTCCTCTGTATGTTTCTATAGAGAGAGAGAGAGAGAGAGAGAGAGAGAGACGAATTAGATAGGAATCACGTATTATACCAGCATAGCTCTGCCATAGTTCCTCTTAAATAGCGGAGCTACGTAGCTGATACTTTCCCCGTCAGTTGTTGATAATTCCCGAAGTCAAAACTTATTGTTCCTCAAAAATTTTTTGAAAGTTCCCCAAACCCTGTGATTCACTGACAAGACAAGGAAAATACGTTGAATTCATACAGTACTATTCAAACTTTAATCAAGCTGAAATTTCTTAACTGCCGAAGGTGACATAACCAGTATCTAATTTATTTCAGTGTTTCTCAAACTCAAATTGTTCCTCTGAGCTATTTTCGAAGGTGTAAAATACATCGTCGCCTGAAGGTTGCAAAAATTTTTCAGTTTCCTTGTTAAAATTTCCGTTACGGAAATATCTCTTAAGAAATTTCTCCGAACCAGCTTTTTTGTGGAATCGCAGTGCTTTCATATCAATAAATGGCTTACCAGTGGCGGCTTGTGCAATGTGGCAACAATTATTTTCCTCCATTCGAATCTATGTACAATAATTAAATGCTGATGAAGCATTGTTTCTCTGTCAAATCAATTGTTTTTCATGGAATCAAATGAAGATAAAACATTGTTACCAAATTGCTCGAGCCGCCACTGTGGCTTACTAATACCGCAGAATATTACAATCAGAATAGAAACTTTGGTTCATTTTAAAGCATTATTTTCTGCTCCGTCATCTTGAGAAGTTCCAAACTATTCTTATTCAAAGCAATGCAAAAGTCACTTGAAAAGTCACCGAAAGAGACCGAAAAAATGTTACCATTGGCTCTTATGGGAGTTCCCATTTTGACTGTATTATTCTGTGCTAACATTATTTACTGGTGCTGAATCCTGTATGAAATAGTAAATGCAATGACTAAGTCTCTTTGAGGGCTCTCAGAAGTAGATCTCCATCGATTTAAGTTTGTGATAAAACTATTTCCTTTTTTTTTATTTTTCCAAATTTAACAATTAAGTAACCGTGATCAGTAAACAGTTTCGTTGGAATGGTTGATGTGTTTCAACGGAACGCTCGAACTGTGTTGGCTAACTGTAGTAAAAAAATGTAGCATTCCATCGTGTTTCGTTTAATCCTTCACTGCATGAGATTTTTTTTTCAACCAAAAATGGATTTTTTAGTTCACTAGGTGGTCAAATACAAGAGGAATGTAGCATAAAAAATAATTAGTCAGTTTTTCGGTAAAAATTATCATTTTTCTATTTTTACTCGTTTTTTGCACGTGTTACAACACCGAAGACCACCAACACCAAAAGACAAATGGATTTTTTTTTTTTCAAAACTTTAAAAAACCAATAATTTTTTACTTTAATTGAATTTTCAAAAAGCAAATGCCAAAAGCTTAGTAAAAATAATGAAATAGGGATTGAATTGGATTTGGGGGCAAATGCCCCCCCCTGCCATTATTTCTATTATTAAATGCATTATAATGAGTGCTGGTAGTCTTTCGAAAAATGTTTTAGCCCGTTTTTATTTATGTTTTCTTATAATGTGACACTGGTGATACAATTTGAAATAAGTCAAAATATACAATACATTGTCTGATATAGGGCTTTTTACATCATATGACACCAATGTCAAACTATGCAGTGAAGGGTTAAAAAAATTAGCCTAATTTCTTCATGAATAATTCTTGGGATGATATTTTATTTTTTATCTTTATTTTACAATTTAGTACATTATGCCTCTAATTCAGGGCTCGTACAAGTCAAACAAGCAAACAAACAACCAAAATTAATTTGAACAATCTAGATCATCCACATGGTAGAATGCCCTCTGCAGGACAAAATCTCTCTTGATTCTTTGGAATCTGCCGCCTCCTGTTCTGCGTAAAACTTTACTTTTCATCGACCTAATTTTTTTAATTTGTGAAAAATTATGAAACAGGCTACTTGCGGTTACTCACACAGTTGTACTTGGACTGTCTATTTAGGGCGGTTGGCTTGTTCTGTTCTGTTCTGTTTTGTTGGACCACTTGAATAGCCCAGGGCCAGGGAGCTGATTCTTCTCTTTTAAACAAGACGATACGAGATAGCGGAAATCGACCAATTCTATTGGCTTGAACGGTGTCACGTGACAGATTTCAAGTCATTCAAAGGACAGAGGAGTAATTTTTTTTGAAATGAACAACTCGAATGACTTCAAAATTGTCATGTGACGCCGTTTAAATCGATTGGAGTGGTTGATTCACGCTATCTTGTCTCGTCTCGTCCAAAAGAGTAGGATCAGCTCCCTGGTTCATCTTTTTGTACCGCTGTATTATGGTCCGAGATTGAAGAAAAGTGGCCAGAAGTCGGTGAAAAAACAGTCATTAAAAATCATTGTTTTTGACCATTTTTAATCTCAACTTAAAACAATCCAGTGATGTTTATAGATTTAAATTACTTGTTTAAAATGTTCTCTGTGATGTAAATTGGTCTTGAAAGTCTATAAATGATAAATTTATTACAAATATACTTTCTGAATTTTGGCCATTTTTCGACACTCTCAGATTATAATGTACTGTGCAAAAATGTTGCGTTTCACTTTGTTCCATCAAGTTTTCGTGGAAAAAAAAATAAATAAAACTGTTGGTAATTTGTCTGTTGTCAATTGTTTGCCCTCTGTTGACAGAATATAAGACCAAACACTGAAGATTTGCCTACTTAAACGAATAGTTATTAGTCAATGCATACTTTTGAATAGATTTAAGGTACTTAAGCCAACTTATCTAAGTCAATTTTACTATAAAACTTCATGGTGCTAATTGTTGGCTCATTTTTATTTTTTATTCTTTGTAATTTTAAAAACTTCATAAGGTTTGAAACCTAGTTTGGGAGATGTTCTTAGTCATGTAGTGCTTAGATTTTTAAGCACAGTGCTTACATTTTAAAGCTCAGTGTTTAGATTTTAAAGCACACTAAGTCACAGTTACCGAACCATATGTTGAATCATATGAATCAGATGTTCTTAGTCATTTAGTGGTTAGATTTTTAAGCACAGTGCTTAAACTTTAATGCTCCGTGTTTAGATTTTAAAGCACACTAAGTCAAAGTTACCGAATCATATGTTGAATCTTAAGAATAAGCTGTTCTTAGTCATTTAGTGCTTGGATTTTTAAGCACAGTGCTTAAATTTTAAAGCTAAGTGTTTAGATTTTAAAGCCCACAGTTACCGAATCATACTGAGGGTCTTTGCCCGGTCATCTTACCAACGGGATTTCCAGGAACCCTATTCAAATAATCATTGAATTTCCTCTTTTGCTGCGCAAGCACATGTGTACTTATCCAGTTTTTAATGAGTCCACTAGAGATTCTAAACGAAACAATGCATCAATTAATGCATAGATCCTCATTGCAGAGTTATATTTTTTTTTCTGGCAATTGGGCGCTTGCTATCTTTTGCTCTTTGTGCGGGCTTGGGATGTTAATTCTTGCAAGGAAACCAGCAGAAATGATGATGAGAATACCAAAGAATCACAAAATGGGGCTATTGCACACTTTTGCTATAAGCGATTTAATAGTCGATTATGGCGTAAAAACCTCAAAAAATAACGATGACAGCACTAAAAACTTCCAAAATCCACTCCTAAACTCAATAAACGCAGTTATTTGCGCGAGCGTAATGGTGGCCGAAGGCACTAACAATGGGAGATTCCTATCTTAATTTCGTCACTCTTTCTATGCTGACAAGGATGATTCACAGAGTAATTAGTCATTAGTCATCAGAGTGATGATCCACATCCGATGAATGGTACCGCAACACCAAGTGACACCGGTGTCAAATGAAAGTAGTCTCTTATTGGTCACTTCTTGATGGAGTTTCAGAATTGTTAGATGGGAATCTCCCATTGTTAGTGCCTCCGGCCACCATTACGCTCCCGCAAATAACTGCGTTTATTGAGTTTAGGAGTGGATTTTGGAAGTTTTTAGTGCCGCCATCGTTATTTTTTGAGGTTTTTACGCCATAATCGACTAGTAAATCGCTTATAGCAAAAGTGTGCAATAGCCCCATTCACTCATAGACTCTCAAACTGTCTTTGAAGTGTAAGGCTTAGTAGAGGAGCTACGTAGGTACCATGAGAGATTCCTATCTAATTTGAGATTTTCCTCTGTGTGTTTCTATGGAAAGAGAGAGACGAATTAGATAGATACCTGCATGGCTCTGACCAACAACCGTCATGCATCGTCTTTTATTCTGTCAAGGGGGATTTCTGTCTATAATTTGTCACAGATTTCTATTGATACACCTTGAGGAAAATCTCTCATTGTACCTCCATAGCCTTGTCATGATGCCTTAACCCTTTACTGCATGATTTTTTTTTTCAATAAAATATTTTTTTTTTTTCAGTACAATCTTGATCCTTGAGACAGGGAAAAATAGTGAAACAATTCTTTCCATTATATTTCTATGGTAAAGAGCCTGAATATTAATTTTTCCAATTATGGCCTTCCCCGCATTTAGGTATCCATGCAACTGAAAATAAAGTTTTCAGGCTAAAAAAAAAAATTAAAGTAGTAAAAAATAAGTTAGTAAGTTTCAATAGTTGTTTTTTTTGTATATGGTACCCCTGCGTTACTCCCAAACATAACAATGAAAATCGGAAAATCTCTATCAGATTTTCAGTAAGCTATTTTCAACCACTCTGCACGTTCTCTATCCTGTGCTGCGCGCTCTAGGACAAAATCGACAACTCTTACTCGTTTAGTATCTGTTCCACATGTGACCCACCATGCAGCGACAGTACAACTCAAGTCTCCTACTTTTAGATAAGGCTTCAAAGTAATTGTTCCAGATCTGAGCTCATCTGCAGTTAAGGGTTAATCATTTCAGGGATAGTGGGACACATGTTGCCCCATTTAATTTAACATGGGATTCAATGGGGTTTAAAGGGAAATTTTGCAAAAATATGAGTGACCTATCAAATTTCTTAGAAAATTGTCTTCTTTTGATAGGTTTGATAAAATCTCAAGAAAACTCAAACCCCTAAATAAGTGCATGAAAGGGTTAAACTTTAAAGTCATTTCGTTTGCCTGTGAGTGAATTCTGTAATTTTTGCTGGATTTTACTCAAGATTAAACTATTTAATCTCGTTTCGCAGAAGGTGGCAAGAACCCTATTCCATTTCTCATTTTTACAAATTATTTTTTCCTAATTTTTACCCTCACATTTTCCATACCACCATAAAAAATGTCAGTGTGATTTACTTTTTGTTAAATTATGTTTTACACTAGCAAGCAGGTTCAAAATACTACTGTCTCAGTTTTCCGATTCACTGCGTTTTTCTCAAAATTCTCCTCAATCTTTCAAATTTCAAGGAAAGTTAATGAATTGAACAAACCACCAACTTCCTCTTCTCAAATTCAAATTTCTGAATTGTTCCATTTTCCAAGTTTTAGTCTATCACCGATTCTGTGACAAAATTTTCTTGGAAAACTGAAATTTTTTCTCATGTTTATGATGATCCACGCACTGTGAGATTAGTTATGTTTTCCAATTTATATCCGTGTTTGCAAGTCATAATTTTGTTTTATATATTACTCTTTCATTTTTTATTGTTACTTGCAACTCAAATGGTTGTAGGGGAATTTTATTTTCTGTCCAACGCTTGTATTAGCTGAATCGTTTAGTCAAAGACTATGTATCAAAAGACAAATTTCAAGGCTCGGCAGGAGGTATATGTAACCCTTTTGAGTTTTGCACCCCTTGTGAAGAACAGAGTGCAATGTTCGCATTCATGGAATTTAAAAAAAAAAGTATTTTCACCACAAAAAATACTTAGTTAATTCACTCAACTAAGACCTAAGGTGATACCAGGCAAAACTAATTAGTAATCATTTTAGAATAAAGGTATTTAAAACTCCTTGGGTTTTGTTTCCAAGCCAAATTTGTGCTTTCAAATAAATATATTTTTGAGTTTCTCGAAAGATTACTGGTCAACCTGACTTCCATACCTGTATTCCCAGGTGTGTTTTCTGCTCGAGTAAGATTTTCTTTTGATAAACAACAAGCTTTTCTTGTCTCTCTCAACGCCCAAAATTAAATCAAATTCAGTACCCTAAGGCATTTGTAACTGTATTTTTGTTTCACATGTGTCACCAACGAGCCTGTTAATTTTTTTGGCTCTTCTTTTTTTTTTTTTTTTTTTTTAATTATTATTATTTTCGATGAGAAATATTGTCAATAAAATTAGCATCTTTTTAGTGTTCTTTTATAAATTTGTTTCAAAATTTTTGTTTAATAACGATGTGTTGGTAAAACTAATGATGGAATTTTCTCACAAATATTTTATCTGTCGTCAACTTTCTTTTTTTTTTAATTTGTAAGCTCAAAACAAGTTTTATTACTTGTACTATCGGTGTATTAAAGATTGATTTTCACGAGCTAAGTTTTGCCTTCAGGGTTCCGGTTTGGTCATAGTCCTCACACCTTGCAAGCGAGGGGCCAGTTGGGGTGGGGTTGGAGAGTCGTTGCTGCAGATCAATTTCTCAATCACATGCATAACTGCGGCAGTGGTCACTTAGAGTCCCTTGATAGAAATATTGTACAGGGTATACCAGACCACCCAGACAGGGTATTTTTCGTGAAAACTACTGAACCAAATGATTTGAAACAAAGGTTAGATAGGAAGCCCCCGAAAGTCCCTTTGGCGGGTATGGGGGGAAGGGGGGGGAGTTAAACCAATAGGGCTCTTGCAAACGTTTGCTGTGAGCAAACGATTAGTCCAATATGATGTAAAAACCAGCAAAAATCACGAAAATCACACTGAGGAAGTCTGAAATTTAGTAATGAACTCACGTAACTGCTGTAACGGCAAGTTTGTAATGGCGGCTCAACGCAGGTATCATGGGAGATTCCTGTCTATTATGTCACTTTCTCTACGTAAGCACAGAGAGATGTCTCAATTTAGATAGGAATCTCCCATGATACCTGCTACAACTCTCTGACATTAAGCCCGATTCTGAGAGTGAATTTTGTAACTTTTTAGTGTACTCATCATCATTTTCACAGGTTTTTATGCAAGAATCAACTCTTCAATCCCCTGTAGGAAAAGTTTGCGAGAACCCCATTGCTCAAGTTTCAAAGCAAAACTGAGCCCGTAAAAATCTTAAAATCTTAATCTTTAAATCTTAATCTTTAATTCGTCGATAGTACTATGACTTTCAAAAGAAATTTCCCTGGTCAAAATTTTTATTGTTAAATTTTTCTGTTATTTTCTACAAAATGTTTGATTTTTATGACTTAACTTACAAGGGGAATACTGCTTAGTTCATAAATACTTGAGAGCAGCAAAATAGTTTAAAAATTGCAAGATTTAAAAGAGTCAAAATTTCGACCAAGGTACTTTCTTTTGAAGGCCATTGTACTTTTATCATTTTATTCTATTTTCCTTCTCTGTTAGCACAACTGCACTCTTGTGAAACTTTTTCCTGATTTTCCAATATTCTTTTTTTTTTCCTCTTTCTTTTTTCACTGCTTTGTATTCTCAAATGACTGACAGCATTGTCAATCTTGGTATTGTTTATGTTTTTTTTAAAAACATGGAAGTCGCAGTTGGAGCAATGTTTGTGGGATCTTTGTGCCAGATTTTGTTTAATTCAAATCAGTCTGAACTTTGTTTGGTGACCAATATTTTGCTGTGAAAGATTTTTATCTAAGTATACCCAACAGTTTTGCCATCAAATGCGCGGCTTTTTGGCAATAATCTGTGGGATATGCTTGAAAGTTTCTTGTTTACTTTGATGTAAAGCAAGCAATCAGTATACCTGCTACCATACTTCTAGTACGAACTTTGATCTCAAACACGCACACATATGTGTGCAGGTTTTAAGCCGTTAATCCACTGATGACAAAAAAAAAATTCATATTTTTCAAGCCCCATCCCTCCCAAAAGCAGCCTCTGTACTCGGCATAAAATGTGAGTATTTTTGGTTTTAAAACCATTTTAGAAGACCCTTGCTTGCATCAGAAAAATCTTGCAAAACTGCTTGAGAACCAGGTTCTATGGAATATTCAAGGTGGCCAGATGGAGGAAAGGGTCCAGAAAAGTGCTCTGAAGATCGTTCATTTTCGATTCTTTGAACAACTCGAGTTTTTCGGTCTTATAGTCCTTAAACAATTTGTCTAGCTGGGTCTAGATTCTGACCAATTGAGTCGTTCCGTAAAACAAGTTTTATTAGATTAAATAAATTGAATGAACGACTCATCTTGACAGAAAGTCCTGAGAGTCAATCAATTATTTTGAAGGAGCGATTCCTCCGAGCACTAGTCCAGAAGTATTTTTGAAAAATTGAGCTGTCGGAGAAAATTTCACTAACCTAAAATTAAGAAAAAAAACTAATAATAGGCATTTGAAACGACTGTCAAACTAATAGTGCACCAAATGACTCCATTAAAATGATCAATTACTTTTAATGGTTGTCTGAAGATTTCCAAATTTCCATTGTCGCTCGGACTGAGGTTTTTACTACTTAACCACCTATAATAACCGGTCGTTCTTATATTAATTTAAGGCACTTTGCTCAAATTAAAAGAGGCAACTCTAATTATCAGTTGATTGAAATATGAACATTTTCTGTGTGTAGTATCAGAAACCTTTAAAATTACAAGCATCGAACATAGATGAGTATGGAATGTAAGTTTAAATTTGAATTTTATTGAAACTCGTAATTAGGAAGTTTTGCAACTCTAAGCGTTGGTTCTGAAATTTTTCCGGGGCAAATAACTAAAACTTTTTCTGTCCGAAAAAATCCATGGCGTGGCGCTAGATTTTCAGCCTTGAAAAGAGATATACTCTTGAATTGGCGAGTGTGATGATTGTTAATATGTTTTTAGCAATAATTTTTAAGTTTCCTTCTCTGAAAAATTTAGTCTCACTTAACCAAAAAGAGTATATTTTTGTATTTTAATGTTTCAAATTTATATTTTTTAGTAAATCCTCTAGTCAGAGTGTTATAATTTCCTTCCTCATCCTGCAAACAAATTCAGTCGTTAACATGAACCAATGAAGAGAGGTGTTTTTCTTTTTGGCCTAAAAGCTATTTGTTTATTTTTTGTCCTGATAAACACTATCTCTGTTCAAGGAAATTTTAGCTGATGCATAGACTTTTAAAATTTAGTGAATGGCCAATTTTTCTTTCTGTCGACTGTACATTTATCAAAAAGTTAGTTATAGTGCAAAGTTCCTCTTTTCAAACAATGTTTTGGCACATTGCCCTCCAATATCAAAATATGTTTGTAATCGTATTTGAAATAATTGCAACTGATGCATTGAATTTTACGTACAGAAAAATGAAATCAAAGATGATGTAAAAAGTCATTTGCCAAAAAAATTTATGTTTCTTATTGTTTTAGTTGGGTATTTTTTTTTTATTTTTTTTTTTCACCTGTGTGCAGTAGCACAACCAGTAATTTCAAAATTTTATATTTTCAAAGATGCAATCTTTCATCTAGCTGTTGGAATAATTCAAGCGTGTGAGATTTTACCACAAAATACTAGACGAAAGGTATTTATTGAAAAGGTAAATAGTTCCATGCACATATAATCTTCCTGTTTGTCTTTCAGTGTACTTTCCAAAGGAAATGTAAGGTATATTTCATTTATTGACTGGATTCTGTAGCCTCAGTAACTTTTTTGTTATTTACTGTACCTAGTATGTACTTACTCCTACAATCTTTTTCAGGGATGTTTGAATGGTCGTATTCGGTCGAGTGGTCGATTTGAAACAGGTACTAAACAATTTTTCCACAGCCAATGGATTATGTGTAATCCAAATTCATACCTAACCAAAGTAAAATCAAGGTTAAAAATAGAGAGCTTCAACTTATTAACCGGGATTAGAATGGGGCTGTTTAATACTTTTGCTTTAAGCGATATATTAGTTGATTCTATGGTGAAAACCTTCAAAAATAATGATGGTAGCACTAAAAACTTCCGAAATCTACTCCTAAACTCAATAAATGCTTTTATCTGCATGAGCGAAATGGTGGCTTAGGGCAGTAATAAATGGAGATTCCCATCTAACAATACTGTAACTCTATCATGAAATGACCAATAAAGACGACTTTCATTTAACACCGGTGTCACTAGATGTCACGGTACCATTCATCGGATGTGGATCACTACTCTGATGACTAATTGCTCCTCCTCAGCTTAGAAAGAGTGACAAAATTTAGATAGTAATATCCGATTATTACTATCCTATGCCACCATTACGCTTGTGCAAATTAAAGCATTTATTGAGCTTAGGAGTGGATTTCGGAAGTTTTTATTGCTGCCATCGTATTGTTTTGAGGTTTTTTCACCAGAATCGACTATTAAATCGCTTAAACTAATCAAAAACACTTCCTCATCCCTCTCATTCACAAGTTACAACGCATTCAAATGTATTTCCAACTAAGATTAAAAAATCAAACAAATTATTCTCGTACAATCTGCTGTGTACTTTGAGTTTTTTTAAATCTCATAACATCCCTTGTAATCCATTGGACACTGTGAGCAAAAGGGTTAATGGACAATTGACGCAGAGACAATATGTAATAGAGACCACGCACTATCTATTTTGCCCATGTCAAAATAGGGTGGCAACATTTTTTTTTTTTTATTTTCAGGTCTCAACAAAACAACGTCCAAATAGATCATATGTTGACTGGTAAGCAAAGATGTTGAGGTCAGTTGCCTAATGAGAGCAAAGCACTGGATTCACTTTCATCTGTCAACGTATGGTCCATGTTGGATGGTGCTTCCTATTTTATTCTGTTGAGTCTCCAAAAGAAAAGTTAGTCACTACGCGATTGGCTTGTGGGTGGTCTCTTAATATATACTGTCTCTAAAATTGAGAAGTGTAAAACCTTTCAAGGGGTCTCTCCACCTGCAAATTTAAAAGTGCAAATAAATTGATGGAGCCAATGAGCTGCTCTGAAGTCGAAAGGTCGAGTCTGATGTATAGAGGACAAAGAAGCCCATTGGCTCAAGCAGTCAATTCACGCTTTTAAATTTGCAGGTAAAGATACCCCTCTAAACATGCCTGACAAAGATTATCCTATTTAACAAAGCTCCATGAAAGTCAAAGAAGGAGCCTACTCACTAAATGAATTATCCATGTAGACAATTTTTCTTGCATTCTTCTCTCGTGCCTAACTAAATTTTTTCTTTGACTGTTTTTGTGTGAAAGGCCACCCTTCCTTCTAGCTTCAAATTTATGTACCTCTATATTCTAAAATTATTCAAAATTAGGTCAAAATATAATATGTTGTTGATTAAAGTTTAAAAATCAAGATGTAAAGTTGTATCATTAAGTATTATTTTTTCAAAATCTAGAATAAAGTATTTTTCACGCAAAAGAAATTCACTTGGACTCATCTCTCTTCAACTCAACTTAGTTTTTTTTTACTTATTCTTTTATTTATTTATTTATTTATTTATTTTATTTATTTATTTTTTTTTTTTTTTACAGGACATGAAACAAGCTAACTGACTGTGTAAGTGTTTGTTTTTTATCAAACATGAAAAATGGAAATGCAGGGATAAAAGTGTCGTCTCCTTGAATTTTTGATTCAAGAACTTTTGATGGTTCATAGAGGCTCAATTAGATAAATAGGAAAAACTGCTGATTAATCAGAAAATACTGCTGAAAATTGGTGAGAGAATTTTTGAATATTCTTTACCAACAATCTAAAGGGGAGATTTGTATATAAATAAAAAAACAAAAAACAGAACAAAAAGTAATAATATATTCTCAACTGTGTAGCAAAAAGAAAAGGACACCTGATTTTCAATAACTACTTGGAACGACTCGGTAGAGTTCGAAACCACCTCTAAAATTGCAATCTGCATCTCTAGTGGCACGAAACCTCGACAATTCTTAAGACCAGTACTTCATCGTTCAATTCTCATCTCAGATGCTCTTACGCGGTCAGAAATTGATTCCATTGATTACTCTTTGAATTGTTGCAAATCCAAGCTCTGAACTTGCTCACCTCTCAAAAAAAGCTCGTAATTTAGCTTCCATTGCAATAGTGCCAACTGTAGTCTTTGAGATCAATTTCTGACTTTGTCAGAATAACTGTATTTGGTTTTTGAACGATGAAATACTGCTTTTGAGGCATTTTAAATGTTTTTCTGCTGCAAGGGATGCAAAGTTTATTTCATTTTATTTTATTTTATCTTAAGTTCGAAAGCCGTGGCTCAGGCTCCAGACTCCCGGTTAAAACTGAAGCGTGGCATCTTATGGGAATGATTCAAGTCAATTCCATTGTAACGCCACTATCTCAAAGCTTCAGCGGAAATTAGATGGAATTGAACCATTCTAGGGATCCCGATTCATCATGATAGAATCGATTCCGTGAATCAATCCGATTCTCCTCTGAGAGAATCGATCCGATTCAAAAATCGGCTCAAAAGAATCGATTCTTGAGAAAATCGATTCTTCCGATTCTTTTTTTGAGTGGCGCATTGAATCGTCACGTGACGATCTTCTGATTCGATATCGCTCGCTAGAATCGTCACGTGACGATGCGATTCCTTTGTTGTTGTTGTAGTTGACTTGTTGTTGTATTAGAATCGTCACGTGACGATCTTCCGAATCATCACGTGACGATGCGATTCTTTTGTTGTTGTTGTTTTAGTTGAATCGTCACGTGACGATGCGATTCTTGTGTTCTTATATTAGAATCGTCACGAGACGATTCTTTATTTACTCGATTCAGGCGATTCGCTTTCAAACAATTCAGTAGTTTGCGTATGTTTGTATTCAATTCTATTCTCCTTCACTCAAACTCGTTTTTCCCGATTCAATTACAGGATGTCTGGAATTTTCAGGGATATAACTGGAAGAAATTCTAGATTGCTTGGAAAAATAATCATGAATTCATGAATATTACATACTAAAATTTCGATTCCGATTCAGTGCCTAAAGAATCGATTCGATCCAAGAATCGGAGGGAAAGAATCGATTCGATTCTTTGTCAGAATCGGTCTCAAGGAATCGATTCTTCAAAGAATCGATTCGTGAATCGGGATCCCTAACCATTCTTATGGTAAAACGCTGCTTGCTTGACTCAATCGACTTTAAGTCGAGTCAAGATAGCGACACTGCATCAACTTTCGATAAACTTTCCCACACAAGACAACAAGCTGCTATCTGCTTATCTACAATACTTTAGGTAAATTTGAGGGACACTTAGGTCAATACCCCTCTGATTTAGCCTGGTGTTGATTGCTGTTGTTCAGTGAACTTACCGGGAATGGGCTGAAAGTGAAGAAGAGGGTATTCAATATTCACCATTCAACACCAGTGGCGCACCCAAGGGGAGGGCTATCGGGATAAAGCCCCCCCCCCCAAACCCAAAGTAAATTTCCGGGCTAGTCTATAACTAAGCCGCACTCTGAATTTTGAGATGCTGAAAAAATTTCTCAAGATGCTTTGACTTTTTAGCCCCCCCCCCCCCAAAAAAATAATCCTGGGTGCAATATTATTCAACATCATGCAAAATTAGAGAGCTGTAATCTGTTAACCCTTAACTGCAGATGAGCCCAGATCTGGAACAATTACTTTGAAGCCTTATCTAAAAGTAGGAGACTTGAGTTGTACTGTCGCTGCATGGTGGGTCACATGTGGAACAGATACTAAACGAGTAAGAATTGTTGATTTTGTCCTAGAGCGCGCAGCACAGGATAGAGAACGTGCAGAGTGGCTGAAAATAGCTTACTGAAAATCTGATAGAGATTTTCCGATTTTTATTGTTATGTTTGGGAGTAACGCAGGGGTACCATATACAAAAAAAAACAACTATTGAAACTTACTAACTTATTTTTTACTACTTTAATTTTTTTTTTTTAGCCTGAAAACTTTATTTTCAGTTGCATGGATACCTAAATGCGGGTAAGGCCATATTTGGAAAAATTAATATTTAGGCTCTTTACCATAGAAATATAATAGAAATAATTTGTTCACTATTTTTCCCTGTCTCAAGTATCAAAATTGTACTGAAAAAAAAGTATTTTATTGAAAAAAAAAAATCATGCAGTAAAGGGTTAAGTTGTTGAATTTGTAAGAATAAAGGGAGCCTCTAATACAGCCCTTTCATTATTTCAGTGCCCCCTATTGCAGTGCACTGTCTCTATTCGTCTCTGGTCTTGCTCGATTTTATTGCTTTTCAGGCTAAAGTGTTTCACCGTCCTTCAGAAAAGTTGAGAAATTAGAGGTTATAAAAGAAAGAGAGACGAAAAATTACAAACAAAAATTTACAATGATATATTCATGATTCATATTTTATAAATTTTTTCAAGACCACAGGTATCTTCAATTCTTCCATTCTGGCAAAAAATTGTTTCGGTTCTTGTTTCGTCACTTGATGAAGCAGCTTTCGCACAGCATCCCGAGTCAAGGTCGTCAGCGATGGAACTGATTTCAATGGCGCGGACGGATACTCGAGACTGAAGCAAGGAGAAATTTTCCATAAAAATAACGTGATAAGGATCTCAAAGTGTTGAACATTCAAACCGTGGTGATTGCATTTCTGATACTCACGCATACTTTCCAGAAGAAGGTACGGTTCGACAACAGATGACTTTTTCAATAAGAAAAAAATTATTTCCCAGGTTCCGATCATCAAAGCAAATTTGAAAACATCCGGAAGCTGCTTGGTAGCACTAATCTTACAACCGTAACTGCAATTTATTTCATGAAACGTTTCAAAACTATCCCCGCAATGGTCGACATCAACTCCTGCGTCTATTACTTTCTGAAGGATGCTTATTCTACCGCATTCAGACATACCAATACGAGAAATCAGCGCAGCGCACAAGGGAGTCAGAACTGGCGTTTGATCATCCCATTTATAATTAATATCGTAACCCGCTTCTAAAAAGGCATCTAGAAATAATGAATTCAGTCCTGCCTGCGTGATTTTCTTAACACATAGACTAAATGGTGAGACAAATAAAGGACTTTTGTTGGGGTCAACATAAGGACAAGTTTTGACCTCTATCGAATAGTCCGAGTTGAGAATTAGTTTTAAATTTTCCACACATTGAGCGTCGACCGCAAGACATGGCAAGCTTCGATAACAAGAGCGATTGGATCTAAAATGTTTCACACGAGTACGGGTGCAGTTATCTTCCACCACTTCCTTGCTAGTCGCATCTATCAAAAGTTGTAGAAGGAGTGGATTATCAGAATGAGCGGCTAAATGAATCGGAAGAACCCTATCATTGTCGTACAAGTTTGGATTGGCTCCATTGTCCAACAAGAATTTAGTGACTTCGTAAGATCTTGATTGAGTAGCTGACATTAACGGTGTTATCTGCCACACGTCTCTCGAATTGACATCGTTGTGGTGTCCGATTAAAAGAGCCACCAATGGGAGATTCTGCTGTCCGCATGCGATATCGAAAGGTGTACGCCCGTGTCTTTCTTTGATAGTCATTTTCGCACCGTTTTCAAGAAGTAAGCGGCAAATTTCAATCGATTCACTGGACACGGCTTCGTGTAATGGTGTGTACTCGTTAAAATCTTGGACATCAAGCAACACTCCGTGCGAAACAAGCGTTGAGGCAATTCTCAAATTACCAACCGCGCAAACGTAATGCAAAGGCGTGATACCTTCGTTGTTTGAAGTGTTTGGATCACAACCTGCATTCAATAACATTTGAACTCCCACCAAGTTATTGTTCTCGCAGGCTACCAGCAACGGGGTTTCGCCTTCGTAGGTTTTTTCATTGATAATATTTTTACCTTTGTTCAGAAGAAACAACAAACACTTCTTCCTAACCGGTGAAATGGCTGCAATGTGAAGACAAGTGTAACCTCTGTTATCAATAGCGCGCAGATCTCGCCCTTTAGCAATCAAGGTTTTCACTGCTTTCAGGTTGGCAGCTCTAACAGCTGCGTTTAAGTGAGGTTCATCCAAGGGAATTATTCTGTCGGCACACATGTTCTGAAAATAAACAAAAATAGGAGCTCTCATTAGTAAAAGTCACAATCAATTTTGAAAACCAGTTGATCAATTTTATTTGAAAAAAAAAAGATACAGACAAAATAATGCAAAATGCTGGCAGTGTGAGCATCCCCAAAAAGAGATTTGCCCAGGTTAGTCCATTTGATTACATTAATACACTAGAAAAGTAGAAAATACACTGGAAAAAAGAAACAAAGTAAGAACAAAGAGTTCAGGTAAACTCACGCTCATACTGTAAAACGATTTCGTTGAGTAGGACTCAACGCTTGAGCGGTAAAGGTTAAAAGGTGCTTTGAAATTAAATCGCGAAAGTCTCAAGCAAATTTTGATTTGATCTGAAGTAATGATAATTTAAAAATTCCCAAAGATTATTGATTGAACTCCACTTCAACTACTGAAATGAGCTCTAGCACCATCGATCTTGCTAGTACATAATAAGAAAGAACTACCTGAACCACAGCACATTTTTAATGCGTAACAAAGTGTACTCTAGTGGTCGCCACCCATTCTGATTGTGATATCTTTTGCTCCAAAACTAATTCAAAGACCAGTTTTGCCGCTTAAGGAACATTCAGCTCTACTACAGATAAAAATTGGAGCAGCTAAGGTGTTTTGTTGGTTTTCGTAGAAAAATTGCCCTTTGAATCTAAGATTCATTCGTGGTGACAGTGACAATGTACAAATTCTGCCTGAAAAAGTGTGATGTATTCCACGGCAATGACAATTTTTCCCTGTTTTTTTTTTCCTCTCCCTCGTACATAGTTATGATAGGAAATCACTACTATTTAACTTTTCATCTTTCAAAGATGGTCAAAAGCCCCTGGCAAGCCTGGCAACATACAATTCCTGTTATCGTGAAACTGCCCTTAACTACCCACTTGCCTCGTAGATGCTGTGGTTTTGTTATGATCTTAAATTCTACCTCGATCAAGCTCTGCTTTATCTCTGAAAAACTTCGAGATAGCATTATCAGTAAAACTAATATTGACTTGACAAAATCCAAATACTTAGCACAAACTCATGAGATATCAACATGTAAATAAGACTCAGGGCGGTAGAGGTAAGGTAGCTTGGATTTGATTGGTGATCAAAAGAGGAGCTTTACACAGGTAGGGGTGATTGGTACTCTAGAAACTATAAAATGTGCTTGGTGTTGTGCAATTAGAAAAAAAATAGTGTTGAAGGCTTCAATTACTTACTTACTTGTTTGATGAGGGTTCACGATCACGAAGCACTGAGATTACTTAGGGAGATATGAGTTGAGAATACTACGATGACACGGCCTAATTTGAAAATGACATGTCCTTCCATCACCTCTAATTAGGAAACGGTACTCGTTGGTGTCAGCTACAACGTGTAAATTGCAATGATAACTTACTGTTAACGCAAAAACGCAATTTCTTTCCTTATCAACACACGAATTTTCAAGTGAAGTGTCAATAGGCGATGTTTACTGTTTACAAACCAAACCCGAAATTCATCGTTAACCGTTCGCAACAGCAACCGTTTTGTTGTTTACAAACAAAGCCATGTTGCTGCGCCGAAATTTTTTCAAAACGTGAATCGTGATTTTTATTCTTGAGATATAATCAGTGAAAACCGTGGTCCGTGAGTCACTCGCCGCTGTTTACTGCGTTCACCTTAGCAACAATTATCAAGGTACCGAGACGTTAACATGATGATAGCTAAAATGTAAATTCCAAACTTACAATCATTTCCACTGTAATTTTGACATTACCATAAAGTTTTCAACTCTGTTCGTGATATGTCTGCTCCCCATGTTCCTGACAAATCTCGATCCAATGTGCAGGTCTTTGACTCTGAGTTTAGTCAAATCGATAGCGATAGCTTCGAAAATCGTCAAAGTCAACCCTCTCAACTCGATCATACAGCTGCTTTATTCCTTGACAAGTCTTGGATCCAATCAGTACCTTTTAAAGTAAGTTTGAAGTATTTCAGTCTTCTATCACTCATTTTCTGTTGCCGCTCAAATTCTGCTACACTCTTTAAGCAATCTTGTGATTGGTGAACACTAATCAAAAATTTGCTTGTTTTGTCGAGCTTTAGCCTGCCTTTATCAATTATTGTCATCATTTTCAGTGAGCTCTCTGCGAACAGGACAAGTTAATCGATACTGTGGAAGATGAAAACACAGTACCTACCTTTGATTTAACTCCTTTTGCATAGTATTTTATCGTAAATAACAATTTTCAATGCATGTTGTCTTTGAATTACGAAGGCACTTAGAGCAGATACATTGAGTTCCTATCTAGTTTTGACAAAGTAATGCATTTCCAAGCAACTTTTTTTCCATTGAAAACACATCAAATGCACTGGCGAGTGGTATAGGTTGTTTCAGAAGTGTTCGTCGTTGACAGCTCTTTGCTTACATGCGCAGTAGGCCGATTTAGCGCCTATTGCTCAGGCAGGGTTAGGGGTTGGCAGGGAACGCACGCCCGAAATTTTGGTCGGCGCAGCGCACGGAATTACGTTTATCTGCGCCTGTAAATAAAAAGCTGTCAGCGGCCAACACTTCTGAAACGAGCTCTACATCAGTGAAAAATTCAGACTTGCTTTAGTGCCTATTTTTTTCTGTTTTCTTGTTGTGAGTGGCAAACTTTTCAAAGATTGGAAGAAACACCAAATTTGAAGCAATTTCAATTTGAAGCAATGCCAGGATAGACAAGTTTTTCTACATTTCCCAAAATGGCAAATCACTTCATAGCAAATTGATTTGTTAAGTACTAGGAAAATTGTGTCATCAATTTTGAATTTGTTTTAGAAAATGGTGTATTGTAGAGCTCGTTTCATGGAATAAAGCCAATGACAGATCATGCGGCAAAGACATGTTTGCCTTCCTGCACTTGCGCTAAAATACAAACTCGTCTATGCGCAGTAAACGAACCCATCTATTATTGACCTTCTTTCGAGAAATGACATCTAATGATTTCAGCCCTAATTTTTTACCTTCCATGGAACAAAATTTGGATGAAAAATTTATTCAAACAGAAATTTTTTGCTTCTTTCATTTTCTTGTTCAATTTTCATTCATTTTTTTCATTTGTTCCAGGATAAATATAAATTTTTCGCACCAGTCGAATCAATCTCCAATGCCTACACTTTAACTGCAAATATGATAGGATTGCAAGATGCTCCGCCTGTTAAAAAACGGAACATTTCAAAGTCTAATGTTTTCGATGATGATGGTAATCTCCAGTACCCTCCAGCATGCACCACTAGAACCACTTCTAAGAAGAAGCTAGAAAAATACAAGCCGGGAGTAATTCCAATCATAGTGAGTAACTTATCCTCCTGTAGCAAACTGTGCAGTTTACTTCCATTTAGTTTAGCTCTGTAATAAATTTGATTCTTAAGGTGAATTCACTCTTAATAGTAAGTTAGCCCAGAAGCGCTCCGGGTCATGACTAGCCAGGACCACTTGGTTTTAATAGTCGAGTCAGGTGTAAAAACCTCCAAAAATAACGATGACAGCACTAAAAACCAGGGGTGCAGAATATTCACGATCACGAGATCCTAGGATCGCGTGAAAATTGTGGAAGCCCACTGAAAATTGTGGATGCTCTTCCAAGATTAAAAAAAAAAAAAAAAAAATGAAAATCATCTTGGGAAAAACCCCAAATTTTCAAGCTCCTTTCAATTTCTGATGGATTTTTGAGACTCATTTAACAAAAAGGTCGTAAATTTATTGTTGAAGTGCTTTGCAAAAAGGTCATCAATGTGGAAGCCGGGGGATCTCAGATTGCGGAAGCAATTCTGGTTTGTGTGTAAAATGTGGAGGAGAAGAACATTCTGCACCCCTGCTAAAAACTTCCGAAATCCACTCCTTAACTCAATAAACGCTTTTAATTGCGCAAGCGTAATGGTGGCTGAGGGCAGTAATAATGGAAGATTCCCATCTAACAATCCTGTAACTTCATCAAGAAGTGACCGATAAGAGACGACTTTCATTTGACACTGGTGTCACTAGGTATTGTGGTACTATTCATCGGAGGTGGATCACTACTCTGATGACTAATTACTCTGTGAATCATCCTTGTCAGCATAGAGAGAGTGACGAAATTAGGATAGGAATCTCCCATTATTACTACCCTCAGCCACCATTATGCTCGCGTAAGTTAAAGCGTTTATTGAGTTTAGGAGTGAATTTTGGAAGTTGTTATTGCTGTCATCGTTAATTTTGAGGATTTTACACTAGAATTGACTATTAAATCGCTTATAGCAGAATATGCAACAGCCCTATTATTTTGTTTGATATTTGTTTAGGATCTACTGACTGGAGAGTATGAAAAACAAAAGTATGATCAAGGAAAAGAACTTGAGTTGAGAAGGAAGAAGCGGATTATCAAGCAGCAATCCAATGCATTGTTGAAGCAGAAAGAAGAGGAGATAAAGTAAGGTATTTCAGAGAACGTAAGCTTCTTATTATTTTGTAAGATCAAAGATGGCCGACTTCTATTGTGTAACGGTCTAGGCAGCTTGCTGCCAACCCAGAAGTCTCGGGTTCAAACCTCGGAGGTGTCGGCAAGTTTTTTTCTCAGACTCTTGTCGGCATCCTGGTATTAGATGTTCTTATGAATCTTCTCATAGGTACACTGTGAGGGCTTTCAATGCCGAACATGGTGGAGGAGTGGGATTTATGAATATCGCTCATTAGAGGTGCATGTAGTCCACCACATGCACTTGCTTTGTGGCTAAAACTTTTAAGGGCTCGGGAATTGTTTCTGCAACAGGAGGCCTAAGGATAGCAGAGGTTAGCATAAGTAATACTGGTCACAGTAGATCTACGCAGGTCTTGGGTGTCATTGGACATGCCTTGTGGTTTCAATGCATTCTAGAAGTGAGAGTGTGGAGACCGTAGGCTATGCCCACCAGTCCCATAATAATCAATATCAATGATGTGCAGCTTGAGGTGATTCCAGGGCCGATTAGTTCAAACCGTGGACATCATGTTGCACTACTTCAAAAGTCTACAGTTTTTAACTAAAATTGATGAATTTAGACAAAAAGTACAAATTTGAAGAACGTCAGCACCTGCAAGCATATTTTCAGAAGATCCCCTAAAAATTTTAAGCTGAAACACTCAAAAATAAAGCTTGGATTTAGGTAACGCAAAAATTCCCATAAGCCTCAATGAGTGCGAGTGAGGCAGATAGAGGTAGTATCACTTGCACTCACGAAGCTTATAGCAAAATGAATTTCCGAAAGTATGGTTTTAATCCAATTTTGCTTGTTTTGAGCGTACAAAATCCATGAAAAAATTATGCATATACCGAAGATCTTGGATTTGGCGTTTGTTCTTTGTTTCCAATAAAAAATGCCAAAAACATGACATTTCCCGAAAGTGGCTAGTAATGCTATGAACTTCTTCTGTTGAGAGAAAACTTTGGATACCTCTAAAACCTCTGCCCCAAAAAATGAACCCATACTGCAGATGAGACATAACATATTTTCAAAATAATATAGTTTAGCCGTTTTGACTGAATTTCTGATAGCCCAAACAGATTTACGGAGTTTCTGAATATTTTAAGTTGTAAATGGCCTTAGGTGCTAAGGCACCTTCAAATAAACGTACTATACTACTGATACTACTAAATAACAAAATAAATTGATAAAGAACATTGTGCTGAATCAATTTTGTTGTTTTCATTTGCTGATTCAGGCAACTCCGAGAGCTTGAAGCAATTAATAAAGAAAATTGTGCTGAATTAATTTTGTTGTTTTCATTTGCTGATTCATGCAACTCCGAGAGCTTGAAGTAGTTAATACAGACAATTTTTCTGGATTAATCTTGTTGTTTTCATTTGCTGATTCAGGCAGCTCCGAGAGCTTGAAGCAGATCTGCCGATGGATGTGGATGAGCAGCGAATAATTCTCTGCACTCAAGTAAAAAATGAACAGAATTATTCTGTAAGTTGCAAAGACCTTGAAAAAATTCAAAATTATCTAATGCAGGTATGATTTATTCCTCATTAATCACTACTTTTCAATGGAAATCTAGCGGTTTTCGCAACCGTTTTGATACAACCAAGAATAATTAATGTATTGTTAGTACATTACTGTAATCCTTATTTTAGTGACCACCAGAGCAAGCAAATTGACCTATCAAATTCATATCTGCAAAAAAAAAAAAATTCTCAATATCTCCGCTTACGATTTTAGCAATGATTGTTAGATAGCAGCACTTGCACCTAGCCTACGCCGGGGTGATTTGAGCATGAGAGAGATTGTTTCACAAACAAACAAACAAAAAAACTTCTTCATCCACTTATATCATCTCTCAAACGAGCTATCGCTATTACTCTAACTGACGCATTCTGACAAAAGCGACCTTATCTTCAGCCGAACAAAAATTGAGATATTTGTACCACTTTGTAGGAGAGGTTACAACGGACAGTTCAAGATCATTAACTCACAAAAATTTAAAAAATAGATGGAATGAAGACTTTTTCAAGTTTTCAATGGAAGTAATGTGATTTTGAGAAAATTGGGATTGAGTTTCGGAAAGTGAATTGCCAACAGAGAAAAGTATCGATTCACATGCATTTTTACGGCCTTTTTCAGCCAAATTATGAACTGAAACTTTATTTTGTTTTTTTATTTATTTATTTTATTTTCATTTTTGGTACATAGTCAGCCAGAAAAACTGACTGGGTACAGGTCATTTTTAATTTGTTAAAGTTTACTTATAGCTTATCAGTTCATCCAGGCTGTAAAAAGCATGGGATAGTAGAAACAGCTCTAATGCATGAAAAAAACTACTCATTTCTCCATTTTTAAAATGAGTTTTCAAGGATTTAGGCAGAGCATTAAATACTTAGATTGCAGAAAAGGATGCATTGCTTTTTGATGATTCTAATCTGATCTTTGGATTGTTTATAACTTTGTGTAGTTACTCTTAAGGCTACTAGAGAGTGTTAGGTATCTAAACATGAAAACCATTAATTTTGACCCCAGTATGGCTACTAGAGAGTGTTTTACATCTAAACATGAAAACCAATAATTTTGACCCCGGCATCTTAATTTTGCTCTCCTGAAAATTTTGGTCCATGAAGATGAGGTCGGATTTGTCAGAACGCATCACAAATACATCTTTGCCGGAAGGGTTTTTTTTTCAAATTGATGTGAATGAAGAATCACAGTGTCAATATATCCTGAATATATATTCTGAATATATCCCAAATAAATATATATTTAATCCTTTAAATTTTTAATTTTCCAGGGACTGAGTGATGACTTTATCGAGCCATACCCGGAAACTCTGTTGGAGAAAGCTCAAACAAAAGTGATCAAGAGCTTTTATATGAAGTTAGTTCCTATATCGTCTGTATCAAACAATCCTTCACTGAATACAAAACATGTTATTAGAAAGTTGAAACAAAGGATGGATAAAAAGGACAATAATTTGTGAAAAAATATGAATGAAATAATCTTCCTCATTACTAGAGTTAGTCTGAAGTTCTTTAGAAAGCAAAGTGGTATGAAGAGTATTGTCATCTGCTTAGCAGGTTCTGATTGATTGTTAATTGTAGGCTATCACAGAGGCAAAAAGGAGTCAAAACCATTACACTATGATCTGAGATAGTTTATTGTATGACAGTAATGCATGAAAATACTATGATTCGTAATCTTTTCTCGACAGGTTTTTCTCTATTTCTCCTCTTCTTGATTTTTTGCGTATGTACTGCGAGTGTCACCTCTATGATAGTGTCACCCGGGGCAAACCGCCCCCTACGCCCCTGCCTTACTGAGCCACTGATTGTACAAAGAATAAGGCTGTACCGAAGGGGGAGCATGTGGGTTAGTCTTGTACCCTTGCCTTAGGCCTGCACTTCAGGGGCAGCAAAATCAGGGTGAACAAGCAAAAAAAAAAAGGGGGTCATCAAATTAAACATTTTTTTTTCAAAGGTGGCAAAATCAGGCTAAACAAGCAATGGAGATCTTGTTCACTTCTGGGATTTTGCTGCTCTGAAATGATTCTGGAAGTTTCCTGAAGTTTGGCCGTAAAATAAGTCATCAAATTCTTAAATCTGATGGGAGACGATTTGCAGAGGGCAGCAAAATTGCAATCTTGTCCCCTTCCTCCGTAAACTTTGTCACAGATCTGGTAAAGAATCATTCTAATGTCTCTTTTTTTTTTCTCAGGTACTCAAAATTAACAACAGAATTAGAGGCAGAATTAAGAGCTGAATATTACTTAACCATGCGAAAGTTCATTTTGGATTTTATTCTGCTCGACCCGAAAGAGTGGAAACGCCTCGGTATCGAAACGTATCCAATTGATTTTCCGAGTCTGGTCGTTCGCAGTCCGGTTCCATGGCACCAAAATACGGTTATAGCGAAACATCTCAACTCCCATAACTTATTTATTGGAATGCCTATTTTGAGGGAGATCAGAGACCTCTGGGATAGAGAGTGAGTATCTAATTTTTCTCATTTGTATAAAGTTTGAAAAAAAAGGGGAAAAAAAATTTAAAAAAAAAGTTCAGTTCCTATCATCTGACAAACCCAATTAAAGTCAAAAAAATTAAAAAAAAAATTAAAAAATTAAAGTTAAAGTCAATTTATATTTGTAATGAGGCACTTGCTAACTTTTGCTATTTTGTTATTGAATAGAGTAAAATCCATCGAAAATTATAATGAGCACATTAAAAAATTCCAAAATGTACTCACAGACTTGGAAAATTAATTTCAAGTTAAGGCGTGATGGCGGTGCCACGCAATTACCGTAGGAGACTATCTACTTTGAGGCTTTCTTCTGTGTGTTTCTGTAGAGAGAGTGACAAATTAGATAGGAATCTCCGATGATATCCGCATAGCTTTGCCATTTGTGCTCTTAGATGGTGGAGCTACGCAGGTGTCATGGGAGATTCTTGTCTAATAAATCACTCTCTCCATAAAAACACACAGAGGAAGGCCTTAAAGCAGATAAGAATTTCTCAGGATCTTTGCTTAGCTCTGCCATTAGAACTTAAACTTGAATGTCATTTTGTGAGTCTGTGAGTGAATTTTGTAATTTTTTAATGTATTTTCTGTAATTTTACTAATGGCTTGATAAATGGCTTTGCCAAAAAAAGTTCCAACTGTGATCTGAAACAAAAAATTGTCTATGAAAGCCCTATTCAGTGTCCACACAGAATATTTTCCGGCAATTAATTACAAGCAACTCGGAAGAAAACTTGCAATAAATCTTATATTGTTCATTGAAAATCGGAAAAAATACGTAATTTTGAAATCCTCGTTTAACCTCTTTGTTTTACTCTTGAGGTGCTTCCCAAAAGCAAATTGCCTTTACAAGTTAAGGCAATTAACTGCTTGAAAACCCTCCCGCCTCCGTGTGGCTGAAGCATAACATTCTTTATAGTAATATAATAAAAATAATATTCTCTTTATTCATTATTCACAACAAGAAAATGAACTTTGATTAGTGTCAAAATACAGTACATATAATGACTAAGTGTAAATTTAGAAACAGATATATCCCGTTATTAACTAAATGAATTCTAAATAGTCATGAGTCTAATTATAAATAGAGATATGAAATTAGATGAACTTAGTTGCTCTCTAAGTTGTATGGGCAAAGTTCAATCAAGTATAATTTCACCATGTTTTTGAAAGATTGAAATTTCGGGTTTTTTTTTCATAGCGTTGGGTAATTTGCTGAAATGATAGCGACATACACTATTAATGTTGACTTTTCTCCATTTTGAAACATTTAATTTACTGTCCAGAATTATTTCCTTTTTACGTCTTGTATTAGTATCTTTTTAGTCTGTATTTAGTTGGTATCAATTTCTTGAATGATTGTGAGGTGAGCAGAAACTTCTACAAAGAGACTAAACTTAGTAAAGTATCAAGTATATTTTTTGTTGCTTATCACCAACTTTACCAAGCTTTGCAAACTTTTCATGTCTCTAGTAAATTCAATTTTTGCACTTGCAGCCTCAATTGAAACAAATTCAATTGAAAATTGATCTGTTACTGATTTTTCATTTTATCAGATTTAAAAATCTTTTAATCATCTCCATTGACAAATTAAAGCTGGTTGGATTCCCTATGCTCCCGGAAACATTGGATAAGGTCACTGATGAAATGTGTGCAGAAGTCAGAAAACTTTTGATTGAAGTGTGAGTATACGTATACTTAATCAAATATTATTTGTTTTTTGTTTTTTGTTTTTTTTTTTTCAACTGAATTCTCACTGTTTGTTACAATAGTTATACTGGTTTTTAAAGTCTATAGCTTTTAAGGTGATTCTTCGGCATTTAGTGCCGATTTCTGCCACCAGAGCGCAACCGTTTGATTTATGTCAAATTAAAGGCCAAAAGTAATTTATATTTGAGGAAACGGAGTGTCAGTTACTAGATAATGATCTGAAGAACGTCTCTGCAAAATATCTTGTCAATAACTTCAAAATTAAGGCTGAAAGTACCAAAAAATGGAATATCGCAAATTGATTACAATGTCCTTTTTCTAGGTTTGACAATGTTTCCTCTTGAATTCCTCTATTGAGTAAAATGGGTTTTTTAGAAAGTACATATGCTTTGAGCTTTCCTAGAAATAGTGATAGGCTATCTCTGTATTTGGCTATGAGATCTTGTGGGAGCCTGTTAAAAACCTTGACGGCTCTGTATTTCAATATGTGTCTCTGTTCCCGATTGTTTTTTTAATGTATTTTTACGAAACAGTTTCTCGTTTTTATTTGCTTGTTGTCAATGCAATCATTAGGAGTAATTATATTGAGAGTTACTGGTCTTTTAATCACGGAGAACATTTATAGTGATAAGATGGTCATTATCTTATTTTTGATGAATAGCTCTTTACAAGGATCGTGATAGCACAAAATAATACAATCAGAACGGAAACTCCCATAAGAGCCAATGGAAGCAAGTTTGGAATTTAACGGCACCAATAGGCAACGCTGTGGTCCTATATCCCAACATGGCGGACGAGTGTGATTTGTGTTGAAACTAATTTATTTCTGTAAATTCTGGAAAGAAATCTTAATTTTCCGGCCTCACTTTTATTCTAATGGCATTTCAGAATGAAAATTTCGCGAATCATGTCCTATTTTTTTTTTCGCGCGCGCATCCAGATGTAAACATCCTATATCCCAACATGGCGGACGCGAAATGGAAAAAAAAAAAAAAAAAAATCTGATACAGTTTCCGTTCTGATTGTATTATTCTGTGGCGATAGTGCTTATTGTTCATAGTTCTCAATATTTTTCTCTGGGTGCGTAAGAGGCAATCGAGGTTAGATTGATGCTGAGAACTCGCAGTTCAGCAGACAACACACTATAATCATTCTCATAAAAATTCATAGGCTTCTTTATTGTGAAGGAAAGAAATCTCAACAATGGGTCTGTTGCAAACTTTTGCTACAACGATTAAAAGTGTTTAATATAATGTAAAATCACCTGAAAAGTCCATTGGTGGCTTCAGAAAGTCATAAAATGCAATAATAAACTCACAAGAGACGTTTAATGAAATCCAAGATGGTGGAGAAATATCAAGCAATATTTATGGATGCATCGTGAGCATCCAAGGATGGCCAACTTTGACAACCTCACTGCAGGTAGAGGTTATGTGTTTGTTTACGTTGTGATTGGTTGTGATCGATATTGTGAGGTTGGCTACCCTTTGATGTTCGTGGTGCATGCATACAAATTGTTCGATATTTCTGCACCATCTTGGATTTCATTAAACGCCTCCTGTGAGTTTATTATTGCATTTTATGACGTTCTGATGCCACCAATGGACTTTTCAGGCGATTTTACATTAGATTATACACTCTTAATCGTTGTACCAAAAGTTTGCAACAGACCCATTGAGGCCTTTTCTGGAAGAGGGGCCCGTTAAACAATGGGTGTGATCTTCCCGAGGATTGTACAGTGTGAGCTGATGGGGGTTTTTAGCTGAAGAGCATACTTGTTGTTTCATGGGCCCTTCTTCCGGAAAAGTCCTCAATTGATATTGCACAGACTCGAGTTTGTTCATCTCGCATAAGGTGGAAGGCGACCATACTACCGAGCCATAAGAAAAAAATAGGCAAAACTAATGAAATTTGTGAAGTTATTTATGAAATCTTATTCCAAATTTTCAGATGGTTACCGAAAGTCGCAGATTTATTTTTGAACTTGCGAGACACTTGGGCACCTATGGTTCCCAGATCAAGTGACGACTCGTTGAAGTTAGTCGAAAAGTTTTTCACTTGTGCACGTTCGATCATGTCTCGGCAGCTTAGAAATCTAATTATGAATTCACTCTATCATGTCCTAGATTATCTGCTTCTTTTCCGAGTAAGTATATCTCTCCGTATTTTTCACCGACAATCTAGATTTTACCGAGACCATTATGTGCTTGCAACGTTTTGGTTTTCCAAATTTTTTCTCCTAAATTTTCGAATGTTGGAAACTTCCCTTTTTAAATGTTTAATTTTTTTGCAATTCTCAATTTTTAAACTTTTACTTTCTCAGTGTAACCAGTGGCGTAGCCTTGACACCAAAATTTTTCCTAAAAAAAAGGTAATTTTTTGCGTTTTCAGACAAATTCGACAAAATTAGTATCTTTGGACCCCCCCTTGACAATTTTTGGACTCCGTACCCCCCCCCCTAGAAAAATTCCTGGCTACGCCACTGACTGTAACAAAGTTAGAAATTAAAAAATAAATTGAGATGGCGCAGCTATGTATCTGTTTGTGTGTATCCCGGCGTAACTTTTGAATCAATGGTCTTTATACATCCAAATTTTGCAGAGAAGTTAATTTTAACATTCCTCAGAGGGACGTTTTTGTTTTCTCGAAATTTTAAATTCGAAGCAAGTTTTGGAGGATGAAAGGTTTCCATTAAAATCAATAGAAAATTGGGTAAAAATTGGGAAATATTTGAGTATTTCTAATAAAGCTGTTGGAATTTTGATGAAAATTTACAGAACATTATGCTGCAACCAGCCTACTGTAAAATTAACATTTAAGGGAGAGTCTGGGGGTCTCCCTCAGAGTAATAAAGGGGGATCTGGGCGCTGGGGGGTCCCCCAGTATAATTTTGACGTGAGAAAGGGTTCCTTGTGTATTCCCTGCAGTTTATTCATTTTTTTTTTTTTTCGAATAGTCTTTGATAAGTTTTGATCTGTCCAGTTGTCCTTGTTTCCTTGTATATTTTATTTTATTTTATTTTATTTTTTTTTTATTTTACATAATTTGTACAGGGAGCCCTGGTTGACCAGGACTAAGGTATACATCCAATGGGTCTGTTGCATACTTTTGCTACAACAATATAGAGCCTAAATTCTTTTGTAAAATTCGGCAAAAATAATGATGAGCACATTAAAAACGTTAAAAATCCATTCAATAACTGAGGAAATCACTTCAATTTCAAACAGCCCGCGCTACACTAGACACTATTTGCACCGGTATACTACTACATAGACGGAACCACCGTGCATAAGTAAACAACATCGTAACTACAAAATGATGGAACTCCCTTCTAAATACAGGAACTATTGGCTGCACTTGCTGTCTGGTTTTTTCGGTTTATCAAAGATTACAAAATAATATAAGAAATGTACGCATCTGAACGAAACATTCCAATGTTTGTAAGTTCTGTTCATGCATGTTTACATAAATGAGATGGTTCCATCTATGTAGTTATAAGTCGGTAGTATAGTGTCTAGTGTAGTGGGGGTTGTTTGAAATGGGAGGTATTTTCTGAGTTAATGAGTGGATTTTGAAAGTTTTTCATGTGCGCATCGTTCTTTTCGCCGAATTTTACGTTCGACACAATGAGTTATATTGATGCAGCAAAAGTACGCAGCAGACCCATTACAATTTCAATTTTAATTTCAACAATTTAAGAGGTAAAACCGACTTCACTGAACAGGATAGGTTTAGGCTAGAACAGGTTTGTTGAATAGAATAGGTATATTAACAATTCAATTATGTACTTCTATCCTCCCTCCGACTTCCATCTGAATCCATAAATTCTCTTATAGAGTAATAAGGCCTGGTTTTTAGGAACTCTTTCAACCTATTCAAAAAGCGGCCAACCATATGGTTGTTATATGGTATATGGTATATGATATGGTATATGGTTGATAACATAAATGAATATCTTGCAGAAAGGGAATAAGATACCTAACAATGTGTATGAAGATATGATGTTCACTTTGAATCCAATGTTGATTGTAAAAGCAATCTCTGAAACTGGTCCAAATCCTCAAATTTTATTCGAGCCCTCTTTGACTTATCTCCAAGAGCTTGTTCAAAATCTATTTTGCAAAATCATCAGAGTCAACCACGAATTCCCTCGAGTTGAGCAAATCATGTTTCCTGGTAAGTTTGATTCTTAACTTATTTTTTTAAGTGAGCTGCGCCAATTTGCAAATGGGGCTCATGCAAACTTTTGCTACAGGGGATTGCAAAGTTGCTTCTTGCCTAAAAACCTAGAAATATGACGATGAGTTCACTAAAAAATTACAAAATTCACTCTCAGAATCAGGCTAAGTGGCGGAGAGACGCAGGTATCTTGGGAGATTCCTGTCTAATTTGAAACACATCTCTGTGTTTCCGTGGAGAAAGTGACAAATTAGATAGGGATCTCCCATGATATCTGCATTGAACCGCCATTATAATCTTGCCGCTGTAGCAGTTTTGTGAGTTTATTACTGAATTTTAGACTTTCTTTGTGATTTTCGCTATTTCATTTATCAGTTTACCACTTAGCGAAAGTTCCACTCAGGAAATTGCAGTCAGAGAATGGGATGTTTCACGGTGCTGAAAAAAAATGCCACTTGGCAAAATATTCTACTTAGAGGAAGTTCCACACAATGTACTTTTATTGTATTTATACAAAAAATTGCGGATGACACCTCAGCTATTGAGCGCACATTGCAAAGATGAAATGGTTTCTATTGGAATGCCTACTTATGCCTAGTGATGTATCACTCATAAGAATAACACGCATTTGGTAGCTACTTGATTCGATTGTTTGTAATCACATCTCTGTCATAACATTAATCTATAAACTTTGTTTTGCGTGTTGGGAAGCCTTCAGTTTTTAATGAAACTCAAAAATCCAGCCAAATTACAATTTTTTATTTTTTTTTTTATTTGCACATGTTTACACGGGCTACATATTGAAACTGATGCTTACGCACTATGTTACAATTTTTTTCCTATAAATAATTTAAACTATTGCATACTGCTTTCGGCAGTCAATTTCTATTTGAATAGGTCCTAAATATTTACATCATATAGCACATTTATTTGAATCACAAATTGGAGATTTTTTTGGATCAGCTCTATTGTCTGTTTTTCCAGTCCGAGATATTTTTTGGCTATCACTATCACTGAAGTTCACCAAGTCTCGAAATTTCTCACATTTTTGGGCCATTTTGCCAGCTTACCAAACTAGGGATTTTGTTGTTTCCCCCAAAAATGCCTGCTTCCGTCTTTTTAACGTTATATTTTTGGAATCAAGAAATCATCAAATAAAATTCTAGGCTGGTCCTGCTGTCCTAGCTTGCCCTTGAGCAAAATTGAAGCTGTCTCCGGTAGAAGGGCTTGCAAAACAAGAGGCGGGTTCTTCAGCTAAAAACCTCCATTTACTCAAATACACTAATCTAGGGAAGAGCGCACCTATTGTTTTATGACCTTTTTTTCTGGAGACAACTTCAATTCTGGTGGCGCTATTGAAGAGGTTTGTAGGTAAACGATGGAAAAAACAATTATTTTTCAACTTACAGGTTTGTATTCAAATTTATCAGTCGAATTTTATCACTTGTCATTCATTAACCTGCTCTTGCCTGAAATTGTCTATCTTCATCCTTTTCAGAAATGAAAGACAAAGATCTTTTTCTTCATTCTGTGCAAATTGACGAAGAAGAAGTTCAAAATATCGTTAATACAGCATTGTACAGCTTTTCCATGAATACTTTGGGTCCGACTGTTTACCTTGAATGCTACAAACCTTATTTTTATATTTTTTCTGGAGAAGCAGCCGTCGCTTTGGACAACTTTTTTAAACAAGAACCGTTCCCGTCCTTGAAAGTGAGTTTGTAAACCAATTTGCTCTTCTAAATTCTGACGCAAGTTTCAAAAAAAGAAAGAGTTTGATTCTCAAGAGGACCGTAAGGTTTAAAATAAACTTTTGCGGAAAGCAAAAAGAGCTTTTAGCGACTTTGATTTACATTGTCAGGTGAAGATTTTCACCCAAACCAATGATCGTACATTTTAATTTCTCACCCGAACTGTTTGTTCGGCAACTATGGATGACACCGATGCTGTAGGTACCTGAATCTTGGAATTTGTACCCGTTCCGCAAAGTAGGGGCAAAAAGAGTAACTCAACAGTGAGAGACAACTGTAAACAATGCTCCTAACTGGCTAGAAGTGATTTTTTTGACTTTGGCGTTAGGTGTCCCCCGAAAAGTTCGGAACCTCGAATCTTTGCCCAAACTTGACAATAAACTACGCTTATTGGTTAAAACTCTAGTTGCAGTAGACATAAAAGAAACATGGTTCTTTTAAGTTGTCGCTGGTTCATTTTTGTCTTATTTTTTGTAGGTAGTAGATATCCTGTGTGCAGTTTTTCTGAGCTTCTCATTCCATCAACTCAAAATATTCGTCTCTTTTCAGGACTTTGCAAATCGAATGGAGGGCTACGATGTGCTCAGAGATGAGGTGTATACTCTTCGACCAAACATCCCGCTTAATTTAATTGATTTGGATTGCACAGAAGTCAACAACATGCTTTGGAAAATGATCAATCAATTACATTCGACGATCACAGATTATTTTGCGAATGTATGCCGAAGTCACAACAAAGAGTAAGTTTTCAAAGCTACTCATATTTTTTGACTGGATGTCTCGGGCGAATTGTCTCATCGTGAACTTAATGAATTCCCCTCGCATGTAGTCAATTTAGAAATTTCATTTAAAACTTTATAACGTCTTCCACTCAGTCAACTTTTTTAATTTGTGCACTTTTATGGTCTTGAACTGTCCGTTGTAACCTCTCCAGTGCAGTGTTATCAGTATCTCAATTTTTGTCTGGGCTAAGATAAAATTGATTCTTGCGGAACGCCTCCAAATATTTCTTTCTATTCATTCTATTTTATTCTTCTCTCTTTTAAAGAATTGCTGCAAAATTTGAAGAGATGGTCTCAAGGGTAGGCGACGTGCCGGAGACAACAGCACAACTTGTCGAGCTGACAAATTTCATCATCGAAAGTAGGGATGTCACTATGTTCGACTTAAAAACGCAGCTTCAGTACAGTGCAAAACTGATTTTATTTCTCATGACCTACGCTCATTTACCAGGTATTGACATTTTATTTTTCATCCCTGTTTTTCTGTGAAACTTTTGAATCTATAACAAAATAAACGGTAGGAAATACCCAACAAACACTTTCTTACATCAAATCCAATGTGAGGGAGACCCCCAAATCCCCCTTGAATATTCTGGGGGAGACTCCCAGACCTCACTTTGATATTTTTATCCAGATCCAAAGATCCACTTCGGAAATATTTAAATTTTTCCTTTTTTTTACCCATTTTCCCATGATTTTAATGGAAACCAACTTTGATCCATGACTAACCTAAAAATTAAAATTTCAAAAACACAAAAGAAGTCCCTCTTGGGAACGTTAAAAGTAACATCTCTGCAAAATTTGGATGTATATGAATCAATAGTTCAAAATTTATGCTGGGTTTCACGTTTTACGGCTACAGACAGACAGATGGACAGACGCCTCAGAAAGTGTGTGCATTTACACCTCCAAGCCACATATGGTTAAATAATATTGAAACTTCATGGATGAATATTCTTTCGGATAGTATTAAGCACGATGAGAGCCAATTATTTTGTAATTACATATCATGATTTACTTAGTCGTAGTGGGCCAAGTATTGCAACAAAATACCTTGAAAATCTCTGCGGCATTGCAATACTTTCTCTATTTCTAACTTTGCTAGTAGTCAAACAAAGGATTAAAATGGGAACCAGACCAACAATGAATAAAATAAATCTGATAGAGTGAGGAGTGATCCGATCTAGTTCCCATTTTAATCCTGTGTTTGTCTATGATGTTTTTTTGGCCATTTAGTTTGTAATAGTTTAAATTTTGTTAGTAACAAGAAAGTAAAAATTGATTGTTGCTCTATGTTGTTTATAACGTGGCCTCTATTCGATGTTGCTTTAGATGAAGATATTGTCTTGAACAGTCGTGTCTTTACGTGGCCGAAAGATTTAGAGCAGATATTAGATCTTTCCATGGTTCGAGTGACGCAGCGTCGAGATGTCGTGGAAGGTATCCTAAAAAACAAAAGAGCGGAATTTGATTTACTGTAAGTTTCATACTTTTTCATCAACAATAAGGGGACTGGAAGTAGAGTTCTGGCATTTTTGATTCCCCCCCCTCCCCCCGCGGTCACTTTTCCTTTCCATTTCATCTCAGGTTCATTTCAACATAAATTTGTTTAAATTACAATGATTTGCCTTGAAAATATGGCCGATTTAGCATTCATCATGCTATTAGCAACTACTCCTATTTCAATGGGATTTTCATCCTTTACCTTTTTTTAAAGTCTCTCATTACAAGAATTAGGTTTTCGTCCTGTTTTCTTCATTTAGGCACTATCAGTCAATTAAATGATGCATTGGCGGATACAGGGGGGTGGCGAAGGAGGCGACCCCCCCCCTCCTGTTTGGCCCACAAAATGGGAAAAGAGGGAGGAGGAAGGAATACAGTTATAGAGCAAAAAAGTAAGAAGGGGGTCACTTTGTAGCGAAAACCCCAACCCTTCGAAAGGGCTGGATCCGCCACTAAAATTATGGGATAAAAATATGTGGCTCAAAATGAGGGCACCGGTTTATCTAACTCGGTTTCCTCCGAATCCAGAGCGGTGTTGCAATTCCCAAATAAATCTGCAAGAGAAACCCTATTTATAGAGGTGGGCTGTATCTAAACAACTGCTGGGGGAGATAACAACGCACCCGCAAACCGCCTCGCTGGAGGTTGGTGAGTACACATTCTCCCCCTCCCCCCCCCCAACCACATCAATTCACTCAAATCTTCAAGATAACGAAGATGATCTCCCTCTCGCACTCGTTTTCGCATACGGGGACAACTAGGGAAACGGACCCAACCCCCATAAGGCGCAATGAGTGCGAGAGAGAAATAGTCTTCACGAAAACGGTCTCTTTCTCGCACTCGTTGTCGTTTACAGGAACAACTTAGGGTACGGCAAACACCGCTATACGGCACAACGAGTGCCAGAGAGAGACCGTTTAACGAAAAGGGTTTCTCTCACGCACTCATAGCATCTTATTGCGGTTCGGTCCGTTTCCCAAGTCGCTCCCGTAAGCGACAACGAGTGCGAGAGAGAGAGAGAGAGAGAGAGAGAGAGAGAGAGAGAGAGAGAGAGAGAGAGAGAGAGAGAGAGACCGTTCCACGAAAAGGGTTTCTCTCTCGCACTCATAGCATCTTATGGCGGTGTGGTCCATTTCCCAAGTTGTTCCCGCTAGCGACAACGAGTGCGAGAGAGAGACCGTTCTTGTGAATACTGTTCTCTCTCGCACTCATTGCGTCTTATGGCGGTTCGGTCCGTTTTCCAAGGTAGATCGCGTGAACGACAACGATTGCGAGAGAGAGACCGTTTTACGAAACGGGTCTCTCTCTCACACTCATTGCGTCCTATGGCGGTTCGGTCCGTTTTCCAAAGTAGATCGCGTGAACGACGAGTGCGAGAGAGAGACCGTTTTACGAAACGGGTTTCTCTCTCACACTCATTGCGTCCTATGACGGGGTCCGTTTCTCAAGTCATTCTCGTAAGCGACAACGAGTGCGAGAGACAGGCTGTTTTACGAAAAGGGTTTCTCTCTCCCACTGATTGCGTCTTATGGCGGTTCGATCCGGTTCCCAAGTCGTTCCCGTAAGCGACCACGAGTGCCGGAGAGAGAGACCTCGATACGAAAAGGGTTTCTCTCTCGCACTCATTTCGTAATATGGCGGTTCGGTCCGATTACCAAGTCGTTCCCGTAAGCGACCACGAGTGCGAGAGAGAGACCGTTTTCGTGATGTCTGTTTCTCTCTCGTACTCATTGCGTCTTAAGACGGTTCGGTCCTTTTCTCAAGTCGTTCTCGTAAGCGACAACGAGTGCGAGAGAGAGAGGCTGTTTTACGAAAAGGGTTTCTCCCTCGCACTCATTGCGTCTTATGGCGGTTCGGTCCGGTTCCCAAGTCGTTCCCGTAAGCGACAACGAGTGCGAGAGAGAGACCGTTTTACGAAACGGGTTTCTCTCTCGCACTCATTGCGTTTATGGCGGTTCGGTCCGTCCCCCAAGTCGTCCCCGTAAGCGACCACGAGTGCGAGAGAGAGAGACCGTGCTACGAAAAAGGTTTCTCTCTCGCACTCGTTGCGTCTTATGGCGGTTCGGTCCGTTTCCCAAGTTGTTCCCGTAAGCGACAACAAGTGCGAGAGAGAGATCGTATTCGTGATGACTGTTTCTCTCTTGTACTCATTGCGTCTTCCGGCGGTTCGTTCCGTTTCCCAAGTCGTTCCCGTAAGCGACAACGAGTGCGAGAGAGAGGCTGTTTTACGAAAAGGGTTCCTCTCTCGCACTAATTGCGTCTTATGGCGGTTCGGTCCGATTCCCAAGTCGATCCCGTAAGTGACTATGATTGCGAGAGAGAGACCGTGATCCGAAAATGGTTTCTCTCTCGCACTGATTGCGTCTTATGGCGGTTGGGTCCGGTTCCAAAGTCGTTCCCGTAAGCGACCACGAGTGCAAGAGAGAGACCGTGATACGAAAAGGGATTCTCTCTCGCACTCATTGCGTCTTATGGCGGTTCGGTCCGATTACCAAGTCGTTCCCGTAAGCGACCACGAGTGCGAGAGAGAGACCGTTTTCGTGATGATTGTTTCTCTCGCGCACTGATTGCGTCTTATGGCGGTTCGGTCTGGTTCCCAAGTCGTTTTCGTAAGCGACCAAGAGTGCGAGATAGAGACCGTGCTACGAAAAGGGTTTCTCTCTTGCACTCATTGCGTCTCATATGGCGGTTCGGTCCGTTTCCCAAGTTGTTCCCGTAAGCGACAACGAGTGCGAGAGAGAGACTGTTTTCGTGATGACTGTTTCTCTCTCGTACTCATTGCGTGTTATGGCGGTTCGGTCCGTTTCTCAAGTCGTTCCCGTAAGTGACAACGAGTGCGAGAGAGAGATCGTTTTCGTTATGACTGTTTCTTTCTCTTACTCATTGCGTCTTATGGCGGTTCGGTCCGTCTCTCAAATGGTTCTCGTTAGCGACAACGAGTGCAAGGGAGAGAGGCTGTTAAATACGGAAAGGATTTCTGTCTCGCACTCATTGCGTCCTATGGCATGGCGTTTCGGACCGTTTCCCAAGTCGTTCCCGTAAGCGACAACCAGTGCGAGCGAGAGACCGTTTTCTTGAAGACTTTTTATCCCTTGCACTCATTGTACCTTTTGGCGGTATGGCTGATAACGATTGCGTTTTCCAGAAAGTAGCCAATTACCTAATACTATGGAATTAACTTGATAAGTTATTCCAGCCGGTAGCTTACCTGCTCCTAAAATGTTCAGTCTTGTTAAAATTCAAATTTCACTCTTTCCAAATCGCTCAGTCGGCCAGTCTCAAGTGGTTGAATTTTTGTGATTTTTAGTTAGCAAATGGAAGTTGTCTGTGAGCTCAAATCCAGTTGGTCCTGGTCCCTGATAGGTCAGTAGATGAAATTTTGGCGCAATATATACGTATTTATATATTGTTTCAATTGAGAACGCTGCATAATAACCTCACGACAAATACGATTTTTTTCAACTTTACACGAGTTTTTCTCTAAAACTGGGACGTTTACAATAAAGTGAATGGCACATTTATTTTCAGGTCAGCATAAAGTACTTCCACTTTCTTCGTAAAAAAAAAAAAAAAAAAAAAAAAAAAAAAAAAAAAAAAAAAAACGCCGAACAGACCCTTTTTTCAAACTGCTCAATGAACTTAATTTTTGTTTCAAGTAATGGATTAAAGTAAGAAGTGTGTTGTTACATACAGGACCTTTGTTTTGCTTTGATTCAAACCAACATTATTTTTTTCAATTACCTTTTAAAAAACATTTTTATTTAATGTTGCCGCGTCTTCAAAACCCTTGTTTTGTTACGAGACGTAAAAGAAAATAAATAAAAATTATAATTCGAGTTGCGAAGAAAAATCCCTCCATCCAGTGGCGGATCCAGGGGGGGGGGGGGGGGGGGGGCGTGCCCCCCCCCCCCCAGAAGCCTCAAATGTTGCCTTTTTCCCGTAGAAAATAGCCCGAAATTGCTTCCATCTACGCTTCAAATTTCAAAATTTCACAGGCGTGCCCCCCCCCCCCCCCCAGAAAAATTTTCTGGATCCGCCACTGCCTCCATCGTAACATTGTACTGTTCCGAATCTATCATTCAATCCCAAAGTCAAGTCAATGAGCTATTTGATATGGAGAAATGGCAATTTTATTATTCTTTTAAGGTGATTCCGTGGCACGTGACCAAGGCGATCGATTTGTCGATCGATTAATGGTCGATTCCCGGACTCAGTGAAGTTTTTTTTTTTTTTTTTGTAAAACCAGGATTGTCAGCACTCGGAGGTAGATCTAACAAAGATATCCGTTAAGTTTGGATGCTCGAATCCGGAAAATAAGGACGTAACTATGGGAATTCGGAATCCGTTGTGCGATACGATAAATCGAACAGCGATTGAGCGAATTCCCTTAGTTACGACCTTATTTTCCGGATTCGAGCATCCAAACTTAACGGATATCTTTGTTAGATCTACCTCCAGGTGCTGACAACCCTGGTTTTACAAAAAAAAAAAACAAAAAAAAAAAAAAACTCCACAGAGTCCCGGAAATGACCATTAATCCTTTAAGGACCGGGTTATTTCAAGAGAACACTACTCCTCCGTTTCTACAGGGAAGGTAGTTAACTGTTCGTACTTGATGGAGTTGGAATTGCCTATACGACGAAGTGAAGGCACCCGACGAGATTTTATCTATTGTAGTGTTTTCATCTATATTTGCGTTTGTCCGGAATGAATACTGAATCAATGTGAAACAGACTATAGAGGTGAAAAACGAGTAGACTCGGGCTTGGCCTATAAGGGGTTGATCGATCGCCTTGGTCACACGCCATATGGAATTACTTTAAGAGTCTTATTTACTTCAACTGAAGATTTCAGGGGCAGTCGCAAGTATGCAACTAGGTTGACGAAAATTTCAGACCTTTTTATTCTTCTTCTCCTTCTTCTTCTTTCTTCTATTCACTCGCATACTTGTCAGTGGAAAAATTTCCTGGTCTTTACATAGGGAGAAGTTGTGACTTTCGGTCGGTTACCCGAAGGTCCATATACATAAGGTCTGGCCGGTAACGCCAACTCGGGAAATCCAATGTTTGGGAACCCATACCCCCATTTACTTTAACATTCTTCCCGAGTTCGCCGCCATCTTGGATCAATGATTTTAAATGGAGAAGTGTTTCTCAAACTATGGACCGACGAGGGGAGCCAAAAGCTACCGGCCAGACCTTGGTTACCCCCTCAAGCCCCTATCTTCCATTAGGTTTCATGCTTACAAATCAGGGTGCAAGAAGTCATTTAACTCTAAAAATAATGGTCGGGTTACAAGAAATATTTTGGAATATCAGGAAATTTCAGAAATATTATGGACACTGTGGTATCTGGAAAGGAAACTTGAAAGGACGGGGCACATTCCTTATAGGAAATGGCCCCTTGCCAAAAGTTGATTTTTTTACATGGACGCCGATCGACGCCGCTCGTCGAGCTGATCAAAAGTTCTCACGGCACCAAAAAAAGTTACCGTGCCGTTTTCGCGCAATTTAAGCTCAAAGTTGAAAAATAACAATAGGAATCGGCATCAGTACGGAACTGAGTGCATTTCTCGGAAAAGGACGGGTGATCGGCGCTTCTGTCTCTCGTAAAACAATACCATTGTTCACAGTCGGACCGACCGCACGCACGTATAGTGTCCGTTCCTCATCCCTTATTATACCCTTTCACACATTTTCCTTTTACTCACTGACCGCATTTCCCTCCACCCAAGAGCCTCACCATAGCTCATCATAGGAAAATGTGTGAAAATGTGGGAGAGAAACGGACACTATACGTGCGTGCGGTCGGTCCGACTGTGAACAATGGTATTGTTTTACGAGAGACAGAAGCGCCGATCACCAGTCATTTTCCGAGAAATGCACTCAGTTCCGTACTGATGCCGATTCCTATTGTTATTTTTCAACTTTGAGCTTAAATTGCGCGAAAACGGCACGATAACTTTTTTTGGTGCCGAGAAAAAATCAACTTTTGGCAAGGGGCCGTTTCCCATAAAGAATGTGCCCCGTCCTTTGTTTCCAGAACTGTCAGAACTTTAAATCCATACTTCTTCGAGTTTAACCACTTACTGCGAGCTGAAATTGATCATGGACCATCTTGAAGGTATAAGACAATTTTCTGTTTGCTGTGGTGACCGATTCTTCGGGAAATCACTTTTTTTCGACTCGCTCAATTAAACACGTAATAAAATAGTGCTAGGAACCGGAGCAGTCGAGTAATGGGGCCATTGCACACTTTTGCTATAAGCGATTTAATAGTCGATTATGGCGTAAAAACCTCAAAAAAATAACGATGGCGGCACTAAAAACTTCCAAAATCCACTCCTAAACTCAATAAACGCAGTTATTTGCGGGAGCGTAATGGTGGCCGAAGGCACTAACAATGGGAGATTCCCATCTAACAATTCTGAAACTCCATCAAGAAGTGACCAATAAGAGACTACTTTCATCTGACACCGGTGTCACTTGGTGTTGCGGTACCATTCATCGGATGTGGATCATCACTCTGATGACTAATTACTCTGTGAATCATCCTTGTCAGCATAGAAAGAGTGACGAAATTAAGATAGGAATCTCCCATTGTTAGTGCCTTCAACCACCATTACGCTCGCGCAAATAACTGCGTTTATTGAGTTCAGGAGTGGATTTTGGAAGTTTTTTTGTGCCGCCATCGTTATTATTTGAGGTTTTTACGCCATAATCGAGTATGAAATCGCTTTTAGCAAAAGTGTGCAATAGCCCCATTTTGAGCAGTTCTTAGCATAGGTTAAGCAAACGGTCTACAGAGGCAAATTTCTGCTAAATAGAAACCGTTACTCAATCTAAGTACCCAGGACTCGCCACGAGGAGGCGACTGCTCTTCGAGTCCCGCTTAAAAACTAGGTATACATAGTATGAATTAAGAGTAGAAATGAGGAGGTTTTAAAAATCCCGCGGTGATCGTTAAAATCTCTTCACCCCACTGGGAAAAAAGGGGAATCCTTCAAAGACGGTCTGAATACACGTGGCGCTTGCTAAAGTCGGAGTATGCCATTACTTCACCGAACATCTTAAACATCTAATGACCGGGTGTAAACACCACTAACAACCGGGGTTGTAAGCCGGGAGAGTGGTTTAAAATGCCCGGATCCGTGCCGGCGGAAAAACCGAAATTAGCGAGAACCCAGGGCAGTCTGGCGCATGTTTGAAGAAGAACAAGAAATGGGAACTTATAAACTAAAGCTTAGAAACTAAAGCTTAGAAACTAAAACTTAGAAACTAAAACTTATGAACTAAAACTTAAAAACTAAAACTTATACACTAAAACTTATAAACTAAAACTTAGAAACTAAACTTATAAACTAAACTTATAAACTAAAACTTACAAACTAAACAGAGATGCGTTCAGCTCTAGTTGTGCATAACGCCACGACGAGGGCTGAACTGAAGAGTTGTGAGAATGTTCATCTTTTATATGTCAGACGGCGCGGCGAAACGGGCCTCGTTAACTCTTCGCGCCACGCTCAGCGGATCACCGGATCACTGCGCAGTCGCGGTACTCCGTCGCAACTACTGTTGCACAAATTCACCACCACGAGCGAGCGCTCCCCTGCAATACAAAATATTTATGTCTCATATCACCCCCTCCCCTCTTGTTTAACCAAAAAAGAGGAAAAGAGGAAAAGAGTGAGAAGGAAGGGGAAGAAAGGGAGAAAATGAAAAGGGGACCGGGGGCGAAATTTCCTAGTACCCCCCCCCACTCGTTCGCGAGGTCTGGATCTGTCAATGACGAAAATTGTTACTATAAAGTAATTAATTGAAATGTATACTTACACCACCCCTATTTACCTCTTGCAAAGATGAGAATCTGCGTTAGTCAAGGTCATGGACGTCCAAAGATAGCCCGTGAACCGCCCTCCCCCCCTCCTCGGATTTTAAAAAATTGAGAGTATATCGAATTATAATTACTATCGAATTATAATTATATTATTTTACAATATAAAAGTAAATAAGTGGTTTGTTGCATTTAAATCCCCCCCCCACCAGCGGGACATTTCCTCTGCAGATGCCTAAATCCAAGATTTTTTCGGCAAGCTACATTCATTATTGGCCACTGCCCACTGGTGAACTTGACATGGTCCGAAGGAAAACGTTTAAAATATTGAGTGTCAAACGAAGAGTGGTATGGGTGATCTGTTATGATGGGTCCACCGTCAAAGGTTTCGCCATCATAATCTAGGGTTTTGGTTGTGGGATTTCGTTAATAATAAGAAAGACACAGAATTTCTCTCTGTACTATGAAATGTTCTTCTATCTTTATTAGCTTTGAGCAGGTGTTGAGACTACAGACTACACAAAAAGTTTAGATAAGGGGCTGTAGCTCGGCATTTGTAGGAATTTATTTGGTTGCAGGTGGAACACGGAAGATCAGTGAGCGAAAGTTTTAAAAAGTACAGGACAAGTTCGGTGGTTTGATGTAAGTAATAACCCATGAATTCAATTGGAGGATTTCTCACTTCAATTAAATTGATGGGGTATTTAAAAAATGTTGTGATTCAAACAGAATAATCAAGGATTTCTCACTTAATTATTCTGTTTGAAATCAGAAAAATAATCGGAGGATTTCTCACTTCAATTATTTTCCCAGTGTCACTGGGGATCTTTACCTTCGAGAAGGTATGGAGCTAATCCGAAGACCAGTAAGGAGTGATAACACAACAAAAACCAAAAAAAGACACACCGAACTGTGACCCATGCAGTCCTATATACAGTGGCGTCGCGTGCAATTTGGCAACAATGTATTCTATCCATTTAAACTCATGTAAAATATCGAATTCAGGGGGTGCACAGTGCACAAGGAAAATTCGATGTATTTAATGAGTTTAAATGGAGTAGTTGCATTGTTGCCAGATGGCACGCGACGCCACTGCCTATATATAGACTTTCCCAGACTGCCCCCTTGCAGATTTCCAGGAGTGGGGCTCCGAAGAAAGCCAATATGATGACTCAAGTCGATGCTGACTAATATCCTGTTACAACTTATGGGCTAATTTGCACTGATCTCCAATGCCCCACCGGCAGTCGCGAAGCGGGAAATTCAAAATGACGCGCGGCGCTCCGAGTGCGCGCCGCCTGGATACGCGAGTTCCCACGCGGCGCGAAATTCAAATATACACGCGATCCCCGGAAACCCGTTACCCGAAAAACGAGGCAGCGTTTACCTGAACTCGTACTGAAAGTGAAAGGGATGGGATGCAATAGAGTCCCTATATACTATGAGAGTTGCGCCATTGCTGAATCCATTTCTGATTGGCTCTCAGATTTAGGCTGTCAAGAAAGCTCCAAGAGGCAAATGCAAATGGCGGAGGGTTTTCGTCTACTTTTCCTGAACTCGCTTTCATTACATATTTGAAGTAATAGTGACCGCGGTAATTTTTGTGAATTTTTCCTCTGCTTGAATGTTATTTTGGAGAACATTATCTCTTTCAATAACGACCCTTTTGTCAAGAATCTGAACCTAACCTACAAGAGATAGCGAAATAGTGGCAACAGCGCAGAGGCAAATGGCCATCCGCCATTTGCAATTTGCCTCTTGGGGGCTCCATTGATTCACTTCTTCTTCTTCACTTTGAGAGTCTTGTTGCAACTCTCATGGTATATAGGGACTCTAGGATGCAAGTGACTGCAGGAATGCAACCAGTTGCGTGCCATCACAGATCCAGCGTGATACGGCCGAATGCAGAACGGAAAGAAGGTAGCGGAGAGCAACCACCAAATCTCGATAAACTGAGAGAATAAGATTTTAGTGAATTAATTTGGCTGGGGGCAGCGGAAAATGTGTACCTCAAGCGAGAAGGTTAGCGGTGTGTTGTTTTCTCCCCCAGTAGCTGTTCAGATATAGCCCACCTCAATTGATTCGGTTTCTTTTGCACATTTATTTGGGAATGGCAACACCGCTCTGCTCTTGATTCGAAGGAAATCGAGTCAGATAAAAGGGCGCGCTCATTTTGAGCCACATATTTTAGTCCCAATCTTTAATTGACTAATAGTACATTGTTTTCAAGAACAGTGAAGGATATCTGGATGCGATTTTCTTTATTTGAAACCTGGCATTCTCTTGCATACTCCGAGTCGGGGATTTTTAAAAATTTTAATTTTAACATGATTTACAGTAGTCCTAAAGTTCAATTTTGAGTAATTTTTTAATTATTTTTTTCAACTTTTTCCAAAATTTCAATTTTTTAAATTGTCAAATAAAAAGGCCACATTATAGTGTGCAGACAAGGATAAGCTTTAAAACAAAAAACAACTTCACCCAAATATCTTTTACCGTGCCCAAGAAAAGTGTGCTTAAACATTGGGGAAATTACCATTGAGGAGGTAGGCACTTCTTAGTTCCCTTAAAGTATTTAATGCTGTTAACAGCTGATAAAATTAAACTAATTTAAAATTGAAAGGAGACTGACCTCAGGTCTTACAAGAACGGTCTGGAAAATGGTTGTCTGGTCACTCTTGGTAACCAGTCATATTTCAATTTACATATTTATCAACAATGGGGCTCTTGCAAACTTTTGCTATAGGGGATTGAAGAGTTGATTCTTGCATAAAAACCTGTAAAAATAATGATGAGTAGGTGTACTAAAAAATCACAAAATTCACTCTCAGAATCAGGCTTAGGTAATGGCGGAAAGACGTAGGTATCATGGGAGATTTCAATCTGAATTGAAACATTTCTCCGTGTTTCCTCAGAGAAAGTGACAAATTAGGCCGGAATCTCCCATGATAATTGCGTTGAATTGCCATTACAAACTTGACGTTTTAGCAGTTATGTGAGTTTATTACTGAATTGACGTTTTAGCAGTTATGTGAGTTTATTACTGAATTTCAGACTTTCTCACTTCGATTTTTGTGATTTTCGCTGGTCTATACATCAGATTGGACTATTCTTTTGCTCACAGCAAAAGTCTGCAAGAGCCTTATTTCTGGGTTCAGCAACCAAATAGATTTCAAACGCTTTCAACAGTTTCATCATTTTATGAAGTGTGATTGACGTTCGATAAAAAGTCACATCAAATTCTTTGTATCCTGTTTGAAGTTTAGGTGATCGAGGGAAAAGAAAGAAAAATTAGAAAGAACTCACAATCACTTTCATTGCACTTTTTTTTTTACCTCCTCATAATCACTAAATGTTTACCTTTTGTTTTTTTTGCCTGTAATAAGCTTGAAAGAACATCACAAAGAGTTGGAATATCTGCGCAAGAAAGATCCGCCTCTTTTGACAATGGAAGAAATGGTTGACACTACCGCAACGATCGAAGCATTTGTTAAAATTCTTGCGGAAGATAAAGAAACCGCTGATGTAAGTCATATCCATCAATCAATTTATCCAACAACGAATCAAATGAATCAAAATGAATTATACTTGTGTTTCAAGCCAAGAAAATTTATTTATTTATTCATTTATTTATTTATTTATTCATTCATTTATCAATTTATTTATCTATTTATTTATTTGTTTGTTTATGTGTTTATCCATTTATCTATTTATTTATTTATTTATTTATGTATTTATCCACTTATCTATTTATTTTTTTATTTATTTATTCATTTATCTATTTATTTATTTATTTATTTATTCATTTATCTATCTATTCATTTATTTCTTTATTTAAAGTAGCAAACGGGCCACTGCCCAATACAAGAAAAATACAGAGACAGAAAAGAACAAAATCCAAGATTAACAAAATTCAAAAATATGACTCCTTGCTAAAAACTTAAAATGAGAAAGGGAATCAGAAGATCTAATGAATTGGGGCAGGGCATTTCAGGATCTCATAAGCGTAACTAAAACTGAGAAAAAACAAAGATTGCTGTGGGCCAGAGGGGCAACCAAAGGATTAGCATTTCTAAAATGAAAACCACTTATAAAATAGAAGATACGCTCGTTCTGTATAGATCACATTTCAAAGTATTATTCTGTGTGTTTCTGGTGAATTAAACGGGTCGTTATTTTTATCTGACGCGGTCTAAGCTTCCAGGACCACTCTGAATTGAAAAAGATGGGTTCAATCCTGAGAATGAATAAAACCCGATAAAACTTTAAAAACAAACAAAACATCAAAGTGATTATGTAAAGATTTAACAGTAGGAAGATTAAACTTAACAGAAATATCAGTGAGATCATGAACATAAAACGGTATAGGCTGGCCCGATTGAAAAGAGAGAAACTTAAGAAATTGCCCTTGGACTGCTTCCAAAACATTAATATACTTTTGATTGTGAGAGAAAGGAGACTAAATAATAGAACCAAAATTTAGAACAGGCAAAACAATCGTTTTAAAAAAAAAAATTAAAAAAAAAATTACAATGGTCACTTCTTTTTTTCATTCCATTAAGTGTTAACCAAAGTGACAAAACAACTCTATGATGCAAATGTTTGTTCACTCCATCGGAATGCTGGATTTGTTTGACATTTTTCTTGCTCCCTTCAATTTTTTCCAAGTGGAAATTTTTATTTACCTTGTTTTGCTTTGTCTCTTTATTTCAGTCAATAAATACGGAAGAGACGCTTTTAGAATTTGACGTGACTCCATTCTTGGAGTTACAAAACATGTTGACTGCAGTTGAACCGTACAATCAACTATGGCATACAGTTTTAGAATTCCATCGAAGATATGAAGTCTGGTACAATGGTAAGATTCCAATTTATCATTGATTTGATTTTTGTATTTTGAGCTTTTTAATTGGCATTCAATTAGATTCTTCCCCTCACACTGTTTTTACTATCATTTTTATTAGGGCCTGGGTTTTTAAGTTTGGGGTTGGTTTCTAAAAAACTATGACTTTTTTCTGCGCTGTGTTTCACCAAGAAGAACTAAGCATCAAACCCCTGAACTGTGAAAAAAGCATGTGGGGAGAGGGAGGTGGTTCATTCACCAAAACTCTAAAACTATCAATGTATTCCTCTATTTCTGTTTAAATCTGATGATTTTGGATAGTTAATTAAGTTTATTGGTGGTTCATTTGTTAGTTAATGATTGAATTTACCTATGTTCTTCAGGGTGTTTCAAGTTCTACGGCAGAAAATTCTGAAGCCAATTTTTCAAGTCAAAATAAGACGATTTTCTCAATAAACATGGGTCTTCAATTGAGTCCCCTCTGAGTTTTGATTTTTTAAAATTTCGGTAATAAATATAGTTTTTTAAAATTGTAGTGAAAGTTATCAATAAAATCACACTCAAACTTGATGCTAGATGTATTTTAAGGTGTATAATTCATTAACGCCCTTAAAATAATCGTTCAATAAGTCCGTGAGTACTTTTCTGACATTGTAGGGCATTTAGCAGCACACATTTTTTATTGTTGATCAAAATTTTCAACACTTTATAAAACATCAAATTGTAAAAACCCCCGATGAAGATTTTTGATCAATTTCATTTTTTCAGTACGTTACAAGTATTTTTTGTTCATTATTTAGGGCCATTTGCCAACTTAAATGCAGAAGAAATTAAGGAGACTGTGGACAATATGTGGTCTGTTTTATACAAGTTATCAAAAACATTTTATGATGTTCCCGGCTCGAAAAGGATTGCTGAAATGGTTCGAGCCAAAGTTGAAAAATTCAAACAGCTCATTCCTGTGTTACAGACGGTTTGCAATCCTGGTCTCCGAGAACGACATTGGGAGCAGGTAAATATTATGTGACAAATGGTCTGCGCATTAAATAAAATGAAATTCAATTAAGTTAATTTAAAAATTCAACTACTGATAATTTACAAATGGTTTAAAAAAAAGGGTTTACTGTCATCGAAAACCAGGAAATATCAGCGCTGAAAAAAGAAGGTGCTAATTTAACATCCTGGATGTTCTAAAAATTTGCGGCAACTCTTGAATGCTAATTTGACCCCACCCTTAGCGGATACGGGGGGGGGGGGGGGGGGGGGGGGGGCATTGCCCCCCCCTCCCTGTTTGGCTAGAAAAGGGGAAAGAGGGGGAGGAAAAGGGAAAGGAAGAGAGAAAAAGGAAAAGGGGGTCTCCGGGGGACAAAAATCCCAAGTTCGCCCTCCCCCCATTTGCGAGGGCTGGATCTGCCGATGGACCCCACCTGATGTTAAGATTTCATCCCAGGCTGTTATGATTACATCCTAGGATGTTAAAGTAACAGCAGGAGTGTTGAGTCAGCATTTGAGGATTGTCATTGTTGCACATTTTTTTAACATCCATGATATTAAACTAGCATCTTCATTTTTTCGGTGAGCGATGATGCCGTACTCTCACCTTAATTCACTCGGATCAAAAAGTTTTTTGTTGAAATTTATTTATTTACTAATTTTTAGAGAATAGAATGGGCAAAGTCCAATGGAAAATACAAAAAATACCAAAACAAAAAATGCAAAACAAAAAAACTTAAAGGAATAAAAATATGGCTTAAAATCAACAACAAAACTGGCAACTATAGACGAACAGGAAATAAAATGAAAAGGAACCAAGGTAAACTACCATTTAACCACAATGGGGCTCTTGCAAACTTTTGCTGTGAGCAAATGAATGGTCCTATCTTACAAAAAAACCAGCAAAAATCCCCCAAAAAAGCTTAAAATTCAGTAATAAACTCACAAAACTGCCATAACGGCAAGATCGTAATGGCGGTTCAACGCAGGTATCATAGGAGATTCCTGTCTATTATGTCACTTTCTCTACAGAAACACAGAGATATGTCTCAATTTAGATAGGAATCTCCCATGATACCTGCGTCTCTCCACCATCAAGCCCAATTCTGAGAGTGAATTTTGTGATTTTTTAGTGTATTCATCGTCATTTTTACAGGTTTTTATGCAAGAATCAACTCTTCAATCCCCTGTAGCAAAAGTTTGCAAGAGCCCCATTAGTACGATTCCTATGAAAACAATATAGCATTGAAAAGTCAAATTGAAGTTTTTGTAATTTTGTCTTTGTTTGGAAAAGATAAGTGAAGTGGCAGGGTTTTCAATTTGTCCAAGACCGGATTCAACTTTGGCAGAAATGATCGATTTTGGTCTAATCAAATTTACAACTCGCTTGGAAGAGATCAGCATCTCGGCCACGAAAGAGTATGATCTGGAGACCAATTTGCTGAAGATGCAAGGAGAATGGACGGACATCAAATTTAGTTGCGTGCCTCACAGGTGAGATCTCAAAATTTTATTTTTTGGTTTATCTATTTTCCCTAGTCACTACTTGTCAAAATCCAATACTCAAAACGCCTCTGTTCTTTGATCTAACGACTCTACTCTACTCTATAATCTATGCTCACTGGCAGCTGAAACCTTCAATATGCTACCTGATGGGCTGAAGAAAGAACAGAACCTCCAAATCTTCCTCGAGGAGGCTAAAATGCTTCTCTTGAAAGGGGCCTATGACTCTCTAGGTGAATTTTTTGAGAGTTCGGTTGATTAAAATTAAAATAAAATTACCATTTAATGAATATGATTGTATTGACATTTATTCTTCTCATGTACAAACTTTGGAAAGTAAAAAAAAATAAATAAATAAAAAAGACTTTGTAGTGCTGTCACCAAATGTGACGCATTCTGAAAAAACTGATCTTATCTTCACCTTGATAAAAATTGAGATATTGGTACCACTGCATAAGAGAGGTTATGACAAACAGTTTAAGACCATGAAGCATGCAAAAATTCAAAAAATTGACGGAATGGAGGCGTTTTGATGTTTTTAGTAGAAATAATATGATTTTGCAAAAAACAGAATTAAAGTTATTCAAAGTCAATAGTTAACAGAAAATTTTTTGATTCACATACATTTTTACCGCCTTTATTGGCTAAATTATGAACTAAAACTTTGTGTAGTTACTCAAAAGGCTACTATTGAGCGTTTGACATCAAAACAAGAAACCCTTGAAAATTTTGGTCTGTGAAGATAAGGTCGGTTCGGTAAGAATGCGTCACAAAAAGTGCTGTTCTTTGCTACTAACCTCTACTTTGTTGACGTTTGAATGCTTTGTATCCCTTGCATTAATTTAAGCAAAAAATTGGAAACATATCTAACCACACTGATTTCTTAGTTCTTAATTTTTGTCTTTTTTCCTTTCTAGAGACACAGGTGTTCATGTATTAGCGGGCGTGGATGATATTCAAGTAATGTTGGACGATCACATCCTAAAAGCGCAGACCATGCGTGGCAGCCCTTTTGTTAAACCTTTTGAGAAAGAGATGCAGGCTTGGGAAGAAAAACTAATATCCATGCAAGATATTTTAGACGTTTGGCTTCAAGTGAGTTGTCTTGGGAAAATTTACCTCATCTTGCTTTCAAAAATACATTAAAGTATGTATGTATTTTATTTCTGAAAAAATCGAGGATTTATGGATTCACAGAAATTTTAGTTTGAAATGGAATGCATAATCTGAAAAGATGCACCTGGACCTAAAGATGGTTTATCCAGCTAGACATTAGATCCAGCTCAGAAGCGAGGCATGAAATTTGGCAATGCTGTACTTTCTCTGTTTGAACTTACAGACAAAAATCAAATCCTTCCTCTTCAGCGATGACCAGACCCTTTCCAATGAGTTTAAAGGGAAAAAAAGAAATGCTGCAAAATTGCACGCCTCGTCAATGATCTAGCTTTGTAATGCAACTCTTGGTCATGGAAGAGTTTAATCACAATGGGGCTCTTGCAAACTTTTGCTGTGAGCATATGAATAGTCCAATCTGATGTAAGCACCAGAGAAAATCACTAAAATCACACTAAGAAAGTCTAAAATTCAGTTATAAACTCACATAACTGCTATAACGGCAAGTTTGTAATGGTGATTCAACGCAGGTATCTTGGGAGATTCTTGTTTATTATGTCACTTCCTGTACGGAAATGCAGAGATATGTCTCAATTTAGATTGGAATCTCCCGTGGTACCTGCGTCTCCACACCATGAAGCATGATTCTGAGAGCAAAGGACATTACCCAAAATCGGCCTTTTTACCCCTGAGAGCGAAATGTGAAATAATTTCAGGGGTGATAGAGGATTAAATCAGCGTTCCGAATCTGGCCTATTTTTTTATTTTGGACGAAGGGAAAGGGGGGAGGGGGGGGGGTCCAAAGTTAGACCCTTCAAATGCCCATAACTTTTGAACGAATAAAGATATGAGAATGTACTTTACGCGAAAAGATAGATCTTTTAAAGACCTTTCGATTGGTGTGTACAATATTTGCCTTACATTAATTTTTAATCGATTTATCGAAGTTTTTCTGATTTTTTTGAAATCGGGTTTTCCGTTTTTTTAATCGTGGAAGTTTGGCAACGCACGAATCATCACAAATAATTTCCAGGATAAAAGTAGACGCAATTTGCTAAAAAATGGTTCAAACCGCATGTTGGGGAAATGCTTTGAAGCGGAGTTATGAGGGTTCAAAGTTGGCGCTGTCACGAAAAAGGCCGCCCCGAGGGGCGTACTACAGGTGGTAGAAGTTGGCATTATCTGTTCTTCCCGTCCAAATGACTTGAAATTTGGTATTCCCGGGTATTTTTTAACGCTGAATTCAAATTTTGCATCAGTTTTTCAAAATCAAAAAATCCAAGATGGCTGCCGACCATTTTTTTCGGAAATTTGGTCGGCAGCCATCTTGGATTTTTTGATTTTGAAAAACTGATGCAAAATTTGAATTCAGCGTTAAAAAATACCCGGGAATACCAAATTTCAAGTCATTTGGACGGGAAGAACAGATAATGCCAACTTCTACCACCTGTAGTACGCCCCTCGGGGCGGCCTTTTTCGTGACAGCGCCAACTTTGAACCCTCATAACTCCGCTTCAAAGCATTTCCCCAACATGCGGTTTGAACCATTTTTTAGCAAATTGCGTCTACTTTTATCCTGGAAATTATTTGTGATGATTCGTGCGTTGCCAAACTTCCACGATTAAAAAAACGGAAAACCCGATTTCAAAAAAATCAGAAAAACTTCGATAAATCGATTAAAAATTAACGTAAGGCAAATATTGTACACACCAATCGAAAGGTCTTTAAAAGATCTATCTTTTCGCGTAAAGTACATTCTCATATCTTTATTCGTTCAAAAGTTATGGGCATTTGAAGGGTCTAACTTTGGACCCCCCCCCCCTCCCCCCTTTCCCTTCGTCCAAAATCAAAAAATAGGCCAGATTCGGAACGCTGATTTAATCCTCTATCACCCCTGAAATTATTTCACATTTCGCTCTCAGGGGTAAAAAGGCCGATTTTGGGTAATGTCCTTTTTTGATTTTTTGAATACTCATCGTCATTTTTACAGGTTTTTATGCTAAAATTAACTCTTCAATCCCCTATAGCAAAAGTTTGCAAGAGCTCCATTTGCGCTTTAGTTTTTACTGGATAGTAAAAGCAATGAGAAGTGTGTGGGGCTATTCTCAGACGTTGGTTTTGACCAGTTCTTCACTGAATTTGTGCTTTTTGACGTCGAGTCTAAGTCAAATTCAAGTAGTTGTGGCACTTTAGTTTCATGGAAATTTTCTCCGAAAAAGCGGACATTCATAAATTAAAAATTTTGCATCATTCAAAAATAAACCTCTTCAATCCAACAAAAAATAATCTTTTTTAGGTTCAAGCAACTTGGATGTATCTGGAACCAATATTTGGCTCGGAAGATATCATGCGGCAGATGCCTGAGGAGGCGCGGAGCTTCAAAACCGTTGATAAAACTTGGAAGTTGATCATGGCAAACACAGTTGATGACACGCATGTCATCACTGCGACTGACTTTCCGGACCTTCTCAAAATGCTCCGGGAATGTAATCAGCTTTTAGAAGATATACAGAGGGGGCTCAATGATTATCTGGAGAAAAAGAGGCTTATTTTTCCACGGTTAAGTTTTTTTTTAATCTTCATTTTTGATTGGTTTATTTGTTTATTTACTCAATTTAGTATATGGAAACAATGTTAACAACGTGTTATCGTACAAGTCAAGTCACGAACACAAACAAACAAAGTCATAAGACAAGAAAATAGCTTTAGCTATTAAAAAACTCATCAATAAAATAGTACGCCTTCTCCAAGAGAAAATCCCTTAGCCTGCTCAGAAAGACTGTGCAGTTCTCCAATTTCTTATTGTTATTATCGTTTGAAAGTTTATTAAAAACCTTCGCCACCGTTGAGTTAAAGCGAAAGTTTTTACATTCGGAGCCGACGGAGGAAAGCTGAATGTCTCTTTAAGCTGCAAGTCTCTGTTGTAAAGACTTGTTTGTGACGAGTTCTGTCAAAACAGACCTTATCTTTACCTGGATGAAAACTGAGATAGTGTTACTACTGTGTAGGATAGATTATGACAAACAGTTCAAAACCCTAAATGTGAGAAAATTAAAAAAATTGACGGATTGGAGGCGTTTCGAAGTTTTAAATAGAGATAATGTGATTTTGGAAACAACGGAGTTAAAGTTTTGGAAAGACAATACAGTAGTCATAGTCAACAGGAAAATGTTTCAATCCGCTTGCAACTTTACAACCTCTATTTGGTAAATTATGAACTGAAACTTCATGTAGTTACTCTCAAGGCTACCAGAGAGCGTTTTGCATCAAAACATAAAAACTAATAATTTCGACCCCAGCATCTTATTTTTGCTCACCTAAAAATTTTGTCAGAACGTGTCACATTTATTAAGATATATAAGATATATAGGATATGAGATATTTAGAGATATAAGATATAAGAAAACTAGATAAAATAACAACCATTGGTAGCTAAATAATAAAATTAAAATTTCAGAAAGACTTTAATTCAAATCATTTGATTGGACAGCTAATAATAATAAATAATAAAATTGGTAAGAAATCAATCTAGATAAAACTGAGGAGGTAGGGGAGGGGAAGAGGAGGTACATGGTTTGTGGCGTCTTGAAAAGTCCTTGAATATCCTTAATTTAATTTCCCCGTTTTTCATATGCTTGAATATCCTTAAATTTTGATGAATTCGTCAAATATACTTGAAAATCCTTGAAAATGGCTGGCTTCAGCTCGTTAGCTTGCCATTTTGTTGATAATGGGTCTGTTGCACACTTTGGCTACAGCGTTTTAAAGTATCAATTCCTGTGTAAAAAACCGAGAAAATAACAGTGGCAGCATCAGAAAACACTAAAATTCAGTATTAAACTCACAAATTGCGAAAAACACTTGACACTATTCACCCCTGTATCTTTCCACCATGTGCACGATATTTTGCGAAATTAGCGCAGCACATTCAAATAATCACGGCCGACTGTCATCACAGCTGACTTCATAAACAAATAAACAGTAAACACTGACGGCGTCTGTTCGAATTCTTATGTTTCAAAGGTTGTGAAAGGTATACGGAGACCGATATTTGTGTCGAAAACTTATCAAAATGAAACAATAACACACAGGAGTTCCAAGCATGATGATCGAAGTTGGAATCATCCTTGGATCTCCTTTGAGTTATTGTTTCATTTTGATAAGTTTTCGACACAATTATCGGTCTGCGTATACCTTTCACAACCTTTGAAACGTAAGAATTCGAACAGACGCCGTCAGTGTTTACAGTTTATTTGTTTCTGAAGTCAGCTGTGATGACAGTCGGCCGTGATTATTTGAATGTGCCGCGCTAATTTCGCGAAATATCGTGCACGTGGTGGAAAGATACAGGGGTGAATAGTGTCTAGTGTTTTTCGCAATTTGTGAGTTTAATACTGAATTCTAGTGTTTTCTGATGCTGCCATTGTTATTTTCTCGGCTTTTTACATAGGAATTGATACTTTAAAACGCTGTAGCCAAAGTGTGCAACAGACCCATTTTGTTTGTGCGCCTGAGGAATGTTGTGTCCCTTTGGTTGCAAAGTCGTGAGAAAGAATGTAGGAGTTAGTATGAACTTTTTTATTTCTTAAGGCTCCTGTGGTTAGTGCACCCTTCTGTGAAAATCATTGTGTGTTTTTTCTGCCTCTAGAAAATAAGTGTAAAAAATTCTACGTTTTAGCTTGTCGGAAGTCCTTGAAATCCTGTAAAAGCTCTTGAAATGTCTTTGAAAATCCTTGATTCTTATCCTTAAAAATCTGCCATGAACCATAAGGTAGCAAAAAAAATGAATTAAATAAATAATGTTGCCGTATTTTTGTTGCAGATTTTTCTTTTTATCCGATAACGAATTGTTGGAAATCTTATCAGAGACAAAAGATCCTTTGAGAGTTGAACCACATCTGAAAAAGTGCTTTGAAGGCATTGACCGTCTAGATTTTCAGAAGGATGGTACAATAACTGGCTTGATTTCAGTTGAAGAGGAAAATGTTCCATTGAGTGGTATTATTGTCCCTGCTGATGCTAAGGTATAAAACACCCATTCAACCTCTATTTTAAGATTCCAGGCAAAACTTTTTCAGATTTCATTCTGGTGGATAGCACCACTAGTCGCTTTTGGGAAAAGTCACTTTTTTGGCATTTTAAATTGAAACCAAAGAAAAAAAGCAAAATCTAATAATATTAGCACCTGCAAAATTTTTGGATGGATATTTCAAGCTCAAAACGAGCAAAATTGGTTAGGAATTTGGTTAAGTCGTGATTTATGAAATTCGTTTTGCCGTAAGCTTAGTGAATGCGAGAGAGTGCGAGTGATAGTATGTCTATCTGCCTCACTCGCACTCATTGAGGCTTATGGGAATTTATGTATTTCATTATTTCCAGCTTTATTTTTGAGTTGTTCAGCTTAAAACTTTCAGGATATATCTTCCTGAGGTATGTTTGCAGCTGCTAATCTTCCTCAAATTTGTACTTTTGGCGTAAATTCATAGATTTCAGCCAAAGGATGATGACTTTTTGAGCAGCACTAGTTTGAAATCTGGACAAGCTTTGCCTGGAATCACCTCAAGTCTATCCTTTTACTCTAATTTTGCAATTTGGTTGGATAATTGTGAACTCTCGTTTTTCAATTAGAATGGAGCCAATGATTGGTAACGTTACAATCTTATGAATGAAGCTATTACTGTAGGATATAGGATTCCAATCCAAAACCTTAAATTTCCCATAGAATTCAGTTAATTGATTACAATTAACTCATTAATTATAATCAAATTTTGTCATTGTAAGCCAATTGAAGAAGATAGAATGCCCTTCATGAATTTTAAGATTCAAATTACGAATAAAATCATGAACAGTTGTGCTCTGTGTTGGTATTTAGTCTTTGCTATATCCAAAGAAACGACTAATTTTACTGGTCATGGGCGGAGCCAGCAATTTGGCAACTGTGAATTCTATCCATTTGAATGTATATGAGAAACAATCGATTCATGAGGGGGCCATGGCCCAATTTATAATCTCTTATAATCCACAGTTGCTTAATTGCTGGGTCCGCCCATGTTACTGGTAAATTGAAGGTCAGTTGAACCTGAACTTTTAATTTAGAAATTTCTCTAGTACATCTTTTTTTATGTGTTTCTTTAGAGAGAGAGGCAAATTAGACTGGAGTCTCCTATGATACCTCCATAGCTCCGCCATCTTTGCTCTTTAATGGCGAAGTCCATGAGGCTTCCCAGTCTAGTTTGTTTCTCTCTCTCTATAGAAACGCACAAAGGAAAACTTCAAATTAAATAGGAATCTCCCATGGTACAGGTCGTTTCAGAAATGTAGGCGCACCTAGAACAATAATCTTTAGAATTTGTCAACATTATTTCTCTTGTTACAACGAGAAAATCAATAAAAATTAATTTAAGTGTTATTTTTTCATTGAGGAACGCTTAAAAATCAAACGTTTTTAGTCGGAGGCAAGTTTTGCAATAAAAATTGAAAATTCGTCAAAGATTATGGTCTAGGTGCGCCTACACTTCTGAAATGAGCTCTACTAATATGCCTTCAACTTTAAAGCCATTTATTTATTTATTTATTTGAAAACTGAACAGGCAGTAATGTCCAAAAATAACAGAATATTCAAAGTATACGAAAGAAGAAGATAACACAGATAAAAAATAACTTAGACCATCAGAATTTATAACTACCAGAAGTAACAAATAAAATTAGGTATAAAATCCCAAAGTAAACTTTTTGGCCATGAGCTTAAAACAGTTCAAAGCATCTCACTCTCTCAACTCCAGGGGAAGGGAATGAAAATTACGAACACATCTCACAAAAGCAGAGTAAAACATAGAAGAGTTTTAGAAACGTTTTTTGAGTCTGTGAGTGAGTCTTGTTATTTTTTAATGCGCTCATCGTAATTTTTGCTATTTTACTCAAGACTTTTCTATTCAGTTGCTCACAGCAAAAGTTAGCTTGAGCTAGGCCTGTGCGATGTTTGATGCATCGACGCTTGTTCGATGTTTAAGGGACATCGAATGCGATTCGATGTCTCATGAGATGAATCAAAACATCAATCCACATCGATACATCGATACACATCGAAACATTTTAACTTCAATCCACATCGATCGACAGTGAAAGCATCAATCAATATCGACAGATCGATCTGGACTGCGATTAATGTATGGTGGGTTTATCGAATAAGGTTTCAATTTTCCGACCAAAGGGTCATGTTGGTCACTGTTGCGATCTATATATTTTTAAAATAAAAATCAAGAAATACGGCATTAAAAAATCCAATGCTTGACACTTTTTTTTTTTAATCATTTTGTTGACGTCATGATATTTTGATGTAAATGTATGCTTATATGCAGATCGATTTTTCAATGCAGATCGATGTTTCGAATTTTCGATGTTTCTATGTAAATTAACGATTCGATCACAATCGATGTTGCGATTTTTCGATGTGGATCGATGTTTCGATGTGGCTCGATGATTTGATGTGGATCGATGTTTCGATATTTTTCGATGTTTCGATACATCACTCCGATTTTGAAAATCGACATCAAAGCGACTTCGATGGACCGAACGAGACATCGCACAGGCCTAGCTCGAGCCCCATTTTTGAGCTTAGAGACTACAGTCTCACTATCACGATCTCATTGTTTCAGGAGCTTGTTGAGAAATGGTTAGCTCAAGTGGAGGAATTGATGATCCAATCACTGTGCGATCTGATAAATGTTGCAATTCACACGGTTCAAAGCAAACCATGGAAGGAATGGGTTCTGGACAGTCCTGGTATGGCCATCATCTGTGCAGCCAGTGTAAATTGGACAAGAGAGGTTGAAAAAGCACTTCCCGAAGCGTCTCTAAAGGTTTGCCCTTTATCTTTCATTTAAAAATCATAATGTTTTCTGTAAATTGAGTCTTAGATAAAAGACACTTTTGCTGTCCTCAAAACAAGCAAACCTTCAGGAACTTCAAAAGATAATGAAAAAATAAAAAATTCAATATAAAAAGCACTTAAAGTGATTCTATGGCAAACTCCCGGAAATTTCAATCCGATAGATGGCGTTACTTGTCGTTGGCTCCGAAAATAGCCGTTTTTTGATGGTTTTCTGCTGTTTCCTCTGAACTGACGAATAATAGACAAAAAATCGGACTGTCAGCACCTGCTTAATTTTTTGCTTAATTTTTTGAGCCATAAACGGGCCAAATTGGTTCTAAAATAAAGGTGTAACTATGCAAAGAAAAAATCATTTGTAATTTGGAGTTGTATCAGCAAAGATTACAGGTGAAGCAGAAACCTGTAATCTTTACTGATACAACTCCAAATTACATATGATTTTTTCTTTGAATAGTTACGCCTTTATTTTAGAACCAATTTGGCCCGTTTATGGCTCAAAAAATCAAGCAAAAAATTAAGCAGGTGCTGACAGTCCGATTTTTTGTCTATTATTCGTCAGTTCAGAGGAAACAGCAGAAAACCATCAAAAAACGGCTATTTTCGGAGCCAGCGACAAGTAACGCCATCTATCGGATTAAAATTTCCGGGAGTTAGCCATAAAATCACCTTAAGCTCCCACTGGCTGTTGAAGCTGAAGAAAGAACAGAACCCCCAAATCTTCATCAGTGGGGCCAAAATGCGTCTATTGGAAGGGGCCTATCACTCTCAAAGTGAATTTTTGGAATGTTAAGTTAGTTAAAATTAAAATTAAAGTATGTTTTGTTACTTTACCATTTATGAATATGATTGTATTGACGTGTGCAATAACATGCGATGAAAGTTCGTTGTGTGGAACCTCAGTTCTGCCCCAAAGAAAATTCCACTTCGCGAAAGTTCCACTTAGAAAATTGCGGTCATAGTGTGGGAGGTTTCAAGGTGCTGAAAAAAAATTCCACTTAGCGAGATATTCCACTTGGAGGATGTTCTACACAACGAACTTTCACTGTATATTGTTCTTATGAACAAACTTTGGAAAATAAAAAATAAAAGATGCGACTTAGACTTTTGGCTCATTTAGTGGGGGGAGGGGGGGTTAAATTTTCTTGAAATATTTCATTACAGAAATTTTAACTGCTATAATTTTTGGTTTTGGTATGGTTTGTGAGTCATGAGACATTTAAAAAGAAGAAAAAAAAAAAGTAAGATGGATTGCAGAATGGTTGAAGTTTATGGAGGAAATAGTTTTTGTTTGGTAATATTTTGAAATCGTTCATTGTAAAAACAAAATTAGAATTTTTTTAAAAAAGGCAACTAAAGAGTTAAAACATGTTTATTAGGTATTGGATTGAAATTACTAACCAATAAAATTTTATTGTTTCTGTTTCCAAGGAATATTTAGATAAAAGCAACCGTCGTATTGAAGAGCTAATTGAGTTAGTCAATGGGAAGTTATCTAGTGCTGTTCGTTACACCCTTGGTTCTCTAATTAATGTAGAAGTGCATGGTGAGGATTAAGTCGTTATGTCACCTAGTCGTTAAGTCGTTTTAGTCGTTGGGTTTCGTCATTAGGCCTCATCTACCTTTTCACTGTGTTTGCGTATTTTTTCATCATTGACAGTAATGTAAACGTATTATCTCTGATTAATGGACACTGTGGCCATGCTATCCCAATCAGCTGTTACCTCATTTTTTGACTGAAACGGTGTGCCGTGTGGTGGTGGTTTTGAGTCAGAAGAGGAGTAATAGACGGTTTTAGTGCGAAATCAGCGGTTAGCCAACAACCACAACAATGCACTCATAAAACTCGCGTAGCGTTCCAAACTATCTCACTCACTCTCCCGTGACCCCCATGTATACCCATCTCTTTCTAGTTTCAAAATTCGTTTACAGGGCCTTGTTTTACGACATGTTATTATCAAAATCAAGTTAAAGTGCCTTGAGGAATTCGTTTCAGCCAAAAAATTTCACGAAAGTTGTGTCTATTTACAATTTTTGGAATTAGAATAAGAGCAAGAGAGACAAACTGTCTTTGTTTGGAACGCTCATCATCGGCAGCCGCCATTACTAAAACCCTCCATAGAGGCAAAGGAAAGATTAACAGTTGAGAGAAGAGATTATCCGGCAATATGTATGGTGGAAGATTTAGGCTAAATCAACCACGTTACACCTGGTCTTTTCCTATGTGAATGGTGCTTGTGCTAACTTTTGCTGTGTGCAATTGAATAGTTAATTCTTGCGTTAAAATCAGCAAAAATGAAGATGAGTGTACTAAAAAATCAAAAAGTTCACTCCTAGATTCTTAAGCTGACTTTAACAAACTTGCCATGGTGCAAAAAATGCCATTTTTCAAGTTTATATCAATCAGTCAAAGAAGGTGAACGTAGTATTTAGTTGGACTATTTTATTTTCAGCTCGGCATATCTTAAGTCTCCTCATCTCCAAAAACATTTCTGATGTCCGTGATTTTACTTGGATCAGCCAGCTGCGCTACTACAGCTTTGATGACAGAGTTAGTATCTCAATGGTAGATACGACCATCTGCTTTGGATATGAGTATCTAGGAAATACTCCAACTTTGGTTATTACCCCGTTAACAGATCGCTGTTTCAGGTAACATGATGGACTAATGCAAACGGTGTTTACATCCCAAGTGGAGCTTTAATATATTCATTTATTCTTTTACTTGTTTATTTATATATTTATTTATTTATTTATCTATTTATCTATTTTTATGCAGTCCAGTCGTTCGCTGTGAAATATCAGCATAACGAACCACGTGTTTGGGCGGCTGGACTTTTCTACTACTTACTACTTATTTATTTATCTATTTATCTATTTATTGATTTATTTATTTATTTATTGATTTATTCATTTATTTACACAAGAAATGAAGCAAAATAGAGATAAATAGAGAGTTGAGAAATATTTGAGAGAAAAAAAAAAAGACAAAAACAAAAAAAAAAAAAAAACAATTAAATATATTTAGATCACTTTACCTCCTTGAGTGCTCTAGGTATTTCCTTCCCAAACTTGAGAGTCCCTGGCAGGTCGCCGTTACTCTCCTCTTTCCTATCCTTTGTTTTGAGAATACTTTGATTGTCTTTCCTACCCCTTCTTTTTTTATGCAGTCCAGTCGTTCGCTGTGAAATATCAGCATAACGAGCCACGTGTTTGGGCGGCTGGACTTTACTACTACTACTACTTATTTATTTATTTATTTATTCATTTATTTATTTTGTTTAGTTCAGCGTTCTGTTTTAACGACGTCTTACGACTTACGTACCGCGCCGCACTTTAACCACTAGAGATGTATTTTCGGTATATTCGAAACCCATTCTCGAAAAGAGACACACACGTCAAATGTGAGGGCGACTTAACGGGTCTACGATAAGCGTGAGAAACAGATAGTAAACAAATGAGTTAACAAGGTTGGAGTTAATAAGAGAGTGAATTGTTGATAGTAAATCACAGAGAGTAGAGATACGTAGATACAAAGAGAGTTGAGGGAGAAGAGATGAAGGGAGAGTTACACAGTTGCATAGAGAGAATATAAATTTAAAAAAATAAAAAAAAATCCGAGTTACACAAATGGATAGAGAAACGAAGCAGAAACAGAGAGTGGAGTAATATGCATGAGAAAAGAGAGAGAAAAAATATATTTAGAGCACTCTTTCCCAATTTGAGAGTCCCTGGCAGGTCGCCGTTACTCTCCTCTTGCCTATCCTTTGTTTTGAGAATACTTTGATTGTCTATCTTACCCCTTCTTTTTTTGTGCAGTCCAGACGTTCGCTGTGAAACATCAGCATAACGAACCACATGTTTGGGCGGCTGCACTTCTCTACTACTACTACTTATTTATTTATTTATTTATTTAAGCAGCAAATGGGCAAACTGCCTAGATTCTTACAAAGCAAATAATAAGGGAATAGGAAATATTACCAACTTGGACACAAACAGAACAAAAAAGTAAATAGAACTAATAAAATAATGAAACTTAAGAATATGGCATTTGGCATTAAATTTAAAAGGAGACGAAACTTCGAAACTGTGGATGGAGGAGGGCAAGGCATTCCATGTGCTCATCAACCTAACCAACGTAGAAAAAAAGTGAAGGTTGGAATGCGAGGCCGAAATTACCAATAGAGCAACATTGGCGGATTCAGGAAGGGTGGCGGAGGGGGCAATCGCCCCCTCTGTTCGGCCCAAAAAGTGGGAAAAGAGGAGAGCAAAGAGAAAAAAAAGCAAAAAAAGGAAAAGGGGGTCACAAAGGTGCAAAAATCCCAAGTCCCCCCCCTTGTTCGCGAGGGCTGGATCCGCCATTGGAGAGCAAAACCTCTAATGGAAATTGAGAAAGATATGGACTAGATCATATGGACTAAGATTCATATCTCAGTCTCTCTATCAGACTGATTCCATCTGAAGAAGAAGATATAACATTAATGTTGCTCAAAATTCATTTAAAGATTGAGTCCTAGTCTCATATTTTCAGGACCATGATGACTGCTGTTCAATTGAATCAAGGCGGCTCGTTAGAAGGATCCGCTGCGTCTGGGAAAACAGAAACTGTCAAAGCTCTAGCCAAGGCTGTCGCCAAGCAATGTATCGTCTTCAACTGCTCTGATAATCTAGGTTATAGAGTAATCGGAAAATTTTTCAAAGTAAGCTTCCTTTTCATTTCGTTTTTTAAATTGAAATAGAGATTCACAGAAAGACACCTTTAAGGTGCTTCTAGGGCCAGTTAGCTCAAACCGTGGACCTTATGTTGTGCTGCTCAAAAAAATTACAGTTTCTAACTAAAATCGATTAATTGACGCAAAAGGTGCAATAAGGTTCATCCAGCTCCCATAAGGAATGGGCTGTGGTAAATAGAAATTCATAATTTCAAGGTCGATAGAGCTCGTCAAGACGCGTTCAAAAATGTCCAGTTTCTTTATTTTGGTCAACTGGGAAGGGGGGGAGAGATGATCAAAGTCAATTTTTTAAAGTCCTATAACTTTTGCACAAATCATTATTTTGACTTGTATTTCATGTCTCATTAAGATTCTTCTTTCAAACATATTTTGATTCATGCATATGAAACACCAATTAAAAAAATTGAAACATATTTTTTCCAATTTTTCCAACTTTTGAACAAAAAATAAATCAGTTTTTTGAAGTCTCGAAAATACGCGAAACGCACGAAGGGGGACTAAAAAACTAAGTTTTAAAAGTCAAAATGCACATCTTTCTAATGCCACAAACCGCCATTCCGGGAAATGATTTGTTCACATTTTTCAAAAGTGAAAAGCACTTAAAGTTGCACACCTCCGAAATTTCAGTGCGGTAAGTGCATATTTTCAATGGCGCGTACCAAACGGGGGTGGCGATCTCAGATCACAGTGCGGCGGATCGGTCCGTTTCCCAATTGTTCCCGTTAGCGACCACGAGTGCGAGAGAGAGACCGTTTTCTTAAAAAGGTCTCTCTCGCACTCATCGCCTCTTATGGCGCTACGGTCCGTTTCCCAATTGTTCCCGTTAGCGACCACGCGTGCGAAAGAAAGACCGTTTTCGTAAAAAGGTCTCTCTCTCTCGCACTCATCGCCTCTTATGGCGCTACGGTCCGTTTCCCAATTGTTCCCGTTAGCGACCACGCGTGCGAGAGAAAGACCGTTTTCGTAAAAAGGTCTCTCTCTCTCGCACTCATCGCCTCTTATGGCGCTACGGTCCGTTTCCCAATTGTTCCCGTTAGCGACCACGCGTGCGAGAGAAAGACCGTTTTCGTAAAAAGGTCTCTCTCTCTCACGCACTCATCGCCTCTTATGGCGGTTCGGTCCGTTCCTCAAGCTGTTCCCGCAAGCGACCATGAGTGCGAGAGAGAGAGACCATTATCGGAAAAAAAGTATCTCTCTCTCACGCACTCATCGCCTCTTATGGCGGTTCGGTCCGTTCCTCAAGCTGTTCCCGCAAGCGACCATGAGTGCGAGAGAGAGAGACCATTATCGGAAAAAAAGTATCTCTCTCTCGCACTCACTGCCTCTCATGGCGGTTCAGTCCATTTCCCAAGTTATTCCCGCAAGCGACCACGAGTGCGAGAGAGAGACCGTTTCCGTAAAAAGGTCTCTCTCTCTCGCACTCACTGCCTCTCATGGCGGTTCAGTCCGTTTCCCAAGTTGTTACCGTAAGCGACCACGAGTGCGAGAGAGAGACCGTTTTCGTGAAAAGGTCTCTCTCTCTCGCACTCATTGCCTCTAATGGCGGTTCGGTCCGTTTCCCAAGTTGTTCCCGTAAGCGACCACGAGTGCGAGAGAGAGACCGTTTTCGTGAAAAGGTCTCTCTCTCGCACTCATTGCCTCTTATGGCGGTTCGGTCCGTTTCCCAAGTTGTTCCCGTAAGCGACCACGAGTGCGAGAGAGAGACCGTTTTCGTGAAAAGGTCTCTCTCTCGCACTCATTGCCTCTTATGGCGGTTCGGTCCGTTTCCCAAGTTGTTCCCGTAAGCGACCACGAGTGCGAGAGAGAGAACGTTTTCGTGAAAAGGTCTCTCTCTCGCACTCATTGCCTCTTATGGCGGTTCGGTCCGTTTCCCAAGTTGTTCCCGTAAGCGACCACGAGTGCGAGAGAGAGAACGTTTTCGTGAAAAGGTCTCTCTCTCGCACTCATTGCCTCTTATGGCGGTTCGGTCCGTTTCCCAAGTTGTTCCCGTAAGCGACCACGAGTGCGAGAGAGAGAACGTTTTCGTGAAAAGGTCTCTCTCTCGCACTCATTGCCTCTTATGGCGGTTCGGTCCGTTTCCCAAGTTGTTCCCGTAAGCGACCACGAGTGCGAGAGAGAGAACGTTTTCGTGAAAAGGTCTCTCTCTCGCACTCATTGCCTCTTATGGCGGTTCGGTCCGTTTCCCAAGTTGTTCCCGTAAGCGACCACGAGTGCGAGAGAGAGAACGTTTTCGTGAAAAGGTCTCTCTCTCGCACTCATTGCCTCTTCTGGCGGTTCGGTCCGTTTCCCAAGTTGTTCCCGTAAGCGACCACGAGTGCGAGAGAGAGAACGTTTTCGTGAAAAGGTCTCTCTCTCGCACTCATTGCCTCTTATGGCGGTTCGGTCCGTTTCCCAAGTTGTTCCCGTAAGCGACCACGAGTGCGAGAGAGAGAACGTTTTCGTGAAAAGGTCTCTCTCTCGCACTCATTGCCTCTTATGGCGGTTCGGTCCGTTTCCCAAGTTGTTCCCGTAAGCGACCACGAGTGCGAGAGAGAGAACGTTTTCGTGAAAAGGTCTCTCTCTCGCACTCATTGCCTCTTATGGCGGTTCGGTCCGTTTCCCAAGTTGTTCCCGTAAGCGACCACGAGTGCGAGAGAGAGAACGTTTTCGTGAAAAGGTCTCTCTCTCGCACTCATTGCCTCTTCTGGCGGTTCGGTCCGTTTCCCAAGTTGTTCCCGTAAGCGACCACGAGTGCGAGAGAGAGAACGTTTTCGTGAAAAGGTCTCTCTCTCGCACTCATTGCCTCTTATGGCGGTTCGGTCCGTTTCCCAAGTTGTTCCCGTAAGCGACCACGAGTGCGAGAGAGAGAACGTTTTCGTGAAAAGGTCTCTCTCTCGCACTCATTGCCTCTTATGGCGGTTCGGTCCGTTTCCCAAGTTGTTCCCGTAAGCGACCACGAGTGCGAGAGAGAGAACGTTTTCGTGAAAAGGTCTCTCTCTCGCACTCATTGCCTCTTATGGCGGTTCGGTCCGTTTCCCAAGTTGTTCCCGTAAGCGACCACGAGTGCGAGAGAGAGAACGTTTTCGTGAAAAGGTCTCTCTCTCGCACTCATTGCCTCTTATGGCGGTTCGGTCCGTTTCCCAAGTTGTTCCCGTAAGCGACCACGAGTGCGAGAGAGAGAACGTTTTCGTGAAAAGGTCTCTCTCTCGCACTCATTGCCTCTTCTGGCGGTTCGGTCCGTTTCCCAAGTTGTTCCCGTAAGCGACCACGAGTGCGAGAGAGAGAACGTTTTCGTGAAAAGGTCTCTCTCTCGCACTCATTGCCTCTTATGGCGGTTCGGTCCGTTTCCCAAGTTGTTCCCGTAAGCGACCACGAGTGCGAGAGAGAGAACGTTTTCGTGAAAAGGTCTCTCTCTCGCACTCATTGCCTCTTATGGCGGTTCGGTCCGTTTCCCAAGTTGTTCCCGTAAGCGACCACGAGTGCGAGAGAGAGAACGTTGTCGTGAAAAGGTCTCTCTCTCGCACTCATTGCCTCTTATGGCGGTTCGGTCCGTTTCCCAAGTTGTTCCCGTAAGCGACCACGAGTGCGAGAGAGAGAACGTTTTCGTGAAAAGGTCTCTCTCTCGCACTCATTGCCTCTTATGGCGGTTCGGTCCGTTTCCCAAGTTGTTCCCGTAAGCGACCACGAGTGCGAGAGAGAGAACGTTTTCGTGAAAAGGTCTCTCTCTCGCACTCATTGCCTCTTATGGCGGTTCGGTCCGTTTCCCAAGTTGTTCCCGTAAGCGACCACGAGTGCGAGAGAGAGAACGTTTTCGTGAAAAGGTCTCTCTCTCGCACTCATTGCCTCTTATGGCGGTTCGGTCCGTTTCCCAAGTTGTTCCCGTAAGCGACCACGAGTGCGAGAGAGAGAACGTTTTCGTGAAAAGGTCTCTCTCTCGCACTCATTGCCTCTTATGGCGGTTCGGTCCGTTTCCCAAGTTGTTCCCGTAAGCGACCACGAGTGCGAGAGAGAGAACGTTTTCGTGAAAAGGTCTCTCTCTCGCACTCATTGCCTCTTATGGCGGTTCGGTCCGTTTCCCAAGTTGTTCCCGTAAGCGACCACGAGTGCGAGAGAGAGAACGTTTTCGTGAAAAGGTCTCTCTCTCGCACTCATTGCCTCTTATGGCGGTTCGGTCCGTTTCCCAAGTTGTTCCCGTAAGCGACCACGAGTGCGAGAGAGAGAACGTTTTCGTGAAAAGGTCTCTCTCTCGCACTCATTGCCTCTTATGGCGGTTCGGTCCGTTTCCCAAGTTGTTCCCGTAAGCGACCACGAGTGCGAGAGAGAGAACGTTTTCGTGAAAAGGTCTCTCTCTCGCACTCATTGCCTCTTATGGCGGTTCGGTCCGTTTCCCAAGTTGTTCCCGTAAGCGACCACGAGTGCGAGAGAGAGAACGTTTTCGTGAAAAGGTCTCTCTCTCGCACTCATTGCCTCTTCTGGCGGTTCGGTCCGTTTCCCAAGTTGTTCCCGTAAGCGACCACGAGTGCGAGAGAGAGAACGTTTTCGTGAAAAGGTCTCTCTCTCGCACTCATTGCCTCTTATGGCGGTTCGGTCCGTTTCCCAAGTTGTTCCCGTAAGCGACCACGAGTGCGAGAGAGAGAACGTTTTCGTGAAAAGGTCTCTCTCTCGCACTCATTGCCTCTTATGGCGGTTCGGTCCGTTTCCCAAGTTGTTCCCGTAAGCGACCACGAGTGCGAGAGAGAGAACGTTTTCGTGAAAAGGTCTCTCTCTCGCACTCATTGCCTCTTATGGCGGTTCGGTCCGTTTCCCAAGTTGTTCCCGTAAGCGACCACGAGTGCGAGAGAGAGAACGTTTTCGTGAAAAGGTCTCTCTCTCGCACTCATTGCCTCTTATGGCGGTTCGGTCCGTTTCCCAAGTTGTTCCCGTAAGCGACCACGAGTGCGAGAGAGAGAACGTTTTCGTGAAAAGGTCTCTCTCTCGCACTCATTGCCTCTTCTGGCGGTTCGGTCCGTTTCCCAAGTTGTTCCCGCAAGCGACCACGAGTGCGAGAGAGAGAACGTTTTCGTGAAAAGGTCTCTCTCTCTCGCACTCATTGCCTCTTATGGCGGTTCGGTCCGTTTCCCAAGTTGTTCCCGTAAGCGACCACGAGTGCGAGAGAGAGAACGTTTTCGTGAAAAGGTCTCTCTCTCGCACTCATTGCCTCTTATGGCGGTTCGGTCCGTTTCCCAAGTTGTTCCCGTAAGCGACCACGAGTGCGAGAGCGATACCCGTTGCCGTATGTAGCACTCCAGCAGCCCTCGGGGGTGACTGTTTGGTATGTGACGAAGAGAGTTGGCCTCATCCTTTTTTTCTTTACAAATGATTTGAAATTCGTGCAATTTTGAACGCTGAATTCATATTTCGCATGAGTTTTTTTTAAAATTTGATAATCCAATATATTTGGCTACAAATGTTTCTGTTAATTGCTCGTCAGCCGTATGCCATCTAGGATCGTCGAATTTGGAGAAACTGATGCTAAATATCAAATCAGCGTTTAAGGATACTTCCAGGTACCAACTTTCAAGTCATTTGGACTGTGTTACCAAATGGCACTCTATGCCACTGCTGGTAGCGATGTAGTCCGTAAAACACATTTGATGAAAACAAGCATTTCGTGAAAAAACGCAAAATCCTATCTAATTTTTCTGGCAGTGTCGCATGCATTTTCTGACTTCAGGGCCTAAATTTAGGCACGTACAAAGGACTATGAGCCTCATATTTATACCCGTGGGATCTGACCGGATGATTGAAAAAAAAATCGATCTCTTGAAAATCGGAAAATTTACGTTCCTAATTAAAAATTCAGAAGTAGCGAATAAATATCAAATTCAAATTAAAAATGGATTAAATAGGCATAGACTGATTATAATTACCCATTCCGAATAGCACTACAGTTTTTCCCTAAGTATAACGACTTTTTTTTCTTTTTTTTTAGTTTCTGCAAATTTGTTTAGTCAAATACTACCTAGTGCGGCGCGAGGAGGAGCAGAGCTCAATGGGTGTAAAAAAATCGAGTGCGATTAAAGGCGCCGATGTTGGGCTTTAGGTTGATGTATTAAATGAAAACAATTATAATCAGAATGAGGGCCAGTTTCAGCCTTTTGGCGTCTGTGTACGTGCAAGAACTTGGAGGTGCCCCTTTCCAACCTCTGCCTTCTCGTTCTCTCCACTCTCCTTTCTCCCCCACTCTCTGTTTTCTTACTTACTGAAACGGAGCGCAGCCTGTCGCCCCCTTCCGACCGTATGTACCTTTGCCATTTGAGCGGCCCCAAAAATGATGAGGATGAATCAGTCGTAAGAAGGAGACAGATACTCACTCGCAAAACAATAGGGAATATGCAGCTTCCGCAATCATTACACCTATCTTTAAGCAAATTTTATTTACTGTGTCGGGTGAAGATTTTCACCCGTACCAACGCTTCTGCATTTTATTATCTCACCCGAACTGTAAAATACCTTCAGCACACAATCAGGTAAAACTAGTTTTTTTTTTTTTTTTTTTTTTTTTTTTTAAATACCTATCGTTCGTGTACTATTGAAAATCATTCATTCTGACAGGATTGCAATATTCCATTGTTTATAGGGGATTGCTCAAGCAGGAGCCTGGTCTTGTTTCGATGAACTGAACAGAATTCAGTTGCAAGTGCTGTCCGTCATTGCACAGCAAGTGCAGAATATCCAGGCCGCAATCATTTCCAAGAAGGAGCGTTTCATTTTTGAAGGAGTTGAAATCACGATAAACCCTTCCTGCGCCATATTCATCACATTGAACCCTGGGTAAGACCTCACTCGTAATTTATGAAGGTAATCAGAACCTAATAAAAATCTTCAAAATACTTTCCAAAGATATCAGAAGATTTCTTTTCAAAACAAAGAACGCACTATATCATTACGTGTTTGTTTGAGAATTGGAGACACCTTCATCCTATGATAAAATATCTATTTCCTCTGCTTGAATTAAAGTTTGTAATCTTGATTGTAAAGGACCAACCATTAAGAGAATATGTGCGCTGCACTTTAAAATAGGTAACTGTTCTTGTATCTTTACCACGCTGATTTGGGCTAAAATGGATTTGCATTCAGAAAAATTTGATTTTAATATTTGGATTTGAAATGAAAAAAAAAAAAAAATAGATTTGCTCATTAAAATTTATCCAATTAAATGCATGCAAAAGGTTGATTTTGAGAGTGTTTGTTGTTTATTCAATTGTTCAATATTTTTGATGGGTTTAAATGGACAAGATTATCCGATTACTTGTAATGAGTTGGATTTTGCCCACAACTAATGCAACTGTAGAAGAGATGGTTTCCAGTCAGTAGATTTACATTAATTATATAGACCACCAGGGGCGTGCCAAGGGGGGGGGGGGGGGGGGGGGGGGGGGTATGTGGGTACCCTTGCCCTAAGCTGCACTCTCCAAGGGTGGCATAATCGGGGTGAACAACCGAGAAAAAAAAAAAGGGTTATCAAATTTCAAAATGAATTACAGAGGGCGCCAAAATCAGAGTGTGACAAGCAAAAAAAAAAGGTCATCAAATTTATAATTTTGTTTGCAGAGGGTGGCAAGATTGCATTCTTACCCCCCCCCCCCCCCTCTGGAAACCACGGCGCGCCCCTGTAGACCACAAACTATATAACTACTTTTTTTGGTCTACCTACACAATGTCTATGCAAATTTGTTTCTGAAAAAAGGATGTCTAAAAGTGACCTTATTTTAAAGACATCTACTTATGTATTTTGTGTCCACAAAATCCTCTTTCTACTTTTTTTGACAGATTGTCTACTATTTTGTCAACATTTTCTAAAAATTTGAAACAGAATATTAACTCTTTGCAGTCACTTTTTTTTTTTGCTAGCGCAGTGGGCAACCTCCACACTAGGTATATGAGAATGAAACTGTTAGAAGTTCCTGGACCCATAGTGCACAGCATGCACTGAAGTTGTTGGGGCTGGTCCAACATGAGACTCAGCAGAGCGAAACTTTTATGTCGGGTCAGCCCCGACATGCGACCGCAATGGGTTTTTTACGATGTCGGGCCTGACCCGACACACGACCGCAAAGGGTCAACCATATACCTATATTCACTTGAAGTGATGTATGAACAAACAAACAAAAATGATGAAAATGAAAATTCTTTGGAAAGTTTGACATTTTCTGTTTGAGTGCATACACCACAACCTCTAGAAAAGGGAAACAATTTTTTATACATCGATTTATTCCACTTGTCCATATATGTTACGCAAATCTGTAGACATTGTTGACAAATTAATGAATGATTATGTCAAAAAATTTGGAAGTTTGCTGTGAAAAGAGGCACTAATACACTGGGGACATTTATTTTGTGGACATAAAATTTGTAGACATCTTTAGAATGTAGTCACTTTTCAATGTAGACATTTTTTTTTGTGGACATACTTTCGTAGACATTTTTTCAGTGGACAAAAAAAAGTTGACATTTTGATCGTAGTCCATGTAATTGCAAACCTACTGACCTGAAACCGAAGGGATGGATGCAGAAATTTTAAGGTGGCCTGATGTCTCATCCTCGATTGATTTCCGTTGCAGAACTATTGGGTGTCAGCCTTTACCTGACAATTTAAAAGCTCAACTTCGTCCTGTGGCCATGCTGGTACCAGATTATTTAATGATAAGTGAAGTGTCGCTCTGCGCGTCTGGATTCTATGCCGCAAAAAGGTAAAAGCAAGATAAATTTTCTTCAGTTGTGTAGGTCTGTTGCGTACTTTTGCTACAGCAATATGACACAATGATTCTAAAGTAAAATTTGGCAAGTATAAGGATGCGCACATTAAAAACTTTCAATATTCACCCATAAACTCAGGAAATCACTTCCATTTCAAACAACCCGCGCTACACCAAACACTAATTGGACCGACATACAACTACTTAAGTGGAACCGCCGCGTTTATGTAAACATCAACATAACTTACAAACATTTTAATGCCTTGTTTAGATGCATACAATTCTTGTATTATTTGTAATCTTTGATAAACCAGAAAAGACCAGACAGCAAATGCAGCCAACGTTTCATGCATTTAGAAGGAAATTTCATAATTTTGTAGTTACAATATTTGTTATGTATTGTTTACTTGTTCAAGGTGGTTTAATCTATGAAGTGGTATGCAGATGCAATTATTGTCTAGTGTGGCGCGGGTTGTTTGAAATGGAAGTGATTTCCGGAGTTAATAAGTGGATTTTGAAAGTTTTCAATGTGCGAATTGTTATTTTCATGGAATTTTACGTAGGGATCATGGTTATTTGTTGTTGTAGCAAAAATACGCTGCAGACCTATTTTTTATCACTTGCATAGTGGGGTAGTTGGAGGAGTTTGAAATTGTGTTTCTTTTTTTTTTTAATAAAGAAAATGAAAGTGCTGGATGAGTTGAGAACAAATGTGCCTTTGGTTTTTTTTTAAAGTGTACTGGTTTTGGAGATACACTCGTGTATAGTTGCAAGAAATTGTATATTGTGAGGTTGCAACTCGATCTAGAGTTATTACAATTACTTATTTGGATCTAGGTTGAGTCATTCCTCAATCAAGCTGCCGGAAAATACACATGAACATAATACACATTTAAATACACATGTGTTTCAATACTTACACGTTTTAATTTATTTATTTTTCTTATAGCTTGTAAATCTTCAATATCCCGTTGACGTACGATTTATGAGGATTAGAGATAAAAATATCTGATTTCAGATTCTTCTTAGTTCGAATTTTTGAAAAATTAAAAAAAAAACAAAAATATCAAAATCGGACTATTATATTGTGAGTTAAAGGATGTCCCTTAGAGAGGACGGAATGCAGCAACACAGTTATTGCTGACTTCATAATTTAATTTTTGTTATTTATACCCTGAAAGTTGATATCCTCTAATAGGGACGCGGTGCGTCAACGGGATATTCTGTATCTTCTATATTTTGCATCCTTTTGTAATTAGTATCTCTTGACATGTATCATAGCTTTATAGACTCAAATAAAAAAAATAAAATAAAAAAAATAAAAATTAAAAAAAAAACTTGGAATTTCCATTTAAAAGAAAGTATTTTGGGCTGAAATCGCATCTTTGGAACTATGGAACTTTCTTAGAAAAACAAAGTTATTAAGACGTTGTTCTTCTGTTTTATCCAGCCTTGCTGAAAAGCTCACTGCAGTTTATAGATTGTGTTCTGACCTCCTTTCTTCACAATATCATTATGACTTCGGTATGCGGGCCATCAAAGCGGTTCTGAATTCAGCCAGCGGAATTAAATTAAAGTTTCCAGACGCGGAAGAAAAATCAGTCGTATTACAAGCCATCATTAATGTAAACTTACCAAAATTTTTATTGCAGGTTTGTACAAATACCTATATATTTATTACATATTATTTATTTATTTATTTTGAAAATTGAACAAGCAACAACGCCCAAAAACAAAGCATACAAAGGAACAATATCCTTTATAAATATGTTAAATTATTAAAAAAAAACAAAAGAGGAGCACAGAACACGATTTTAACATAAATCATACTTAAAATGACTCAAGGTGCACAGTGTCTAATCAGTCGCTAATCACTGAAGATGGGGGAAACCGGCTCCCAAAACGCGTTTGTTAAATGTAATGTAATATATTTCATGTAATGTTTCCTTGGGTTTTATGTTTGGGATTTGATTAACTCTAATGCACTCTTGATTGATAATAATGAGTCTTTTTATTTTAAATTTTAATGAATCTTAAGGGGAGTGGGACAAGGATTTCGGTCAAAATTTTAAAAATTCGTTTTTTCAGCTAAAGTTGTTCCATATATCATCAGCTTTAATTTAAGACCAAGTACACTTATTTTTGATGAGTAGTCTACTCTGTAAGAATAATTTCATTAAAAAAAGAAAAACAGTGTTAAGTGCATTATTGCTTTTAAAGTGTTTTTTCCGGAATTTTTAAATTGTGTTTTCCCCGAGTTTGTGTTTTTTCACACAAGAGGTACATTTTCTCAGCAACCACTGGGCCGATTTTCAAAAACTTTGGCTCATTTGATTTGTCATAGTGCCCTGCATATTTTAGCACGGGCTTTTTTCAAAATTTTGTTTCTCTGAATTTTTGTGAATTTTCAAGTACCAAAAAATAATGCATTTTTGGAACCAAATTTCAAAAAATCGTAAAATTCTCAAAATTCAAGATTTTCAAAAAACCTCATGTTAAAGTGAAGAGGGTAACAACACGAATCAAACAAGCTAAAGTTTTTGAAAATCGGTTGAATAGTTCCTCAGAAAATGTTCCTTAAACATTGATGGTTTAACATGGGCTGAGATAGGCTGTCCCACTCCCCTTAATCTCAAACTTATGACTAGAAATCAAGACGTTTCATTAACCTAACCTACACCCAAAAGGAAAAGTACATTCACGGAAAGGGCGTGAATCCCTGAGTGTATACGCCACATCCCTGGCTACAAAATGAGAAGTAAAATTAGAAGAAGAAAGAAAACCGCAAATAGCTCTAAAAGTGAAGACTACATTTTAATAAAAATTTCATTCAATTTATTTAATGTGCTCATTGTAATTTTTGCTCCATTTTACCCAAGATTTAACTATTTAATCGCTTATAGCAAAAGTTAGCAAGAGTCCCATCGTTACAAACACTGCTGAATGGAATGTCATCACCCATAAAGTTATAATGCTACCAATCATCAACTTAATATCAAATGTCCATAATCACCCTGCTTGGTTACTTATTTGTTGCTAATGTTAACCCTTAACTGCAGATGAGCCCAGATCTGGAACAATTACTTTGAAGCCTTATCTAAAAGTAGGAGACTTGAGTTGTACTGTCGCTGCATGGTGGGTCACATGTGGAACAGATACTAAACGAGTAAGAATTGTCGATTTTGTCCTAGAGCGCGCAGCACAGGATAGAGAACGTGCGGAGTGGTTGAAAATAGCTTACTGAAAATCTGATAGAGATTTTTCCGATTTTCATTGTTATGTTTGGGAGTAACGCAGGGGTACCACATACAAAAAAAAACTATTGAAACTTACTAACTTATTTTTTACTACTTTAATGTTTTTTTTTTTTTAGCCTGAAAACTTTATTTTCAGTTGCATGGATACCTAAATGCGGGTAAGGCCATATTTAGAAGAATTAATATTCAGGCTCTTTACCATAGAAATATAATGGAAAGAATTTTTTCACTATTTTTCCCTGTCTCAAGGATCAAAATTGTACCGAAAAAAAATTATTTTATTGAAAAAAAAATCATGCAGTAAAGGGTTAAATAAAATTTGTAATCGATGTATGAAAACAATTTTTTTTTCTAATTTCTATGCAGGATGTTAAAATATTCACAAATATTTATCAAGACATTTTTCCTGGAGTTCCTCTAATCTCATCAGGCTCTGAAAAGCTTGCTGAGGCCATAAAGGCCAATCTGACAAAGCGAAACTTGCAGGCGCCAGACTCGTATGTCTCAAAATTATTGCAGCTACACGAAATGATGCTGCTTCGTCATAGCATAATGTTGATTGGTGACTCTTTCAGTGGAAAAACCTGCGGTTATCAGGTAAGGCAGAGTTAGGAAACAAAATTGAGCATGTTGTGTTTTTATTATCATCTTGGTGTTTTAACCGCCAAAACTTTTTGACCAAAAATTAGTCGAAAGCCCTTAAAATCTTTTTTACTTCAAAAAGTTAAAATTGCTGTCTTGATATTTTTTCCTTGTGAGAATCCAGGTCTTTCTTTCATCATCGTCACTTACTGCGCTCCAACCCAGGGTGGGCTTGGGCTTCCGAGACAATCCAGGCTTTTCTTTACAAAGTGAAATTTATACTTCCCTCACTATCTCTATTTTGGTTGAATCTTTTATCGTTTACTTATTGCTTGGCCAAACTGGTTCCTGTGTTTAATCATTCAAATGATTTATTTTATTTTTTTATTTTTTGTTTTGTTTTGTTTTTCAAATTAATACATTATGCCTCAAGGGCTAAGGTACAAGTCAAAGGACATGTATTATGGGAGAACAAAAAAATAAAAGAAATTGCAGTAAAGGTGTAATTACAAATGATAACAAAATAATTATGCCTCCAACAACTCGCTCACACTATGAAATGATGCACACAAATGATATAACATGATGCCCATTTTGCAGCAATAATGAGAGTTTTCGTTTGTCATTAGAAACTGCAACAAAATGGAATCCGTGCTCTATTAGTTTTATGCCATTCAAAGTTTCTTAAAGCATATATTTTCTAATTTATTTGAGTATTCTCCAAAATTTTGGCCAATTTGTAAAAATTTGATTAGATTTTTTGCAGTTGTGATTTTTAATTTTAAATGAAGATGACAAAATGGCTACTGTTATTTTTGTTTTTTTTAATTTATTTCATGGGGCAGTTGCACTTGCAAGGGTCTGAAATGTTGTGTTTTTTATAAAGAAAATGAAAGTACTTGATGAGCTGAGAACAAAGATGCCTTTGGTTTCTAATTAAGTCCCATTGTACTGGAAATGAAATTTTGGCCCAAAATACATTGTTTTAATTGTGAATTCCGCGTAACGACGTCACTATGCACACAATTTTTACAACTTTACACGTGTGTATCTCCAAAACCGGGACACTAAGAAAAAATTCAAAGGTACCATTGTTCTTAGCTCATTAAGTACTATAATTTTCTTTAAGAAAAACACACAATTTCAGACCCTTGCAACTGCCCCATCACTAAATCATTAATTCATTGTTTGTCTCCTCATCCTTCGAATTATTTCCAAATAGTTTCATTTTTTGCTCCTTCTCTGCCTCAGGTACTAGCAGAATCCGTTGGAGTTTTGAAGGATACGACCAATGAGAAACTTAAAGAGGCAAAAACATCTTACAAAGTCATTAACCCGAAAGCTGTCAAAATGGGTCAGTTATTCGGACAGTTTGACTTGGAAACTCATGAATGGTCTGATGGTAAGTTAGAATTCATAATTAAATCGCAAATTATAATCAGATGAAAATTTTGCGTTCCAAGTTAGATTAGAAAATTTTGCGTTCCAAGTTTTCTTTACCTCAAGTGCCGAAACAGAGAACGCCTTCATTTCTTGAAGTGAGCTGAATTTCATGGCTTGAATGCATTGCTGTATCGGTAAGTGGGAATCAAGGCGGGATTGAAATCTCCCGTGATTGAGAAGAAGATCTCAAATATGGAAGAAAAAGACAAAAAATTATTAAGACTGGGTAACGGAGAAACAGTTTGTTCCCTTAAGCACCAATGAGTGCAAGAGAGAGAGACCACTTTTCAAAAACAGTCTCTCTCACACTCTTTGCGTCTTATGGCGACAATCGTGGTTCCTTTCCAGTTTGTTCCCGGAAGCACCAATGAATGCGAGAGAGAGACTGTTTTCTTAAATAGGACTCTCTCTCGCACTCATTGTGCTCTATAATTTGAATTGACAGTTCAAACACCATGTAGTCCAAAATCTTTTCATTAATAATAACCCACTCTAGCAGGTTGAAATTAAATAATTATACTTATAAATTGACTTAGAAATTTGAATTTTGAACTATTGAGCTTTCAGTAGACTGCTCCTTCAAATCAGCTAATTTACAAATCTCTTTATATTGAAATTTTTCATAACCACTCTCTTAAATTCGAAATCTCTCCTCTGCCAAAACCCTTTGATTCAAAATAAATCTTTGTTCCCTTCAATTTTGAATTAGCGAGTGTGCACTGTGCCAGACTACATCTACCTTTATGTTACTGTTTTAACCTTTAAATTTTTAATTGTTCAAGGTATACTTGTAAATGCTATGAGAGAATATACATCCAACCCTAATCCAGATAAAAAATGGATTATCTTTGATGGTCCTATCGATCCAGTCTGGATAGAAAACATTAATTCCGTGCTCGATGATATCAAGAAATTCTGTCTCATGTCTGGGGAAATCATCAAAGTAGTTATAAATTTTTATTCGGGTTTCTTATTTCTTTTCTTTTTTATTATTTATTTCTTTTTTTATCTTTATTTTATTGTGTCAGCTGTGATGGTTAGGTGCATTATTACCCCCCTCCCCGGTCACTATCGAATTGTAAAGTATTCTATTCGTTCTGTTTTTCCATGGCTTTTTGAAAGTTTTAGTAGTCTTGAATTTGCACCAATTGTTATTAAGTATGGTGGAAGGAAGGCTCAAAGTTAAATGTTGACTACCTTCAAATGGGGCTCTTGCAAACTTATTCTATACGTAAATGTATAGTCCAATCTGTTGTAAAGACCAGCAAAAATCACAAAAATCACACTATGAAAGTCTAAAATACAGTAATAAACTCACATAACTGCTACAACGGCAAGTTTGTAATGGTGGCTCAACGCAGGTATCGTGGGAGATTCCTGTCTATTATGTCACTTTCTCTATGGAAACACAGAGATATTTCTCAATTTAGATAAGAATCTCTCATGAAACATGTGTCTCTCCACCATTAAGCCCGATTCTGAGAGTGAATTTTGTGATTTTTTAGTGTACTCATCGTCATTTTTACGGGTTGTTATGCAAGAATCAACTCTTCAATCACCTGTAGCAAAAGTTTGCAAGAGTCCCATTGTGATACTACTCCACACTTGAAACAATGTGAAACATTTGTACTTGTCATCCTGTTTCTCATCCGCAATGTTACCCTTCCAAGGGATGTGGGATATGCTGTCCCACTTACTTTAACATAGGATTCAATGGAATTTATCTGGATATTTTGCAAAAAGTTGAGTGACCCATCAAAGCTCTCGGAAAATTGTCCTTCTCTGAACAGTCTAATCAAATAAAAAAAAACTCAAATCCCGATATGCGAGCAGAAAAAGGACTTCAAGAATGTGGACTGAAAAATGCATGAGCAAAACTTTTGCAACAGAAAATTTTATTCGGAATTTAAAGGATAGTGAAAACCGCTTCAGTGGGATCGGATTTGGACTGAAACCGAATCTTGGAGTGAGGAGTTTTTTGATTCACATGAGATTTGGCTCACAATCATAAAATCACTACATATGCTCTGATATGTATGTTTTTGGATTTGCAAGTCTTTTTTTGTATTTTTGATACATTCTAGTGCAATCCTGATTTGTCTTTGTATCGAACATCATTTTTTCTTTGTTTCCGACATTCGCAGACTTTTAAAGAATTTTTTAAAAGGTGAAAAAATTGGGGCTGCTAAAATCTGGAGGCTCATGGGGTTTTCCGGCCTGAACAGGAACCGGTTACAGCGGATTTCATTGGATAGTTCTTGATAAAGATAATTTTAGTCCGTTTTATTTATTGCTGTCGTTTTTATTTTGAGGTGGAACAAACAAAAGTAGGAAAGATAACAAATTTGTTTCTTTTTCCTTTCAGGTTCCGAATAAAATCATTTTCATTTTTGAAACTGACGATTTGGAATATGCTTCTCCGTCAACAGTCTCCCGTTGCGGAGTAATTTACTTTGAAGCAAAATCTCTCGGGTGGAAAACTCTGATGAAATCATTTATCAACATCCTCACTGACAAACTAACAGCAGACCAACTTGATCTACTGACAGAAATAACTGATTGGCTTGTGCCACCAGTATTGGACTTCGTACTCAAGAGCTGCGAGTTATTCATTCGAACTTCTGAAATGCATCTGTTCAGTGTATGTCTAATTTGTTACAGTAGCAGATCTAGGAATGTGTGTGACTCTATCCTGGACGTTTTTATTTATTTATCTATTTATTTAATTGCGGTCGATAGTGAATCATAGAGAGGAGAGCTATGTAGATACAAAGAGAGTTGAGGGAGAAGAACTGAAGGATGAGTTACACAGTTGCGTAGGGAGAATAATATAATTTAAAAAAAAAAAAAAAAAAATGAAGTTACACAACTAGATAGAGTAATGAAGCAGAAACATGAAGCAGTGGAGTAATATTTCATATGAGAAAAGAGAGAGAAAAAATATATTTAGAGAACTTTACCTCCTTAAGTGCTCTAGGTACTTCCTTCCCAATTTGTGGAGTCCCTCTCAGATTGCTGTTACTCTCCTCTTTCCTATCCTTTGTTTCGAGAATACCTACTTTGTTTGTCTTTCCTAACCCCTCTTTTTTTATGCAGTCCAGTCGTTTGCTGTGAAATATCAGCATAACGAACCACGTGTTTGGGTGGCTGGACTTCACTACTACTACCACTACTATTCATTTAAGAGCTGTTTACTGTGAAAGTCGGAAAAGTCAAGGTTGCAAAAAAACGCCTGATTTTGCATGGTATGCAACACTTTTTTTTTTTTTTTTTTTAATACATGAGCCCATAAGGGCTGTGGTACTATTGGCGAATCAAAGATTGTCGCGAGATTTTCACGAGCTAAGTTTTGCCTTCAAGGTTCTGGTTCGGCCACTCTTCATACTCTTCACACCTTGTAATGAGAGGACGGTACGGGTGGGGCGGGAAAGCCGTTGCAGATTAGTCCCACATTCTCACCCAGAACGGATAATGAGTGAAAATTTCGCGGCAATCTTTAATTCGTCGATAGTACAATTCAAATCAAGTTATAGAAAAATTATACAATAGCAGTACCCAAATGATGGAACAAAATTACAAACAGAATTCCTATGGTGAATTGTAGGCTTTAGAAAACAGAAGCTCCTCTAACATATGATGAAAGGTTGCTATTCCGTTCTTCCTGAATAGGTACAAGTTTTATGTGAGCTGAAAGGTATTTGAACATCTTGATAGAGGATCATTGGCGGCTTGTGCGATCTGGCAACAATATTTTTCCTCCATTTGATTCTATGTAAAACAATTGATTAGGATTTGCCGCTTTACTTATGTTTTTTTATGGCCCAACGACATGAACTAAGCAAATTTTGCTAACGTAAGGAAAATGTAAGCTTTATTCGACTGATTTCTAATTGAAGTGAATGGGATTTTGTGCTAATCCATGATTTCCAAAATTCATTTTACTTACTTTGAAAATAAGTCAAAAGCTTACAATAATTACCAAAAAGTCTTCTAAGAGATGTGTCACCGGTGATCATTTTGGGTCATAAAATAAGGAAATAAACTCTTGTCAGAATAGTAATTATTATTTCTGGTAAAATTAAGTACTTTTGATTTAGTTACCATTCCATGAAGTATAATTTATCATTTTCAAAGGTACAATCTTATTGGGACATCATTTTTCCTCCATTTTGAAACTATGATCATCTATTTTTTTTTCCAGAATTTTACAAAAATATTTTCATCTTTGATAGAAGAAGAAAATGTCCAGAAGCTAAGTGTTCAGTGGCTCCAGTGCACGTTACTGTTTTCCGTTGTTTGGGGATTTGGATCCTTTCTAACAAGTGAGTGTCCTGAAGTTTTCAAAATATTTGTGTTTCCATGTCTTCTGAAAATGCTGAAAATGTCGCTCTTCTATGCTTCATCTACAACTGATTAAAGCCTGGTTTCCAATAAGACACAAGGCTATGCAGTGGGCAAGGAGTTGAAATTCACGCTTATAGATGGAATCGTTATCAATGCAACGCCAAGGCTTTATTTCGGAACGCAACGAGGCGGCCAAGTTGAGAATTGTTCAACTTCTTGCGTTGCTACGCAGCAGAGAGCCGGAGCCAGACCATGTGGTCTCCTCTGCTAAAGTCTTCACTGATGCATGCGTACATCTTTTGATGCATGATTTTTGAAATCGTAAATACTGGTCTGTTTATCTTTACACTCACTGAAAACCGTTTTAGTTCTCCCTTCTCAGCCTGTCAAAAGGCAAGCGTTGCAAGGCCTTTGCATCTCATTGGAAACGAGGCTGAAGAGACTGTATTTGACATGGAAAATTCTTGTTTTTTGTCTTTATCTTTCCATAGAGAAACTTTAAGGTAGATGTCCCAATTACCGCCACTGTCCCAATTACGGCCACCCTACTCATTTATTCTTTAAAATAAGCCTGCATTAGCAGAGAAATTTAAGATAATATGGGATAAGTATTTTTCATAGGTTGGCTGAACTGGTGAAAAAGTTTGAAGTTGATATTTAGCAGCACTGTGCCCTTAAAAAATCACAGAAGTGGACACCTGCCCAGCACCACCTGTTTCTACTGATTTCTTAGTAGCTTCGTTAAGGGACAAGGTTAAATTATTATAATTTTATTATTTCCTGACAATAAGCACAATGATTTGAATGAAAAGCCGTGAAAATATGTATAGCGATGATCAGTACAAGTGATATGTCAATAATTGGGACAAACAATTTGGCATGGCAATAATAACATAAAAAATCACAAAACCACTGTAGTAACTTCTAAATCCAACATCAAGTTCTATTCAACTTTTCAATAACCTGTCAAAGAGCACCCTCAGTTGAAGAGCACCCTCAGTTGAAGAGCCCTTTAGAAATGGGGATTTCCCTACTTTTTTCTGACCACTTCATTCTCTCCTAATTAAACAAGCCTTCTATGATTTAAAAGAATTTCTAAATGCTAGCTACAAGCTACATAATAACAACTGTAAAACTGAATTTGTAACTGAAAAACCCTTCTTCTGTAACTTTAAAACCTTTTAACTGCATAGCCTCTAACTTCTAACTATAAAACCTGTTGACTTGTACCACAGCTGTTAATTAATGGCATTATTGTACGAAAGTTATAAAATAAAATAAAAAACAAGCAGGGAAAATTCCAACACGCAGGTGTTGGAAAAGCGTGCCACTAAAGTCTGAACAGCTTTAATGCTTTTGCTAGCAATGATAATAATTAGACAGCATTCAACATGGAGCTGATCTCGAGAAAATTGAGTCCAAAGTTGAAGAGCTAGCATTTAAACAAAAAACTTGGAATTACTTACGTTTTGATTTCATTCAACTATCGTTTTGTGTTTTTGCATTTCAACACCGGAAAAGTGGAATTTACTATGTAGGAAAGGTACTTAATTTTTAGCGTTTAAAGTGACTTGGTTCCTTTCTTCTTTTTTTTGGCATAATCACGAAAAACGAAACTCTAAGAGAAACCAAACGGCAGAGTTGGTTTACACTGTTGATTATTTTAAAATCCGTTAATCCGGACTTAAGTCCGTTCCCAATTCTATAAAAGGAACCAGTGGCGGCTCGTGCAATGTGGCAACAGTGGAATCCCTCCATTTAGACCTACGTAAAACAATCGATCTTCAGGAGGTGCAATGCACCCCCAAGATATCGATACTTTTGCATAGGTTTAAATGGTAAAAAAAGCATGGTTGCCAAATCGCACGAGCCGCCACTGAAAGGAACCAAGTCGGAGTTGGTTCCTTACGTGACTCGGATTAAGGTTTAACCTAATCAGCCAAAGGAACCAAGTTCTCATTTTATTTCATCATATGGACAATGACATCAATGAGGCTCACCAGCTCACTTTTACCTGGAATTTTGACGGGAAATAGTTGTTATTACAGAAGAAGCTCTTGTTGCTTCGAGATTCAGTATTGCTAGCTCTATCAATCAATAACTCAATTTTATCAAAAATGTCACTCGGTTCTTTTGTAACAAGTGCTGTCCAATTGAGCTTGTTTGGTGAGAAATTATGAAAAAAATAAATTTAGATCAGATGTATCTATAAAGAGATGAGTCAAAGGCATTGTTTTTTTGTGTTTGTTTTTTGTTTTTTGTTTTCAAAACTTTGGAGGGCTCTAGCTCAGAAGAGAAACAATTGCAGCACATACTCATGAAGGAAAATAAAGTCTCTTATATATATGTATGTTGACCCCAAAAATACACTCCATAAGTTTGGTACTCAAGTTTTGAAACACCCTGTTCTTGATATTTTGCTCCCCCCCCCCGCCCCCTTCACAAAAGACAACATCTTGACCATGCACATTTTTAAAATCACAGTTTGACTGTAGAGATATTTTCTCCCCCCCCCCCCCCCCCTTAACGAAAAAGGGGAGAATGGGTCACCTATCTCTGATGTTCGTCGTGCGCGTGCACAGATTGTTCGGCTTTACGACTGCAATTTTGGCTTTCTTTATAATGCGTTTTTTGGGTTTATTAGTGGATTTTATGACTATTTGATGCCGCCAATCTAATTTTCAGACAATTTTACATCAGAATCAAAACTCTATAGCACTGTAGCAAAAGTTTGCAACAAACCCATTGAAAGCTGAAAAGAGAAAATTATTTGATAAGGCTCGATCTTTTTTACCCACATAAACTATAGACAATAGATATTTCTAAATCCCTCCACCTTTTAAACGGCTTGTTCAGGGATCAAACATGAGGTTGCGTTCTTTTGAAGTCAAAAAGTGTCATATTCGGAAAAGCCGTGATTCTAAATAATAAACAGTTTTTTTTATCTTTTTTTCCGTTTTAGGTGCTGTCAGCACTTGTTGCGATTGTCACGATGTAGATACGTAATATGCATAAATGGAACACTTGCGAATTCATGAAACAATAATCCTTTAATATACAGAACTAACCATTTCAAGTGCCCTTTACACATCAAGCATTCTAGGGGTATAGATTAGTAGGTGTGGAGGTTTAAGAGGTTTGTGGATTTTAATTCCCCCTCTCCCCATTTATTTTCTTGAAAAGTATCGAAAGTTTACAGTTAAAACTATGCCATTATTCACTATAACGCATTGTCATATTATTTCTTTTTTTTTCTGTTGCCGTCGGTCGATATCATTTTTCGTGTTGGAAAAGCAAAGTTCCATATGGACCTATAGTTTCCAAAATTTGAAGAAGCTTCCAGTGAAAAATTTTGTACACGCAACGAACTTTTTAGGATAGGTAAATAAGTTATTCCAGAGTCAATTCCATAGCCGCAGCGAGGAAGCTGTCCAGGGGTGGAAGATACGTGACAGCCCCTCTCACTTTTTAGAGCAATTAATGCGAATTTTACCCCTCTGGCTCCCTGTGTTCTGGATTTTAAACACCTATTTTTCAACAAAACGCCAAAAATGTCATCAAAAATCCCTTGATTCCATCGACGCTCATTGAGGGGCTTTCAATTTGCCGATCCCCCAGAATTTTAAATGTTTCGATGCAAAGACCTGTTTAGTGTGACGTCATGAAAAAAATTGGTTCCAAACAAAGGCTCCGTCTCACTCGCTCTCGTGGGTTTTCCCATACGAAACACAGTCCAAATTTTCAAATACAAGTGCTAGTAAACAACACGTTCTTTACACGTTGTGTTTATCACACCATTCGGTTCCACGTCCCTTATAAAAATTTCCGATTGTTTCAAGAAAAATTTTTCCCATTGGATATATATTAACGCGCTTTATTTCCCATAGAAATAATCGAAATTCCATAGAGACAATCGAAATTCGTGTAGGTTCAAGCGCGCTGATCATAGCAACGATAGGTCTCATGATTGAAATAAGGCGAAATCATCTATGGTTCTATTCTTACAGTTTTAACAGCCACTTTTTTTTCAGTGATAAAATATGAGCCCGCTATCACAAACTTTTTGAAACATCGCGCATCGATGCACAATCACAGTTATATCGAAGAAAGTCCTATGTTTTGTCCTTGTCACACTCACAGTTTCTTAAGAGCACAAAATTCTAGGATATAGGCTCATCAGCACCATCACGGCATGTGTTGTACCTCGAACAATAGCTTCGATACGAAGAGAAGTTAGAATGATTGAGTGTCATGCCGGTGATACTACCATAAGAGACCGTGAGTAAGACAAGGACAAAACGTAGAACGTCTTTCGGTATAACTGTGGTTGTAAATTCGCTTGTGATCTTTTAGGAATTATGTTACAGTGAAAAGATACTTTAAGGCAAGTGGAATCTAATGGTGCAATAAAATTTGAGAAAACTGTTGGTTAACTAGCATGAATTTGCGTTCGAAAATTTGGATCTGGTAAATCCACGAGAGTGAGCGAGATAGAGCATTTGTTTGGAACTAATTCTGATCGTGACGTCATCACTAAACAGGGACCAAATAGTGTTCGGTCCCGAGCGTAACTTACGCATGGTCACATGACCGTGCGTAAGCTCTCTGATTCGTCGAAACCGCACGCAAGATGCACGCAATTCAATGCTCGGGACCTAACATTATTTGGTCCCTGGTCTACTTAAGGATATGAATGAGCCTCTCTCTTTTCTATACCCCTCCCGCTCTTCATCAATACCTCGTCGCTTCTTATCGATGTACCCTCGTCAAACAGAGTTTGACACTTATACGATGCGTATCCTGAACGCTTAATGCACCGTGAAGAAATCTTGAGACCGGTGGAGCCCAAAGGCGAGGGGCAAAGAGGGTTTCTGTGAAGGATGTTTCCACCCCCCTCCTGCCTTGGAATTTCGACTCATAGGTTGGCACAAATGACTTAGGTTGCTGGACCTGTATGGAATTCTCGTTTGAAGGAATTCGACTTTGACGCTTAATAACTTATTGAAATTAACAGGAATACCAAAACTTTTACAATTTTAAGAAAATAGACGCCGAGACCTCCTGGATTGCAGCAACAAATTAACGATTAATGAAACCAGTTTTAAGAAAACACGTTTTTAATTTTTCAAACCTTTCCCGCCAAGGTTTTGCCATAAGCAAGGCATTGGACTTATATATTAGATATGAAAATGAAAACAAGAAGCGCACCGTATATATACGGCACGCTTAATAATTGGGACATGGGCCATTTTTCGAGTTTTATTAATAATTTTTTTTTCCTGATAAATTACTCCATTTTTCTTTTTTTTTTAAATAAAACTGGAATGTATTTGAGAGGTCCTACAACAAACAGATCTTAGTTAGATTTGATAAAAACTAACATTTTTACAGGTATTTTACAGACATTTTTTCTTAAGGGTGGCGGTAATTGGGATATCTACCTTAGTTTTATCTTGTTTGCTTTTGCCTTAATACATTGTTTGTTTGTTTGCTGTGGAACACCAGCCTGACAAACCCTAGTTTCTGAGCGACTGGAATTTGTCACTCCCTTCTCCTTTTTTGCCCTCAGAGAATAGTAAGCTGTCCTTTGATAAATATTTAAGACAGCTTTGCAACGGTGAAATTGAGGAGCACCCAAGGTGCGTGAAATTCAAGCTTACCAAGTATCAGATGTTTCCAGACAAGACAACCGTCTTCGATTCAGTTTTTGACAAGAAAAATAATGGACAGTGGACCTCCTGGCTTGATGTTCTTGAGAAAACACCCTTATCTCCTAGTGCAAAGGTGAGAGACTTTCAGCAAAATTTTTTAAAAAAACAAATATTTTCAGAAATTCTTCAAGATCTGGAACTGGCATATGTAGTAGGTATTGCTGTTTATGAAGCAATGTCTATTTGAATGCCTTGTTGTAATCCTGTTTGGACAACTCATTTTTACCTTTTTAACTTTTTTTTTACGTTATTTTTTTTTTGTAAGGATTTTTAGAGGTTGGTTTACTTGGTTGAAGTTATCAAGTGAAAAACCCAGAGACATGTAAAAGAATAATTATGCAATAAAAACCTCGCACCAGCCAATTGCGCGGTGTCTAACTTTTTTTTTGCAGGGACTCAAATGACTCAATAGAATAAAATAGGGAGCACCATCCAACGTGGTCCATTTGTTGACTGATGTAACTTTGGTGTCTTGCTCTCAAGACAACTTACCTCAACACCTTTGTTTATCGGTCAACGAATGGACCATGATGGACATTATTTTGTTGAGACCTGGAAAGAAAAAATTACCACCCAATTTTAACATAGGCTGGGTAGATAGTGTGTGGTCTCTATTATACATTGTCTCTGGAATAATCAAAGCAATTTCGGTGCAGTACAACATGTGGGGAAAATCACACAGATGAATTCAGGACAGTATAAGCTCAAAACGATGACAAATTCAAGAAGTTTTATGTGAAAACGTGGCCATTCCCAACCAGAGAATAAAACATAAAAACACAAGCAAAAAAAATTCCAGGACACCTCCCAAATGTTTTGTCGTAGAATTTTTTGAGTCTGTGTATTTTATTTTTTGGTTAGAAATGGCTGTTAGTTCGGTCAAAACGTCCCAGTTTTTTATAATTTTGAGTATACCTTGTCGTGTATTGATTTGTGTTTTGTTCCCGTTTGTCACAGAGTAAAGTCATAGGATCTTTATGATTAGCTAGAACAGAAATTTGTTTCACATTTGAAGGCGAGTCTTGATTTGCCTTAGGATTTTCTATTGGTTAATTTTGTTGACTATTGTTTTCCAATGAATTCGGTGAGTTTGCACTAAAAAGAACAGGATTGGAGCTAGGCGATTCATTAATAACATGAGATTCATTTTGTAACTAAACTTGGCATGTATAGTGGATTGCCTAGCCTAGAGTTAACTGCAAGACCCAAGTATTCTCAACGATGCATTTTCGGTTACCAAACTCTACCGCGCGTTTCGAACATATGTTCATGGTGCGCCTGTGCTCAAACCGTGTGGTCGATTTTGCTAACTGGAAATGGCTTTGTCGAGTTGTTGAAAATACTCTGGTCTTATAAAATACTCAAGCCTAGCCTGATGATTGATGTTGAAGAAAAGAATCATATGACGCAGGCAACCAGTCTACGACAAAATATTGCTATTGTTACTTTTTGTACGCTAATGTTCTCATTAAACAAAGTATTTATTTATGGATACAAAAAACTGTCCTTAACAATCCGTACTTTCCTTCATCATTTCAGGCAAGCTCTCTGTTAATCCCAACTGAAGAAATGTCGCAGCAGAAATTTTTCTTAAAACTCCTTTTCAAACTCAAGATTCCGATTTTATTCGTCGGTCCAAGTGGAGCTGGGAAGTCAGTTGTCGTCTTGGATTATTTGATCAACACCCCTAAGAACAAATTTATCTCTAACACGATAAATTTTTCTGGCTACACAACTGCAAATCAAACGCAAGATATCATCATGTCCAAACTTGATCGGTCAGTTTTTTTCTTCTTCTCTCTTCTCTCTCTTCTCAAAAGTCACCAGTCGCTTTTGAGAAAAGTCGGGTTTTTGGCATTTTAAATTGAATGCAAAGAAAACGCAAAATCCTATAATGTCAGTATCTGCAAAAAAATTTTATGGATATTTTGAGCCCAATACAAGCAAAATTGGTTAGGAATTTAAGCTGTAAATTATGAAATTCGTTCTGCCTTAAGCGTCGTGAGCCCGAGTGAGTGCGAGTGATAGTATGCCTATCTGTCTCACTTGCACTCATTGTAGCTAATGGGAATTTTTGTTTTCCATAATTTCAGGCTTGTTTTTAGTATTTCAGCTTGAAACTTTCAGGATATGTTCCTGAGGTATGTTTGCAGGTGCTGACGTTTCTTAAATTTGAGATTTTGGCGTAAATTCTTCAATTTCAGCCAAAAAATGTTAACTTGGCGCTATCCATCAGATTGAAATCTGGACAAGCTTTGCCTGGAATTACCTTAAATCTCCAATGCCTCAAATGCTTTGTCCTTCCAACGATTCTGGCATTGAACATTAGATGGTCAGTCTTTCCTAAATGCTTGGATGGGCAGAGAGCACTGGCGCAACCAGGATTTCTTCCATCTCTCTCATTTCCCATTTGAATGTATAAGTAGGAAACGGACAGAAAGAGGGGGTTTTATCCCGTTGTCCATCCCTGTCTAACATACATTGTTTAATGGCGAAAAGAGAGAGATGAAGAAACTCTCGGTGCGCTACTGGCAGAGAGCCTTAGTTAGAGCAAGTTGAGTGAACAGTTACAACAAAAATAAACTCCTGAAGAGGAACTCCGTGTAAGAATGTAGAGACCGGAACCACACTCCAAAAATAGTCTAAGTAACACATGTAATTTACGGCAGACTTGCTTTGTTCGGCAGTATAGTTAATAGTTATGCCCTCAAAATAAACTATAAATTGGGTCACTAGGATTTCAAGACCACTTTCTTACAGTCGTATGAAGTTTTCAAAGGTATTTTGAGTTGCTGAATCCATTTTGAAACACAATTTTTACTGAATCGCAACGAAGTCCTAATTTTTACCAACTGTTTATCTAAGTCGCTGGGAAATAAGAATTAGAGCCTAATTTTGAATCTACAGGAGGAAACTGAAGCTTCTACATATTCAAATTAACAACTTGCATTACTTGATTTAATTTATTCAATTTCTGAAATTGATCAAACAAACTTGAAATTAAAATTTACGTAGAAGAAGGTGTGAAGATTGGCTGCAGTCAAATGTCTGCGGGCAACTTACGTAGAGCCTTCAGACTACGTTGCTGTAGTTCATTTGTAAATAAATAACTAAATAAATATAAATCCTTTAACTCTAATGAACTTGTGAATTTTATTTTATTCACAGCGTCTAATCATTTTACTGGTCAATTTTTTTGAGGTTGACTCTTTGGAAACCGGAGACTTAATTTTGTTTTCATTCCTTTTCAGGCGCCGTAAAGGAGTTTTTGGTCCTCAAATGGGGAAACAGTGTATTCTGTTCATCGATGACATGAGCATAACGTCCAAGGACTGTTTCGGAACGCAGTCTCCGATTGAACTCCTCCGCCAGTGGGTTGACCAAAAGCATTGGTATGACCTGGATGACAAGACTCGAATAGATCTTGTGGATATCGTAAGTTTTTTCAAGTTTTGAATTTTAGGGGTTCGCAAATGTGTGACATAAAAAAAATCAAGTATTGAATAGTGGTTTTCGAATGTAAAAATTCAGCATTGTTTATTTGACTTTGAAAGAGATCTCTTTCAGGATTTGTGCGGAATGGGTCTGTTGCAAACTTTTGCTACAGCGCTATAGAGTGATCAATCTCATGTAAAATTGCGTGAAAAGTCCATTGGTGGCAGCAGAAAGTCATAAAATGCAATAACAAACTCACAAGAGGCATTTAACTGAAATCCAAGATGGCGGTAAAATATCGAGCAACCTGTATCCAAGCACCATGAACATCCAAGATGGCCAACCTCACAACATCGATCACAACCAATCACAACGCAAACAAACTCATAACCTCCGATGCTGTGAGATTGTTGACGTTCGCCATCATGGATGATCTTGGTGCGTGCGCACAGGTTGCTCGATATTTTATCGCCATCTTGGGTTTCAGTTAAACGCCTCTTGTGAGTTTAATACTGCATTTTCTGACTTTCTGATTTCCCCAATGGACTTTTCACGTGATTTTACTGAAGATTTAACACTCTATATTCCTGTAGCAAAAGTTTGCAACAGACCCATTGAACAAATAACCCTACTGATTCTGCCTATGATGTGAGTAAGGATAGGAAGCAAAATTGAGCCAAAGACAGGAACCTGCTGTATGCAGGGTATTTTGATCATAACTCATAACTTTCAAAACTGATAATCAGGAGACTTCTCTTGAACCAAAATTAAACCAAACTCCCTTAATGGTCTCTGCAAAGACCCATTTGTTTTTCAGCTCAATATTGTTTCAATTAGTTCCAGTACGGTTAAAGATTTTATAAACTGATTGCATTGCATTTATACTCTTTTTTTATTGCACAGATTATCTCTTTTTTCAAGTGTCCAAAAAATTTACCTTTTAATTTTTTGAAGTACCCATGATAAGACACACTGCCCAGATAACAATATTTGTCTTGCCGATTTGACCTGAAGTGGCTTTATCAAGAGACCTTTTCATCCCGTCTCTAAAATGTCTTAAATCTGGTGGTAAATGTGGTAATGGTTATAAAGATGTCATTTCATCTTGTTTTTAATGCATCTTTAATCACTTTAAGCACCTTGAGCAACTTGAAGCTTTTTAAGTATGTCTTTCAAGACGGATTTATAAGGCAGCTTTCAAAATTGTCTTAAAGACAGATTTATAAGACGTTTTCTAAAACTGATCATAGTGGAACTACAAGCGGTTGAAAAACGTCTTTAAAACATATTTAAGACAAGTTGCTTGTATTCAAAAACTTCTTTAAGACAGATTAAAGATGCTTTTTGCTAACTGGGTGTGTTCTGGATTTTTTTATTCCATAATCTGATCGTTGTTTGTTGCATTCTTTAAAATTTGCTCTTTTGAATGTTCCAGCTTTTTGTCGGTGCCATGTTACCACCTGGAGGAAGCTCGAACAATGTTACATTTAGATTTTTACGACATTTATTACCCATTGCTCTTGACAATTTTAAGGATAAAGTGATCGTCGGTGTCTACACAAAAATTCTAGATTGGCACTTTGCGAAAGGTTTCAACGAAAACATTTGTCAAATGAGTCAAGTGAGTAAATATTAACCACATTTTCATGGATTCTAATTTACTATAATTTACTGTAAGACTGATTGTTTTTTATCTTACAAAGACTCAACTGCAGGACTCAGTCAGTAACACCTAATTTCTGCAGTTTTATCAATCATATCTATTTTGCAAGTCGTCACTGAATTGTAAAAGATTTTAATTATAAGACAAACTGAATCATAAAAGAACCACGTAGAACAAAGAGCCGTAAAGTTGCTGAATCATAAAAGATTTAAATGGGTCTGTTGCTTACTTTTGCTGCAGTAATTTGACACATTAGTTAATTCTAACGTGAAATTCTGCTTAAATAACAATTTGCATTTTAAAATCTTTTGAAATCCACTCACTAACTTAGGAAATTACTTCCATTTCAAACAACTTGCATTACACTAGACACTGTTATCACTAACATCACTAACATACAGCTGCATAGATAGAACCGCCACGTTTATGTAAACATCAACATAACTTACAAACATTTGAATGTTCCGTTTAGATGCATACAATTCTTGTGTTATTGTGTAATCTTTGATAAGGCAGAAGGGACCAGACAGCAAATACATTCAATATTTCATTATTTTAGAAGGAAACTCTATCATTTTGTAGTTACAATGTTGTTTACAAGTATAAGGTGGTTCCATCTCTGTAGTAGTATACCGTTGCAAATAGTGTCTAGTGCTGCGCGGGATGTTTGAAATTGACCTGATATCCTGAGTTAACGAGTGGTTTTTGAATGTTTTTAATGCAAGAATTGTTATTTTTGCCGAGCTTTCCGTCAGAATCAAGCTTCTGTATTGTTGTAGCAAAAGTACGCAACGGACCCATTAGTTAACTCTATTGAACTAAAATTCAAAACCATTCACTCTTGTCAAATTGGAATCAAACGAAAAACAGTGAGGCTGCCAATAATGTCACCCAAACTGTATCTGGATTTTAATATTGTCATTTGATTTGAAATGGAAACCAAAAGATAAGTACGGCTGCCAGATTTTTGTTTTGGCAATTTTTGTTTGCAGAAAAACCGAAATTGTTTTGGAACAGATCACTTCTTTTTTCAGTTCAAAAATAAAAGCAATGTGAAAGTTTAAAACTGCAGACATTATCTTGGACGAAGAGACCTGAGAGCTGACTATGTACGATCTAGTCAGGTTATTTATTTATTTATTTATTTATTTATTTATAACACATTGGTAAGTAGGACAGGAAAAACTGTATGGTACAGGCACAGAATACTCTAACCAGAACGGAAACTCTAATTCATTTTGAAACATTCTTTACTTCGGGCCGCCATGTTCGAAAGTGAGTATCTTCGGCAATCTTCGGCAGATCTTCGGCAACTGACCGAGTTGTGATTGGTTGTATAGCCTGAAAAAGCATGTCCGCCATCTTGAGAAGTGAGTAGGCACAGTTGCCAGTTTGTGCTGGTAAATTCCAAATCTTGTTTCCATTGGCTCTTACGGGAGTTTCCCTTCTGATTGTATTATTCTGTGGTACAGGTCAATGATATTAATAATAATAGCCAAGTTACAGAGTATTTGGGTTACATAGTATTTGGGAAAATACATAGATGCATGCACAGGAAACTGTACATGCATCTATGTATTTTCCCTGCGATCTAACTGCGGTTACACATGAGTTACTAGCTGAAAATTAAGTTTAACACAGGAATTCTTCCAGTGAATAAAAGGCTTTAGCCGTAACAAAGTTTTTGACTTTCCTCATGTAGGCTCTATTGTTAGTCTCCAATTTAATCTCCTTGGGTAACTTGTTGTAAATTTTACCCGCAGTGCCAAATAAGTTGTCATAATATCTGGACCTTCCACTCAAGAGCTTCACAGGTTAGCTAATGGGGCTATTGAACTCTTTTGCTATAAGCGATTTAAAAGTCAATTATGGCGTAAAAACCTCAAAAAATAACGATGGCGGCACTAAAAACTTCCAAAATCCACTCCTAAACTCAATAAACGCAGTTATTTGCGCGAGCGTAATGGTGGCCGAAGGCACTAACAATGGGAGATTCCCATCTAACAATTCTGAAACTCCATCAAGAAGTGACCAATAAGAGACTACTTTCATTTGACACCGGTGTCACTTGGTGTTGCAGTACCATTCATCGGATGTGGATCATCACTCTGATGACTAATTACTCTGTGAATCATCCTTGTCAGCATAGAAAGAGTGACGAAATTAAGATAGGAATCTCCCATTGTTAGTGCCTTCGGCCACCATTACGCTCACGCAAATAACTGCGTTTATTGAGTTTAGGAGTGGATTTTGGAAGTTTTTAGTGCCGCCATCGTTATTTGTTGAGGTTGTTACGCCATAATCGACTATTAAATCGTTTATAGCAAAAGTGTGCAATAGCCCCATTAAGGTAAGTGAGGGCTATGGATATCTTTGAACACCTGATTTAGCTAATTGAAACCGTCTTCGAAAGAAAGGTCCACAAAACACCAGCTCTGCTCTTCAGCTAAAAACCTCCATTTACTCACAATGAAGACGCATGAAGAGCATACCCTCTGTTTCATGGGCCCTTCTTCCAGAGACAGCTTCAATTCTCTGTGACTTACGCTTGGTACAAAGTTAGTGATTGCCTTCATTATTTTTTTCCTTAGGCAGTTGTGAAAGCTACTCTTCATGTTTACAACGCAACCATCGCAAATTTCTTACCAAGTCCGGCGCAGTGTCAGTACCGATTCAACCTGAGGGATTTTTCGCGAGTAATTAATGGAATTCTTTTGGTTCCATCCACCAGATCTCCGGAACCAGAAAATTTACTTCGACTGTGGGTACACGAAACCACCCGTGTATTTTCAGACCGACTTTTACATGAAAGCGAGCAGTAAGTATTCAAGTAAAAATAAAGAACTTTTCTTAGTCCTAATCTCCTAAAAAAAAATCAATTTTTATGCAAAGTTCCAAAGACACACATTGCAGATTCACAAACCCAAAACTCCGTAAAATAGCATTCAGTTTAATCTTGAAAAGACTTTAGCATGTTTAAATCTTATTTTATCACTTCTTTCAAAAGCCAAAGAAAAATGAGAAGTTATAAATACCAATTTTTTGAGTATTTACCCGGTTTTCGTTCATTTACCCTTGGGTATTTAGCCGACCTACATCACTGCTTGAGACGTCACTGGCTAGTTTTAAATTAAGCTTAACCCATTGCCATGCCTTGACGAAACGTTTCGTCAAGCACGCCCCGGGCAACGGCAGCGTTGACGAGCGGGCTCGTCGGCGCAGTCGCTGTACTGTTCTACTGTGTTTCCGCTAATTCCCGATAGGTAACGCCACGTGTATTGGATGAGAATGTCCTTGGCAACTGACGCTACCAACCTATGAATAATTTTACAGGTTGCACGAAGTTTGCTAAAAAAATGGCATGGCAATGGGTTAAAAGATAGAAAATTAAACAAAAAAATTACTTTTTTTCACTGATTTTTGGATTTTTTTTTTTTTTTTTATCTCAGACTATAATGCTATAAAGTTATATTAAAATATTCACCACTTGTTTTTTTTTTTCTTTCTTCACCCTTTTTTGGACGTAAAAAGGTTTACTTTTATCACATTTAATATTTCTTTTAATCGCTCCTCCTTCCACTTCCTCGAACCCTCCCAGAGAAAAAGTGTTCCAGGCGATGAAAGAAGCTTCTACAACTTGTTTGAAACATTCCATGAGTGATTACCTATCGGATTTAATACCCTCAAACTGTAATGACCTCGAGTTTGATCACCTACGAAGTTTGTTCTTTGGAAGTTACATGGAACCGAGTTCAGAACGGAAAATTTATGATGAGGTACGTTTGTTTAGCGTTAGTCAGTCAAGTTTCTCAACCAATCTCAACGAAGGGATTTCAAAAATAAACATCGTTTTCAGTAATTTTTGACCCCAAACATCATTAGTACAGCAGCTTTAAAGAAATAAATAAAAAAAAAAGGTTTTAGATGTGTGTCAATTGTCAAACTTGTCGCAACTGATTACCCCGAAACAATAAGACTATCATTAAATTGAACATTAAACTGTCCTCAATTATCTTCTACTAGGGGGCTTTGCCCCCTTGCCGCTCCGCGGCCCGTTCCCCGGAGGCGCTGCGCGCCGCCTTTTACCACTATATAAAATTGAGAAAAGATTAGGAGAGATAGGTCAGTTACGCAAGAAAAAAGAGAAGTGACCAGTTCGAAGACTGCGGGATGGGGGGTAGATTCAAGGGTTCACCCTGCCTCCTATCGGGCTGGGCGGAGCGGAGGAGTGGGGAGGCTCTGGCTCTCCCGTACAACTCGGCTCATTTACCCCCCGTCGCCACGTCAGCAATTAGTCACGGCACTTCCGGGCGCACACACAAAAATGCCAGAAAATGAAAAAATCGAAGGTTTTGAGAGGAATGGGAAAAAATCGAGTTTTCGGTCAGCTACTCGTTAGATTTTTATATTATGTCTTCTATATATAGATCATAAATATGGAAGGTTAGCTATCAAAAGAATATGATTAAACTGATTGTAACATGAAAATCTTTTAGCTATATATACGCCCTTTTCGTGAAAGTTCAACTTCCTCTAATTCTATGTTTTACTCTGTTTTTGTGAGATGTGTTGGTGATTTTAATTCTCTTCCCCTGGAGTTGAGAGGGTGCGACGCTTTGAACTGTTTTAAGCTCATGGCCAAGAAGTTTACGTTGGGATTTTACACCTAATTTTATTTGTTACTTCTATAGTAGTTATAATTTCTGATGGTCTAAGTTATTCCTTATCTGTGTTATCTTGTTCTTTTGTATACTTTGTATATTCTGTTATTTTTGAGCATTGTTGTCTGTTCAGTTTTCAAATAAATAAATAAATAAATAAATAAATAAATTTCAGCCAAAAACTGTTGACTTTTTGAGGAGCGCGACATAGTGTCCATGTTTCAAACTAATCAACCCTGAAATCAACTTAAAAGAGATAATTTTAAAAAAAGTTTTAGATGTGTGTCAACTGTTAAACTAGTCACAACCGTTTACCACCAAACGATAAGACGATCTTTTAATACAACATTTAACTGTCCTCAATTCACTTTCATTTACAGATCAAAGATACAGAAGCTCTCAGCGAAAAAATGGAATTCTGTCTGAAAGAATATAACAGCCTATGCGAGAAACCAATGGCGATGGTCATGTTCAGATTTGCCATCGAACATATTTCGAGAGTCGTTCGAATACTGGAGCAAGATAACGGACATGTGCTCTTGATTGGGATTGGAGGAAGCGGACGACAAAGTATTGTGAAATTAGCATCACACATTGCCGATTACTCAGTTTTTCAAGTAAATAATCATCTTTCTATTATCCGTTGCTTGGTATTTGAACGATGCACCATGAGATTGTCAAAAAGTGGCCGGGACGGAAAAATGTCCAAATAAAAGATTCCAAAGCCTTAAACGGCTTAAACCCCAAGAAAATTTAGTCCAGCTTCAAAAATGTCTGTCCAATCTGATGTAAGAACCAGCGAAAATCACGAAAATTGCTCTAAAAAAAATCTAAACTCAGTAATAAACTTACATAACTGCTATAACGGCAAGTTTGCAATGGAGGTTCAACGCAGGTATCATGGGAGATTCATAGGACTTCCTCTAAGAAAACACAGAGATATGTCTCAATTTAGATGTAGGAATCTCCCATGATACCTGCGTCTTTCCGCCATTAACCCTTTTTGTCACAGTGTCCATTATAATGGACGACCATTTTACATGGATCCTTATGGAAATTCGGAAAAATTGACTCACACATGAAATCATATGAGAAAAGTTCGTTCAATTTAATGGATTAGGTTTCAGATTACAGTGACACTTCTTTCATAATTCATGACAAAAAGGGTTAAGCCTGATTCTGAGAGTGAATTTTGTGATTTTTGAGAGTACTCATTGTCATTTTTACAGGATTTTATGCAAGAATCAACTCTTCAATCCCCTGTAGCAAAAGTTTGCAAGAGCCCCATTGTAAGAAAAGTCCGGTACACTTTTTATCCAACGTAAAAGAAAGTTCACTAAAATTTTTGTCTGTATTTTATAAAGTGCGACACAATTTTTGTCCAACACTTAAGAAAGTCCAACATTATTGAGTTCCTGCTTTTTTGGAATAATATTTGATGTATTTTTGATCAGGTCTCAACTTGTAATGCAAAGACAATAGTTCTATGAAGATTACAAAAACAGATTAACTGGGTCCTAAATCTAGGATAGAAACATAATTAGAGTTCTAAAACTTGTATTTTCCTTTCTCTTCTTGCAGATTGATATCGTGAAAAATTACTGTAGCGAAGATTGGCGAGAAGATCTGAAAACTTTACTCTGCAAAGCTGGTTGTGATGGGAAACCGCAGACATTTTTATTAGTCGATGCCCAGATAGTGATCGATTCAATGTTGGAAGATATAAATACAATCTTACATACAGGAGACATTCCAAATTTGTTCGCTTCGGATGAGAAAACTGATATTGTTGATAAAATGGTTGTAGTTTCCAGAGATTTGGTAAGACCGTCTGTTTATTTACTTTGAATCTCTTCATAATACTAAGGTGATTCCAGGGTTGATAAGTTTGAGCCATAGACACTATGTCATGCTGCTCAAAAAGTCAACAGTTTTACTGACTTTACAATACATTTACAATCCATGTACTCCTCAATTTCTTTAACCTTTAAATTTTTAAAAATAAATTGCGACCAATACATTTGAAATTGGTTATAAAGTAAAATGCAAGTGTTTTAGAGTGGCAATCTGGACACAGAGATCAATATAATTGTTTCCTCTGGAAGGCTTTGCACGTTAAAGAAAAATTTCCTTACCTAGAGTGTTGTATTGTATTGGAATTCTGTGTCCAGATAGCCACTCTAAAATACTTGCACTTTCGTTTAAAATCATTTTCCCTCTAGATTAGTTACATTTTTGATTTAAGGTTAAAAAAAATGGGGCAAACAAACCATAATCAGATGGCCCATGCTGCCACACTTTGGGATAGGACTTAAAACGTAGCATAGCCTCTCTTTTCGGATAGCTCATCGGAGGAACATTACTCAAATGAGAATGTTTTACGTGAAGCCATAATAGAGATTGCTGCCTTTTGTTAGTCCTGAAGTTCTCAAAGAATCAGAGTTGAACTGATTTGCTAATTATACTGTGTTTGCCTTGCTCTCAGGTTAACTTTCTATAGAAACTGTTAATTGTTATTTAATTGTTATTTTATCGTTATTGCTAATTGTTTTTCTATTGTTAGAAATTGTTGTTCTCATCTTTACAGGGGAGCAAAATTGATACAACGCCTTTGGCCTTGTACAACTTCTTCCTCGATAGAGTCAAGAACAATCTCAGATTTGCTTTTGCTATGTCTCCGATCGGAGATGTCTTCAGAAGCAGATTGCAACTATTTCCGTTTTTCATCAATCTCTGTACTATTGATGGGTGAGTTTATTTTTTGTTCTTATCTGATTCCTCATTCTTCCTTTTTTATTTATTTTTTTATAAATTATTAAAAAAAAAAAAACATGAGTTACACAAATGGATAGAGAAACGAAGCAGAAACGAAGAGTGGAGTAGGTAATATTTTTTATAAGAAAAGGAAAAGAGAGAGAAAAAAATATATCTAGAGCACTTTACCTCCTTGAGTGCTCCAAGTACTTCCTTCCCAATTCGAGAGTCCCTGGCAGGTTGCCGTTACCTCCTCTTTCCTATCCTTTGTTTTGAGAATACTTTGATTGTCTTTCCTACCCCTTCTTTTTTTATGCAGTCCAGTCGTTCGCTGTGAAATATCAGCATAAAGAACCACGTGTTTGGGCGGCTTGACTTTACTACTACTACTACTTAATGTATGAGCCCCTAAGGACTGTGGTGCAAGTCAATTCAAGATTTCGAGTCATTTCGCAAAAGAAAATCCTAAGAATAATATTTAATTTATCCTGCAACCATATTTGTAAGGATTTGTTCTCCAACATGTGCTTTTCACTCTACCATCTCCATATATCGTGCCGGCTATTTATTCAAAAGGGACTTCTCTTTCTTCCATCCTTGTATATTTTGGAGTGCATCAAGTTTGCCATTTTTAACAACATAATCACTCCTGAGAGTCTTACGCCTGCGCATTTTTACAATAGTCGACATAGAGATGTAAAAAACTCATTTGTGAGACTATCTGTAATGATGCGCAGCGTAGGATTCTCATCAGTGCAATTATTCAGTGCCCTTCCTTGGGGACTTAAATCTGTCTTCAGGGATGGGGATTTTTCTAAATTTTTAAACGATTTGCTCTGCCTTCTCCTGAATAAGGCTTTTTATAGTGTGAGTGAGTTGTTGGAGACTTAATTATATTTTATCATTTGTAATTTCACCTTTATAGCAATTTCTTTCTTTTTTCTTTTTTGACTTGTACTTTAGCCCTTGAGGTATTACATGTATGTATCAATTGGAAAATAAATAAATATTAAATAAATAAATATATCTATGAAATCATGAAATTCTCTCTTTACAGACCCTTACAACTGCCCCATTGCATCCAAAAATTCCAATGAAAGAGACTCAGTGCTCTAAAAATTGCTGAGCTCATTAAGACTGTTATCTTTGTCTTCTTACTGTTGGTAATTATTTACATTTGTATTCGATTTTCTATCTATTTTTTGTTTCCGTTCCAGATTTACTGCATGGCCCGAAAGTGCCTTAGAAAAAGTAGCTCACAAGATTTTATCCGATTCTCAACTGTCAGAGGACCAGTTAAGCAAATGCGCTTTTATTTGCAAAGAGTTTCATTCATCTGTTGTCGATGCTGCAAAAAGGTAAGCAATGGGTCTGTTGCAAACTTTTGCTACAACGATAAAGAGTACTTCATCATATGTACAATCGCCCGAAAAGTCCATTGGTGGCATCAGAAAGTCGTGAAATGCGATAATAAACTCACAAGAGACGTTTAATGAAATCCAAGATGGCGGTAAAATATCGAGCAATCTGTGTGCATGCGCCTTTAACATCCAAGGATTGCCAACGTTGACAACCTCACAGCTTCAGAGGTTATGTGTTTATTTACGTTGTGATTGGTTGTGATCGATATTGTGAGGTTGGCTATCCTTGGATGTTCGTGGTGCATGCATACAGGTTGCTCAATATTTTACCGCCATCTTGGATTTCATTAAACGCCTCTTGTGAGTTTATTATTGCATTTTATGACTTTCCGATGCCACAAATGGACTTTTCACACGATTTTACATGAGATTGAACACTTAATAGCACTGTAGCAAAAGTTTGCAACAGACCCATTTCCTCCTTATTGAATTCTTTTAGTCCCGGTCTCTATTACTTACTCTTAGAAACATTTTTGTCATCCATCGTCTCATTATGCCTTCTTACTAATAAGGTCTCATTGCAAAATAGGGCTACCTTATTCCTTTGCCTACTAACAAAAAAGTCTAAGTTTCAAATTTTATTGACGTAATGTGGGTCATGACTGACTGAAATCCGTCTTTATTTTTCTAAATATTTCAAGTTTTCAAAAAAAACACTTATTAAATTCAAACAGTGACTTCCACGGATATAATACCAGATATAAGGGCAAATCAAGACACGTTCGGTGTACTTCAAAATGAGATAAATACCTAAAGTCTAAGTTTCAAATTTTACTAACGTAATGTGGGTCATGACTGACTAAAATCCGTCTTCATTTTTTTAAATATTTCAAAAGTTTTCGAAATAAACACTTATTATAATCCAACAGTTATTTCCATGGATATAATTCCAGAAATAAGGGCAAATCAAGACACGTTCTGTGTACTTCAAAATGGGATAAATACCTATTGCTATCTACTGGATGCAATGATTTTTATAAGCTTCCTAAATACCTCCAGAATGAGACTTCATTACATATATCTAAAAGAGATTGTAAAATTTGTTGTTCGTGAGGTGTTTCCTACAGTTATGTATTTATTTCTTGTCTTAGATTTTATGAAACTCTGAAAAGGCCCACCTACGTTACCCCCACTTCGTATCTTGAACTTCTAAAAACGTTCCAAGCCTTACACGGTCAGAAAGTGGATGAAATAACCACGTTACGCACGAGGTATGAGATTGGGCTGGAGAAGCTAGATTTTGCTGCTGGTCAAGTGAGTATATAAAATCTTCATCAAGAAAGTTTTCAATTTTCAATCGGTTTTTTTTTTAAGTTTTGAAGTTCAGAGAAAAGAGATGAAGAGAGCTGAGACCAGAGGCTCAAGCATAAACACACCCTACTAACCCTTGTCATTTCCGGAGGTATTCGTGAAAGCGACCTCTACTCGTCTTCCCCTCGGAAGATCTGCGAAAGCAGAGACCCCCAATCCAACATCCTTTGGAGGGGCCATGTAACAGTGGTCACTCTACCTTTCCTGCGGAAGCTCACGCATTTGGCTGCCTTTTTGTGATTCACCTTTCCTCTCTCCCGTACAGTCGTTTGCTTTGAGATACAAATTTATTTATTTATTTATTTATTTATTTAGTTTTATTTCATCATAAAAAACTGAACATAAGGAAAAAGGAATAGAAAAAACAATAGAACTGATGGGGTTTACCCTAAAAGAAAAAATCTTGTGGCAGGTACACCCAAAAAATTATTAAAAATAAAAAAAAAAAAAAATTATAATAATAATAAAGTAAGAAAAAATATGTTAAAAAACAATTTAGACGTAAAATATATGCAAAAAATAAATAAATAAATAAATAAATGAATAAATAAATAAATAAATAAAGAAGTAAAAAAAAAAAAATAATAGAAAAAAAGGAACGGAACGAAGCCCGTTCAGGGCCGTTAAGGAATAACGAGCCCAACAACTCGGGCAACTGGACGTTACATTTCTACTTTTCTAGTCTTTTTTTAAATTTTGAAGTACAGTTACATATCAGTTTTAAAGTCGCATTTTCCTTGTGTTTGAACGAAGTACTAAAAACGCCTTTTTTTATCTTATTTGAACTTTTCTTCCTAGTTTGAAAGGACTGAAATGTAAGTAAACTTTTTAAGGTTACAATAAGGTGCTTTGCTACGCGACAGCACCTAAAAAGAGGAGTTGTTTGAAAGTGAAGAATGGGGCTCTTGCTAACTTTTGCTACAAGCGATTGAGTTGTTAGTTCGTGAGTAAAATCCAGCAAAAATTTCGATGAACACATTAAAAAATCACAAAAGTCACTCATCGACTCACAGAATGACTAAAGTTTAAGTCATAATGGTGGAGCCACGCAAGTACCATGGGAGATTCCAATCTATTTTGAGACTTTCCTTTGTGTATTTCTTTCGAGAGAGTGACAAATTAGATCAGAATCTCCTATGATTGCAGGGTACGAGAAAAAATTACAAACTTGGGCCAAATTTTTACCGGTTTTGTTATTCTCATATTGTTTTTATTCTTAAAATACGGGGTTGAAAAAAGTGATGAAGTTTATTAGTTCAATTTTGGTTGTTTATCTTCTTCCAGGTGATTATTATGCAAAACGAGCTTCACGTATTGCAGCCACAGCTGAAACTTACATCAGAACAGACTGAGAAGTTGATGGTCAAAATTGAACAGGACACTGTCAATGTAGAAGCTTCAAAAGAAGTTAGTATTATCTAGCCCTCTTTTTTTTTTTTTTTTTTTTTTTTTTGTGAAACACTTGGAAAATTATTGTCGGTTGCACTTATGGTCAAAAGACTTTGCATCTACTTTGTTTCTTTTTAAACATTTGAACAGGACAAGCCTTTGGACATAGTAACAAAAACATAGGCAACAATATAGGCAGTACACTAGGTGTAACAAGTATTAAACTTTTGGATAGCGATCAAAGAAAATGAAGAAGAATTAGATAATTGGATAGTTGAAATTAAAATTGAAGAGCCAAAGTATGCATATTTAAGAATTAATTGCTTTAAGCAAAGAATCAGAAAGATGGTGAATAACAGAGCTATGTAAAGATTCGGAGCTAAGAATAGGAATGATAAAGAAGAGATTGCTGGATCGTAAAACACGACTAGGAACTTTAAGATTAAAAGATAAAAGCTCTGGAGAATCTGTTTGTTTCGTTCAATTTTTTCGGGGTCTATTATTTTTGGTCAAATGACGATTTCGCCATCCGTCTGACGTATAGGTGTACGTCAGAAATTTGACGATATTAATTTTTCATTGATTCCTTTGAAAAAATGACACTCTTTTGATCTGCTATCTCAAAAATGCCAAATCCTCAATAGTTTTCAAGTTGTAAAGGAAAACATTAGGTGTAAGTCAATGAAGCCAAGAGATCCGTCAATTTTCTCTACATTATCCTGAAAAGTTGCAAAAATCGACTTATCCTTTGTTTCTTATAAAAATGTATAAATATGACGATTTAGCCAAATATGTCTATGCAGTTTAGTAGTTTTTACTTTCCAATGCTTTTTACAGCTTTGTAGAGTTTATGTCTTCCAGAAATGGGGCTCTTGCAAACTTTTGCTGTGAGTCCAATCACAAATAGTCTCAATTTTGAATAGTCCAATCTGATGTAAAATACCAGCAAAAATCACAAAAAATCACTCTGAAAAAGTCTAAAATTCAGTAATAAACTCACAAAACTTCTGTAACGGCAAGATCGTGATAATGGTTCAACGCCGGTCATGGGAAATTTCTGTCGAATTTGTAACTTTCTCTACAGAAACACAGAGATATGTCTCAATTCAGATAGGAATCTCCCATGATATCTGTGTCTCTCCGCCATTAAACTCGATTCTCAGGGTGAATTTTGTGATTTTTCAGTGCACCCATCGTCATTTTGACTAGTTTTTATACAAGAATTGACTCTTCAATCCCTTGTAGCAAAAGTTTGCAGGAGTCCCATTATGAAGTGTAATTTAAGTGTGAACTTTGTAGAACACCCTTTTTTCTTTGTTCCTTTAATTCACATGTTACTTTGACATTGTGCTGCTATTTTGTGACTTTTGTACTATCGTAAAAATATTGTTTAGATTGTCGCAGCGGATGAAGCTTTGGCCAATGAAGCCGCTGCAGCATCGCAAGCCATCAAAGATGATTGTGAAAGTGACTTAGCGGAGGCGACACCTGCTTTGGAATCAGCCATATCAGCATTAAATACTTTGAAACCCGCCGATATCACAGTCGTAAAGTCAATGAAAAATCCGCCTGCAACTGTTAAATTGGTCAGTCCTCAAAAATTTTCATCATTCCCTTTTCACTGCCTTCGACAAGTATACTCGTCCAACGCAACGGTGCACCGCAGTGCCTTTGACAAGTATACTCGTCCGGTTGCTCCCCGCTTTTGCTGCCTGTGCAGCTGCCGCATCTGTGCGAAACAAAGCAAACCATGTACTCTATCTGACGGGAAGAGTATGAACTACGCGATAGAGGCGCTGGCAACATTTTTTGTGTCACGGATATCAGGATTCAAAACAACTCGGCAATGAAATGGTTAAATCCAATGAGTCTCTTGCATAATTTTACTAGAGCGTTATGAAGAGTGAATTCTAGTGTAACATTGTGTGAAAATCACTCTGGGAGCATCTGAAAGTCTCAAATCCACTCATAAACGTCTGAAAGGTGCTTTAAAGAAAGGATAATGGTGATAAAATGGTGGTCGAACAGGCGAATCAACCCTGCATGCATACACCATGATCAGCAAAGATTGTCAATGACGGCACTCAGCAAAGTAGGTACTTGCTCAGTGTTTCCTTTTCAGAATTCTGGCAAATCGTCACAAAATATAATCTATTCTCCATAATAATCATAAACATTAACGAAAGAGTAAAATTCACCGGAAAAAACACACAAATTGTTGGTACTATGAGGAAGAGAGTCATTTGTTTACATTCTAACTGACAATATAAATTGCTGTTGTCAGGTATTTTTGGTGCTCGTGGTACATGCATGCAGGGTTGATTCACCAGTTTGACCGCCATCGTAGGCTTTCCTTAAAATGCCTTTTGTGGGTTTATGAGTGGATTTTTGAGACTGTTTTCTGCTTTCAATGTGATATTCACATGATTTTACACCAGAATGAACCCTCCGTAAAGCTGTAGCAAAAGTACCGTATTTACCCGTGTATAACCCGCACGCGTGTATAACCCGCACCCTACATTTTAGCGATGGGGGGAAAAAAAAAAAAAATCCGCGTGTAAAACCCGCATTTTTTGAAGAGGAGATGAAAAGCTGGGGGGGGGGGGGGGGGGAATGAGACAAAAAATGAGACAAAAAAGAATCGAAACATGAACTTTGAAATGGAAAACTATTTATTTATTATTTATTTATTAGTAAATCACTGATTAAGGGTGTGAGAAATCAAAACAATGCGTGACAATTGCGATTACGCACGCGACTTATAGGTCGTTTGTTTACAAAACGACCGGAAACCACCTACAAAATTTAACCTCAAAATCGATTTTTATGGCAAGATGGCGGCGCCCTAGGTGACAACAATGAACCAGCGGAACGTTCCTTGATGTGCCACTCTAAAGTTATAGCTCATTGAGTCGACCGCGGCGATCCCCGGTCCATGCCAACGTTTCCGCACTACACCGTGCGGTGGTCCTGATCAAAATAATGGGTGAAAGTGCGAAACTCGAATGCGACAAGTGTCTCAAGGGGGCGGAGCTTATTAAAAAATGAAGAAAACGTGTGCGGCAGACGGTCGGGAGTGTGGGAGTGTGCGCGCCGCTGTAATCCGAGATAAAATGCGTGCGCAATGTTGTTGCGGGTTGCGTCTAGCGCTCTACCCGTGTATAACTCGCACCCCCGATTTTTTCTCCCGATTTTAAGAAAAAAGGCGCGGGTTATACACGGGTAAATACGGTATGCAACAGACCCATTACAGCCTGGCGCTCTCTTTGATCAAAAGGCATAATAAGTGTTCACCATCCTTGGTTTCAAATTTTGTGACCAGGTTATGGTTTTTGAAACCCATATTATACAAATAATGGAGCATATTAAACTTTCACCTAGTGACCAATCCATAACCAAACCCAGTCACAAAGTAAAATATCCTTGTACTCTTGATGCAGATCCACAAAAATTAGGTATTTATAAAGAAAACTTTTGATATATTTTTTTTGGAATTCTTTGACTGTTTGGTTAAATTTGCCAATTTATTTTTAAGATTAATTTGACCAATATTTGGGAATCACTTTAAGAGACATCAGTTATATTTATCTTATTCAAAATACAAGTACATATTCATACCATATTGAACTAGAAACGCATACTATGCAGTTGAACTCATTTATTTATTTAATTCACCTTTTTCTTCCTTGAGTCTTTCTTTTTCATCACTATGCAAAGCTACAAAAATTGTAGAAACAGAAGACTAAACGAAAATTCTCTAAAATCTAATGAAGGTTTTTCCAAGAAAAACCAAGCAATTTTTTCTTTCTCTCCTTTTATGTAGAATAGTAATTGTTGTTCAATTTTTCTCTTGCGCAGGTCATGGAAGCAGTATGCGTGATGAAAGGCATCAAATCAGAACGCAGACCGGATGTCAGCGGATCAGGAGCAATGATTGAGGACTATTGGGGACCTTCGTTGAAGCTACTCGGGGATTTGAAATTCCTTGACAGTTTGAAAACTTATGACAAAGACAATATCAATCCTGCCATAATGAAGCAAATACGCGAGAAGTAAGCTTTCATTTCACTCTGAGCTATTTTTCATTGCTTTTCACAAAAATGGTGTCTCAAAGATTGAGTTCATGGCACATGATAAGAAACGAACGTAACAATTAGAAAGTTAAACCTCACAGAGATCAGAAAATAATGTTCTCTTGCAAATGTTGGACTTGGCTCTTTCTGCTTCGTTACTGCTCCTGATTGACAGTTAAACTTGAGTTCTACCAAAAATCTTTACCGCTTCCTCAGATTTTAAGGTAAAACTCAATTATCAAAAAAAATTTGGTAACTGTACGGAGAAGGATTAAGATACCAAGTACTTCAGTCTGCTCTCTGGAAGAAGGGCTCATAGTGCATACGGAAAAGAGCCAGCGACTATAAATCCTTCAGGAAAGTTTCTTTAAGATGTTGGGAAATGGTCTTATCAATTTGATATTTTATGGATAAAAAGCTTAGGACTGTATAAGAATTTTAAGCCAACTGTCTCAACGTCGTCAAGTTTGGCATTGGAACATTGCAAATAATAAGATGTATTGGAGTAATATACAAAAGAGAAAAAATGAAGAACAAATTCATAATAATTAGCCAATCTTGTATTAAATTAAAAACTTACTCAGAGAGCCAAAGGCAACTCAATAAAGGAACGTTGAGGGTTTGCCTCAGTCTGGCTCTGGCTTGAACTTGGGAGACCTGCAAATTGCCTTAAAAAGTTGACCCAAGGTTTTTTTTGCCCAGCGTCCAAAAAATTTACTTCCGGCAGATGTTTAAAACATTGTGGGAAAGGGAAGGGTTTCTTATTGAGATGCGCCTAATATATTTGACAACTTTCAGATATGTCTCAAACCGATATTTTGATCCATCAGTTGTGAAAAATGTCTCAAATGCCTGCGAAGGTCTCTGCAAATGGATCCGAGCCATGGAAGTTTACGATAGAGTTATCAAAATTGTCGGTCCTAAAAAAGCAAAACTTGCAGAAGCAGAAGCCGATTACGCTCTCCAGATGGAAAAGTTAAATGAAAAACGTGCTCAGCTTCAAAAAGTAAGATTTTTTATACCATTTAATCTAATTGTTTCTTATTAAGATAAGAATACTATTCTTCCTTATTTATTTATTTATTTATTTATTTATTTATTTATTAAATTGTTAAAATGAGAGAGTGAATTATCTCCTGTAAAACATAGAGAGAAAAGTTGAACAGTTCTAAAGTGAGTTGAAGAAGAAGAATGGAGAAAAGAGTTGCACAGTTGAAAAGAGAGTTGAGAGAAGAGAGGAGATGGAAAGGAAAAGATTCTTCCGCAGTTTTTGCGGTTATACTTAGCAGAGTTGCCAGAGTTATACCCCTTTTTTAAAAAAAAAAAAAAAAAAAAAAAAAAAAAAAAAAAGGCAAAATAGAGAGAAATAGAGAGTTGAGAAATATTTCGTTTGAGAGAAAAAAAAAAAAAAAAAACTAAATATATTTAGAGCACTTTACCTCCTTGAGTGCTCTAGGTATTTCCTTCCCAAACTTGAGAGTCCCTGGCAGGTCGCCGTTACTCTCCTCTTTCCTGTCCTTTGTTTTGAGAATACTTTGATTGTCTTTCCTACCCCTTCTTTTTTTATGCAGCCCAGTCGTTCGCTGTGAAATATCAGCATAATGAACCACGTGTTTGGGCGGCTGGACTTCACTACTACTACTACTACTTATTTAAATGACAGGCATCAAATGCCTAAGTATACAATTTTATAATGAGTTACAATGTTATAAAGTTACAAAAAATGAATGTTTACTATAACAATGTAAACAAAACTAACAACAAGAATAATTCTCAAAATTTTGGACGTAAAAATGTACTAAAAATAAATAAGAATACCAAACTAAAATTAATAAAATTCTAAATCAGATTGAAATATCTGAAAGACCTGGAACATAAAAAAATCCAGACAGTTTTTAGACCGTAAGGGCCTTTATGAAGATGTAACTAACTGGAAACTTAACGACAGTCATAAAGATTTGTTCATAGAAAAAGTATCAGCCCGCTAATCTGATTCTCTTTGTTTTTTCTCTAATACGTCTAATGCTTTTATAGGTTACGGGCAAACTGCAAGCTTTGCGTGATGAGCTTGCTGAGAAAACAAGGGAGAAAAAAGAGTTGGAAGATGCGATTGAGCTTTGCTCGCAGAAGTTAGATAGAGCCGAAAAACTTATCGGTAGTTTTCTTTTTTCAAAACATAAATCTTAGAGATTGATGATTGACTCTGTAGTTCATGCACTGTATTGATACTATTGTAGATCAATATTTTTACTGCTTATTTCAGAGCTTCCACTTTTTATAATACAATTTGTGTAGTCGTTTGTTTACTTATTGATTTATCAATCTATCTATGTTTTTATTTACAGCACAAATTATTTATAACACTATTGTAGATCACTATTTTTCTACTAATGTTAACGCTTCCACTTTTTATAATACAATTTGTGTATTCATTTATTTACTCAACCTATGTATCTTTGTTTTCATTTGCAGCACAAATGATTTATAACACTATTTATAGCACTGATTGATTTAAAACAAAGTACATAAAAATACAATTATTTAAAAAGGACAGTGTTGTATTAACCAAGGTCTATTAATACTCGGTCCGTTCAGGAGCAAGTAGGCGAGGTTATAGCTAATGCGTTCTGTTCCAAGCACGCCCCTGATTCGATGGGAATCCAGCCCCTGGTCTGCTGTTCATCACCTCTGTTTGATGGTTCACATCATCATCTGAAAAATCAACAGCTGTCATCAGAGATTCGGAGCTGGAGCCACAATCAAAATCGAAATTTGCCCTTCTCCTGGAGAAAACAATGAATAATACTTCCAGAACTGAAATTTACCATTCAATAAGTAATTCAAGATGTTTCAACGCAGACAGAAATTACTTTCCATGATTACAGTTTGAATTATTGCAATCGGAGCTGCTCTGGCTTGGGGCTCTGATTGCAATAACTCAAACTGTAATCATGGAAAATAATTTCTGTCTGTGGTAAAACATCTGAAATTACTTATTGAATTGTAAATATCAGTTCGGAAAGTATTATTCATTGTTTTCCCCAGGAGAAGTACACTTTTCAATTTTGACCGTGGCTCCAGCTCCAAACTCCTAGCTGTCATGCCGAATGCGACGGTTAAAGCACTCACAGGGGAGTCTTTGTCATGGGCTGCCTCCTGAACTGACCTAGTATTAATAAATCTTGGTACTAACCCATTCAAATCACACTTCTCAAATGTTGCTGTTACTTTCTAAGCAAATTTTAGTTCTACCAACTGAATATCCACAAAAATACTCAAATTAAACTAAATTTTTTGCTTTGAAGCAAGGACACAAATATATTTTTGCTCTCATATATAAAAAAGATGTTTTTGTTCCTGAGAAATAATTTTGTTCCATTATTTTTTAGATTTTGTAAAGTTCTGATTTACAAGAGTTTCGTGATGTCTGTTCAATTTGTAACTCTTTTTTAAAAATTTTTATTTCTTATCAGGTGGTTTGGGTGGAGAAAAAACCCGCTGGAGTGAAACGGCCCGACAGTTGCAAATATCTTTGAACAATTCCGCTGGTGATGTGCTTTTGGCCTCGGGCGTTGTCTCCTATCTTGGAGCTTTCACTACTCAATTCAGAAATGTAAGCTCAACAGATGTGATCATTTGATCATTTCACAAAAAAAAAAAAAAAAAATTGAATGGGGCAGTTTGCAAGGGTCTGAAATGTTAGGTTTTTTATAAAGAAAATGAAAGTAATTGATGAGCTGAGAACAAAGATGCCTTTGATTTCTAATTAAGTCCCATTGTTCCGGAGATGAGATTTTGGTCCAAAATACATTGTTGTAAATGAGAATTCTGCGTAGAAACATCATTCATTACGCACACGATTTTTTATAACTTTACTCGTGTGTATCTCCAAAACTGGGACACATAGGATAAAACCAAAGGCATCATTGTTCTCAGCTCATCAAGTACTACAATTTTCTTTTAGAAAAACACACAGTTTCAGACCCTTGCAACTGCCCCATTACTAAATCATTAATTCATTGTTTGTCTCCTCATCCTTTGAATTATTTCCAAATAGTTTCATTTTTTGCTCCTTCTCTACCCTTTAGAAAAAATCTTTTTCTTTTCTTTTTGATTTTAGACCCTTGCAACTGCCCCATTGTTCTTTTTAAGAACTGTCTAGGGTGAAGAAAGTCACTGGAAAAAATTTGTGAAGACCATCTCTCTTGGCACTTACCCTTTTTGAGGGTGTGACGTTAATATAATGTTCTAAAGTAATTAATATTTATTAGTATAAAGTGGTAAAATTGTCGTCATTGAAAGATCATCTATTGACCTATTGTCTATAATTTTTTATCGAAGACTTCGTTATTTGGTATTGGGTGTGTAATGCAAAAAATTTACCCACGTCTACATAAGGGGTGTCTATTTTCAGTATTCTACATCTGTCACCGAAATAAAAAAAATAAAAGACTTCCTTGCCTGCTGGTTTCAACTTTTCTTTTTTTAAATTATTCATTAATCTATCCATCTGTCTATTTCATTTTCATTTTTCTAGGAACTCATGCAGAAGTGGAACCAGTGTGTAGTTCAGATGGGTTTATCTTGCGCCAATGAATTTTCGTTAATCAACACTTTGGGAAATCCTGTTAAAATACGTTCATGGAATATCGATGGTCTACCAATCGACAGCTTCTCAATCGAAAATGGCATCATTGTAACAAATGCATGCAGGTGGCCTCTTATGATCGACCCTCAAGGTTTGTTGTATTACACACCCAGCAGTTGTATTTTATAAAATTACAATCTATAATTTATTTATCAATTTATTTATCCATTCATTTATTGATTTTTTTACTTATTGAATTATTTATCAGAGTTCAGCGTTATGTTTAAACGACGTCTTAGGTACGGCAGAAAATGGAAGTATCGCAGAACGGCTTGTAACATGACTTTTCCAACGTGAAATGGTCTGAGAAATTGATTCCGATGGTCGCCGGATCAATTCGAGAACTCCATCTCGAGGAATCGGTGGTTTTTCCGAATTAGGTCCTTGGGGATTTGAACATAGCCGGTTCTTCCGGCTCCATTGCCGATTAACCATTGCCATTGCCATTGCTTTTAACGTGACTTTTCCTTATCTTTTTTGTCTTTTTATTAATTAGGTCAAGCAAATAAGTGGATCAAAAACATGGAGCGAAGTAGCAATCTGATGGTTATCAAGTTAACAGATGTTAATTACTTGGAAGTTTTGGAAACGGCTCTGGAGCAAGGAACTCCAGTCTTGCTTGAAAATGTTTTAGAAGAAATTGATGCATCGATTGGTAAGTGTTTCAGTCCAGTTTCGACTAAGTAGGAGTTTTCGAGAATCCTTCAAAAAGCAAGTTTCCCCTTTTTCATATCTTGAGATTTACTAAACCCAGTCAAATTCTAAAAATGGATTTCGGTCTTAAACTGTTAAATTAAAGCGTTCTTTTCAATCAGATTGCACTTTCCTCTCGCTAATCCAATTATTTCCAGTTAAGTACATCCAAGATGGCAGAACAGAAGTGGAACGTGGAAGAGCAGCCCGAGGACGCTTTGCGGAACATTCCACCCATCGTACGCATTGAATGGCCGACTTGGAATGTGTCAAAAAGTAAATTCCACTTTCCATCTGCTCAATCCAACTTTATGATGTTATAAACCGAAAACGGGCGGTGTGGAACTACTGCAGGAATCCCAAATCCATACCGGAAAACTGTATTGTTCCGATTGAAAATGACGCTTTAAAACTTCTTCTTTTTTTTTAATTTTTGATCAGTTTTTTACTGTCTTTTCAGTGAAAATGTCTCCTCTTTATTTATTTTCAGAGCCAATTTTGTTGAAAGATTTTATCAAACAAGACGGTCAGGATTTGATCAAACTGGGGGAGAAACTGATTCCTTACAATTCAAATTTCAGACTTTATATCACGACTTGCCTTCGAAATCCTCACTATTTACCTGAGATAGCGGTTAAAGTATGTATTCATTAATCTCTAATTTTTTCTTTTTTTTTCAATTTTTAGTTTTTATCATTCGGTGCTTTTCATTTTTTATTCCTTAATGGGGCTCTTGCTAATTTTTGCTGTATGCGATTGAGTAGTTAATTCTTGATTAAAATCCTGCAAAAATTACAATGAGCACATTAAGAAATTTCAAAATTCACTCTCAGACTCACAAAATGACTTACACGAAATAAAAGAGCATGAAAAAATGAATGACTTTTGTATGCAATATTTTCTGCATTTCTGTAAAATCTGATTACACGAAATAAAAGAGCATGAAAAAATGAATGACTTTTGTATGCAATATTATAATATTTTCTGCATTTCCATAAAATCTGATTACACGAAATAAAAGAGCATGAAAGGATGAATGACTTTTGTGCTCAATATTTTCTGTATTTCCTAAATAAACGCATGTTACCTATTTTCATCTGTTTGTTTTTTTTTCCAGGTAACATTGCTTAATTTCATGATAACAACTCAAGGCTTGCAAGATCAGTTGCTCAGTGTTGTCGTGTCAATGGAGCGGCCGGAACTAGAGGAGAAGAAAAATGAGCTCATCATCGAAGGAGCGAACAACAAACGAATGTTGAAGGAAATTGAAGACAAGATTTTAGGAGTCCTATCCTCATCACAAGGCAATATTCTTGAAGACGAAACGGCCATTCAGATCCTGTCTTCTTCTAAGGTGTGATATTTCATTGAATTCAAACAAATTCAGTTTCAATTATTACTCTTTGCTGTAAAGTTGTTTTTTTTTTTTTTTTTTTTCAAATTGCTGTATCTTGGTTCTTGGTTAATACTGGATGGGTCGACGACCCATCAGGTATTAATTCAATATTAATCCAGTATTAATCCAGTATTAATCCAGTATTAATCCAGTATTAAATCTCATCACAACCCTGAGATTATCCCAACAAGCTACAGCAATAGAGAGGCTAGTATACGTGTTATAAGTCTTATCTCAAAGTGTGACAGCGTGGGGGATCTAAATCTGGTTTGTTTGCCTCACTTTTCTTAACCTTAAATCGAAAATTGTAATCAGTCCAGTAGAAATTGGGTTTAAAAGAAAGTGCAAGTGTTTTAGAGTGGCTATCTGGACACAGAATTTTAATGCAACTATCCAGGTGAGAAAATTTTGCGTATTTCTGTTGTGTGTCAGTTTCTTTATCGTGCAAATCCTTCCAGAAGTAACAGTTGTATCGATTTCTGTGTCCAGAGAGCCACTCTAAAACACTTGCACCTTCATTGATAACCAATTTCAAATGTATTTATCACAGTTTTTTTTTTTTTTAAATTTAAAGGTTAAAAAACGTGAGGCAAACAAACCGAGTCTGCGTGAAAAACGTCCGTAAGAGATTTCCATCACGGCCACCTCCGTGAAATTTCAATATCACGCCCCACAAATCCTCTCTATCTCTGTAGCTCGTTCGATTATCCCCATCGTAATTTTCTTGGCATTAATTGTAAGAACTAATCGTGAAACCGAAATCTATCGACACTGTAACAAGCCCATACAAAAGACATTTCGAAAGCGTTGATACAGGAAGCGGTTTTGAATTTACTGGAGAGTTGCACTGGTACAAAAAATATTACATAGCTGAGCGTTGGAGTATATTTGTGCACCGCAAAAATAATGAAATCCGTAATCTTTTCTGCTCTTTGATGAATAAAAAAACGTCCCACTAATTACCCATATCCTCTTACGTTTTCTGTCATCTAGATTTTATCTGCAGAGATTCAAGCAAAACAAGGTGCTTCAACCCTGTCGGAGAAAGAGATTGACTCGGCTCGTAATCTTTTCTTGCCCGTTGCGGAACATTCATCAATCCTCTTTTTCAGCATTATAGAACTAGCCAATGTAGATCCTATGTATCAGTTCTCCCTTGTATGGTTTTCAAATCTTTACAATCAGGTTAGTTCAAAACTCCAAGTGTTAATTTTTTCGTCTTCATGACGGTTTAGCTGCTTTTATCAAGCAATGCATAGAATCATTTTGCTAAAAACAGAAGTATAAGAACAAAGCAGCATCAAAGGGTAGTTATGAGTCATAAAGTGAATCTGTGGATCTTTCCCTTGAAATGGCACCACTGGATAGAGGCATGTTTCGAACAAACTTTTGCTACATGGGATGGAATAGCTGATTTTTGCTGAAAACCACCTTAAATGATCACAAAAAGTATTCAACAAAAGATTGAAGAAAATAGAAACAGATATATCTATTGCCCAACAGGGCGCTTAGTAACTTTTATTTATTAGTTAATTCGTGAATAAAATCCAGCGAAAATCAAGATGAGCACATTTAAAAATTCCGAAAATCACTCTCAGACTCACAAAATGATTTGAAAGTTCAAGCCGCAATAGTGAAGCTAATGCAGGTACCATGAGAGATTCCCATCTAATTTGACACTTTCCTCTGTGTGTTTCTAAAGAGAGAGAAACAAATTAGATGGGAATCTCCTATGATACCTGCAAAGCTCTGTCATCTTTGCTCTTGAATGGTGGAGCTATGAAGGTGTCATGAGGGGGGGGGGGGATTTCTGTCTATACTCTATAGGGGTCTCTCCACCTGTGAATTTAAATAAACTGATCGAGCCAATGAGCTGCCTTGAAGTCGATAGGTTGAGTCCGATGTACAGACAACAGAGAAGCCCATTGGCTCAAGCAGTCTATTCGCACTTTCAAATTTGCAGGTAGAGAGACCCCTTATGATTTGTCACTCTCTCTATAAAGACACAGAGAGGAAAGTTTTGAAATAGATAGGAATCTTCCATGGTACCTGCGTAGCTCAACCTTTTCGCCTTAACTTGAAATTCATTTTTTGAGTTCCTGAGTGAATTTTGTAATTTTTTGATGTGCCCTTTGTAATTTTGCTGGTTTTTATGCAAGAATTAACTATTCAATTTCAGGTAGCAAAAGTAATCAAGAGGCCCATTTAAAGCATGTTGAAGCAAAGAGACAGAAAGTCAGCCATTAATAATTAATGTCAAACGGAAACTTGAATGAGTTATTCTCAGATTTAAATCTGACGCAGCTCTTATCACATAAAATGCCCTAATGAATAATAATTATAAGTCAGTGAAGTTTTGGAAATAAAATGCTCATCTTCTTTAGTTAAAAATTATCCAGAAGAAACTACTAATAAAACCTTCTTGAGAATATTCTGGAAAAGTCCTTCAATAGCTCACAATTATACCTTCATTTTCAAAAAATTGTTTGGAAGATCATTCTGTCCAAGAAACGGTATCAATCTTGAGGTTATTGAGTTCCATTCTATTTTTCTGTTTCTCTCTGAACGCTAATTTTTTTTTTGCCGCTGTTTCAGTCGATCAAAAAAAGCGAGCGCTCTGAAAATTTGGAAGAAAGGCTCGCTACTCTGAAGTATCATCTAACCAACAGTGTCTTTCACAATGTTTGCAAATCAATTTTTGAAAAAGATAAATTGGTGTTTGCGTTCAGTCTTGTCATAGGTATTCTTCGATCAAATGTAAGTTGGCAATTAATTTACCACGTCTTTTTATAGTTTGAAAAAAAAAAAACCCCATAAAAACCTTGATTGACTTTTATTAATTTTTGTTCCAACAAATGATCTAAAAATGTAACCTAAAAAGCCTCTTATCTGAATATTTTTAGCTTCATCCCCTATAATATTTTTATTTATTCACTTTAATTATTAGTGTTCTAATGATCTTTGGAGAAGGGTAATCACGAGTAGAAAAACCTTTCCAGTTTTCTTTAATTTGTTTTCGATACAATTTTCTTTTTGTAGTAGTACTTATTTTCTTATTTCAAAATTTGTAGCTTTATCCCCTATAATGTTTATTATTTATTTGTTTTAATTGTTAACGTTCTAATGATTTTTGTAGAATGGTAATCACGAGTAAAAAAACCTTTCCAGTTTTCTTTAATTTGTTTTTGATAGAATTTTCTTTTAGAAGTAGGTATTATTCTCTTTCCCTCGTCAACTAGCTCATTTCTAGCGACAATTTTTCTTCTTTAACAATATCCTTAGGCCAAAATCAACGAGGAGCATCTGAAATTCTTTTTATCGGGTGGTTCTACGCCTAAGCATCTGATCACAAGCTCAGCTAGCTCATGGCTGCCTCAAAAGTCGTGGGTGGATATTTTGTCTGCATCTGAACTCCCTGGGTGAGAAAACTCGTCAGTTTTTAAAATTTACTATTTGATGTTTTTCTCCTTTTTTTTTTCCTTTTCTTAATGATCTGATACTTTGCAAAGTCTGAACATCAAAGATTGGTCTTATTTTTCTCTCTCGGTGCCTTTTAGAATGTGCACTAGATGTTGTGGACACGTCTGATACAATTACAAGCTGGAATACTGGGTTGATGTGGCAACGCTTCGGAGTCCGGATTTCTTGTTCTTCCACAAGGTTACATGTTACTGCCAACAAAAATATTTCGCTCATTAAACTGTCCAATGATTTGAAATTTTTTGAGCATTTATTTTGCAAAACTAGAATTTCGAAACTAGAAAGAGATGGGTATACATGGGGGTCTCGGAAGAGTGAGTGAGTTAGTTTGGAACGCTACCCGAGTTTTATCACAACTGATTGCGACCGATGAGTGCATTGTTGTGGTTGTTGGCTAACCGTTAACTTCGCTCTAAAACTGTCTAGATTAATTATCTTTTTTCCAGACTTAAGGAGCTGAAATCATCCTTGGAGAGTTGCTCTGATAAATGGAAATCATTTTATGAATTGGCTGAGCCTCAGAGAAGCAAAATGCCTGAACCCTTTGATTCCACTTCTGAAATGGAAAGACTGGTTATCCTAAGGTGTCTCAGACCTGATAAAATAGTTGCAGCCGTTCAAGTAAAGTATTTGTTGTCGTTGTTGTTTTTTTTTATTATTTATCTGAATCTTCAGTTATGATTGTTTACTTTCCTAATCTTTAATTACTTATTTTATCAATAAACAGGAAATAATTCCATTTACAGATCAAAAGTAAAATCAGACAAATAGATCAAGATGAATCTGAAAATTTGGATCATAACTGTATTAAGATAGCGGTCATGAAAAGTTTCCGGTAGAGACATTTTCCTATGTTTACGATGAGGGGTCGATAGGTGTAAGATACGAGCTGATATGAACCTAAACCTACATATTAGAATTTTATGACCTGATTGGGGTTGTTGCACATTTTTATCATAGGGCTAGCAAGATGGAGGGCTTTAGGTGATTTAAGAGTTGATTCAGTTGTTGAAACCTCCAAAAATAACGATGGTAACCCTAGAATTTTACAAAATCCACTCCTTCACTCATAAAATGCTTTTAAACATGCGAGCGTAGTGACGGTGATGGGCATTAACAATGGGAGATTTCCATCTTAATTTCGCTACTCTTTCGATGCTGGGGAGAAAGATTCACAGAGTGATTAGACATCAGAGGAGTGATTAATAGCCAATGGATGGTGCCGTGACACCTGGTGACATCGGTGCCAAAGGAAAGTTGTCTCTTATTGGTCACCTCTTGATGGAGTTACAGTATTATTAGATCGGAATATCTCATAATTAGTTCCCTACACTGCCATTATGGTCATGTGTTTAGAAGCATTTTATGGGTATAGGAGTGGACTTTATTTGTTTTTTAGTGATACCATCATTACTTTTGGAGGTTTTTACCACTGTGTCAAGCACTTTTCCAGCTTATTTCATCATATGTTTTTAAAATAATCTCTCTTTAGCAACTTCTATGTAAATCAACTTAATCTTTCGTATCACGATTCAAAAGGAGCATCTGTACATCCTCTCTGTCGATTATAACTGTAAAATCTTACTCGTGTAAGTCATTATTATCAAAGATTGGTTAAATAAATTATAAATCAATACTCTAGCTATTGTTACTAATTATTTACGTAACAAAATGAATCGACCCTTAAATTGCCCGTAGCAAAAGTGTGCAGTAGCCTTTTTGTTTGAAAATACACAAGGTTTTTTAAAAAACAGGGATCAAACGAAATAAACGAACACCAAATTGCATGCACTTTAATGAATTCTAAATCCCTTATTACCGATTTTAAAATTCGAACGCGTTTCAGAGGTGCGACCGACCTCCCTCTTCAGCTTCAATGCGCGACATTGTATTTTAATTTGAATGAGTCACACATCAGGTTAGGATTGAATGGCTTTTTACTCAATACGATTACGTTACAAATCTTCATAACCCTGCAGGTCAAATCACTGTTATGAAAAAAAATACTATCCAAAAATAAACATTTAAAAAAGAATAATGGAGAGAAAACTCAATGACAAACAAAACAGACACTGTAAATACAGCAAAAGTTCGTTGTGGAACCTCCGTCCTGCCCTGAAAAAAATTCCACTTAGCGAAAGTTCCACTTAGGAAATTGCGGTCTGAGTATGAGAGGTTTCATGGTGTTCAAAAAAAAATTCCTATTGGCGAGATATTCCACCCAACGAACTTTCGCTGCACTTCGAACTAGTTTTTTCTTTAAAAAAAATGCTCTTGAGTTTGGTTGTTTGTAAGTTGGTTGAGGCATTAATGCACCCATCTGTTACAGATGCTGATCGCTCGCGAGCTTGGAGAAGAATTCGTCGAGCCGCGTATCTACAAGTTGTCGGAATCCTTTGCCGACTCGAATTGCTGCTCGCCTTTGATATTTATCTTGTCCCCTGGATTCGATCCCATGGTGCAGATCTTGAAATTCGCCGGCGAAAATGACTTTCCGGAATCAAATCTGTTAACTATATCATTGGGCCAAGGGCAGGTAAATGAGAGTCCCTTTCAAATCCAGTTTTTCAAGAGATGTTCTAGAGGCGGTTTCAGATAGCTTCGGTTCTGACAGTTCTTTCTTTACATTTGGCGAAGTTAATGATTGTAAATTGTGAAAAGGTACTGTCCTCGTACCTCGGATGACTCCAGTATCAAGGTCCATTTCTCCACCCAAAACGTTACTTCTTGTTTCAAGTTGACTTTTCGTTTCTCTTTTTTTCCTTCTAATTACGTTTCTCTTTACGTTTCTTTTCATTCTTTACAACGCATTAACATTTTGGATATTAACATTGGATATTAATCATTGGACCACCAGTCTTCAATTACGTTTTAATGATAATATCCAATGATTAATCTCCAATGATTAATATCCAATGATTAATATCCATTGTTAATATCCAAAATGTCAATGAGTTGTAAAGAATGAAAAGAAACGTAAAGAGAAACGTAATTAAAAATTTAAAAGGAGAAAAAGAGAAACGAAAAGCCAACTTGAAACAAGAAGTACCGTTTTGGGTGGAGAAATGGACCTTGATACTGGAGTCATCCGAGGTACGAGGACAGTACCTTTTCACGATTTACAATCGTTAACCGAGTCTATTTTGATGCAAAACGTACTGATGATTCACACAGTGAGTGGCGTCAACGTTTTTACTCAGGTAAACAAAGAACTGTCAAAACCGAAGTTATCTGAAACGCCCTCTAAGTCAAAGTAATGCCCAAAAATTTCTGTACATTGAAGTCATCATAGAAAAATACGCTATTGTTGGTAACCTGCGACTCAAGTAAACCCTGCATCAATGCATAATGATTAACTGTAGAATACCAAATCACCAGTTATTTTTTTCCAGCAAAACAGTCCTCTTTGATCTGAAATAAAAAAAAAAATTGCCAAAATTCATTGAAAAAAAGTCATAAAAAATAACCATTTTCTACCTTTTAAGTATAATTTAAACTTTCCAGTGACTTTCCTTAGTTTAAACGAAGTTCAAACGTACGTATTTTGCAGAACCCAATTGCCATTGACATGATCTCCACAGGCGTTAAATCTGGTCAGTGGGTGGTTTTGAAAAATTGTCATCTCGCTCCGAGTTTGATGAAAGAGCTCGATCGAATTTGCGGTGAAGTCATTGTGCCTGGAAAAACTAATCCCAAGTTTCGTTTATGGCTGACAAGTCACCCGTCAGATTCATTTCCGATATCAGTCTTGCAAAATGGTGTGTTTATTTTCGTTTGTATTTTTCTAGCGCTTATCGAATTCACACCAATTTTTCTTCATTGTAAAAGATAAAAGAAATGAAATGAAAACATGTCTTAGTAATTAGCCAATCTTAAAAACTTACTTGAAAAAAACTTACTCAGACAGTCATAGTCCTTTCGATATAAAATCATCTATAAATAATTATCAATTAACTATGGAAATAAAACTTTCTGTCTCTGAAAGTTGTCATTGTTCAATAGACCGCATCAGAAGGAGGCCTATAATTTCAAGACCGTAGTAAAAATTGTTTTCTTCAGCAATCTAAGCGTTCTTAAAAGTTGGTACAGTTGTTCATAAACCATTGCAAAAAGGAGCATTACAGAATAAATATGATTTTTTTTTTTGGAAATAAAATAAAAGCATGATAAATGCAAAAGAATGCTTTCATCGAATAGGTTTGCTATTTTTCCAATATTTTCAAGAACCTTACAGTGGCTGTCTGCAGGTCGGTATTCAGAAATGTTTCTAAGGCTCAAGATTTCACAAGACAAGGCGCATCAGTAGACGCTGTTTCCATTCTATAACCTTCATAACTGAAAGAATCTGACGAGCCTCACCTTATTTGTATGGAGTGCAAGAAACATCCCAGAATTGAACCAGGAATGATTCATTTTTATCCCCGCTATTCTCCTCGGGACAGCTTCATGAACTCTCATTGCAGAGAATTTTTGCCTATGAAATGTCTCCTCTATGCTTTAAACTTACAATTTTCGTTTTTGATGGTGTTATGAAATGATTTGCAGCATTTCTTTTGTTTTTTTGTTTCTACATAAAAATAATATTTTTTCCATAGGAGTCAAGATGGTTGCTGAAATTTCTAAAGATTTACGTAGTAATCTCCTACAATCTCTTTCAATGGACCCTATCTGTGATAAGTCTTTCTTTCCGAACCCTGAACGCTCTGATGAATGGTATAGAATATTATTCAGCATCTGTTTTTTCCATGCCGTGGCTCAGGAACGCTGTAAATTTGGGCCACTCGGTTGGAATGTGCCTTATGACTTCAATGATAGTGACTTAACGTTGGGAGCAATACAGCTGAAGGTAATTTTTGTCCATTCTTTCAATCTCTAGCCAACCTCTTGCCCTTTTCTAAATTTGAATTAATTCCATTAGTCTTACATTCAATCTTTGCTAATGGATGGCGCTGAGTGTTTGCCAATAGACTGTTTAAGTAGAGCAATACATCTTATCGATCGCTGTTCCTGGCTCCGAACAAACTCTGATTCAATGTAATTTCCTCATAAGCGTATTTTTGAACGGAAATTTTGGCTCGTAAACCAAGAAATGAAAGCAATCTTTTCGCGATTATGAAATCTGCGTCCTCAAAAATGTTTAATTATGTCTGCTTTCATGACTAAAAGTACTGAAATCAACAAGGTATAACAGATCGCACGATATATTTGGAGGTTGGAATCCCAAATTTTATTGTTCTTGTAATAATAATTAATAATAATAATTTATTTATGAATACATTGAGGTCACAATTAAGTGACCATGGTACAAGTCAAATTACAATTGTATGAAGAACAAATAAATAAATAAATATTCTTATGAATCAGTTTAGAAATTGTTGTAGAGAGTAGTAGGGATTCTTTAGGAGGTATTGCTCTAATTTAGAAATGAAAAGATAGAATTCGCTCTCCCTGAGCAAACCCTTTAATTCTCCTGGCAGCGCATCAAAGAGTTGTATATTTGAATATTTGATGTTTGACTTGGAAATTTTGAGTCTTACTTTCTCATTATCGATGTTATGGTGTCTACTATAATAGCGATGTGAGGGTAGTACATCTGCTGGCTTGATAAGGTTATTGAATACTGAGAATTTGATGATTAAAAAATTGATGATTAATTAATTTGATGATTGAATTTGATGATTTGATGATTTTTGAGTTGTGATATAAAGAGATGGTAGAGTAAAAAACTTGTGTTGGGAGAACAAATCTTCACAAGTGTGGTTGTTGGTGTTGTTGAGTCGGCAAGCATAGTAATCACCAATATTGCATTGCAAGTGCTGACTCAATTTTTGATCAATGATTTGTCTACCGTAGTAATTAGTAGAGGTGTTTGAGTACCCAAAAATTACCGGAGTTTCAAGTTTTCAGATACTCGATAGAGCTACTTCAACGAAAAAAAAAATTCAAGTAATTTTCGTTTTTTTAAAAAAAAAAAAAAAAAAAAAAAAAAAAAAAAAAAAAAAAAAAAAAATAGTGAAAAAAAAAAACAATACAGTAAAACAAAAAATTGAGTCTTTGAAAATCATATTCGCGTGTTAAATAATCAAATAATCAGAGTTTGTGAAATTTGTTTTATCCCCCCTGAATTTGTGCATCTCTCACCGCTCTCATTTCGTGGAGATGTGACAGTCCTGTAATAATTAGTATTTTCAAGTACTCTCTCTTCAAAGAAATACACTTTAGGTAGGACAGGTTGACTATCGGCTGTTTTAAATATGTCCATTTTCTTTGCTCCACAGACATTGTTAACAAAATATGATGTGTTAGAAAAAGGAGCGCTGGTAAGTTTGCTCGAAGAATGTAACTACGGGGGACACATCATTGACTCTCAAGACCAAATTTTGCTCAGCTCACTTTTGGATACTTACATCGATCATGATTTGATTCATCGACTCTTGTAAGTTTTGTGTTTCTAACCGAAAAATTATTTCAAAACTTCCTCGAGTTCCCACTAACAGTTTTCTTCACTCGAAATTCTTCTCTTGATACCAGGATTACTAATAACCTGTATTTTGCATTTTTTGCGGTTCCTTTGCGTGAGTTTTATGTTTCCAACCGAAAAATTATTTCAAAACTTCCTCGAGTTTCCACTAACAGTTTTCTTCACTCAAAATTTTTCTTTTGATACCAGGATTACTACTAACTAGTATTTTGCATTTTCCGCGGTTCCTTTGCGTGAGTTTTGTGTTTCTAACCAAAAAATTATTTCAAAACTTTCTTGAGTTCCCACCAACAGTTTTCTTCACTCAAAATTTTTCTTTTGATACCAGGATTACTACTAACTAGTATTTTGCATTTTCCGCGGTTCCTTTGCGTGAGTTTTGTGTTTCTAACCGAAAAATTATTTCAAAACTTTCTTGAGTTCCCACCAACAGTTTTCTTCACTCAAAATTTTTCTTTTGATACCAGGATTACTACTAACTAGTATTTTGCATTTTCCGCGGTTCCTTTGCGTGAGTTTTGTGTTTCTAACCGAAAAATTATTTCAAAACTTTCTTGAGTTCCCACCAACAGTTTTCTTCACTCAAAATTTTTCTTTTGATACCAGGATTACTACTAACCAGTATTTTGCATTTTCCGCGGTTCCTTTGCGTGAGTTCAATGTTTCGAACGGAAAAAATAATTTCATCAACTTTCTTGAGTGCTCTTTATTTGTTTTTTCTGCTCAACTTTTTTTTTTTTTTTTTTATACTAGGACCAGGACCACTGATAACCTGTATTTTTCTTACATTGGTTTGTTTATGTCTGTAGGAAAGACTATTCACTCTCTACGAAAGGTATTCCGGAAGAAATTAATGGAGAAAGTCTATTGGAATTAATCTCATCGTTTTCCTATGAAGTTTCTCCTGAAGTATTTAGCTTGCACAGTAACGCAAGTATCGCCAGAGAGCATAGTGAATCATTCAACGTAAGTTTCTGCTTTGTGATTTAAAATAGGGATTTAAATAATTAAATAGATAGGTAAACAAATAAATAAATAAGTAGTAGTAGTAGTAGTAGTAAAGTCCAGCCGCCCAAACACGTGGTTCGTTATGCTGATATTTCACAGCGAACGACTGGACTGCATAAAAAAAGAAGGGGTAGGAAAGACAATCAAAGTATTCTCAAAACAAAGGATAGGAAAGAGAAGAGTAACGGCGACCTGCCAGGGACTCTCAAGTTTAGGAAGGAAATACCTAGAGCACTCAAGGAGGTAAAGTGCTCTAAATATATTTAATTTTTTTTTTTTTTTTTTTTCTTCTCACAAACGAAATATTTCTCAACTCTCTATTTCTCTCTATTTTGCTTCATTTCTTGTGTATAAATAAATAAATAAATAAATAAATAAATAAATAAATAAATAAATAAATAAATATTTCAAATTAGAAATTACCTGAGAGGGAGGGGCTCATTAGCTCCACCTGTAACCAAGTAATAGATGGACTAGGGCTTATAGATCCCCTAAAAGTCTCCAAGTTTGCCAATAATGAGAAAAAGCTTTTATTGATAAAACTATCTATTTTTAAATATTAAATATATTTTTGTCTAATTAAAAACTATCTTGTGCTGAGTTTGTCTTGCACTTCTAATAAATTGTTTTAACTGCTGTAAAAAACTTGATCTCAGACCATTGTCTCGGACCCATTTTCTTGGTTGTCAATTTTTAATAATTTTTACTCTTTAGTTTCTGGCAAATGTGATGAAAACTCAAGCAAGCATCAAGGTGGAAATTACGGAAGAATGTATGGACAAACTAGTTTTAGATCAAGTATCAACCATTCTAGATACATGCCCTAAATTATTTGATGTCGAAGAAGTCTCATCAAAATTTCCTGTCAGCTATGATCGGTCTCTAAATAGTTTCCTTCACCAGGTAAAGATTTATTCAAGGTTGCAGCAAATAAGGTGTTGAGGTGATTCCAGGCGAAAATTCTCCAGATTTCAATACGATGAATAGCGTCACTAGTCACTTTTTGGGAGAGTTGCTTTTTGGCATTTTAAATTGGAAACAAAGAAAAAACACAAAATCTACGAGCGCAAGCACTTTCGTAATTTTTTAACAGCTTGAAACTTTCAAAGATCTCTCTGAAGTATGCTTGCAAGTTGTAATTTTTCAATGTGCTCATCGCATTTTTTTGCTGAATTTAACTCTAGAATTATCTGTTCAATCGCTCGTGGCTAAAGTAAGCAAGAACCCCATTCACCAGATATGACTTCACACTAAACTAATCAATGCCTCTTTTTTACCTAATTTTTTCAGGAAATAGATAGATTTAACGTACTCATAGATGTGATCAGAAATTCGTTGAGCATGCTTAGGAGAGCCATCATTGGTCTAATTTCAATGTCCTCTGAATTGAAGGATATTTACGTCTCTCTTGTGAATAACGAAGTCCCTCATTTATGGATGTCCAAATCGTACCTTACGCTGAAGAATCTTTCAACTTATGTTCAAGATCTTTTGGAAAGGTAACAATGAAAAAAAAAAGCGAATCGTGTAGCTGCTCTTTCTTAGGTAGTTGGGCTGTGGTGTGTGTGAGTGTGTAGTCAATATCTCCATTTTAATTCAAGTATATCGAAACATGATTTTACTTGCATCAGAAATTTAAATTTAAAAAAATAAAAGTATAACAAAAATGAGTTAAAAAAATAAATAAATTAATAAAGAAAAAGGATCTTCCACTCTCATTAATGAGGAATCTCTCATTAATAGCCTGGATATTATTATTAAGATAGTATTAGGTGCTTTGTTGAGAAGTTGAAAAATGTTTTATAAACTATTTTTGTATTATCTATTAAACGCATGTTCGATCTTAACTGTAATAATTTTACCACCTACCGCACCTCCTTGAATCAACTACATAATTCTCAATTATTCATGATTTAGCTCTTCAATTTTTATTTTATTTTTATTTATCTTATTAACTCATTTTCTTTCATTTTATTTAATCACTATTCAAATATTTTATACGTGTTATACCTAGTGAACTGCCTATTGTTACCTTTGTTTTGTTATCTTGTCCCGTTTAATGTAAATAAATAAATAAATAAATAAAGATAAACTCTAGATTTAATCGTTCTGAGAACACTCAAATTTCAGCAGTCTTCTACAATTTTTTGTGGCTTTAACAGAGGATACTCTTTAGAAGCGTAAAACAGTAAAATATTCCTGACGTAATAATTTGACAGATTTTTTGTTTGTTTCAAGATTCTGTTTTTTCGAGCCTTGAGCTTTTCTTTTTTCATCTTTTTTCAGGCTGAAATTTTTTCAAACGTGGATCGATACTCGCTGTCCATCTATCTTCCCTTTATCACATTTCTTCTTCGTGCAGTCATTTTTAACGGCAATCTTGATAAATCATTCAAGACTCAACAAAGTTCCGGTTGATGAATTAGAATTTGACTTTATAATCCATGCATCTAAGAATACTGTAAGTTGATGATGATCATTTAATCAGTGTGATTAGAAAGATTTTAAACTTGATACCTCTGTTGAGTGCTCTTCAAAAGTAGTTTGGAGCTAAAAGTATGACTTTTGTCTCTCAGCTTTTTTTTGGGATTTTTGTTCCGTCAACACCTGATTTTTAGTTTGATATTCTGAAGTTTGGTATCTACTTTATTTGAGCAGAATGAGTTAGAGGCTGTTTCAGATAGCTTCAGTTCTGACAGATCTTTCTTTACATGCGCAGAAAGACGATATCAAGTCTTCAATTATGCTTTATTGATAATAATCACTATTTGTGATAATTAACCGAGTCTATTTTGTGGCAGAAAGTTCTAATGATTCACGCAGTGAGCAATATTTAACGTTTTCACACATGTAAACAAACAGCTGTCAGAACCGAAGTTATCTGAAACGGCCTCTCGTGTATTTATTTTTAAATTTGAATTGAATTCACTTTTCTCATTGATAAAACTCCAGATACTTTAAGATTTTTTCAATTTTGTCTCGCCTTAGAGAGTTCAGGAGATGCTTTAAAATTTTTTCAATTTTTCTTTTGCAAACTTTTGCGATAAAAAAAATTGCATTCGTAAACCTTTTTTATATTTTCTGTTTAAACTTGTAGGTAACCTTTATTTTAATTACCTAATTTTTTTTATCGGTGGGAAACAGCCTCTCGTAGTTATCCTCTCTAGGAAATTCAAGTTACCTCAAGTTTTCTTCAAATTTTCTTATATGTACAAACATTTTATCACTCTGTTGTGCATTACATTGCGGTTACGAGATTAATATGCAATTTTTACCTTTTCTAGCAAGACTCAGGGAAGGAAGGAACAGATATTTATTGCAAGGTAAACCACATTTAGTTACATACCTTTCTATTTTCGCCATTTTTCTCAACTTCCATTTCTAATATGGTGTTCAGCTTTTTTCTAAAACTTGCACGAAAAGTGGCATTGGGTCTCTCAGATCCCATCAATATTTTTCGGCGGGTCCAAGCCAGCCGAAGTCCCTCTCGCGGTTGCTTCTATGTCGGAATGGTCACTTTTAAACTCATTTCAAGACAAAAAGTCTGGAAAAATGAAATTTCGACGATGTGACCCCTAACGATTTTTTTCAAATTTGAGTGGGGAAAAAATTTTGAGCTAGTGGTCGATTCCAAAGTAAATCGACCAGAGGAATTGATTGCGACCGGTCTCTGACCAATGATGAAACTTGAGTTATCGAACGTATTTTAAAAAAACTGACCCATAATAGGATTTGGTTAACAAATGTTGGATTTTTTTGGGTTATTTCGGTTTCCCAAATTTGTTAGCGGGTCACAGTAAAACCCCTACACTTACAATGTTTTTTTTTTCTTTTTTTACTCTGAATTGAAATCCTCTGGCTACCTTGATTTCCCGAACGCAAATATATGGTCAGGTAAAATTGTGAATTTCAATGAATTGGGATCGCGTTTCTCTTGAAAAGTCCGAATAACAATGTAAAAAGCTATGCTAAAACTTACAAAAACCGATCTCAAGCGTGTTTCAATTTTGATGCTGACCGGCTATGATGAAATCCATTTTGCTACCTTTCATGAGAAGTGCGTTTGAATGTTAAGGTTGCCCAGCTTCGCGTTCTGAGGCGCTTTTGAGATAAATTTTGTGATTTTCTGCGGCCATGTGTATTTAAGCTTGAAAAACGCGTCTTAGCAGCATTCCTGGAACTCTGCTTATCCAGACCAATAATCCGGTTCAAGTGAATTTGGAAAATCAAGAGTGTACTGTATTTAACTACTGAACGAATATTAATGCTCTCTGTTTAGATAGATTCCTGGTCTCTTTATAGGGTCAGTCTTTTAAACTATGTCTGTGACCTAGTTAAACGAATTGATAAGACTATTCACTAGTGACGCCATTGCCTGAGAGACCGGTTTCGTGCAGTTGTTTTTCAAAAACCATTTTTCAGTCGCTTGTTAGGCAAAAGTTGCTCTGAAGACACCTTTTCCTATCGAGCAATGGTTTTCAAAAGACAACTGCTCTAACTGGTCACTCACCCAATATCGTCATTTGCCTGTGGCTTTACTGATCCAATTAACTATGAAGTCCCGGATCAGCTTGCAGAGGACATAAAATCCTGCTCATTTTGAAAAGAAATCACTGTATTTGCTGATTTTAGCTGTGAGATTGATCGGTGTTACGGCAAATACAGAAACCATAGTGACGAACGAAGTCTCTCCTTAAGCTCGGCCTGATGAGACGCTTTGGAAGGTCAGCTGATAGTCTTCTCCTCTAAATCTTGGAAAAAGCAGTGATAGTCTCTCGAGTGACGTAGAACGCTGCGCAGCCTTTAATATCATATTCTCAAGGGTTCATCTAAACTAAGGGAATCTATTTTCTATTCCTTGTTTATTCATACGTATTTGTGCCAAAGGAATCTATGTTTTGTTCCTTCCTTCAGTTTCTTTTGGTGTTAGAGAAACCTATCTTCTGTTCCTCTCTCCATTCACTATTGGAGAATCACTATGACAAAGGAATCGATTGGATTCCTCTTATCATCATTTATTTGTTCTATCTTTTCATCTTATTCCGAAATCTGTCTCAATACAGGTGAAATATTATATCTAACTCTTAGTTATTCTATTCATTTCGACTATCCATAAAAATACATGTCTATGAGAAAACGCCAAAACAATCGGTATGTAAGTGTGATAAATAATTCAAGCTTTCTCTATTTCAGGGTTTGATTTTGGAAGGAGCTCATTTCAATCGTGAAACCGAGTTGATCGAAGAGAGCGTGCCGAGAGTCTTGTTTGATCCTCTGCCCCTGATTTGTTTCAAACCGAGGAAGAAAACTTTGTCACCTGACGAGAGTAAATTCAAATGCCCGCTATACAAAACTAGGATACGGCGAAGTGAACAGTCTACAAAAGTTTTCTCGTTAAATTTCATCTGCTACCTCAAGTTCTCAACAAACAAAAAGACTTCGCATTGGCTCAATAGAAGTGTTGCTGCGTTTTGTGAAATTGACGAATAGCTCTCTTTTCTCTCTCTTTCTCTTTGTCTTTCTTTTGTACTTCCAGGAGCTGACGGTGGCATTTGTGGAGAATTGGTGCAAAGTTCTATTCAATATATTTTCCCAAACCATGTGTACCTAATTACCAGTAAGGTATCTTAACGGACGCCACTGTTGTTTCTTATTTTTTATGTTTAAAGAATCATTTTTTTAAAAATTAAATAATCTTAAGAAGTTCTTTTCTTAATTTTACTTCTCCTCTTCCTTTAGTTTAACCTCCTTCCACCTTTTTTTTATCCTGGGGGTGATCACGGAAGATCGAATCATGATGGTTATCGTATTTGGATCGAATGTAGATCAAATAGGCTTGCTGCTGTGCAACTTGATTGAACAGGCAACCAGTCGTAGCCATTTTTTCAAATCTTGGACAAAGATTCTGACCAATCTCTGCTGGGCGAAATCTCTGTCGCATGAATTACGGAGAGGAAAGGAGGTGGTTTCAAAGGGTTGCATGGACGATCGAGTTCTCATGAAACAAGAATTGCCCTACTGTCACCACCTACACATGGCATCCTGATACATGAAGGACTACCTGCTACTTATATCTCTCTCCCTAAAATGCTGACACAAAAATTGTTTTTTCAGCATAGTCTGTAAATATGGATCAAAGACCCAACATTTGTATCAGGATATAAGGAAGCCAGAGATGAGTAGCAGGTCATTTGCTCGGTCTTTACCGCCATCAGGATACTTTAGTAAAGAATATACGTAAAATACTAACTATTTGGTATCAGCTATCAGGACGCTAGAGACAAGTAGCTGGTCGTTTGCCCACACCTAACCCATAAATGGTATCCTGATACTTCATTGAGAATACATGTTAAAAGGACGTTCTTTGCATTAGAATATCAGCAGGAAAGCAAAACAAGCCCTATACTTTCATGATTGAGAAAACATGTTAAAGGGGACGTACACCTTAAAAACAACATTGGCTCAATCGATAGAGGAAATCGAGACATGAACGATGGTGAAATCCGTTTGTCGAAATTCGTCTTCGTTGCGAAGATACAGCCGCCGAAAGATCCGGCGCTGACGTCATCTGCTCCAAGCGCACGATGCGGTACCATTGCGCTTAATGGGAAACGCAGCGCCCGCGCTGTTCCCCCTCAGTTTGTGAGGTTATCGGCACTCCAACGTAAAAATCGCTAAGAACAAAAATTGGAGAGCAGGAAATTTCCTTTCCAACTGTTTTTTTAACTTTTTCTCCAAAATTATTTTTAGCTGAGATATGAACGAAAACGGCAAAACTTCGGATTGCGTTCGAATTTCTGACGGTCCGCGTTCTCAAATAGCCGTCTCTCTAGTCGCTTAAAGTTTACTTATGAAAACTACTGATGGACCATTATTGTAGAAAATTTTACGCTCTTCAAATTTAGTCCTTAGAGATTTTGGCGTGCGGTAAGCCGTTGGCCCGGAAAATGCGAACGAAAACAAAAAAAATGCCGCTTTCTTAATTCCAACACGCATTTGTGAGTAGTTTTTTCCTATTTTCCTTGACAACGGTAAATTTTTGATGGAAAATCATAAGGGGTAAAGTTAAAGAGCGCAAAATTTCCTATCGATTCATTACACAAAAATTTCAAATATGCGTTTTCTGACCGAGAAACTACAATTTTCGGTGATTTTAGAATTTCAAGACATAAAATAAATCGAGATATTATGACGGGTGTCGAACCAATTAGCTTCGAATAAAACGAACGCCGCAAACTGGCAAAAAAATGATTGTGTTTACTTTTTAATGTTACCTACGATCGAATTATCTGGTTATCCGCTTCGAATTGAATTCGGCGACGAACTGCTAACCTCGGTGCGTGGACCACGAGCGCGGCCCGTCCTCCGGCCGGCATGCATGGCGCCGCGACAGTCTGGTGAGGTTGGAACAAAACACGAAGATCACCTCTTCAACTTATCTCGGCATCCTCGAGCTTAGGTAACATTAAAAAGTAAACACAATCATTTTTTTGCCAGTTTGCGGCGTTCGTTTTATTCGAAGCTAATTGGTTCGACACCCGTCATAATATCTCGATTTATTTTATGTCTTGAAATTCTAAAATCACCGAAAATTGTAGTTTCTCGGTCAGAAAACGCATATTTGAAATTTTTGTGTAATGAATCGATAGGAAATTTTGCGCTCTTTAACTTTACCCCTTATGATTTTCCATCAAAAATTTACCGTTGTCAAGGAAAATAGGAAAAAACTACTCACAAATGCGTGTTGGAATTAAGAAAGCGGCATTTTTTTTGTTTTCGTTCGCATTTTCCGGGCCAACGGCTTACCGCACGCCAAAATCTCTAAGGACTAAATTTGAAGAGCGTAAAATTTTCTACAATAATGGTCCATCAGTAGTTTTCATAAGTAAACTTTAAGCGACTAGAGAGACGGCTATTTGAGAACGCGGACCGTCAGAAATTCGAACGCAATCCGAAGTTTTGCCGTTTTCGTTCATATCTCAGCTAAAAATAATTTTGGAGAAAAAGTTAAAAAAACAGTTGGAAAGGAAATTTCCTGCTCTCCAATTTTTGTTCTTAGCGATTTTTACGTTGGAGTGCCGATAACCTCACAAACTGAGGGGGAACAGCGCGGGCGCTGCGTTTCCCATTAAGCGCAATGGTACCGCATCGTGCGCTTGGAGCAGATGACGTCAGCGCCGGATCTTTCGGCGGCTGTATCTTCGCAACGAAGACGAATTTCGACAAACGGATTTCACCATCGTTCATGTCTCGCTTTCCTCTATCGATTTCCGTGCTTAACTCAACTACGATTTTAGGGTGTACGTCCCCTTTAAGGTGATTCTATGGCAAACTCCCGAAAATTTTAATCCGATAGATGGCGTTACTTGTCGCTGGCTCCGAAAATAGCCGTTTTTTGACGGTTTTCGGCTGATTTCTCTGCACAGACGAATAAGAGACGAAAAATCGGAATGTCAGCACCTGCTTAATTTTTTGCTTGATTTTTTGAGCCATAAACGGGCCAAATTGGTTCTAAAATAAAGGCGAAAGTATGCAAAGAAAAAATCACGTGTAATTTGGAGTTGTATCAGTAAAGATTACAGGTTTCTGTTTCACCTGTAATCTTTACTGATACAACTCCAAATTACACAGGCTTTTTTCTTTGCATACTTTCACCTTTATTTTAGAACCAATTTGGCCCATTTATGGCTCAAAAAATCAAGCAAAAAATTAAGCAGGTGCTGACATTCCGATTTTTCGTCTCTTATTCGTGTGTTCAGAGAAAACAGCCGAAAACCGTCAAAAAACGGCTCTTTTCGGAGCCAGCGACAAGTGACGCCATCTATCGGATTAAAATTTTCGGGAGTTTGCCATAGAATCACCTTAAGGTGATTCCAGGCGAAACTTTTCCAGATTTCAATCCGATGGATAGCGCCACTAGTCGCTTTTTGGAAAAGTCGTGTTTTTGGCGTTTTAAACTGAAACCATCGATAAAACGCAAAATCCAATAACGTCAGCACCTGCAAAATTTTTTTATGGATTTTTTGAGCCCAAAATGAGCAAAATTGGTTCAAAATTAAAGCCGCAAATTATGAAATTCGTTTCACCATAAGCTTAGTGAGTGAGAGTGAGCGCGAGTGATGATATGTCTATCTGCCTCACTCGCACTCATTGCGTCTTACGGGAAGTTTCGTTTTTCATAATTTTCGGCTTTATTTTTGAGTGTTTCAGCCTGAAACTTTCAGGGTATCTTCCTGGAGTATGTTCGCAGGTGCTGACGATCCTGAAATTCGTGTTTTTAGCGTTAATTCGTCAATTTTAGCCAAAAACTGTTGACTTTTCGAGCAGCGCGACGTGGTGTCCAAAGTTGGAACTAATCGACCCTGGAATCATCTTAAAACGGCATTATTTATATTAGGATTTCAGGAAGCCAGGAATGAGTAGCAAGTCGTTTGCCCGGTCTTTGCCGGCATCCTAATACCTAGGTGGAATAAACATAAAATACTCACTATTTTGTATCAGGATATTAGGAAGTTAGAGACGAGGAGCAGGTCGTTTGCCTGTTGTTTACCGGCATCCTAGTACATTGAGGTTATGTGTTCCACCTGATATTTCAGTGAAATATACGTGAAATACCTACTATTTTGTATTAGGATATTAGGAAGCTAGAGACGAGTAGCAGGTCGTTTGCCCGGTCTATACCCGCATCCTAGTACATTAAGGTTATATGTTCCTCCTGATATTTCAGTGAAATATACGTGAAATACCTACTATTTTGTATCAGGATATTAGGAAGCTAGAGACGAGTAGCAGGTCGTTTGCCCGGTCTATACCCGCATCCTAATACATTAAGGTTATATGTTCCTCCTGATATTTCAGTGAAATATAAGTGAAATACCTACTATTTTGTATCAGATTATCAGGAAGCTAGAGCCGGGTAGTACGTCGTTTGCCCGCTGTTCACAAGCATCCTAATACTTGCATGGAATAAACGTAAAATACGTGCTAATTTGTATCAGGATATCAGGAAGCTAGAGACGGGTAGCAGGTCGTTTGCTCGGTTTACCGGCATCTTAAGATGATTCCAGGGTCGATTAGTTCCAACCGTGGACACCACGTCGCGCTGCTCAAAAAGTCAACAGTTTTTTGTTAAATTTGACGAATTCACGCTAAAAACACAAATTTGAGAAACGTCAGCACCTGCGAGCATACCTCAGGAAGATACCCTGAAAGTTTCAGACTGAAACACTCAAAAATAAAGCCGGAAATTATGAAAAACGAAACTTCCCGTAAGCCGCAATGAGTGCGAGTGAGGCAGATATACGTATCATCACTCGCGCTCACTCTCACTCACTAAGCTTATGGCAAAACGAATTTCATAATTTACGGCTTTAATTTTAAACCAATTTTGCTCATTTAAGGCTCAAAAAATCCATAAAAAAATTTTGCAGGTGCTGACGTTATTGGATTTTGCGTTTTATCTATGGTTTCAGTTTAAAACGCCAAAAACACGACTTTTCCAAAAAGCGACTAGTGGCGCTATCCATCGGATTGAAATCTGGAAAAGTTTCGCCTGGAATCACCTTAATACATTGCGGTTATGGCATGCTTCTGACATTCAAGTGAAATATACGTAAAATACGTACTACTTTGTATCAGGATATTAGGAAGCTAGAGACGACTAGCAGGTCGTTTGCTCGGTCTATCCCCGCATCCTAATACATTGAAGTTATGTACTCCTCCTGATATTCAAGTGAAATATACGTAAAATACCTACTATTTTATATCAGGATATTAGGAAGCCAGAGACGACTAGCAGGTCGTTTGCCCGGTCTACACCCGCATCCTAATACATTGAGGTTATGTGTTCCTCCTGATATTCAAGTAAAATATACGTAAAATACCTACTATTTTGTATCAGGATATCAGGAAGCTAGAGACGGGTAGCAGGTCGTTTGCCCGCTTTTTACCGGCATCCTAATACATTGATGTTATGTGTTCTTCCTGATATTCAAGTGAAATATACGTAGTATACCTACTATTTTGTATCAGGATATTAGGAAGCTAGAGACGAGTAGCAGGTCGTTTGCCCGGTCTACCGGCATCCTAATACATTGAGGTCATGGCATGCTTCTGATATTCAAGTGAAACATACGTAAAATACGTACTATTTTGTATAAGGATATTAGGAAGCTAGAGACGAGTAGCAGGTCGTTTGCCCGGTCTATACACTCATCCTAATACATGGATGTTATGGCATGCTTCTGATATTCAAGTGAAATATACGTAAAATACGTACTATTTTGTATCAGGATATTAGGAAGCTAGAGACGATTAGCAGGTCGTTTGCCCGGTCTATACCCGTATCCTAATACATTGAAGTTATGTACTCCTCCTGATATTCAAGTGAAATATACGTAAAATACCTACTATTTTATATCAGGATATTAGGAAGCCAGAGACGACTAGCAGGTCGTTTGCCCGGTCTACACCCGCATCCTAATACATTGAGGTTATGTGTTCCTCCTGATATTCAAGTAAAATATACGTAAAATACCTACTATTTTGTATCAGGATATCAGGAAGCTAGAGACGGGTAGCAGGTCGTTTGCCCGCTTTTTACCGGCATCCTAATACATCGATGTTATGTGTTCCTCCTGATATTCAAGTGAAATATACGTAATATACCTACTATTTTGTATCAGGATATTAGGAAGCTAGAGACGAGTAGCAGGTCGTTTGCCCGGTCTACCGGCATCCTAATACATTGAGGTCATGGCATGCTTCTGATATTCAAGTGAAACATACGTAAAATACGTACTATTTTGTATAAGGATATTAGGAAGCTAGAGACGAGTAGCAGGTCGTTTGCCCGGTCTATACACTCATCCTAATACATGGATGTTATGGCATGCTTCTGATATTCAAGTGAAATATACGTAAAATACGTACTATTTTGTATCAGGATATTAGGAAGCTAGAGACGATTAGCAGGTCGTTTGCCCGGTCTACCGGCATCCTAATACATTGAGGTTATGGCATGCTTCTGATATTCAAGTGAAATATACGTAAAATACGTACTATTTTGCATCAGGATATTAGGAAGCTAGAGACGAGTAGCAGGTCGTTGGCCCAGTCTATACTCGTATCCTAATACATTGAGGTTATGTGTTCCTCCTGATATTCAAGTGAAATATACGTAGAATACCTACTATTTTGTATCAGGATATCAGGAAGCTAGAGCCGGGTAGCAGGTCGTTTGCCTGCTTTTTACCGGCATCCTAATACATTGAGGTTATGTGTTTCTCCTGATATTTCAGTGAAATATACGTAAAATACCTACTATTTTGTATCAGGATATTAGGAAGCTAGAGACGAGTGGCAGGTCGTTTGCCCGGTCTATACACTCATCCTAATACGTGGAGGTTATGTGTTCCTCCTGATATTCAAGTGAAATATACGTAAAATACCTACTATTTTGTATCAGAATATTAGGAAGCTAGAGACAAGTAGCAGGTTGTTTGCCGGTTCTATACCCTTCCTCCTGATATTGCAGTGTAATGTACGTGAAATACCTACAATTTTGCATCAGGATATCAGGAAGCTAGATACGGGTAGCAGGTCGTTTGCCCACTGTTTACAAGCATCCTGTTACTTGTATCAGGATATTAGGAAGCTAGAGGCGAGTAGTAGGTCGTTTGCCCAGTCTACCCGCATACTGATACTTTTCGGTCATGGGTTCCTCCTGATATTTTAGTGAAATATACGTAAAAAACCTACTATTTCGTAACAGGATATCAGGAAGCTAGAGAGGAGTAGCAGGTTGTTTGCCTGCTATTTACCGGCATCCTAATACTTGAATGGAATATATGTTAAATATGTGCTAAATATGGGCAAACATTTTTAAGGTGCAAGTATTAGGACGGCGGTAAAGACCGGGCAAACGACCTACTACTCGTCTCCAGCTTCCTAATTTCTTGATATAAAATGGTAGGTATTTTGTGTATTTTCGACAAAAATATTGGGAGGAAGATATAATCTAAAAGTTTCAGGATGCGGTTATAGACCTGGCAAACAACTTCTACTCGTCTGCAGCTTCCTTATATCCTGATACAAAATAGTGGGTATTTTATGTGTAATGTAGCCAGTTATTAGGATGCCAGGAAAGAGCGGACAAATGTCCTGTTACTCGTCTCTAGCTTCCTAATATCCTGATAAAGGAAGGGTATTTCGATACTTCATTGGGTGAGCATTTGTGTTAGAACGGCATTTTTAGTATTAGGATATCAGGAAGCCAGGAATGAGTAGCAGGTCGTTTGCCAATTACCAACCTGACCTCTATGTGGCGTCCTGATACTTGCATGATGAAGAATTAAGAGTTAAATTGGCATTATTTGTATTTGGATATCAGGAAGCCAGGAACGAGTAGCAGGTCGTTTGATCTTTCTGCACCACCTGTTTGCGGCATTGTGATACCTACATGACTACTTATGTTTCTGTTCTGCCTTCCTGATGTCCTAATACAAATAGAGATTTAGCAGCATATTCATAAAATATAGATTAGAAATCCAATGTTTGCACTATGATATCAGGAAGCTTTAAATATGTAGCAGGTGGTTTGCCTAAAAATGATTAGTCATAACTGCATGGATCAAAGAAATAAATTCTCCCATGAATTAAAACAACCTCTTTAATCTGACGCTTTATTTAAAAGAAACATACATAAATAACAATCATTGATACAGAAAAAGAATAAATTAAAATTTATGGCACTCTAAAATTATCATAAAAAAGTATCAAGGACAAAAGAAAAATCTTAAAAAAATGGTAGCACAAGATGAGTGAATGCATTTATGGTGGGTTAGAATAAATTTGAGAGAATCAAGTCCCAGGGGTAGTATCTTTGATTCAGTGAGAAAATACTTTTGTTTTTCTGTTACTTCTTATTGTCTTTATTCTGCGATTATTATTTCTTTTAATTACCTAATAACTACTTAAAATAAGTTAGAGTTAACAAATAATATCAGTGTGGATAAAATCATTGAACAACCAAAGACATGAATGATTGTTGCAAATTCTTCTCCTCCTCTTGAGAGACACTCAAGGGCTGAATGCAAACCTCTATCCCGTGCGACACGACACAAGATGAACAAGAAAAATGTCTTCTCTCTCGTTTATTTTGTGTTGTATCCAATGAAATAGAGATTCAAAATCAGCCTCTAGAGTAAATCAACTGATGAGCAGCAGGAAAGTTCTAGACCTCTCCTGTGTGACGTCACAAAAAAATTGGATTCAAAGAAATGCTTTATCTCACTAGCTCTTGTGGGTTTCCCCAGAAGAAACAAGATCGAAAATTTTCCAATGCAAATTCAAGCCAGTAAACAATAAGTTCTCTCAGATTTGACTACACCATTGGATTCCACGTACCTACCTTAAAATATAATTACGCTACAACAACATTTTTGAAACATCACGCATTAATTTACAATCACAGTTATTATAGAAGATGAAAGTCCTATGATTTGGCCTTGTCCCACTCCTAGTTTCTTAAGGGCACAAAATTCTAGGATATAGGCTCATCAGCACCATCACACCACATTTTACACCCCGAACAAGTTTTCCATACAAAGAGAGGTTAGGATGATTCAATGCCATCATGGTGGTGATACGCCCATAAGAGACCATGAGTAAGACAAGGACAAAAAAAAGGAAATCTTCCAATATAACTGTCATAGTAAATTCGCTTGTGATCTTTCTTAATTATGTTAGAGTGAAAGGATACTTTAACGTACGTGGAATCTAATGGTGCATTAAAGTTTGAGAAAACTGGTTGTTAATTAGCATGAATTTGCATTCAAAAATTAGGGTCTGATTTCTTATGGGTAAATCCACAAGAGTGAGCAAGATAAAGCAATTGTTTGGATCCAAATTTGATCGTGACGTCATCACTAAACAGGTCTATTGTATGACCGTTGGGACACTTTCAGAATAACCTTCACTCAAAATAAAAATTAAAGCGAAGCCAAATTAATTGGATGTTGCTCCAAGAAGGAGGAGAGGTGCAATAATATTTTTGTAATCGATAGCATGAATGAAAAATACTGAAAGGACTCTAACCGAGAAAGAAAGAAAATAAAACAACCAAAAGAAGGCTAATAACAATAATTAATTATTAAAATATGGCAGAGAGTTAATACTGTTATCACACAGCTTGTTCCTAGCATGCTTCAAGAAACAATAGAGAACAATGGGAGAGATTTTACAAGAAGCGTTGAAAGGCCTCGGAGTGCAAAAGACAAAAAATAACATTATTGCACAAAGGTTAGTTTCAGAATTCTAGTATCCTGTACATGCAGAATGATTTCGATAAAGGCTTAAATTGTTTAAACATTAGTACCTAATGCAAATAATACGTTACTAATAAAGCCATGGCTTTACCATTATTTTTATTGTTTTCCGTTTGGTATAAACTTTTCACAAACTCTTTGCAACTATTTTAAACGAAAACTGCCTCTCCTTTTAAAAAAATATTGAGGCTGTACTTCTTTGGCGCTTCTGGTTTTTTTCAATGTTTTTCAAAAGAAGTTATCATTTTTATGAATATGGTGGGTGTGCTTTGAAAATTGAAGGAATGAGGTTTAAAGATACTTACGTCATTTCAAAAAAAAGATATCTTGTAACATTGGTCGTAAGTTTTTCTCACTGATAAATATTTGTGCAGCTTATCAATGCTGCCCGGCAAGAATTGACCGAGAGGCGATTCATTTTACTCACAGTATTGTTCCATTCCTACTCACAGTATTGTTCCATTCCTATTCTTCAGTATTTCCCTATTCCTTTGCTGTCTCTTAGCTATCACCTTTCTAATTTCAGTAAAATTGCCACTAGGAAGCTAAATTTTTAAATCTACCGGTCGAATGAGATTTATTATACCACAGAAAAAATTGAATCAGCAAAGTTTCTAGGGTTTTAAATCCTTGGATCCAATGGGTTACAGAATTTAAGAAAATATTGAAAATAAGAATTTTACGCATTCGAAATGCAGAAAACTTGAAGAAATAAAAATACTGTCCTTGTTAATGACTGAGGACGAGGTGATTCCAAACGAAAATTTTCCAGACTTCAATCTGATGAAAAGCGCCACTAGCGCTGCTCAGAAAGTCAACAGCTTGTGACTGAAATTGATTAATTTATGCCAAAAGTACCAATTTTAGGCTCGTTAGCACGTGCAAACATATCTCAGGAAGGTATTCTGAAAGTTTCAAGCTAAAATACTCAAAAAAAAAAAGCTGGAAATGATGAAATACGAAAATTCCCATGTCTTAATGAGTGCGAGTGAGAAAGATAGACACTATCCCTTACACTCACGAAGCTTATGGCAAAATGAATTTGATAATTTAAGGCGTTTATTCTCAGCCAATTTTGTTCATTTAAGGCTAAAAAATCAAAAAAAATTTTACAGGTCCTGACGTTCTTGGATTTTGGGGGGTTTTTTTTTTTTTTGGTTGTTGTTTAAAATGCTGAAAACATGACATTCCCAAAAAGCGACTATCAATCGAATTGAAACCTGAAAAAGCTTTGCATGAAATCACCTTGATGACTGAGGACAATTTAAACGTCAATAGAATGAATTGAGTGAAAATGATACATGTACTGAAATTCAGGTGAAATCTTTTGCTACCAAGGGGGCAGGTCTGATATGTTTGTCACAATTGAATAAATTTTAGAGTTCATACAATAAAATATAAACTAAAGTACAAAAATAATTTAAAATCTAATTTACAAACAAAACTATTTATAGACAAATGAAGGTAACAAAAAAACTTCATTCTTTCTTTTATGTACATAAATGGCTTGGGGGAAGGGGGTGGAGGGCTGCTTTTCATGGAAAAAAAACCCGCAGCTACATTGATCATGAGTTTAAGGAAAGAAACTTGGTCAGAGTTGAAAAACATGATAAAAAATGAGTCAAGCTGTTTTTGATTCAGAGGAGCAATTGAATTAAATTAAATTAAATTAAATTGAATTTTCCCTTGTTGCCTTGAATCCAAAGCAAGAGACTTCCATACGAATACACAGTCAAAAATTGTTAAGATTCATGAAAAGTACCGGGTATCGTTTTTTAAGTTGAGTGAAATGTCGCCGACGAGAAGGTTTGAAGAACTCTCCTGGCGCATCAAAAAACAGGAGAGATACATCAGATTGTAGGCATGTATTTTTGAATAAATCCTTCAAAATTTATAGGAACAAAAACATTTTCAGGTAACAATTCAAGGTTTTTCTAGTTACAAAAAAATTTAATTTAATCTCCGAAGTCGGTAAAAGAACAGCTCATGGACAGTCTAACTCAGTTTCAGGGTAAATATTTTGGAGAGAAGTGATACAGATCTTAACATATTTCCTGCAAATTCTTGCCTCAGGTTTGCAAAAACATAAGTTTTGAGCTGATTCGAAATGACTTACTGAGTGGCAAACAATTTCTGCCAAGAAACTCATAATAGTAATGAAATAGATACAAAAGATTCATACTTGAAGTCAAAAAGGCAAATTTACAATTCTTCTAGAACTATAATACATAAAACTTACACTTACATGAATCTTAGTGATAGTTTTTAAGTAGATAAATTGCTTTCCTAAAAACATTTGAGATTATTTCATGGCAGTTTTTTTCAAAAATTGCAACAAATCTGCGGGTAATTTGACCGCAGTACTTACAGAAATGTCAACTTGGCAATGCCAACGTCACATGAGGTTTACATATTCAAAACATACAGGGCGTTTGAAAGCGTGGAACAGCCTTCATATCTTAGGCTCCTGATTGATATGAAAGTTGCTTGCATTCAATCTTTTTTTAATGTAGATGAAGAATTTTTTGGGGAGTTCGGAACTCTGCCTCCTACGACAGGTTTGCATACTGCTCCCCTGTCTTTCTCCTCAGAAAACCATGAAATGTAACTTTAACACTATTGCCTCTCAAACAAAAGCTGGATCCAAGTGTTCTCGCACAAACAGGAACTGATTTCAATGACTAAAGTTAGACTTGTTGCAATGGGAGCTAATTGAACTGAGAGCTTCGATTCGCAATAATTCAAACTGTAATTGATGACATTAAAATTTGATTGCGCTGAACACTTGAAATCAATTTTAGAACGACTTAATCATTGTTTTTGGAGCAGTTTTTTTTTCTGCCGTGAAAAACGTCAAATTTGATTTAAACTGCGGCTCCAGCTCCAATTTGCTGCTTGCAAGACGCGAAACAGAGACCCCGTGACTCATTCAGAGGGGTAAGGGAGGCCCCTTCCCCTTTCAGAGATTTTCATTTAAAACAAAATGAAAAACTACTGTAAACGAAAATATTCTAGGGCTCATTTCGGAGCTAAGATATTCAGGCCATTTTAGATTTCTAGACACCCTGTACAGCAGGGCTGCTGTTTTGCATCTAACTAAACGCATTTTGCATTTAATTCAAAGTAAAACTTTTGAACTTTCTGACCCATATAGCAACACTGCTGTTTAGATTCAAATATCCAAGATCACTTGCCGTTTGGCCTCTCTAATATTAATTAACGGAAAAATAATCACTCAAGGTACTTCAATGATAAATTTTTTTCTCCGAAATTTAACTTCTAATTCAATAAACTTAAAGACTTATTACTACTGATTAGACTAACAGTTAGATACATTTTGGGTTCATGGTTTGGTGCCAACATGAGAAATCAAAAAAGGACTTTCATCAGCTTATTGCTTTGACAAAATTTCCTTAATCAGTAATCATAGTCTTAACGATGGTAACATTGAAATTTTGCAAAAATAAATTGGTAGCTAATATTTAGCTTTGATTTGTACAAGATTAAAAAAAAAAAAATTACTTTCGACAAGAACTTTTGTGAGATATTCAAATTCTTTCCAAGGTGGGTTAAAAGTTAGCGAATTGTTGCTTTTGGTGGGGGATTGAGAACATCTCAATAAAATGCAACAAAAAAAACAAAAAACAAAAAATAATGCGGATTTAAATAATAGAGGAGCGGTAAAAAGTAATTCATCCTATTCAAAAGAGAATTATTCAAGCACACGTTTAAATTGTAGAGTTATATCGTACAGTAACTGCCGTGAGAAAAGCTGCATAGTGGATGAGTAGACAAGGGTTTAATTAGCTAAATTATTAACAAATTTACAGTGAATTACAAGCACGGGGAAGATCAAACTGACTTAAAAAATAATTGAACATAGATCGAACAAAAATAATACATTCAGAAAATGAAATCAACAAAAATGGTCAGTTGGCGCTGTGACTATCTTCATTAGCTGCAAGAAAGAGAAAAAAAGACGTAACGAAATTAAAATTGGTAAAAAAACAATCAACAAATAAAAGAAGCTTGTTCCGCTCATTTTCTTGAGAGGACAAAAAAAGAACGATGCTTGCAGTTAGGATAAATAAAATTTGCATTTATGAAGAAGAATTTAAAGATAAGATTTCAAAAATAGAAAGCAAATAGTAGATGGTCCGAATTAGGGGGAGGGGGGAGGGAAATAGGGATAAACCATTCGTAAATTTTGATTCGTATCTTTTTAGATGAGATATTTAACTATCAAAGAGCTTTCACAACCCAGATAACGACATTCTTCTTGCCAATGGAGCTGTTGCAAACTTTTGCTACAGGCTTATTAAGAAATGATGGTGGGGTAAAACCCTGTAAAAATAACGATTAGCGCACTGAAAAATCACGCAATCCACTCCTAAACTAACAAAATGCTTTTAAACGTGAGACCGCAATGGGGGCCGGGGCCGCAGTTTGCATTGGGTTTCCCTATCTTCAATCAGCGCCATCTACACGAGGTGTTCTCGCAACACCACACAAGAAGAAGAAGAAGCATACAATTGCCATTAGATTTGGGCGGCCTTGCGTTTAAAAGCATCTAGTGAATTTAGGAGTGGATTTCGTGATTTTTTAGTGCGCTAATCATTATTTTTACAGGGGTTTACCCCATAATCAACTATTAATAAGCCTGTAGCAAAAGTTTGCAACGACTCCATCTGACTTAAAACAATATTATTACAATTTCTTTTTATCCTGTCTTATGGTAGTGGTTTTACGTCTTTTCATCTTGTTTTAAATGTGTCTTTCATCTGTTTTAGATTCGTCAATAGAAGACACTTCGTTTTTCATCTTTAATTCGTCTTCCAAAGTGGTTTTTACAGATTTATTTTCATCCGGACTTAAAAAAGCATCTTTAATCCGTCTTAAATCGAGAATTACATACATCTTCCAAGACGAATTTGTGAGACGTCTTCGAAGACTGATTTGGGTGCAGTTAGAGTCAGTTTGAAGACATCTTTAAGACAAGTTTAAGACAAATTACTTGTCTTTAAGATGGATAGAAGATGCTTTCTGTCAACTGGGTAAGGCAGGCGGCACGGAGTTACGTGATCAGCCGCTCACCCAGCTTGGATCCTGCTGATCGTATAGGCAAACAGGCTTACTCTTTCAATTAATAAATCGGTTATCTTGATTGAAAAGTGTCATATCAAAAAATTCGATGGACTGAAAATCTTTCTAGTGGTTTCTTCTTTTGATCAACATGAAAAAATTTAAAAAAACTTTTGCCCGTGGGATAAATTTTTACCACCTAATGTACAAAGTTACCTGAAAGTTTCATTCAGACTCATCTTCTGGTGTTTTTATGGACATCAATAAATTTTGAAAATAAAAAGACCCTGGAAAATAAATTTGGTTTATAGCAGAGGACACTATCTCAAAACTCCTTTAATTTTTAAAAACTTAGGGAAGGAGCTCTAGCACAGAAGAGGAATATTTTCGAACCCATGTTCAGAGGGGAAAAAAAATCTTATTCTAACTCAAAGAATCGACTCATAAAATTTGTCAGGTTTAATCCTGGGACACCCTGCATAGCGTGAATACTTGTTATTGCAATCGCATTGCTAGATAACAATAAAATTTAGAACAAGCACTGGTAGCACTATCTATCAGACGGAAATCTAAGACTCAAGAAATTAAGAAACAAGACTAAGAAATTGTTCCTCTGGTCGCGTGATAACTTGTGTTATATCAGTATATTTGAGAATAATGGAGATCCAGATCTCCCAAGGTAATACAATGACTTACTTTTTAGCTTAATTGATTAAAACGGTAGTCATTAGTAAAATACGATACACCAAAGCCACTTTGATACATAATGGGACCAGCTTTTTTAATGGGGTGAGTAAAATTAATTAAATAAACTTTGGAAACTTAAGCAGGCAAATTATTAGAGTCAAACGATCATTTTTAATTTTACACAAATGTTTCTATTTGCGTTTCCTGTTTTGTTTAGTAAATAGTCAGCTGTTTTTTTCTCCCCCTTGTATTCATATTAAGCTTAAAAGTGAGTAACATGCAACCCAACCTATGAATGCCTAGACTTGTTAGAAATTTCAAGTGCTTTCTTTAAAAATTATTCCATTAAGCGTTAAAAAATGGTGGGAAAAGGAAAAACTCAACATTTTCTTTACTACTAAGACAAAGGATGCCACAATATCCATTTTTGAGTTAGACATTTCCAATATTTGGGTGCAAAAAAATGAGCCGCTATGCATGAATGAGTTAAAACGTTACCCGATCAATGAAATTACCAACAACCTTACCAAAAAAAAATTAAGATCTCAATTAAATATGAATTAATAGGCAAAAAATGACTGGGCACTAGTATTATTACCTGTTCCGATAGCCATCATTTGCCATAGGACACAAATTAGCGCCGAGTAAAATAATTGACTTCTTTAGCTGGATAGGTTCAAAAATGTTGCGTGAAATTTGACTACACAGCATTTTGTCCTTTTAAACCCATCAAAAGGGGTGGACACCGGGCAGCCATACTAGGTATTGTTACTTTACATGAGTTCAAATGGACTAAAAGGCCTGTTGCAAACTTTTGCTACAGCATTATCGAAGGTCGATTCCTACGGCAATTGCATGAAAATCACATTGAAAAAAGATGTCTCAAAATCCTCTTGTGAACTTAATAAATGGCTGTCAAATGAACAGGTGACAAAGAAGGAGTCCCCTCTATAATCGCAGCTTTCTATGCTGAGAAAAGTGATTTTTCATAGAATCTGCAATCAGATGGGCCACGCCCATGTGACACGCTCATTTAACCGCCATCTTTGAATTTTTTTAAACACTTCCATTGAGTTCAAAAGTGGATGTTAAGACTTTTCTATGCTTCCAATGTGATTTTAGCACGATTTGACATCAGATTCGATCGTCCATAACACTGTGGAAAAAGTTTGAAACAGGCTCATTGCAGCGTTGTCAAATTGCATGCCACTGGACAGAAATTTTTGTAATTTTACTGTTGTATCCGTCAGCTTTGATGCCTAGTGACAAAAGATAATCAGCAATTTTCTATTCTTTTCTAATTATTCAAGTCAAAAAGGAGAAAGTTTGCGGTATTTTACGTGAGAGGAACCAAAATACTCGTGATCAAAACTAGGAGAAGAAAGTGCGTAGGAATTAAACGACAACAACCGCTGTCTTTCAAAACAAATAGATTGAAATCTGTGGATTTTGCGGGGACTTTATCGGGCGTAAAATAATTGTCGGTATCAATTTCTCTCGTCGATATCAAAGACGATGGAACCCATTCCATCCTGACAAAGTTGAATCCAACGGTAGCAAAAAACAGAAGAAGGAAGGAAAGAATCAAAAATAGCAAAAGGTGAAAAGGTACAAAGGTACTATGACCTTCAAAAGAAAGGATCCTGATAGAAATTTTCATAATTTCATTTCTCCACCAATTTGTGAATATTTACGGTTTTCAGGTATTTCAGAATCTCACCACTATTGCCTCTATTGACATTATGTATCGAAGAAATTTAAAGCGATAGAAAATAAAAGAAAGATTCATTGATAACAATTTTCAATTTTTTTTTCTTTTGAAAGTCATAGTACAAATGTCATTAATGAAAGTGAAACCGACGGCACACGTATGATCTGAACATTCAAGGGGTCAGGCAAAAGGAGGGGAACGTACATTACCTACAGAATTTTGCAAATCTTGCAAGTTCTCCGCTCAGAAAAACAAAACTAAAAACAACAGGGAGCCTCATTGGTGAATAACCTCTAAAATATAAATTATGATCGTTAAAAGAACTATTTAAAAAAAAAAAAATTTAGAGTTTATGCGCTTAATTATATTAGTTATTTTTTTGTGAGCAGTGAAAAACTTGCACGGTCAACTAAAAATAATAACAGACATCTCCCTTTGCTGCCTGAACTCCAGAAATTCAATCCAAGATCTATTAATACCAGGTCAATCCAGGCTGCGGTCCATGCCAACGTCTCCCCGCTACACCAGTGCCTTCGCCGTCATATTCCGCAAAACAGCTGTTGATTCCGCAGATGATTCTGCCGTGAGAACCACAACGGGGGAATGATGACCAGTATTAGTATTGGGGGAAAGCTAGGAGCAGAATGCATTAGGCCTGCCTTTTTGCTACCAGGTATTAATAGATCTTGGTTCAATCAAGACGGTGAATATAAAAGAGTGCAAAGGACATTTTAAACTTTGATAAAGAGAGGGAGAGAGAGAGGGGTAGGAGGTTGCTTAATTTTTAAAACTGCAAAATTTGAAGAGTTCAATTTTAATCTCTTCCAATTTTGTAACCAGGTCACAGCCCTTTTTCCTGTCCTTATAAGCACCAAACTATCATTAAAAACACAAGAATTATGACTGAATTACGCACATGTATCTTAAATTCATCAATTAATAAGCGGATCTTGGAAGTTTAAAATTGAATTCATCAAATTTGACCTCTGAAACATGCTAGAGTCCCTTGAAGGAAATTTTGTCAGAGAGTAGTACAAGTCTTAGTAGTTAAATTTGATTAACGTGAATTTCAGAATGCTATGAGCCGTTATCAAATGAGAACTTTAATTTTCAAGACATTTGTAATACAGTCACCATTCTTGTAATTCTTAATAACACAGCGCAATAAATAAAAAAAGCACCATGGACAAAAGTTACAGTACCCTTTCATATAATAAAAAAACCTTGTGAATTTAAAATACCAGGATCATGTGCTATTTTCCAAACTACAAAAACACACTTTGGTGCTTTGAAAAAAAACCTGGAGGTAAAATTTTTAAAACAAGTGCTATATAAAAACAACAGGGGAGGAAAGGGCTTAAAACTGCGGATTCTAAGAGACTACAATAAATTTTTTCAAAGTTCAATAATACCTCAGCTATTTTTCTAGGAGAGATTCTTCAAAAAGGCTATTACTGGTGGAGTTGTTGAGCCTTCAGAAGTAGTCATGGTGAATGTTTTCAGAAAAAAAAATAAACCATCTACATTTTGCAGACTGTGGTTTAAGATAATAATTCATGATCTAAGCATTAAATTAATAATTATTACAATTATGATATGTGACCTGTTCTGACAAAACCAACCTTATTTTCATAGACCAAAATTTTCGAGGGAACAAAAATAAGATACTGAGGTCGAAATTACGGGTTTTCATGTTTTGATGACATACGCTCTCTAGTAGCCTTAAGAGTAACTACATAAAATGTTAGTTTATTATCTAGCCGATAAAGGCCGTAAAAATGCATGTGAACTGATACATTTCGCTGTTGATTATAGACTTTCCGAAACGAGAACTCCATTTTTCTCAAAATCACATTATTTCTATTTAAAACGCCTCCATTCCGTAAATTTCTTTAATTTTTGTATGTACATAAATGGTCTTGAACGATCCATCGTAACCTCTCCTGTGCAGTGGTACCAACATCTCAATTTTTGTACGGGTGAAGATCAGGTCGGTTTTGTCAGAACAGGCCACACACATAATCATACTGAATACTTCAGTCTATCAATTTTAAAAAGGCTGATTTTCGTGATATTTTTCAAGAGATCATTGATTAAATTTCTTCATTTGAAATATTAAGAGCCACAAACAACTGGTATGGATCCTTCTTAGAATCATTTGGAACACTATAATTTTCTACGGAAAAACATTATAATTACTAAGGAAAAATGCATTGAGCGGGAAATAATTACCTTGCACAAGGAGAGATATTTGCACCGGACAGAGCAATTTTACCGATGTTTAGAGGACCAGAGTTTTGAATACGTAGGGCGTGGATACATCCAGAGAATCCTATGATGTATTTTCCGTCCGTCATGATGTCAGCATTGGGTAGTCCGCCTAAAAAAGGAGAAGATGAATTGAAGGTAAGAAAATGAACTTTCAAACTGTTTTTAAGACTGCAAAGTCCTAAAGTTTTGATGTAAAACATGTTTATTTGGATAGCTCACATCATGAATGTCTCCGTGAGATTACAAATGATTTGCTTCCTTCAAACGGAGTGGAATCACATTCACTGAGTCACAACTGGACAGTAGAATGACATTCACAGACTTTGATGTACAGCTACAATTCACTTGAGGCCAGGAGAGCGCCTAGAAATCGTACTTTGCAACTTTACTTTTCCTGCCTATGGGGCTCTTGCTAACTTTTACTACAAGCGATTGAATAGAGAATTCTTGAGTGAAATCTAGCAAAAATTACGAAAGAATTTCAAAAATTACAAATTGAAAGCTTACAAAATTCACCTAAAGACTTGCAAAATAACTTTAAAGTTAAAGATATAATGTTGGAGTTATACAGGTACCATGGGAAATTCCTACCTAATTTCAGGCTTTCCTCCGTGAGTTATGTTGTAGAGAGAGTAAAGGCCCTATTCCACCTGAGACTTTTGTCGCCGGATCTAGCATCAAGAAGCTGAAAACTCCCTTCCACCTAGGCGACTTGACGCGCGTCACCGATGCAAACAGTGCCTCTCACCACTCATTTGTTTACCGAAATCGTCGGTAATTTTTCACGTAATAACATAATAACAAGAAAATAATAATAACAAAGTAATAACAATAATAACAAGAACCGCGGATGATGGTTGTCTTGGTTGTTTTCAGCCGAATTAAAGATGACACAGGGATATTGATGAAACTCGGGAGCTCAACGTTGCACTAGAAGCCAAAAAAGTAGAATTCGATCCTACTTCTGGCGACTTGACGCTAGATCCCGGATCTTCGCTCTTCCACCTGATCTTCCTGACGCTGACGCTAGATCCGGCGACTAAAGTCTCAGGTGGAATAGGGCCTTAACAAATTAGACAGGAATCCTCCAAGACACCTGCGTATCCACGTAGCTTCGCCATTTAAAAGCAAAGATGGCGATCATAAGAGATGTAGGTATCATAAGAAATTCCTACCTAATTTGTCTTTCTCTCTACAGAAACTAACCAAGGAAAGCCTCAACTCAGATAGAAATATCCCATAGTACCTGCATAACTCCACCATTACACCTTAACCCTTTCAGACCTGAAATTCTTTTTGTTCAGTGACGGATTTTGGACCAACATGGTTGATCATGATCTTAGCGATGCCTCCTCATCTAAATTGATGCTCATACTGTAATTTTATGCTATCCATAAGACTTACATGATATTTAAACGTCCATTGGAACGGATTTCAGGTCTGAAAGGGTTAAACTTAGAATTAATTTTGTGAGTCTGTGAGTGAATTTTGTAATATTTTAATGTCCTCATCGTAATTTTCGCAGGGCCCTTCTCAAGCATAAACCATTCAAAGCTAACAAGAGCCCCATTCTCATTTTGAAGCTGAATTAATTTTAAATTCTTCGTGTACATTTTCCAGATAGAGTCATGTGTTAGAGGTGGTTTAAGTGAGTTTTAAGACCTGAAACCTTTTAATCCTTCGTACCCTAACAATACCAATTTTTACCATCAGATTAACATGGTTTTAAATGTTTTTCTTAAAAAATCAGTATGCACATAAAACTAAATGAGAAAGGTTCATTCCATTTATTGAGATTGATAAAAAATTTGTGGGGAAGAGTTTGTAATAATGCCGGATTCAAAGGGTTAAACGACAAGCAGTAGCGTCCCGTAAACTGAGATCTATCGATTCTTTTCCAATTTGAATCCACAAAAACAATCGATTATGAGGGGGTGCACAGTGTACCTCCAGAAAATCGATTGTTTTCATGTGTTTAAATGGAGGATAATAGATATATCGCAGCTCACGCGACGCTACTATACTCGTTACTTTATAAGCGTCGTTATAAGCAATTTTAACTTCCTGATTTTTTACCTCCAAATCAGTCATTACTTTCCACCGTGCAGAGGCTGTATGAGAACACATACTTGTCTGCATGTACCCTTAAAAGAAATATTTATGCTTCAAGAGAATAGACTAAACTCAAGGCAAAAGATTATTAAATTTAAAAAAGAAGAAGAGCAGTAAAAAGGAAATAAAAGGCAAACTTAAAAACAAATGAAACTTTACCTACGAAAACGGATCCCTCCGCATTTAGATGTGACAATTCTCCCTTACTCTTGCCTTTCATGGCATAAAGGCTATCTAAAACGATGGTACCTTCTCCGCCTACCCTCGTAACAATGACTTTATGCGACTGATCGTCATTTACTTTCTTATCTGGAATTGAAATTGTGACAGGCCCTGAGCCTAGCTCAAAACTCAATTCTACCGATCCGTTGACAACTGAAAGTGAAACAAAGAAGTATAATTATTTATTTTATTTATTTATTTCAAACAAACGGGCAAAACCAAATAAATAGTAAAATGAGGACAATAGGAAGATAGATTCCTAAAATTAATTAACATTATATTAAGTAATTTAAGTATACGAAAATAGAATAATTAATTTTAAAAAAAAATTTAAGGAAACTTAACAAAGAGGAAACATAATTTGCTAACAGAGAGAAGCAATCAGGCTACTTAACCCCAGAAGAGGCGCGCCAGCTCAGTTTTTAAATTTGTTCACGGTCAAGAAATTCTTCGAAGACTCAAAGTGTCTTCGGCCTGTACTATGAAACACACATTTCGCAAATTTCCACATTTTTTTTTTGGCCTGGACGGTCTCAAAATCTCACCAATGTAAATTTGAATTATGGAGAACACTGTTAACAAATATGCATTGAAAGTTTAAGATGGCGTAACTACACTCGGCCCATTTTTATCGATTATTCTCACAGACAATATATTATAGAGACCACACACTAGCCGTGCGCGCGGTGGCTAACTTATTTTTCGGGACTCAACAGGAATTAACACAGGGAGCATGAGGGAGCACCATCCAACACGGACCATACGTCCGTACTGCAATTTTGGTGCTTCAATTTCGCTAGGCAAAAATCTCAACGACTTCTCTCATCAGTCAACGTATGGTCCATGTTTGTGGTGTTCTGTTGAGACCCCAAAGAAAAAAAAGTTGCCACTGTGCGCAAACATGGGCAAAATAGATAGTGCATGGTCTCAATAATATATTGTCTCTGATTATTCTACTCCACACTTTTTCATGCAGTTGACACCCTGAAAATAAGTGCATCTGCTGAAAAAAAAATAATATTAAAAGGAGTGCGTACTTGCTACGGCAAAGAAATCTTGATTCCTTCCAAACTCGTTCGGACCTTGCCCATGCCATAAAAGGATGCCATCCTCATGGAGAGTTGAAAATTCTATCTCCACCGTTTCTTCGTCACTTGGAAGCGTGTGCGGTAGAACATCCCTGCTTAGCTCTAAATATCCATTTCCGGACAGTGAAATTTCATTGTTTAAAGCCACAGCTGAAAAATTAAAATCAATTAGTTAAATGAGTCACTCGTTACAGTTTGTCAAAAAGAATTACAAACTGAATGGCCAAAAACCATCACAGTACAAATAAAGGATTAAAATGGGAACGAGACCAACAACAAATTAAAACTTTCGAGACGTTTAAGACATTTAAAAAAACATTTTTTATACGTATCAATTGTTTGTTGGTCTCGTTCCCATTTTAATCCTATATTTGTACTTTGTCTGAAAGCAAAATAAGGGGGAAACGGCTAACTATTGGAAAATGAAAGCCAATGAAATGAGCCAAGAAAGATGCTCTTTGCTCCTTCATAAAAAATTTAAAGATTTAATTAAATTTATTTACTTATTTGTTTATTAGGTATATTTTAAACAGGACTGCCCTTGGACACAGTGACAAAATAACAGCAGTAAAAATACAGGCAGTACCTAACTACACTCATGGGCGTCATTTAGGGGGGCTGGGGGGGGGGGGGGCAATTGCCCCCCCCAAGGATTTGAAGTCAGGCTCAAAAACTGGCACAAAGTATATTGATGAGCAAAGAAAAAAAGTCATCCGATTTTTGCCCCCAAAAGATGGCTCTTTGGCTCTAAAATTATGTTGATGAGCAAAAAAAAAAAAAAAAAAAGGTCATAAGATATTTTGCCCCCCCCCCCCTCCAAGCCGAACTTGAAATGACGCCCCTGGACTAGTGGACTACACTAGGTAGGTATAACAAGAATAACAAATTCGAATTAGGAGAGAAGAAAATGAGAAAAAATTAGAAAAAGAAGATGAAGTAAAACTTTGATTTACCTAATGTTTTTCAGGGGACCGAGAGTTGTTCACGTTACATCGAGACTAACATTCATTATAAGTATCGAAACACGAGAAAAAAAGCCCTTAGCGGCTTGGAAAATCGGTTCCGATTGTTTTAAACCCCCCCCCCCCCCATACACTTACGCAGCTCTTCTGACTTTCTGAGCCTTTTTCTCTCATTGTCAGTTGTGGCAATCGGTCGGAATACGCTGACTCTGCCTTTATCTGCCGCGAAGAAGAAGAAGTTCTCGTAACGTTGCGACCACCGGCTGACGCCACACCATCGTATCGGTCTCCGCACACGACTTCCGTTTCATTAGAATAGAAACTTCAGCTCGACTCTTTCCCCTACGAGTTTCACCCCCACTCTCATACCTGCGATGACTCCTGACCTCCTGACCGGTCGGGTGAGAAGGTTTCGGGAATTCCGTCCGTCACAAGGGACATCGAGACATCGCGTATTCAAAGGCTCAGCAGCGAGGATTCCCTCCATTCATGGGTGTCATTTAGGGGGGGGCTGGGGGGGGGGGTGGGGGCAATGCCCCCAATGATTTAAAGTCAGGCTCAAAAACTGGCACGAATTATATTGATGAGCAAAAGAAAAAAAAAAAAGGTCATCCGATTATTGCTCCCAAAAGACGGCTCTAAATTTACATTGATGAGCAGAAAAAAAAAAAAAAAAGGTCATAAGATTTTTGCCCCCCCCCCCCCCCCCAAGCCGAACTTGAAATGATGCCCGCCCTTGCCTCCATTGCCATAGTTTCACTTGGGTCAGGTAAAAGCGTCCTTTTCAATCGGATTTGACTTTCTTATTCCAAATCCAAGAAATCCAGTCAAATCCAAGATGGCGGAGTGGAAGTGAAAGCGCAACTCGAGGACGGTTTAGCAGAGAATGGATTGCAAATGGCCGACTTGGAAAGTGCTCTTGAGCACATTCCACAATCCACCTTCCAGTTCCAATATTATTGCGTCATATCCGGAAACGGGCCAAGTGGATTTGGACTACTCGAGGACGAATATTCCAAATCCGCCGTGGAAAGTGGAATTATTCCGAGTCAAATCCGATTGAAAAGGACGCTTAAAAATACCGCCCCCGTCGCATCTGATTGTGATGAGTGCATATGTATTTTTCTAGGGTTATCTAATTCGGAGGGAATCCCCGCTGGCGAGCCTTTAAAAACCCGCGATGTCCCTTGTGACCAAAGCCTTTGCTTGTGACGGACGGAATTCCCGAAACCTTCTCACCCGACCGCACCGGTCAGGAGTCATCGCAGGTACGAGAGGTGGGGGGGGGGGGGGGGAGTCGAGACGAAGCTTCTATTCTAATGAAATGGACTTTCTTTTTTAACCCTCTAGGGGCCGGGTTATTTCAATAGAACGCCACTCTTCCGTGTATGTAGGGAAGGTAGTTAACTGTTCGTACTCGGGGGAGTCGGAATTGCCTATACAAAGAATTGAAGGCGCTCGAAAACATCTTATCTTGTACTCGTTTTCATCGACAGTCGCGTTAAAGACCAGAATAAAGACTGAAACAATGATAAGTAGGCTTGAGAAGAAAGACGAGTATACTCGGGCTTGGTCCTTAAAGGGTTAAATCACGTGATGCAGTTCAGGCACAGTCTGCACAGTCACACAGTGACGACGACCTAAAGGCCCTATTCCACCTGAGACTTTAGTCGCCGGATCTAGCGTCAGCGTCAGGAAGATGAGGTGGAAGAGCGAAGATCCGGGATCTAGCGTCAAGTCGCTAGAAGTAGGATCGAATCCTACTTTTTTGGCTTCTAGTGCAACGTTGAGGTCGTTGAGCTCCCGAGTTTCATCAATATCCCTGTGTCATCTTTAATTCGGCTGAAAACAACCAAGACAACCATCATCCGCGGTTCTTGTTATTATTGTTATTACTTTGTTATTATTATTTTCTTGTTATTATGTTATTACGTGAAAAATTACCGACGATTTCGGTAAACAAATGAGTGGTGAGAGGCACTGTTTGCATCGGTGACGCGCGTCAAGTCGCCTAGGTGGAAGGGAGTTTTCAGCTTCTTGACGCTAGATCCGGCGACAAAAGTCTCAGGTGGAATAGGGCCTTTAGTGACGACCAAAGACATTATAGAAGAAGACTGGCCCCTGCTATCTCTTTGCACGGGGGAAAAGTGAAGCCGGTCTTGGCACGGGCTGATGGGCAGGGCACTTCCCCGCGCGGGGGTATGAACCAAATTAACATTAGCTCTTATGGAGCCTCGCTCTTCAAACCTATTTTAGTCAATTATTCTTGCGAATAACCGTGTCGAGTCTCACATATGTTGTACAGTATAGTATACCATAAATTTAAACCGAAAATTTGGATCAATTTAAAGCGTTCGTTCTTTAATAATCGAAGTTAACGATCGGTCGGTCATTGTTTACTTTAGCACCCATAAGCTCTCTGCCGTACTTTCAATCGTAAATATCTAGCGGATAAATTGACCGAAACATTCGTTTAAGTTCGTCAATCTCAACGTTGGCATAAGCTGCATATCATATCTGCGTACTTTTGAAAACTAACAGTAATTAATATTCTTTTGAAACAGTTTTATGTATCGGCTCCATAAGACGCAATGTAAATTTGATTCATACCCCCGAGCGAGGAAGCCCTCGCCTATGACAGTAACCGGCTTCAAATCTCACCGCTAGGGGCCAGTCTTCTTCTATAATGTCTTTGGTGACGACCGAGGCGAGGATGCCGAGTTGGACGCCGATGCTGCGCCTGCGCAGTGCGCACTGCAAGTGTAAAGGGGTGTCTCCACCTGCGAATGTAAAAGCGCGAATAAACTGATTGAGCCAATGAGCTTCTTTGTTGTCGATACATCGAACTCGAACTATCGACTTCAAGGCAGCTCATTGGCTCAATCAGTTTATTCGCGCTATTAAATTCGCAGGTGGAGACACCCCCTAACAGTCGCGCTAAGAGTAGGTAACATCGCGTCATTTCCTTCTGAAAATTTTTCGATAGGAAATTGATCTCTAAACGGCAAGATACATATGAAATTTCTCTTGGATCATTGAATATTCAACGATATTTCGAGGATTTTACCGACCCAAAAACGTCAAATTCGATTTTTTTACATTAGTCTTACGGGGAGTTGGACGGTACCAACGGAAATCGACGTCAAATCGAGAAAAACGCTGAATCGAAATTTTACTTCGTTTCGAGGTAAGTAAGATAACTTTCATTATAAGGTCAAATTATGCGTATTTAAGAGTAATTGCTTTAAGTAAAAGGGACAGGTGGTAAAGTAAATACAGTTCAGATCAATAAGGAGTGCAATAAAGTTAAAAAAAAAATTGGAAAGATGGTGAATAACCGACCTGTGTTTTCAAAAAAAGGGGGGAAAAATCATGTAAATAATTAAAGTAAAATAATAAAATAATTAAAAAATAATTAAAGAAATTAAACATAAAATATTCAAACAAACTCACTTTCGTTGCAATTTGTGCCACGATATCCCAAGGGACAGCTACAGGTGTACGAATGAGAGTTACCGGAACAAGTTCCACCGTTCAGACAAGGGTTCAGAGAATCGCAGATGCCCTTCCGTCTTTCACAGTTGTCGCCACTAAAAGAGAAAACAGACACTTTTAGCACTACTCTGCACTGAACTATTTTTTTTTTCTTCTTTCTTTCTTTTTCGGCCTTAGTGCCTATACACGACAGCCACTACCTATTATTTATTTATTAAACTCACAAGGGGAGGCTTAGAAGTCGCCGCCTCCGATTTTGAAAACAATTGCACGTAAATGTAGCTAAAGTAAAACTATGAGACCCGTGTTTCTCACTTTTTGCCAATGGGCCTTCCTAAAGCGCCAGGAATTTTGTGAAAGTTGCCGAAATTCACATAAATATTCGGAACGCTCTCCGCTCGGGTTTTTACGTGAATTTCGGCATCTTTCAAAAAATTCCTGACGCTTTAGGAAAGTCCATTGGCAAAAAGTGAGAAACACGGGTCTAATAGTTTTACTTTAGCTACATTTTAGTGCAATTGTTTTCAAAATCGGAGGCGGCGACTTCTGAGCCTCCCCTTGTCAGATAGATAGTTGGGATCACTGCTGGAGATCATTTCCCGGGAAGATTGAAGAGAGAAGAGGATAGGATAGACGAAAGAGAAGAGAAACATCCATGTCTATCCGGAGTGACAACATCTGAGACCATCAAATCTTGTCGCCCCGGCCGGGATTCGAACCCGGGACCTCTGGGTTAGTATGGCTAGTTGCGCTAACCACAAGACCACGGAGGCCAACCTGCACTGAATTTGAGAGAGACGAAACAATGGGTCCGTTGCGCAGCTTCTTTTTCTTTAATTTCCTTCAAGGCCTAGATGAAAAAAACTCGCAGTATTTTTTATAGGTACTTTTTTCCGAACACGGGATCGTGAAAGAAAGCGCTTTCGAAGTTGCGAACGTTTCGAGCAATTTGAATACGGTTTCGTTTTAGAACGAAAGTCGATGACGTCATGGTTTTGTTCACACGTTTTACAAAAAAGGAGATTCTCTTTCGCACTCATTACGATTTGTGGCGATGGCGGTTCCTTCCGTTTCGAGAGCAAACCCCATTTTGTAAAACGGTCTCCCTCCCGCACTCGTTTTCGCTTACGGGAACGACAAGGGAAACGGATCGAACCGCCATAAGACGCAGTGAGTGAGAGAGAGAAACCCTTTCCAAGAATCGGTATCTCTCTCGCACTAGTTATAGCTTCCGGACACGACTTGGAAACATACCGAACCTCCATAAGACGCAATCAGTGCGAGAGAGAAACCCTTTTCGTAAAACAAGCTCTCTCTCGCACTCGTTGTCGCTTACGGGAACATCTTGAGAAACGGACCGAACCGCCGTAAGACGCAATGAGTGCAAGAGAGAGACCCTTTTCGTAAAACAGACTTTCTCTCACACTCATTGAGTCATTGCGTCTCATGGCGGTTCGGTCTGTTTCCGAAGTCGTTCCCGTAAGCGACAACGAGTGCGAGAGAGAGACTGTTTTACGAAGAAGGTCTCTCTCTCGCACCCGTTGCGTCTTATGGCGGTTCGGTCTGTTTCCGAAGTCGTTCTCGTAAGCGACAACGAGTGCGAGAGAGAGACCGTTTTACGAAAAAGGTCTCTCACTCGCACCCATTGCGTCTTATGGCGGTTCGGTCCGTTTCCCAAGTCGTTCCCGTAAGCGACAACGAGTGCGAGAGAGAGACCGTTTTACGATAAAGGTCTCTCACTCGCACCCATTGCGGCTTATGGCGGTTGGGTCCGTTTCCCAAGTTGTTCCCGTAAGCGACAACGAGTGCGAGAGAGAGACTGTTGTACGAAAAAGGTCTCTCACTCGCACCCATTGCGTCTTATGGCGATTCGGTCCGTTTCCCAAGTCGTTCCTGTAAGCGACAACGAGTGCGAGAGAGAGACTGTTGTTCAAAAAAGGTCTCTCTCTCGCACCCATTGCGTCTTATGGCGGTTCGGTCTGTTTCCCAAGTCGTTCCCGTAAGCGACAACGAGTGCGAGAGAGAGACCGTTTTACGATAAAGGTCTCTCACTCGCACCCATTGCGTCTTATGGCGGTTCGGTCGGTTTCCCAAGTCGTTCCCGTAAGCGACAACGAGTGCGAGAGCGAGACTGTTTTAAGAAAAAGGTCTCTCTCTCGCACCCATTGCGTCTTATGGCGGTTCGGTCCGTTTCCCAAGTCGTTCCCGTAAGCGACAACGAGTGCGAGAGAGAGACTGTTTTACGAAGAAGGTCTCTCACTCGCACCCATTGCGTCTTATGGCGGTTCGGTCCGTTTCCCAAGTCGTTCTCGTAAGCGACAACGAGTGCGAGAGAGAGACCGTTTTACGAAAAAGGTCTCTCACTCGCACCCATTGCGTCTTATGGGGCGGGTTTCGGTTCCGTTTTCCCCCCCCAAGGGGGGCCCGTTTTTCCCCTAAGCGACAACGAGTGCGAGAGAGAGACCGTTGTTTCGAAAAAGGTCTCTCACTCGCACCCATTGCGGCTTATGGCGATTCGGGGCCGTTTCCCAAGTCGTTCCGTAAGCGACAACGAGTGCGAGAGAGAGACTGTTGTACAAAAAAGGTCTCTCACTCGCACCCATTGCGTCTTATGGCGATTCGGTCCGTTTCCCAAGTCGTTCCCGTAAGCGACAACGAGTGCGAGAGAGAGACCGTTTTCGAAAAAGGTCTCTCACTCGCACCCATTGCGTCTTATGGCGGTTCGGTCCGTTTCCCAAGTCGTTCCCGTAAGCGACAACGAGTGCGAGAGAGAGACCGTTTTACGAAAAGGTCTCTCACTCGCACCCATTGCGTCTTATGGCGGTTCGGTCCGTTTCCCAAGTCGTTCCCGTAAGCGACAACGAGTGCGAGAGAGAGACTGTTTACGAAAAAGGTCTCTCACTCGCACCCATTGCGTCTTATCGGGGGTTCGGTCCGTTTCCCAAGTCGTTCCCGTAAGCGACAACGAGTGCGAGAGAGAGACCGTATTTTCGAAAAAGGTCTCTCACTCGAACCCATTGCGTCTTATCGGGGGTTGGGCCCCTTTCCCAAGTCGTTCCCGTAAGCGACAACGAGTGCGAGAGAGAGACCGTTTTACGATAAAGGTCTCTCACTCGAACCCATTGCGTCTTAAGGCGGTTGGGCCGTTTCCCAAGTCGTTCCCGTAAGCGACAACGAGTGCGAGAGAGAGACCGTTTTACGAAAAAGGTCTCTCACTCGCACCCATTGCGTCTTAAGGCGGTTCGGTCCGTTTCCCAAGTCGTTCCCGTAAGCGACAACGAGTGCGAGAGAGAGACCGTTTTACGAAAAGGTCTCTCACTCGCACCCATTGCGTCTTATGGCGGTTCGGTCCGTTTCCCAAGTCGTTCCCGTAAGCGACAACGAGTGCGAGAGAGAGACCGTTTTACGAAAAGGTCTCTCACTCGCACCCATTGCGTCTTATGGCGGTTCGGTCCGTTTCCCAAGTCGTTCCCGTAAGCGACAACGAGTGCCGAGAGAGAGACCGTTTTCGAAAAAGGTCTCTCTCTCGCACCCATTGCGTCTTATGGCGGTTCGGTCCGTTTCCCAAGTCGTTCCCGTAAGCGACAACGAGTGCCGAGAGAGAGACCGTTTTCAAAAAAGGTCTCTCACTCGCACCCATTGCGTCTTATGGCGGTTCGGTCGGTTTCCCAAGTCGTTCCCGTAAGCGACAACGAGTGCGAGAGAGAGACCGTTTTACGAAAAAAGGTCTCTCACTCGCACCCATTGCGTCTTATGGCGGTTCGGTCCGGTTTCCCAAGTCGTTCCCGTAAGCGACAACGAGTGCGAGAGAGAGACTGTTTTAAGAAAAAGGTCTCTCACTCGCACCCATTGCGTCTTATGGCGGTTCGGTCCGTTTCCCAAGTCGTTCCCGTAAGCGACAACGAGTGCGAGAGAGAGACCGTTTTACGAAGAAGGTCTCTCACTCGCACCCATTGCGTCTTATGGCGGTTCGGTCCGTTTCCCAAGTCGTTCCCGTAAGCGACAACGAGTGCGAGAGAGAGGGCCGTTTTACGAAAAAGGTCTCTCACTCGCACCCATTGCGTCTTATGGCGGTTGGGCCGTTTCCCAAGTTGTTCCCGTAAGCGACAACGAGTGCGAGAGAGAGACCTTTTAGAAAAAGTCTCTCTCACTCGCACCCATTGCGTCTTATGGCGGTTGGGCCCCTTTCCCAAGTCGTTCCCGTAAGCGACAACGAGTGCGAGAGAGAGACGTTTTCAAAAAAGTCTCTCTCTCTCGCACCCATTGCGTCTTATGGCGGTTCGGTCCGTTTCCCAAGTCGTTCCCGTAAGCGACAACGAGTGCGAGAGAGAGACCATCGCAAAAAGGTTTCGAGCGCACCAATTGGAGGGGTTTGGTCCTTTCCGAAGTTCGATTCCCCAAAGCGAAATTCGAAAGGATTTAACGACAAATTGAGCAAAATTAGGGGGGGTTTGGACAGAAAATTTTAAAGATAAAAAATGAAATTTAAAGATTTAACGTTTTAAAAAGGAAACTATTAAAATCGGGAAGATTTCTTACCCGACTAGCTTTAATGATAAAACCAATTTAACCGCCCTTTTCCCTCTCGAGTTTTATTTTTAACGCGATATAGTATTCCCCAAGTCGGGGATTCCGCCTTTGTTTCCAAAAGACTGCCTATGGACCGTTTTTATTTAAATGAACGGGATTTCCCCGACCCAGTTTTACGTCTCTCTCCAGGTACCCGGAGAGAGATGTAAAACTCATAGGGGGAGTTTGAGCTTTGTTTTATTTAAAAAAAGGGCTTTTTTTCCAGTGGTAACTGAAAACTTATCACTTTTGATAAACGCAATACCCGACCCCGAGGGACAGGTCTCGAGTCATCGCAGGTACTGGAGAGAGGGTAAAACTCATAGGGGAAAGAGTCGAGCTCAAGCTTCTATTTAAATGAAACGGACTATAGTGTTTGTTGGTGCCGAGTGGTCCAACTGAAATCTTATCACTGCTAATAATATGCGCATTCACTACCCTGATATAAACTGCTCCAAATAAATGTGTATGGGACTTTCCATATGCTTCTGGTCGAATTATTGGTGCCGATTGATGATGGATTTCAAGGAATTCATACTGGACACTGTTTTAAATCGTTTTTTAGCTGACAGCAGTGATTTGATTTCAGGTTGATAGCTTTGCTGCACCTACACCATAACGTCGGCAAGTTTTGCATCATTACTTTCATCTTCAAATTTGTTTTGCATCAAGCCTCAACTATTTGTCACTTTTTCTCGATCACAGAGGATATTTGATGAGTTTTTGTTGTTTCCATCAGTTTTCTCGTATCATTTTATGTAAGGTGGATCCTCAGCGTTTAATTCCATTTTGTGCCACCAGTAAAGGATACAATCTTTAAATGGAAAAAAGTAATGGTAAACGCAAAAAAATAAAAAAAAAGGGCTTCAATGGAGCCTTGGAAGCAATCTAAGGAACATATTAGTACAAACCGTATGCTAAAATGTTACAAAATTTAATGGTTTCACGCTTATTTCGTAACATTTTAGCATACGGTTTGTACTAAAATGTTTCTTTGATTACTTTTGAGGCTCTATCGAAGCCCTTTTTTTCATTTTTTTGTGTTTACCATTATTTTTTTCCATTTAAAGAACAAATTTTTTCTGGTGGCAGAATATGGAACTAAATGCTGAGGATCCATCTTAAGAATCAGTTGCTTTTGGCTCTATAGCAAAAGTGCGCAACAGACCCATTCTAAAATGACCCTAATTTGAGTAGCGAAAATCCAAGAAAGATAGGAAAAAATTATTAAAAAAAAAGATAAACTACTCCAGTACTCCACTCCATAGGTACCTACTCAGAACCAGCTAAAAGATATGAGAAGCTTCAATAAGGGAGAAAAAGTTGATAAAAAAACTTTACAAATTTAATTGCATTTGAATCTAGAGGAAATTTTAAAAACCTAGAGCAAAAACTCAAAATGTTGATATTTTTTCATTCCTAGAGAATAGTTCTCTTGCTTACTTTTATTAAAAGCAAATAAATAATTGGTTCTTGAGTAAAATCCAGCAAAAATTACAAAGAGGACATTCAAAAATTTTGAAATTCACTCACAGACTCACAAAATGAAATTGAGGTTTGAGGCATAATAACGGAGCTAAGCAGGCCGCAGGCATTATGGGAAATTCCCATTTAATTTGAGGCTTTCCACCGTGTATTTCTAGAGAAAGAGACATGTTAGATTAGCTCCACCGTCTTTGCTCTGAAATGGCAAAGCTAAGAAGATGTCAAGGGAGACTCCTACCTAATTTGTCCCTCTCTTCATAGAAACACACAGCGGAAAATCTCAAATTAGATAGGAACTGCTTATGGTATCTGCGTAGCTTTGCCATTACGCCTCATGCTTTGAAGTAATTTTGTGAGACAGTGAGTAAATTTTGTAATTTTTTAATGTGCTCATCATAATTTTCTCTGCATTTTACTCAAGAATTAAGAATTCAATCGATGATGGCAAAAGTTAGCATGAGCCACATTTTGAACTAATAGCTTCACTCGTAGACAATAGACTCACAAAATGACTTTGAAGTTTCAAACGTGATGACAGAGCTACAAAGGTAACGTAAGAGACTCCCCATTTAATTTGAGAATTTGCTATCAGAGTTTCTGTAGAGAAAAATACAAATAAGACAGGCATTCTCCAAGAAACCTGCGTAGCTCAGATTCCAATCTAATTTGTCTCTCTCTCTATAGAAACAATCAGAGGAAAGTTTCAAATTATAAAGGAATCTCCCATGGTATCTCCATAACTTCGCCGTTACGCACCTTAAACTTTAAACTAATTTTGTAAGTCTGTGAAGGAATTCTGAAATTTTTTAATGTGCTCATCCTGATTTATGCTGGATTTTACTCAAGAATTAAGTATTCTATTCAACAAGCAATAGCGATAGAGGGGACCATACGTGTTATAAGTCCTATCTCCAAGTGTGACTGCATGTGTGCTCTGAATCTGATTTGCTTGCCTTACTTTTTTTAATCTTAAATCAAAAGTTGTAATTAATCTAGTGGGAATTGGCTTTAAAACAAAAGTGCAAGTGTTTCAGAGTGGCTATCTAGACACAGAATTCTAAACCGACTATCCAGGTGAGAAAATTTTGCATATTTCTATTATGTGTCAGTTTCTTTATTGTGCAAATCCTTCCAGAAGAAACAGTTATATCAATTTCTGTGTCTAGACAGCCACTCTAAAACACTTGCACTTTCATTTAAAACCAATTTCAAATGTATTTGTCACAATTTTTTTTTTAAAAATTTAATTAAAAAAAATGAGGCGAACAAACCGAGCCTGTGTGAAAAACGTTCATAAGAGATTTCGATCATGGCTGCCTCCGTGAAGTTTCAATATCACGCCCCACAAATCCTCTCTATTGCTATAGCTTCTTGATTCTATTGCTTGCAGCAAAATTTAAGGAGGAATCCATTGCGTAAATTTTTGAGTAGTTAAATGAAAAGAGAGTAAAAAAAAACAAAAAAATAAAGTAAATCAGAGTAGATTTCCTACCTGTATTGATTAGGACATTTACATCTATATGAGTCGGCTGAAGCAATGCAAACACCGTTATTCATGCAAGGTGAGCTTGCGCAAAAATCGTCCACGGCCAAGCATTGATGAACATTTGCAGAATCGATGACAGAACTAACTGTGTTGAATGCAATTTTCGATGCTGATAGCTGCAGACAAATTTAAAGATTAAAAATTTAATTTTTAAAGTCATGGACTACAAAATAGAGGCATACTTAGGATCTTTCATAGCTCTGTCTCTCTCTGTATTTCCCTTAGTATGTATAATGTAGATACAGATGAAATCAGGAGATTTTAGCCTTAAAATCTATTTTTGTCAAAAGTATAATTGACGCATTCTGACTAAACAAAAAAGAAAAAAAATTGAAGAAATTTGAAGAAAGTCTGACAAAGAAAGTTCTTTTTTCCTTTCTTTTTTCTAAAGTATAAATAAAAAAATAAAATGAAGGTCTTGAACTATTTTGATGAAAATGTGGCCTGACTCTTAATTTATCAATGTTATTTGGCTACGGATCAATTTATTGAAAATTGAATAATCAAATGCAGTAAAAAATACTAATAAGGAACATTAATTTCAGTAATATACAAAACTACACAGTTCACAACGTTGCAAAAAACTTTGCAGCGGATGGAATTTTTGTCCTCTTTAGTCCACAGATATTTTTTCACCTGTATTCAATTGGATTGCTCAGTTTCACATTTTTTTTTTTTTTTTTTGGCAGGTAAAAGTAAGTCACACTTACATCTGTAATGCATCCTCTGAACATATCGTACACTCCAACGTTGTTATTCAAAGTTATGTTATCTCGATCATAGCCGCCAACATACAAGGAAGTGGACAAGTCCACTCCGACCATATCTCCGAGTCTTTCGTAAACTGGAGCTTCGTTTCCAACTTGAAGCATAGCAATGGTTTTATTCCGGCTTAAATTAATTGTTGTCCACTGATGGGGAATGATGTCATAATAACTTCGCAAGCTAACCGGCCCTGAAAAAAAAAAAAAAAAAAATTGAAAATATTAGTGATCAGATGCTACAGCAGTGGCATAGCCGGGGGGGGCCCGGGGAGGGGGAGGTCCATGGAAACTTAATCCCCCTCCCTTGATAGATAAATCGGTAGATAGGTAGATAAAAAGGTTTGCTACCCACAGAAGCAAAGGAACTAGAGTGAATCTTGAGCAGATTTTCACAAGGAGCGATAGACCTCTGTTGACAGTAGAGTTGGGCAAACCGAATTTGAGTACTGAAAATGAACTACCAAATACTTTTACTAATTGATTTTTTATTATTCGATAACTATCAATATTTGATTAGTATTAAATATAATTGGCAAACAAACTGTCCGTGCATGCCTCACTTTGAGAAAAGACCCATAACATGGCATCGCCCTTCTACATTTACGGCTCACTGTTTCAAACATTCTGCCTGCCTGGTCACAAATATATGTAAATCAAGCTCCCCCCCCCCTCGTTAGGCTCAAGATATCTGAAGGTAATATGAATGTTGCTGCCATAAAAATCTTTGATGTTCTCCCTCTCTCTCTCTCTCTTTGCAGGCATCTTCAAAAAAGTGAGACCACCTTGTTCCTTCATGGCCTTCATAATTACTTATTAAATGAGGCCTTATATTTGCTATCAGACATGTTTGCCTAGTTTATAAGATTAGTAGCAATTTTTGATTGTTTTACTTAAGTAATGAGGTAGTGTAACTACACCTCAATAATGTAATGAAATGAACACCTACTTTCTGCTGTAATACTATATACTATTTATTCCATGTGTTATTCTGTGCATACTATGTCTAATAAAATGTGAAGCATTGAAATATATAATAAAGTATGCGCCATCAGTTGTTGCAAAGATTGTGCATCTTCTCCTTGATTATCTAAAATACTGAGTGTGTTTACCAAAGCGGGGTTTATCTGGAAAAAATTATTCATTAAAGGAGAAATTTAATGTAAAAAGTTTGTTTCAATGGGCGTCATAGGTAATCTGTTTGACGGAAAAACAACTGCACAATCTTTGCAACGTCTAATGGCACTTACCTTGTTATATATTTTAACACTTCATGTATGTAAGTAATCATTGACCTGAGCAATAGCTCCATCAAGTGGCTCACGTACTAGAAATTTAAAAGAAAAATAAAGTAAACAAAAATCAATCTCAACATTACCGGAGCCGGTATCAAATCTGAATTCAACTTGGCGGTCCCTGATTGTGAGAGAGGTGAAATCACCAGTTCCGTCCGTATGCTGACCAGCGTACATGAGAATGCTGTCCCCAACACTGCTTGGATTGACTTTCATGGATAATTTCATCAGTGTTGGCTGTCTTGGTGTCTGATACGCTAGGAAACCGTCGCCATCCAGCGACGGAACACTGATGGTGATGGGCTCCTGGCAGCGGTAACCAGCTCTATTGATTGGACAGTGGCACTCGATATCTTCTCTTGTGTTTACGCATCGACCCTCTCCGCATATGCCTGAAAGCAAAATCAGAGGAGAACTAAGTACACGTGAGAACCAAAGAAAGAAGATAAAAAACGAATCAGCGACCGATTGACAACAGGTATAATTGGGGAAATGCTGGACACATACAAAAAGAATGGTGGTGAGAATGTTTAGGCTCAAATCGCAACCATTTTCAACTCAAAAAATTTAAAAAAACATAAAAAAATAATAAAAAATAATTTCAAAACGTGGAGAGAGCCACTGCTCTTACTGCCTGTAAACACAATGTTTTGTTCGCAGATGTTTTTATTCCTGTGTTTATAGTATGTAGGAAAAGTGGCTCTCTCCACATTTTAAAATTATTTTTTTAACATTTTTTATTTCAAAATTGATTGAAAATTAACGCCGTAAATTATGATAATAATGATAATTATGATTATAATTATGCTCTCTTAGCCATAAGCTAAGAGAGTGGAAGTGAGTGTGAGTGATATATGTCTATATTTCTCATTCGCACTCATTGGGGCTTATGGGAATTTTTGTATTTCATAATTTCCGGCTTTTTTTTTGAGTGCTTCAGCTAGAAACTTTCAGGATTCAGCCGAAAACTGTTGACTTTCTGAGCAACACTAGTGGCGCTATCCATCGGATTGAAATCTGGAAAAGCTATGCATGGAATCACCTTAAGATTGAGGGTTAACTAATGAATCCGGACCCAGAGCTACATTTCAAAAACAGTCTAAGTAACACAGGTCACTTACGGTGTTCTTGCTTAGCACAGGAGAATAGAGGAATAAGGAGAAAGTCCACAAAGCAGCAAATGAAAAGTTAAAAACATTACAGATCACTGACCTGGGTAACAAGTATCGCCCAATCTGCCACAGTCATCTCCATTGAAGCCTGGAGCACAGATACAAAAGTGACCAGTGGTGGTGGGAGCATCTTGACATATGCCCTGATTAAGGCACGGACTATGCTGACACGTATTGCATGATTCAATACCTCTTGAATTAGCAGCGTATTGCATCAAATCAATGACTGTTGAGCTGCTAACAAACCGACTGATACAACCTATAAACAGAACAAGGAAAAAATTACAAAACCATCAATTTTGGCATCTGAACTAGGATTAGATTAATTTAGGCAGTGTTGCCGATTAACGGATTTTCCTCCAAAATTCGGCTCGTTTTTGAGCCGCCAGATCTTTTTCAGAGAATTTAGAAATTTAAATTGCATACTTTAATAGAATCTTCAGAAATTTTGCGAATTTTTTGGAGTTCGTAATTTTTTTCAGTGCATTTTTGTACACTTTTGAACAGTTGCGGGGGTTTTCGGAAGTTTTGCAATTTTTTCGGCGGATCTTTCGAGAAAAATGATCGGCAACACTGAATTGAGGCCATCTCTGGAAGAAGGGCCCATGAAACATCAGGTTTGCTCTTCTGAGAAAATAAGCCTTACGGTCTCATTAGAATTTACTCAGATGAGCATACCTATAATTTTAAAGCCCTTTTCCCGAAGATGGCCTCACTTAGAGGCCTTGAGGTAGAGTTGCGGTCGGAGCCTCGGAAAACTGTCAACGCCAATGTCAGCGTATGGGGGTCGTAGCTATTTTTTGTCCACTCATGGACTATAGCTAGGATTGGCAACACTGATCTCAGATGAATAAAAGACATATTTTTCATGGGTATTAATAAGAAAAGTAATTTTCTTGAACCCATTTAAAATTTCACGAATGAATCGATGCTTAGCTTTGAACAACCAAAGTTTCCATCAAAATTTCAGACTATCCAAGTTTCCATCCATTGAAACTTTTCAAATTTTATTACATTTACATACAGTTTGACAAGATTTGAGGATATTGAGGAAATTTCCATGAAGGAAAATTTAAACAGCTTTGATAAATCAGAAAATATTGGTCGGACAATGGAAAATTTGACATTTTTGAGAAATTTCATTTCGATCAACTTTTGCCTCTTTTGCGAACACAAGCTTCGTAGTTGATTTCTTTTTTTCTGACTTGTATACTTTTGCCAGAGTCAGCAAAAGCAGCAATTTGAAGGCACATATTTTCAACAACACTAAAAGAAAAGCAATTGTTGATCCAGAAAAAAGTGACATGCCAAATTACGTAACCTCAATTCTTAGTGATTTAGTTATGCCCATGGGTATAATAGCAAACATTTTGAATGATCCACATGTTTTTTATCTAAAAACCAGAATTTTTGCTGAAAAACTCAAACACTTTTTTGGCTGAGTTACCACTTTCAGTGGAAATTCACCCATGATTTTCATGCAACTCCAAGATATTTTTGTGAACCACCAAGCTTCATTTGTAAAATCGCTTATATTTAAAGATACCCAAAATCAGCAATCTTGCGTTTAAGGGAATTCTCGTACACATTTTGAAGATTAAATGTCACATGCTGTTTTGGAAAAATGATTTTACAGTTTTACAAATTTTTAAAAAGCTATTTTTTCCAATCCTGGGTGATAACAATCCATCCAAAACGGTTTCCTGTCATGATTTTTTCTATCCAGAGTTGCTGATTTACCATTCCACAAAGCTGTTCCATCAATATTTTTTTTTTTTTTTTTCAGTGAAATTCAAAAATTTTACGAACGATTGCTGTCCAGGGTTATCAAACATTCTTTTTTTTTGGGGACACATCTTCCTTTTCAGATTCTGTCCTCCCGTTTCTCTACCTTACATGAAAAATACAAAGATCTTCTAAAATTTACTGAATTTCCAGAAAATTGGTCCAAAAATAAGAATCAATTAATAAAAGATTTAATAAACAAAAACACACACCTGTGAACCCAGAGGACAGCTTATTCTTGTGCAGGAGATTCAAGTTTTCGACACCTCCGATGAGCCAACTCTGTTTCAGATCCAGACCGACGAATTTTCCTTGCGTTTCATTCCGGAATGGTCTTCCGCCATCTACAGACATCGTACCAGTTTTCTGATTCTGTACCAAAATAATGGTATGCCACATACCAAGAGCAATAGGATCACCTGTGACGGTGGCTGGTCCAGATCCAAGGTCAAATTTAAATTCTGGGACTCCGTCTTTGAGGATCAACGAAACGAAATCAGGGGACGAATTATGTTGATCTCCGTCTAATGTGTACAGGAGAATACCTGAAATAAGCAGAAAAAAAAGAAACTCTTAAAATTTATCAATTCTTTAATGCACATCGTTGTGATTATCTTTGCAAATTTATCATATTACACCCAACAAGCAAATTTTACTTACTAACCCGGTCACTTTTTAAGAGACAAGGTTTTGAAATCACAGAAACATACAGGAGCCAATCACAAACAAGACAATTTAGACACATTTATACTAAATAAACCTACAAGTGGTTCAACATTGCCATTTAATCTTAAGGATAAAATTGCTTGATATTTTCAGGAACAAGACTGAACATAGAGAAGAAAAGTTCCTGGAAGTTTCAAGAAATTTTTTGCACTGGGTCTAATTTTTTAATAATATTGAAGTTAAGTGAAAATAGCAACGTCGGAAGTCGAGTAGGTCCTTTTAGTATAAATGAGTCCATTCCAAATTCATGCTCCTTCCGGTTACTTATTCCTCTGGTCACTTCCCAGATAACCCACCTCCTGGGGTAGGTCTTGAAAATCAGAAGCAAGCAGTTCCAGGCCACTTCTTCTTACGGTAGATACCATAGGTGACTGTACATTATTTACTTTCGTCTAGTTCCGTCCACTTTAAAGGACCAGAGAAATGAAATTTTGGTAACCTATCAATTCTAGAAATCTTGGTCACTTAAAAAGAGACCTGATTACTAAATAAAATTTGCATCGTGAGGCCCATTTTAAAACGTTAATAAGTAGTAGTATCTAGTAGTAGTAAAGTCCCGCCACCCAAACCTTGTGTTCGCTACGCTTGTATTTCTAAGCGAACGACTGGACTGAGAATACAAAAAAGGAATAGGAAGGAAGGAAGATACCCTCCAAGATACCTCACTGTGAGGAAAGAGGACAAGAGGGAAACTGCACCAAGCGTGTTTTTACCACCCTGATTTTAAAACCATAATAAGTCATAAAAAATCCCATAAAACCTAAAACAGTTCTAGAAACTTAAACTCACCAGGTTCTCTTAGGAGAAATAGGAATGGGTTTAGATTAATCATGCCATCAGGCCACCAAGATGAGCTTTGAACAAGTTTCCAATTTTTACGAATTTTTCGGATCACCACAGCAAGAAAGAATTTTACACATACAAGAAAAACAAAAACAGGTCAGAGTTGAAAGTGACTCTATTCAAACTCACCATCAGGTTTTTCAGGTTTGAAAGTTATTTCGATTGTAAAGTTAGCATAGCCGCCGGGCTTGTTATTTTTCTGAGGCGGCAACTTCAGGAACGAGGTGGCTCCATTGAATCGAGGGATGACGTTCCTTACAGTCAAAACGGTGGGAACCTCGATTCGAGCTTTGGCATTCGAAGCCGTACATATGTATCGCCCTGCATCATTTGCAGTTGCAAATGGAATATTTACAATGGCCTGAAAAGTAAACCAGAATTTGAAGCGAACCATTGATTTATTTCTGAAGTTCAGAGCTCCAGCCAATGGGGCTCTTGCACACTTTTGCTATAAGCGATCTAATAAACAATTCTGATGTAAAAACCTCCAAAAATACCGATGGCAGCTCTAAAAACTTCTGAAAAACACTAAACACACTCCTAAATCTATAAACGCTTTTATTTGCGCGAGTGTAATGGTGGCTTAGGGCAGGAATAATGGAAGATTCTTATCTTAATTCCGTCACTCTCTCATGCTGACAGAGATGATTCACAGAGTTATTAACTAGTCATCAGAGTAGTGATCCACATCCGATGAATGGTACCATAACACTGGTGACAACGATGTCAAATTAAAGTCGTCTCTTCATTGGCCATGCGCTTGCGCAAATAAAAGCGTTTATTGAGTTCAGGAGTGGATTTTTGAAGGTTTTAGTTCTGCCATTGTTATTTATGGAGGTTTTTACACCAGAATCGACTGTTAAAATTGCTTGTAGCAAAAGTGTGCACAGTTTCATTCAGTTTTGCCATTTTTGTAATTTTTCTCGAAACGCAAAAAAACGACGATATCAATTGAGGCAATCGGTGCAAGAGAGGCACTTCCACAGAAGTGCCTTCCTTCGTAGAACATCTTATAATGCCTCATACACTCAAAAAATACACCAATATCATTGTCAATCGGACATTTACAGAATTCACGGGAGAAAAAAGTTTAAGGGTGTCGTAAACATTTCAATTTTGTTCAGCATGTCCAGAGGATTATTTTATACTTACACAATAGGGTATGCAGACTCTTGGATAGGAAAATTATAGGAAATAATTTCCTTTTTCAAAAAATTTTCCAACTTAAAGCTGCTCTTCCAAAAATGTATGTTTTTTTCAATTTTTGGTACAAGTAACTCAAGCTCTTTTGCACCTGAAGAGCTCATATTTTTGGTAATGTTCATCTTGAACAGATAAACAAAAATAATTAACTTAAAATGCATGAATACGTAGACTTGATTGGATTTTTGATGAAATCAGCAAAAAAATTGGTTTTCCAAGACGTTTATTTTTTAACAAAAAAAATGAAGTTTGAAATTTTAATTTAAAAAAAATCTAGTATTCAGCATGTCATGATGCACAATTTTAAAAAAAAAAGTAGCTCCCTAGGTTCAAGTGGTCTTGAGATATAAGTACCGAAAGTTTGGATGATTTCCATGGTGAAGATAGGGTTTACAACCTCCCTTTAAATAACGCCTCACACCCTCCTTATTATACTCACCTAATATTTTTTCAATCAGACATTTACAGAATTCCAAGGAGAGAAAAGTTCAAAGGTAAGTCAAGCAAAAGTCGTGTTCCCTTGAGTGCGCATGCAGGGACCAGCGCATTGCCGTACCTCAGCCATATCTACTGCAAGCGCTACACGCACTCTCTGGTGCAAACCAGCAAACTTTAAAGGCCCAATGTCAAAATTATTCAGGGACATCAGGTTTAATCCTGAAGGTGGCGACAAATTTTTCGACATTGATCCATAAAAATCTCACCCCTGTATGACTGTCGCTGAACCATCGAAAATTGAATGAACCTACAGAGTAGGACATGTAAAACCATGTTTTAGGGTAGAATTCATCTAAAATTAGGAGCCGAGAAAAAAATAGGGAACCTTATTTTTGAACGACTCTAGTACTTTCCTTGCAATGGTTTCATTACATTTTTGTGATGATTTTGTGATTCTGAATAAATTTCGATTTTCGTTCCTTTCAATTTTTTGTTGTTGTTGGAAACCACAGTTCTGCTCAACTTTCATGTTGAGAAAAATGACGCACACTTATACTTAATGATAACTTACAGAATTTTTATGGCGGGGATTTTGGAAACCAACTCCTTGCTTGATCCATACATACTTAATCGGAGGCTCTAGACTAGTGGCACAATCGATTATTATATTGTCTCCGTAGTTGGCTTCTCTCTTGGCATTTTTGTAATTTTGAGGGGCAGGTTGCTCGTCTGAAAATAATGACAATTTTAATATTGATGCGGTAAGAAAATACAGATACAGAAGAGTTTTCATGAATTTTCGTAAGTTTTGTGAGTTTGTGTGTCACAGTGCATTAGACCAAAAAAATTGTTCCTTTTAATCTGCAAGAAGTTGAGAGAGAGAAAACGCATACAGACTCTCTATGCACATCTAAAAAAAATTGAATATTCAGTTTCCATGTTTCTAACAAAATAAAACAGAACTATATAACTACTTATTTTATTTCTGTGAGTAGTTGATAACCAATATGTAATTAAGAATTAACAACTTAGCGGTCGGCCAATTTTGCACGCGCTAAGATCGCCCAGAAGCAGAGACGTGCTTCACCGCAGCGGATTTTTTGGACACGACATACCCCTATGCAACCCATATACCAATTATATGGACGTTTTTTAATCTCCGCTATGCTTTATCGCGTGCAATCATAAATGACGTTTATAAAAGGCCTTGACTGCCAACGGCAAAATCCATTTAGATGTTTATTTATTTAATTAAACTGATACAGGAGCCACCCTTAAGGGGGCTATGGTATAGGTCAAAAAGATAATAAACTATGATACAGGGAATAAAATAGTTTATGAACAGCTTTGACCACTAAGTGTTAATGTTTCCATTTTACGAGTTTCTCATATTTTCCGTCGAAATATTGAAAAATAAGTATACAAGAACATAATATTGGAGATATCGTTTTGAAACATTATTTGTTTCCAATTTAATGTTTCATCAGCAGTAACATTCAAAAAAATTTCCTCACTCAGGAACGTAATTACGAAATTCTACTGTACTAACAAATCATTGCAAAGAAAAGCACTGAAAGCTTACCTCGAACGAAGAGATCATAATCCTTGTAACGTTGGTTTGGAGCCGGACTTGAACAGCGATAAAGTCCAGCATTTTCTGGTTGAACATTATTCAGACTGTAAATAGAGAAAGACAGATACAGAAATCAAGATTTCTCAGAACAAAGATTTTCAGATAACAAATAACAAACAGATAACAAATTTTGGTGAAAACTTAAAGCCCGCATAAAAAATGAGCCGCCGTTTGTAAATCTAGTTTGCCAAAAACCAAAGATTAATTTTTCTACAAGCAAGACAAGTTTTGGTTAGAGTCGACAGAACATTTTTCCTATCTCTCATTTTCAGTTTTAGTGAAAATAGCAATTATTGCTTTACAATGGGGCTGTTGCACACTTTTGCTATAAGCGATTTAAAAGTACATTCTGGTCTATGAACCTCCAAAAATATCGATGGCAGCACTAAAAACTTCCAAAAACCACTCCTAAGCCTCAATTGATATCGTCGTTTTTTTGCCATTGATTTTTTCGGAGGTTCTTAGACCAGAAGCGACTATTAAATCGCTAATAGCAACAGTGTGCAACAGCACCATTTTGAAAAAAAAAATTGCCGTTACAGCTGTTTTGTGAGTTTATTACTGAATTTTTGACTTCCATATTGTGTTTCTGTGATTTTCACTGGTTTTAACATCAAATTGGACTATTTATTTGCTCACAGCAAAAGTTTGCAAGAGCCCCATTGCTAGCAACTCTTGTTTATAATCTGTTGAAAACATTCTAAAATAAAGATGAAGGAAGCAGGAAATACCTCAAAAGAGCTCCAGCAGTTCTGACGTTACTATCAAAAGTACCGCCGATTCTGACCCATGAAACTGGAAGATTCGACATTCCAGATACATGACAGCGTAACTCTACATTGTCTCCACGATGAATGATGTCCAGATTAGGCTCGATTCTCAGGGATACATTATCAATACCTATCGAATCATTGAGATGAGGTTTAGTGATGGAAATATAAAAAATTCGATTCAAGTTTTTCCAAGTTTATGTTAAGTCTTACTTACTCTTCTAAATTTTTCTCACCATTTTTTCCTCTGCCCCTCCTAGAATTAGTCTCCTCTTATAATGGGTTTCTGCGTCAATAATAGACAGTTTCTTGTTAGTAGATTAGCAAACACCCTCATTCATTATGGTTGATTATTTATTATTTTGTCCTAGATCACATCCAGTGGCGTAGCGTGCAATTTGGAAACGTTATATTGCGTCCATTTAAACCCGTGTAAAAGGTCAAACACGAAAATGTTCACCCAACACCCAATAGTTCGATTTTTTCCGTGGGTTTAAACGGAGACAATAAATCGTTGTCAAATGCCATGCTACTCCGCTGATCACATCGTATTTGTTCTTGACAGAAGAAATTTCAGGAAATAGATGAATTTCAACTGAAAAATAAGAGCGTAAATATTCATGATCGTAATTTTACTCATTGATTTAAAAGAATGAACTACAAAATTTCTCTCATGAATAATTACAATCTTATTCAATAGGTTGAAGACTAATACTTTGCAAATATTTTCTTGAGATACGTTCCAAAATTTCAAGTTTCAAATTTTCAAAAACAATGAACAGAGATTAAATGACTGAAGATGGCTCAATAAATCAATACATCTGTAATGATTGCCTGAAGTCACATTGAAACATTGCAAAGAACAAGATGTATTGGATTATAAGAAAAAACGAGAAATAAAAGGAAACTAAACTTATAATAACAGCCGATCGTGTAATTAAAATGTTAATGTTTAAAAATTAATTATTTTTAATGACACGATTGGCTATTATTATGAATTCAGTTTCATTTTATTTATCGTTTTTTCTTTTGAAGTCACATTGATCGACACTTGGATCATCCATTAAGCCTGGTTTCCGATGAAACGCAAGGCCTTGCATTTTGATTGGCAATGAAGGGAGTAAGAAAACCATTCTCAGTGAGTACAAGGATCGCCCGATCAGTAACCTAGATTTCAAAAAGAATGTCAAATTATGTGCTGTTCATTGGTGAAAACCAGCGCAAAGGAGACAACGTCATTTGATCCACCTCAGCTGCGCAGCGACCGACACAAGAAGTTGAAAATTTCTCAACTCCGTTGCATCATTGCATTCTAACGCAAAGCCTTTGCGTTACATTGGGGAAAATTCCACCGTTTGCAAGAGGCTCAACCCTGCAGTGTTGCATCTCATAGTAAACCAAACTTAAGAGAACTCCATCATGGCTACCTTCATGATATCTTAAGAAATGCGGAATTCTTCGGTAAAAAAGCGGATAATTCAGAGGGTGTGCTCAAGCTCAAAAGTCCTAATTTCGTATTGTTATTACATGAAACTCAGATGAAGAAAACCGGGTTTTTTTAATAATCCAACAATCAGAGCGTGTAGTTGAATCGTCAAATGATTAAGAGAACCCAATCCAACACTTTATACTCGTGTTATAATCTTTTTAAAGCCGCTTTTTTAGGGCATGAGCACACCCAATAAAACATCCGCCCTTTTACCGACGAACTCCTCAATTAATTTCTGGGAGGCCTCTCTATGGTTATAGGTACATGATTAAGAAAAATTTGTATCCTTTTTTTTATTTACTTTTTAATAAAATTAAATTGGGGTGAACAGTCCTTTCCCTTTGGTAGAGTATGCTGTGCATTAGCTAGAGTGCATGAAAAAAGGCTCAATGAAAAATGTTTTGACCAATTTTCTGGGTTAGTAAACAAACAGTGAAACAAACACATAAATGTACGTCAATTTACATTTATGTGAGAGGATAATGGTCCGATTGAGAATAAGTCTGTTTAAATCCTCAATACTTGACCGAAGATAAGGAATGATCATTAAATGGAGAGTAAATTGCATTCCGAGAGTGAATAATGGTAACAAACAGTAAAGAACACAAAAACACATAAAGCACATAAACAACAACATGAACACATGTAAATAAAACACAAGCGGATCCAGGAAAATTGTCATTCTCTCTCTCTCTCTCTGGCCATTTGAATGCATGTGTTAGAAAAGGATACAAGAGCACATGATTGCCCCGAATCTGTCCTTTTCTAACATTACACGTTCTAATGGAAGAAGAGAGAGGAAGACAGATGCCTGAATCCGCAGATGAAGTAAAAGGCTTGAATTTTTGGAGTGACCGTACAGAGACTTATAAATTCCAAAAGCTGCAGAAAATACTGATTAGTTTCTCAAAAAAACTCTGCCTCAAAAACCGAATTCATGGGATTTTTGATACGACTCCCGACTCTCCTCCCCCCCCCCCCCAAGATCTACTTAAATACTGCGCAAAAATAAAAGAGAGAGATTGGTTCTTTTTTTGCTTCTTTTGGATGGAAATTATGAATTGAGTCATAAAAAATTTGATAACCAGGAATTTTATTTATTTTTTTTTTTTTTTTTTTGAGAATTCAATTAAGTAATTAAACATTATAATGTCTTATAGAACGCAAAATAAAACCAAAAGAGAATGTTCTTCTGACAGACATCAAGTCTTCCTAATAAATAATAAATAGACTATTATCAAAAGACCTGAAAGAATAGATCTACAAATGTGACTTTTCATCGGATAAAAATTTAGAATACTACTCAGAGATACTAGCAGAAAGTGGAAACCTAGCTAGGACACACAATATCTACACGACACAGGCTACCATTAAGTAAATATAAAAAGTATGTACTATGTGCATTGCATATTGCATATCCTGCAGGCTGATCGCTGAATCGTTTACTTCCGCGTTAAACTGATACGTAGTTAAGACTGTCCATGAGTAATGCTATTGATGGGGCATTGTCAGACATGCAGCTATAGCTATGGAAACTATCTTTGGGTAAGATTCCCATTAGCCATAGCTTTTTAAAGGCTACTCAAAGGTAACTATTAAAAATCTCTGCGCCATCGCAATACTTTTCCAATTTTTCTAATTTCATTTGAGTGAGAAAGTAAAAATGGGCAATTTAACAATTGCAATCATACTGATAGTCAAATCTTACAATGGGGCTCTTCCTAACTTTTGCTATAAGCTATTGAACAGTTATTCTCGAGTAAAAACTAGCAAAAAATTACGATGAGGACATTAAAAAATTTCGAAATTCACTCACAGACTCACAAAATGACTGTGATGTTTAAGGCATGATGGCGGAGCTTTTGCAGGCACCATTGGAGATTCCCATTTAATTTGAGGCTTTCCTCAGTGTGTTTCTAGAGATAAAGAGACAAGTTAGATGGGAATCTCCAATGGTGCCTGCATAGCTCATTGATCTTTGCTCTGAATTGGCGGAGCTACGAAGGTGTCATGGGAGACTCCTATCTAATTTGTCCCTCTCTTTATAGAAACACACAGCGGAAAGTTTCAAGTTAGATAGGAACTGCTTATGGTATCTGCCTAGCTTCGTCATTTAGCCATATACTTTGAAGTCTTTTTATGAGACTGTGAGTATATTTTTTAATTTTTCAATGTGCTCATCGTAATTTTCTCTGGATTTTACTTAACCCTTAACTGCAGATGAGCCCAGATCTGGAACAATTACTTTGAAGCCTTATCTGAAAGTAGGGGACTTGAGTTGTACTGTCGCTGCATGGTGGGTCACATGTGGAACAGATACTAAACGAGTAAGAATTGTCGATTTTGTCCTAGAGCGCGCAGCACAGGATAGAGAACGTGCAGAGTGGTCGAAAATAGCTCACTGAAAATCTGATAGAGATTTTCCGATTTTCATTGTTATGTTTGGGAGTAACGCAGGGGTACCATATACAAAAAAAAACAACTATTGAAACTTACTAACTTATTTTTTACTACTTTAATTTTTTTTTTTAGCCTGAAAACTTTATTTTCAGTTGCATGGATACCTAAATTCGGGTAAGGCCATATTTGGAACAATAAATATTCAGGCTCTTTACCATTGAAATATAATGGAAAGAATTTTTTCACAATTTTTTCCTGTCTCAAGGATCAAAATTGTACTGAAAAAAAATTATTTTATTGAAAAAAAAAAAATCATGCAGTTAAGGGTTAAGGATAAACTATTCAATCGCAAAATTTTAATTTTTTTATGTGCTCATTGTAATTTTCTCTGGATTTTACTTAAGAATTAACTATTCAATCGCTAATGGCAAAAGTTAGCAAAAACCCCATTTTGAACTAATAGCGTCACTCAAAGACAATCTTAACAATGGGTTGCACGAAATAGTATTTAAATGATTGGCCCGATTGGACAGATATTTCTGTCCTCCCTGGCACCTTTGAGAAGAAAAAAAAAAAAACTGGTGGGAGTCAATAAAAGCTACTCAAAATTCATTTTGAAAATTCAAAAATTAGATTATTTTGACAATGCAGGGATCATAAAAACAAGAGTGACGCATCCTGATTTTCAGATTTGAACCTTGAACTTTGAAGAGGTCTGACATGCATCTGTGAGAGTGTCCTATTGACAAATCACACACCTTCTCACAGTTCATACACAAACGCCTGTACAATCTAGCAAATACTCTCAATGATATTCTTCAAAGCTCACATCATAACGACGGGTGAAATTCCAAAATTCAAAATGCGTCAGCCCTGAAAAACGTGATGGTAAAAACGGTTATGAATGATGACTATGCAAAAATATAACAAGGACATCACAAGCTACTCGAGGAAGTGAAACAACTTAAATTTGATTTATCCTTTCTCCCTCATTAAACATCTTTTAAGAAATTTTAAACACACCGAACGCTCGAATTTAATTATTTAAAAATCTTATCAAATTTACAAAAACGCTAAAACCACGTGCAAATTTAGATGATAAAAAAAAAGGAAAAACTATAAAAAAAAAACACAAATCACTGAACTCAGTTTTATACGTACCTAACGATAACCCTCAGCTTCAAAATGTCCAAAACTCCAGGAGGAGAAGTTGATGCACCCCAAGTGAAAATTGACATTTTCCAAAAAAAAAACAACCCCTGAGCTGGAGCCCTGACCAAAGGCGAATCCAGAATTTATCATCCTCTCTCTCTCTCTCTGCCCATATGTGTGCAAGTGTTAGAAAAGGATACAGGGAAGCACCATAGCATGACTCTGGCTCCAATCGTCTATTTTTAACCCATGAGTTTAAAATGACCACAGATAGAGAGAGAGAGAAAGAAAACATCTTTGATTTGTAGCCGGCTCTGACAGATTAATTTTTCTTTTAATTTTAAAAATTTTCACCCAATAACTTGTATTTATTGGTTCAGGCCACGGAAAATGGGTCTGACGCAAACTTTTGCAACAGCTCAAGAGACAGTCTATTCTGGTGTAAAATCATTTGAAAATACCGTTGGGGGCATCGGAAAGTTCCAAAATTGACTCCTGAAAACTCAGTAAATGCTCTTTTAAACAAAATTCTAAGCTGGCGGTCAAATGAGCGAGATGCAGTGGGGGAGTCTCGTCTAATCGCAACTTTCTACGCTGAAAAAAGCAGTCCCGAAGGGTGCTAAATGGCAACATTGCATTTTATCTATTTAAACCCAAGAAAAAGATTGAATAGTTTGGTGTTCTGTGAATACCCTTGAATTCGACTTTTTACATGGATTTAAATGGACAAAATGCAACGTTGCCAATTAGCACGCTTCCCCGCTAGAGGAAAGTGATTCATCATGGAGAAACCAGCGATTAGACGGGGCTTCATGATTGTGACCCACTTATTTGACCACAGTCTTGATTTTCTTTTAAAACGCTTTTTGTAGGTTTTTTGAGTGGATTATTAGACTTTTTGATGTTTTCAATGTGATTTCCTACTACAACATTTTACATAGAAATCTACCCTCCATAACGCAGTAGCTGAAGTTTGCGACAAACCCATTCTCCACCAGTCGTTGATTATACTCAACCCTCCTCCCCTTCACAATATTCCTTTCTCTCTCTAATAATTCCCATTTTTCTCCTCAGCATGACTTTAAATAAAATCGTGTGCTTTCTGATAAATTGTCAAGTTTTGGCTTTTGGTTTTCAAATAAAGAACTAACTTCAGGAGAGGTTTTATAAGGGTTTTCAAAATATTAATCTAAAGGGACAAATTTTAATGCTTAAAGTACCTATTGCATAGGGCTTCGAGACTAACATTGCTGCACTACTAAGTTTTTCATAAATGATTCTTTATCGAAAACCAGTGATGATTGGACGATTGGTTGTTGACACTTAAAAGATTTTAGATTTTGAATTCCTTGCGCTTAGCACCTAGTAAATAGTCATGATTCATAAATTTTTAAGGACCAGTTTTTATTTAATTAAGGACCGTAAACAACCTTCTTCTAACTAAAATAGAATTGTAAAAACGAACTGAAACGAAGGTCTGCTGCACACTTTTAGAGTAAGATAGTAAAAATGAGTCGGCGAACTTGTCTGTTCAAACAGAGGAGGTCAAACGGATCTCTGTTCTCCGCGCAAACAGAGGGAAAAACTAGACAGGACTACAACATTTGACTGCGTGAAAAGCTGCTTTACAGACTCTACACCTCAAGGTTTTCTTGAGTTGAGAAGTGGTTCGAGACACTTCAATGTGCAAACTGTTTTTTAGTATAATTAACTATTAATTAATTTGTTTTCTTAGAGCAAAAGCTTGCAAACAGACCTAATTTTTCCTGAATTGAAGTTGGAAGTATTGAATAGGTCAAAAATTAACTTCAAAAGTGAGAAGAAGCAGCGTGAAGTTGGAAGCTTAAAAAAAAAACTATTTCAATTAGCTGCGTTGTCTACGAATTAACAAGACAGATCAAAAAGTAGCAGACTTGAAAACAACTTTTGCTTCTCTGGATGATTCTTTGTGTGTTGGTCAATCATGATTGGCTGCTGTTTGAATCTGACACAACAACACCATACTGATCGACTTATGGTGATTCCATGGCACGTGACCAAGGGGATCGATTAGTCGAACGATTAATGGTCATTTACCAGATTTTATGGCGTTTTTTTGTAAAACGAGGATTGTCACAACCTGTGGGTAGATCTAACAAAGATGTCTGTTAAGGTGATTCCAGGCAAAACTTTTCCAGATTTCAATCCGATGGATAGCGCCACTAGTCGCTTTTTGGAAAAGTTGTGTTTTTGGCGCTTTAAACTGAAACCATAGATAAAACGCAAAATCCAATAACGTCAGCACCTGCAAAAATTTTTTATGGATTTTTTGAGCCCAAAATGAGCCAAATTGGTTTATTATCAAAGCCGTAAATTATGAAATTCGTTTCGCCATAAGCTTAGTGAGTGAGAATGAGCGCGAGTGATGATACGTTTGTCTGCCTCACTCGCTCTCATTGCGGCTTACGGGAAGTTTCGTATTTCATAATTTCCGGCTTTATTTTTGAATGTTTCAGCCTGAAACTTTCAGGGTAGCTTCCTGAAGTATGCTTGCAGGTGCTGACGTTCCTGAAATTTGTGTTTTTAGCGTGAATTCGTCAATTTTAGCCAAAAACTGTTGACTTTTGGCGCGACGCGACGTGGTGTCCAAAGTTGGAACTAATCGACCCTGGAATCACCTTAAGTTTGGATGCTTGAATCAGCAAAATAAGAACGAAACAATGGGAATTTCGAATCCGTAGTGCGAAACGATAAATCAAACAGAGATTGTGCGAATTCCCATAGTTACATCTTTATTTTGCTGATTCGAGCATCCAAAATTAACAGACATCTTTGTTAGATCTACCTCCAGGTGCTGACAATCCTGGTTTTACAAAAAAAAAAACTCCATAAAATCCAGGAAATGACCATTAATCGATCGACGAATCAATCTCCTTGGTCCTATGCCATGGAATCACCTTCACAACCATTTTCCTCGTAGACCCCCCGAGTGCAAAAAAAAAAAAATGGCAAAACTCCTATGAATTCAATTTGATTAGTATTTGTGAAAATCTAGTAAAAGGATTGCGTGCAACAGACCCATTTAAAGTTTCAAAGTCCGTGTCTGAAAAATAGTTCAAAAACTGGTCAAAATTTAAAACAAATGATGAAAGAGGGGGATAGAAAAAAAAACAAACAAAAGATTTCAACACACCCCTTCGGACGAAAGAGCGGGAGCCTTCAGAATCTATCTGATCAAAATTACGTCTTTGGCAAGAGGAATTTTCTGGAACACATTCACCGGAGGAACACTGTTTCTGACCGACGGGGCAGCCCGCTAAGTTTTGAAAGCCTGGCAGTTGCAAAGATGGTTGTTAAGATTAAAAAACAGTGGATTTTAAACCAATCACCAAAAAGAGAGAGAGAGAAAGAGAGAGAGAGAGAGAGAAAGAATAACAAAAGGGAGAGATAAAATAGAGAATAGGAAAAGAGAAAAGAGAAAAGAAACACATATAAACAACACATAAACATATAATTCAACTAAGATAAAAAAAGAAAATGACACATGAATTGTAAAGAAACAGATCAAAGTACGAACACTGATTTTGAGACAAGCATGCATTTCATGAGAAGATTCTAAGGGATAACCTACTTGGAAAAGATAAAAAACAAAGTCCGTGAACACATGAAAACTGATGGAATTTTAAAAGCCTTTGTTTCCTCTCTTAGATGACTACAAAATATTGTAGTGTAAGTAGTTCATACTTCCGAGTCTATCACAGTCTTACGATTTCAAAATATGACTGGAGAAAAAGAATGACACTTTTAACTTCAGTCGCATTTTGCTTTATTATCTGCAATGGCCCATGGATATCGCCCAATGATATTCCTCCAATCACAAAAAAGGCGCTAAAAGCAAGTAACTATATGCTGATGACCGCTTGGCGCACGACAAACTATCCGTCATAGGCGATGGCCAAAGCGGTTGACAAGCATGAGAGGTCGTCAACCTTGATGGCCATCGCCCGATGGTACAACGTTGCCACACAGTGAAATTAAATTAATAATTAAATTAGGCTTCGCCCCTTCCCAACGGCCATCAGAAAAGCAAAATACGAGTAATACCTGCCAATAGTGCCGATGGCCATCAAACGGCTTTAGATGACGAAGCAAAATGCGACTTTTATTTCTAGTCAGTCGGAAACTTCAAACTGATCAGTTTCCATGTTGGCAGATATGGACTTGAAGCCTGAGCCAAAGTTAAAATTAAACTTTGGGTCTCTCTCTGCAAAGGAGCATCAATAAATAACATTGAAACCTTAACTCTAAAATTCAAAACCAAATCCAAGTGCTTTTTCACAAACGGATACTGATTTCAAAGATTACACTTTGAATTACTGCTATGGCAGCTCTTGTTGGAGCTTCTCAGGGGAGCTGCTCCAATTTAAGATCTTTAATTGCAATAACTCAAACTATAATCTTTGAAATCAATTTCTGTCTGGGCAAGAATACAAGGAATTAGTTTTTGAATAAGAAATTACAGGTCTTGAAGGATGTTTCATTGTTTTCTGCTATTGAAGATGTAAAATTTAATTTCAACTGCAGCTCCGACTCCATGTCCCTGCTTGCGATTCAGACTTCCCTGATTGAGTACGAATAAACGAAAAACAGATGGGACATTCTAGTAACAGATGGACATAAATGCAGAGCATGCTTCGGGAAATGATTCGTCGTTTTTTATTTTTTGGGGAGGTAGAAGCGCGGAAGAAACAAAGTGGCCCAACGGTCATTTAATAGGCACTTGCTTCTCGTTAAGTTTCAATGCTTTCATGAGGCTGCCCTGATAAAAGCAATTTCAAGTCTCAAAATAGGAACTTGTTAAAAATGCAAAGTTTGAGAACCGCCTTGAGGTGAGACCGCTCCAAACTGACCTCTGTTGATGCTCTTATCTGCTAGTTGGGGCTTGACACAGTCCCGCTCTGCCAAACAACCAGCCGTTTACCATGATTTCTCATCAAAAGTGATAACTTCAGCTAAAATTGTTGACAAATTTCACTGAATTGCACACACAGAAAAAAATTTGAATGTTAAACTAGCAAAACATTGCTTAAAATCAGGAATACATTTTGCATTACATTGCAGCTTATGAGTTGCTACTTAACCAACAAATATTGCTAATTTTGCAATATTTTTTCTGGTAAACTAATCAGACATTTTCGCTGGTTTTTTTTCACAGAAATAAACTCCTCAATTGCAAATAGCAAAAGGTAGCCAGAGGCTCATTTTCTTGAAATCAGTTTTTTTGAGTTGGATCACTCGTAAATTCCCAGTTCTGAGTAACATGAGACAAGGTACACGACTAGCAGATAAAAGCATTATCAGTGATCAAAGTGAATTCAACTTAAAGAACGAATAAAGGGCACTTGGTACTTCACTCATGAAATCAAAAGATATTTGGTTGCGACATCACCAAATTAGGTTCTTATCCTATTTTACGATTCTGAAAGCTCTTTCTTACATGCGCATTTCACTGCATCGATGATGAAACGTTTAGTTAATAAAAAGCAGCGGTGCATATTACTTAAAAGAGACTTTTACGAGAATGAGGGAGGGAACTCAATTTTGGATTAGCTAAAATTAAAGGAGGAGGGAATCTCATAGAAAATCAAAATAGATCAAAGTATCAAAGGGTAAATAAAAGAAAGAAAAAAAAACAAAAAACAAAATAATAAGTGTTCCGATAAGAAAATTTAGATAAGGTAACTGCAAAATATTTGAAGCTACTTGAAAGTTCTAAGATAGTAAAAACATCAACAAAAAGTTAAAACAGACTTGAAAATCTTCCCGTCCTTTTCTTTCATTTTAGCTTTTAAACTTTGAAGTTGATTTAAGGATTTTTTGGTGTAACCCATTATTTTCAGCATACTGATCAATTAATGACTAAAATCAAGAAAAAACTTGAGAGTGGGTCTATTGCACACTTCAGCTAGAGCAATTTAAAGTATCATTTCTTAGGTAAAAAGCCGTGAAAATGACAATGACAGCATCAGAAAACACCGAAATTCATTCATAAACTCACAAACTGCAGAAAACACTAGACACTATTCACCCCTATATCGTGTACATGGTGGAAAGATACAGTGGTGAATAGTGTCTACTGTTTTTTGCAATTTGTGAGTTTATTAATGAATTTCGGTGTTTTCTGATGCTGTCATTGTCATTCTTGCGGCTTTTCACCAATGAATTGATCCTTTAAAACACTCTAGCCGAAGTGTGCAACAGACCCATTGCTGAAAAATTCAGACAAAAAGGTTAGACAGTTGAGAGAGTCCGTGCAAAATAACATCCAGGAAGATTAAAAAGAAAAAAGAAGCAGATATCGATCACATGAAAATACAGATCGAACGAAAGTATTGATTTGGGAAATATTAAAATAACAAACTTTCACCTTAACTTTTTTTTTGTTACTCTGCACCATACTTGGATTGATTCTCTCAAGCATTAATGGTCTTGATTTTTCAAAAGTATTAAAATATTTTCCAAATTTTGGTCATGGGTCCATCAATATGCTGAGAATAACAGATAAGCACTGAGAAACCACCTTTATGTCCATCCAACAATATGTTATGAAAAGCTTATGACATAACCTACAGAATAGTGGCAACACACTTATCGATGTATGAACATACGAATGGTTCAAATATTTTACATTAAAGTAAATATTTTGTTAATATTGGTTGTGATTAGTCTCACTAGAATTAATAACTGTACAAATTGTACATGAAAAAAATAAATCATACTTCTAATGGTGTAATCTCTTGTACGAAGTAAATAAATTAGAAAAAAAAACGAAGTTATGATGAAAATAATCGATCGTTACAGAAAATAATTGCTGTTGGGCAGTTTAAAAATGGAACGCCAAAAGATCTACGTAAGGAATAAAAATCGTACGCTGTTCTAATAATCTCAACATTTTTACATTATTTGACACTGATAGAATAGAATAGAATAGAATAGAATGAGACATTTTGAAGGTTCTACCAATTTTACTTCTCAGAAATTTCAATCCGATACCTTGTAAAATCACTATTGATTAAGACTTATCACTTTATCAATCACAACTAATAGAATTCAAAATTTGTTGCTTCCAATTAAAAAAGCTCACGGTTTGAGATATGAAACGGTTTGATGGTTCTACCAATTTTACTTCTCAGAAATTTCAATCCGATACCTTGTAAAATTACTATTGACAAAATTCTTATCACTTTATCAATCACAACTGACAGAATTCAAAATTGCTTCCAAATACAAAAGCTCACGGTTTGAGATATTTTCTGATGAAATAAACGTACAATATTTTTAGAACTTACGTCGGTCATTTCGATTCCTCTAAGGGTGGTGGGTTTTATTAAAATTAAGAATGAAATTAAAAGTTAAAGTTAAAAATGAATTTTTCACGAGATTGCACGCAAAGTTCTGGCCATTGATTCGGATCGAAAACAATCTCTGAGCACAAGAAACGCAAATTACTTTCAAATGTTTTCTGAAGACCAATTGCATTGAAGTCATTTGGCATATTTAAATGTGACGTGTGAATAGTTTTTAAAAATAAAAATATTATAAAAAAAAAAAAAAAAAAAAAAAATTAAATTGTGTGGCAAAGCTTCTGAGAAACTTCGAAAAAAATAAGTAGATAATAAAAAATCACAAGAGAAATAAAATGCAGAGAACATGTAAAAGAGACGATAAAAAAAAAGTACTTTGGCACTAAACGAAGACAATTACTAGGACAATAAACAAAAACTACTTCTGAGCCAAATAAAAAAAAAGAAATAGATACAGGGTACTCATTCATTTTACAGACATAGAGCCAGAAACCAGAGGGTCACATTTCTAATTACTCACGCTCGACTCGGAGGTTAATATAGTCGATGGAGCTTCCACGATAAGAGGAAAGGCGACAGGCGTAGCGGTCGGCATCTTCGGGCCTGACGTTTGACAACTGCAAGATAGGACTCGTTTCTCTTAGAACTTGTTGACCTTTCACCCAGGAAACAGTATAGTCCTGTAATTAAAGCTTTTGTTAAAAACAAGGAACACATTTACGCCGAAAATTGAGAACTTCAATTGAGTTTCAGTTTGATGGAACAATAAGATAGACGGAATCAGAAAATGGAAGAATTCATATCTTTTGAAAGTAATTTCATGAGGGCACCCCCGACCGCAGCAAAATTTGATTCGGTTCCCAATTAGCAATGTTTTAAAAAATCGATTTTCAGTTCGGTTTGGGTTCACAACGCATTTAGGTTTGGAACAATTTGATTCAAAAACATTACCTTGATGAAAGAAAGAAAGAAAACAGGAGAGAAGCATATTCAAAATTTATTAAAAATTAATTCTTGTGACATGGGTATTTTGCGAATGTGCCATACATAGATTAAGCAAAAAAAAAGTGCTGCAACTATCAGTGCTTATTCCTTTTCACTTTGACAAGATTACCTACACTTTCAGTCAAATCTGTATTTTTTTTAAAACTTTTGATCCAGTTCAAACCGGATTCAGCAAGTCATTTCAATCTGGGCCACAGTTCACAATATTTTGAAGTAAAAAGTTTACGGTTCAGTTCAGGTTTTTTTGTTTTTTTGTTTTTTGTTTTTTTTTTGCAATTTCAAAGGAAAAAATCAAAGTATTAAAGTTGATGGATTTGGTAAAATTGAGGATAAGAACAGAGGCAAATTTGAGTGCTTACCTTGGAGAGTGACTGAACGTTACAACGCAAAGTAACAGATGATCCTTCTCGGGCGACAACATTCTTATCTTCAGCTGTGATAATCGGTCTGCTCGGCTGAGATGCTGAAAAATTATTTAGGAGATTCATCATATCATATTACAGGAAACGTTAAAAATTGGAGGACGAAAAGACTTGAAAAGTTATACTTGCCCTTTAAGTAAATTTGAGATAGATTTATAAAAACACTTTTTATTAGCTGTCCATAGATCAGTATAATAAATGGCTAATTGACGTGTTCCATACTAAAAAGTTAGAACCACACCAATTTTCCTTGAACCAGTTCAGGTACGGACAGTTAAAATGCTTTTTATTTAAATACTGATGCGGATACATGGATTAATTTTAATCTGGATTCAGATGAAACTTAATTTTGTTTTTGCCAGTCCATGCAAGATAATGTACTACAGTCAGGAATGGCTTGCGAAAAATCGACTATCGTTTATCTCATAGTTCACGGCAGATTTTTACAAAATAAATCAAAGACTTTTCGAGGACTCTTCATAGGTATTCAAGGACTTACAACAGAGAACTTTTTTTACCAATTTTCCAGATGAAGTAAAACCACATGGTGATTTTGACTTAAGGGTGCACTAACCAGAAGAAAATAACAGTGAACAACAAAATGAAAAAAAGAAAAAATTGTCTGTTGGCTTTTGCATTCTTTCTTGCTACTTTGCAAACAAGAAGACACGACATTCCTCAGACACACAAACAAAATTATCGACAAAATGGCAAGCTCACGAGCTGAAGCAGTTCATTTTCAAGGATTTTCAAGTACATTTGACGACTTCATCAAAATTCAAGGATATTCAAGCATGTGAAAAACAAAAAATAACATCAAGGATATTCAAGGACTTTTCAAGGCACCACAAACCATGTATCTTCCATTTACATCTATGAAACAGTTTAGATTTCGTGAGGATTTAATTGAATTCTCTGAGAATTGATTCTTTTCCTACGTTTGCAGACAGAAAACAATGTAAAAACACTAATTACAAGCCATCACTAACTATAGTACACACAGTGGGTTGAATGAATCAGTTAATGGGTTAATGTTGATAGTAAACTGACCGAACAAAAATGGTGAAATGATCCCAGGCAATTTTTGAGTACTAAAAAAATAGATTGTTCAAAAGAATATTTAGGAGACCATTTTTAAAATCAGCCAAATCTTGATAAGAATGCCTCAGAAATTCATAAAAAAAAAAAAAAAAAAAAAACTGACAAAATTTTCCATCAATATTGTGCAAGAGGTAGAACTTACGGTCAACGATGACTTCTGCCACACCTTCGGCTTGTCCATATTGATTTCTGGCTTGACAAACGTAACGTCCCGTATCGTTGACAGTAATACGATTGAACTGAGAAAAAAATTAAAAACAGCATAGGATAGTATAATAATATACAATAATGGTTTCAAACCTGTGCTCTACAGACCGTAGGGAATAAACAAGACTCTCCTAGGAGATCCCACAAAGAATCTTCCAGAAGGAAAAAGAAACATTGGAGAAATGTAGCGATGGTATCAAGTTGTGCCCCTGTGTAGATAACGATGAAAACATTGGTATATGAGACAAGGTTCTGACAAAATTAATCTTATCTTCGCAGACCAAAATTTTCAGGAGAGTGAAAAAAAGATGATGGGGTTGAAATTATGGGTTTTTGTGTTTTGATGCCAAACGCTCCCTAGTAGCCTTAAGCGTAACTACGCAAAGTTTTAATTCATAATTTAACGGATAGAGACCCTAAAAATGCAAGTGAATTGATACATTTTTCTATTGACTGTTAACTTTCCAAAACTTTAACTCCTTTTTTTTCAAAATCACATTATTTCTATTTAGAACTTCAAAACGTCTCTAGCCCTTGATTCGTTTGAATTTTCGCACGTTTTTGGTCTTGAACTAAACAGTGGTACCAATAACTCAATTTTCCCCATTTCCCCCACCCTCTCTCCCATGACTACCCATATTTGAGTTTTCTCGAAAAAACGAATAATGCTATTCGATTTGTCTGTCTAAGGAGCATATTTTCACCAAGTTTCAAGGAAATCCTTAGAGCCATTATTAAGGAATTTCAATTTTTACCCTATTTTAGGGGTAAAACCCCCCCAACAACCCTCAAATAATCAAATTCGATTTCAAGAAAAAACAAAAAAAAACGCCTCTAGCACTATCAGAAAGAACCCCAAATTTGCCAAATTTGGATGCAAATCGGTTTTGCAAATCTTTTTCAAGTCGGTTTTGTCAGAACTAGTCACATATATTCATAATCTGTTTTGCGTCTTTGTTTTCAATTGACATTAGATCACAATTTCATCAAGAAAAGAAGAAAATCTCCCGGAACTAGTGAAACATATTGGATATTAATAACTAATCTCTCTCTCCCTCATAAAGTTTCACAAAATACGGTGAAAGTTCGTTGTGTGGAACGTCCTTAACTCTTTCTGTCACAAATTATGAAAGAAGTGTCACTGTAATCTGAAACCTATACCATTAAATTGAATGAACTTGTTGAAAACCAAATACTGAATCAGGATGTTTCCGCCCGAATAGAACCAGCAACTGTGAATAAACTAACAGAATAGGAAAAGAAAATTTGAAAAAAAAAGAAAAAATTGAAACAGCAATATCTTGGATAAATAAAGAAATAGTACAAACCAAAAGATCATTCCCAGAGACAATAGCAGGGTACGGGGGTTTGTTATAATCTCGAACCCATGTGATAGAGATGGGCTCATCTCCAGACGTTGTTGAGCAGTTGATTCTGGCAAAATCACCAGGTCTCACTGTTTGGCTGACAGGTCTCAAAACAATCCTTGGGGGAGCTACAATTTGGATAAAGCATCGTCACAAGATATAAAGAATAATAAGAATAATAATAACATTTAAAAGGCTAAGTGTAGGTACTATGACCTCCAAAAGAAAGTACTCTGGTCGAAATTTTTACTCTTTTAAATCTTGGCAATCTTTAAACAATTATGCAGTTTTCAAGGGTTTAAGGACTAATCAGTAAGCCCCTTTTACAGTACATCATGAAAAATCGAAAGTTTCGTTGGAAATAAAGGACAAAAAGGATACTTTCATTTGAAAGTCATGGTACAGGCTATGATATAAGGTGATTTCAGATATTTATATAAGTAAAGAAACAGAGAGAGTAAAGGAATGTAGACAAAATTAAAGCAGAAAAAGAAGAGAAGATAGTCAGAGATTCTAGTTTGAGGTTCTCTAGATTTATATTTAGACAGGTTTCGTGAAACTCTCGCGACAATCATTAATTCGTCGATAGTACTGATAATGGACCAATATCTGAAAAGAGAAAGTGTCGGCATTTTATTTTTATTTATTCCTAGACAGGTTCCGCATAGAGCTCTTTTTATTGAGTAGTAATGTTTGTTCTGCGGTTTTTCTTTCGGTAGTTTTATTAATTTTTTCGGCCCTTCCTCTTTGAAAGCTCTTTTGAGTGAATTTGAAAGTTTATTGAAAAATTGGATCCTGATGTTTCCGAATGATTTTTTTTTCATTATAAAATATAGTAGCCTTGCTAGAAATAAAAATAATATAACTTTATTTAAAAACGCAGGAGTGCTAAATGCACTCCTCGCCCATAAAAATAATGCCATATCTAACCTCTTTAACTAAACTAAAAGCTTCAAATTAGTCTAATTCTGATTTATTAAAACAATGAATAATAAAAAGTTAAATATGAAAGAAATTACCTTTTTTCTTAGAAATACAAAGCTTGTCAAATACTAGCCGCATGGAATGAGTGAATAAATAAACAGATAAATGAAAGAAGAGAGGTAAATTCTTAACCAGTGGTTGTGAAACCATTTTTAAAAACTAAGTCGGCATTTGCCGGATAGTCGAAAATTTTCAAAGATAAATTAACTTGTAATGGTGTACTGGCAAACGCAAAAGTTTTGACAGCCAAAAATGCACACGTACAAGGATTCTCCCCTCATCTCGAATTCTTGGCTGACAAAACTTTTGGGTTTGATAGTACACACGACCAGCTGCTGTGACATTTTTTAATGAACTGCAGAAAGAAGAGGCAATGCTAAGGAAATTAAAAAGCAAGAAATAGTGCACGACCGATGAGCTATAGCGATAGAGATGATTTGTGGGGCGTGATATTGAAACTTCACAAAAGTATAGTCATGATGGAAATCTCTTATGGACGTTTTTCACACAGGCTCTGTTTGTTTGCCTCATATTTTTTAACTTTTAAATTTTTAAAAAAAAAAAATTGTAACAAATACATTTGAAATTGGTAATAAACGAAAAGGCAAGTATTTTAGACTGGCATTCTGGACACAGAAATCGATATGACTGTTTCTCCTGGAATGGAGAAACATGGTTTGCACGATAAAGAGATTGACACATAATGTAAATAAGCTAAATTTTCTCACCAGGATAATTGTATTTGAATTCTGTGTCCAGACAGCCACTCTTAAACACTTGCACTATCGTTTCAAACAAATTTCCACTGGATTAATTACAACTTTTGATTTAAGGTTAAAAAAAGTGAGGCAAACAAACCAGATTCATACCGCGCGTGCTGTCACACTTTGAGATAGGACTTATAACACGTATACCAGCCTCTCTATCACTATAGCTCGTTGAGTGCACGACAGAATGTAAAGATTAACTATAAAACACACTTGTAATTGAACTGTTTCAGGGTCATTTTACATAAAACGTAGCATCCAATAAATTTTGAAACTGTCATTTCGACTTTAAAACTTCAAATTTTTAACTTTATAGCAACGGCCACTTTTGGAGGTCAATGCTTGCTTGCCAGTTCAATTGTAGTTAAGAAGAAAATTTTAAACTTTACAGTCAAACTTACATTTTTAAAACGCAACAGATGCTGCATTTTACTCAGAATGATCTTTCAATACAACTCCAAGGGCTTGATTCTCTTGGAACAAGCTGCCTTCTTCTCAGAGATTCTAAGATTAAATATGAATCACAACTGTAATGAAACCATTTAAGGATCATTCTGGGTAAAATGTGGCACCTGTTACATTTTAAAACTGTAATTCTGACTTTAAAATTTAAATCTTTTAAATTCTTAGCAATGGCCACATTTGGAGGTCACTACTTATGCTTGCCAGTGTAGGTTCAGGTTCAGTAAAGCAGAGAATGGGTCTGTTGCAAACTTTTGCTACAGCGATAAAAAGTGTATACTCCAATGTAAAATCGCCTGAAAAGTCCATTGGTGGCATCATAAAGTCAATTAATACAATATTAAACTCACAAGAGGCGTTTATCGAAATCTAAGATGGCGGCAAAATATCGAGCAATCTGAATGTATGCACCGTGATCATCCAAGGATTGCCAACTTTGACAACCTCACGGCAGGTAGAGGTTATATGTTTATTTATGTTGTGATTGGTTGTGATGGATATTGTGAGGTTGGCTATCCTTGAATGTTCGTGGTGCATGCATACAGATTGCTCGATATTTTGCCGCCATCTTTGATTTCATTAAACGCATTTTGTGAGTTTATTGTTGCATTTCATTGCTTTCTGATGCCATCATTGGACTTTTCAGGCGATTTTACATTAGATTGCACACTCTATAGCGCTGTAGCAAAAGTTTGCAACAGACCCATTCTTAGCAATGGCCACATTTGGAGGTCACTACTTAAGTTTGCCAGTGTAGGTTCAGGTTCAGTAAAGCAGAGAATTATAAGTTTTATAATCAAACTTGCAAAATTAAAATGTACAGCATGCTACATTTTACTCAGAATGATCCTTAATTACTACTCTGAAGGCTTGATTCTCAAGGAACAAGTTACCTACTCCTCAGACAAAGTTATTGAAAAGCTTATAATCGTAGAGGAAAGAAAAACAATGAAACATGAAACTCACCTTTGACCTCCAATCTCCGCGACATTTCAAATTGCCTATTGTTACCATCTGTTCCATAACAGATATACTCTCCGGCATTTTCTTTACGAGCTCCGCGAATTATCAGCCTTCCTCGGTTTATTTCAACATTCTGGGGCATCGGTAAGGTTCCACCTCGTCCTCCTCTGAGCCAGAATACCTCATTTGATGCACCTTTCAAACAATATCATCGATTTTAAAATTTCAAGACAAGATTACTTACATCTCTTATCATTCTTCAAAAATTGATTGCTCTAAATAATACGGTCAATACCTTCAGCATGGATGGGATTATTTTGAATATTGCTTTTGATAACATTAGGAACAATTGAGGCGTTTTATGTAAAAAGGGGTTCTTTGCAGTTTTGTAATTGGAAGAAAAACGCATTCAAAGTTTTGCAACTTGATTTCTACCGATCTGGCTACCTAGATGGCTAATGTAAATGTTTTTCCTAAAACTAGGTTTCTTTACGGACATAATGGCTTAAAGTTTTTTAAAATCCGGGTATTTCTGTGTTTCACACAATATTTTGAAGTTGACTCCTAGGAACCCCTTTTTACGTAAAACGGGTCTCGCCGCCTTTAAGATACCACCAAATAGCAGGAAAAAATAATCATTAGCTGATTTTCGGCAGAGATGGTCCTTATGGCATGTACTTTTACCCAAAAAAAGCACTTCAAGATATCTTCCCGGCGTTGCCAGATATATCCAAAAATGTAGCCAAAAATGCCTTTATATCAAAATATATCGAGAACTATCGATTGAATCGAAAAATTGATACGCTTCCCATGTATTTGGAATAATTTCCAACATGAAAGATACTTTGCGTTTTTACGCTCCGATGACTCCTAAGCCCTCAAAACCGCGATCTAAGTTTTCGGCGATTTTTGGAGAACTTGAAACTCGCATCACAACGCCCATTTAACGAAGCCTCGATTCACGAATACACCTCGTAATCGCTGAGTTTTCAAGATATTGTGCTGAGATTTTGGTGAGAGACTATTATTGATATGACAAATCGATTAATGTGTTTTACGCAAAAAGGGGTTCTTCGCGAAGAACCCCTTTTTACATAAAACGCCTCAATTTTAAAGGGGCTATTTTTAGAATGTATATTTAAGAACAATTTTAAAGGGGCTATTTTTAGAATGTATATTTATTTGAACAGGCTCGTGCGAAAACGTCCGATGTCCAAGATATTTTTCTTGAGAAGTCAAATATAAAAAAAATAAAAAAATTAGCAAACTAAAGAATGAAAAATCAAAGAAAACTGCCAAGAGAAGGGAAATACGAGCGAGCAGCCGAGGAACAAGTCTCATCACGATTTAAACAGATGCAGCGTCTTCTTAAGAGTGATGTACGCTCACAAAGTCAAATATAAAAAAAATGGACAACGGACGTTTTCGCATGAGCCTGTTCATTTATAGAATGTGTCAGGTCTGCTCAAAGTCACTCGTGACACATTCTATCTTGTAGGAAATTTAATGTTGGACAACATTAAATTTTGAAATAAAAAATTGTATAAATATCACAGGATTTGTTGATCTAAAAGCTGAAAACCACAGCAAGTCAAAAGTCAGCACTAAAGCCCTGAAAAATAGGGTTTAAACTGCTATGACAGGCGAAACTTTAACCCTTCATTATGCTGCGAAAGACTGACTTTTGACAAAATATGATGGCACTCATCTTGGGGAAAATATGATTCTGAACACAAAGTCCAAATTTTTGTTTCCAATGCTGCAAAAGACTGACTTTTGACAAAATATGATGGCACTCATCTTGTAGAAAATATGATTCTGAACACAAAGTCCAAATTTTTGTTTCCAAAATTTTCATTGCACATGGTTTTTGGGCCCAAAACAGCGAAGAAACATATTTTTTTGCAATTTTTCAACATTTCAAAGAATCCATTAAAGATCAGAAAATTTTTCTTCAAAAAATCTGAGAAAATTCGAGCGTTAGTTTCAGCCTACTCGACAAAATTCTAGCCCCAAGTCTCGATCAAATTCAAAATACCTGCAGGTGAAGGGATATTATAGCATGGAGAAGCTAATCAGCCGGTAGAGTTACATGGTCTCCATTATTATTTCTTTAATACTCCCATAACTTCTGTATTCATCTTAACTTCTTCTCAAATATTTCTGCTCTTTTTTTGACATTTACCATAGCCCCTGGCGGCTTCCATGCATTGAATATCAAAATAAAATAAAATAAAATAAATTCGAAAAGAGTTGATTTTTAGTCCACTCTATACCACCCCATTTAGTACTTATCAAATTGAATAAACAGATTAAAAAAAAAAAAATTAGACTAACTGTTCGTGTTGCATCTGAGTTCACCATCGCCACCCTCGGCAATGGTCAACACGTCATCCGAAGCAGCGCTTTCATGTTCGTAGTACGGGAACGCTGGTCCGCTCGATCCAGGTGCAGAGGAACCAGGTCCAGAAGATCCTGGATCACCGCCGATAATGTCACCGCGTTCTGGAAGCCTGTTGATTTCGTTGTCGTCAGAAGAGACAATGAGCTCGACTCGTTCTTCGGTAACTCCAACAGTGTTAGCAGCTCGGCATGTGTAAGTACCGCTATCGGCGATGGTAGCTTCAGAGATGGTGAAAACTGCCGTAGATGGTCTGCCGCTGCCATCACTGGAAGGCCTACGGAAACAGGAAAGAAATATTGAAATAACAAAGAGTTGGGTTTGGTAAAAATTGATACGTCCTACTGTTGCATTTAGTTCTGATTAGCCAGGTATATTAACAGGTCACCTATTAGTTTTGCTATTACGTAATACAAAATAGCATCTACGAAGACATGGGCATCATATAGTCTAAAATTTGACAAACAGTTGTGTAAAATAGAGATACAGTGAAAACCGCTTGTCTCGGACACCGCGTTAGAAGGAAAACCGCCTATCTCGTATTTTTCGGCCGATCCCGTTTTTCCGTCCATAAGAACAATAGAAAAAAATCCCGCGTTAGCCGGAAACCGCGTTTCTCGGAAAACCGCTTGTCTCGGAAATTTCTCCGGTCCCAAAGCATAAAAAATCCCGTACGTCTCGGATTTTTACGGAAACTTTTTTCTTTTTCCTTCATTTCTCCCTCCAGTTTACCTCCCGAACATGTTTAGCTGCTCTCCTTCCGTTTTTTTATCATGAATCAGCTGAATCAGCTTCATCGGCGCGGTGAAGAGTGCCACCCCTCTGTCGCGAAGTCGCACGAAAGTTTCGTCAGGGCTCATTTCACACATCGCCATGATCGTCTATCAGAGATTAAGATCTTACAGGTTGCGGGAGTGCGCGGGGTAGTTGTTGCCTGTCGGTGAGATAAGCGCGATTCTCAGACCAACAGTCTGCATCGGCAGACGCGTGCATACCCTCAGGCAGTGCAATTCGTGGCGTAGCGATAGCGATGCGGTGCGGTGGCGCCTACTCGTCGCGTCGGATTGCAGGGACTAAATAATGCTGTGACATGACAGGCTGCCGCGCCGGCTGGTGAGCATTTACGGGGGGTTTAACCCCTCGCAAGTATTTACTCTCACTCATACTCACTGTCCTACGTATTTTGTTGGGGGGGGGGGGGCGCCAAGCCGTAACATTTATTTGGTCCCAGATCTTTAGATCATTCAACAACCATGCCGACAAATAGTTACTGCTCTTCATCATAATGAACCGTGTGTGTCTCGCACTTATTTCGCGGATGTTTGTGTGTAGCACCACTTTGGCAAAATCTAAGTTTCAATAAAAATCCAGCGGCGCCATTTCACCGATTTTCGGGAAAAGGGGCACAGCGATGACTTTTTTTTTTCATTGAGAGGCGGGGGGGGGGGGGGGGGGGGGGTAGAAGCCGTCTCCTCCCCCCAATGGCACCGCTTTTAAGCTTGGTAACAAGATAAGCCGTTTCTGATAACGAAAAATATACGTGAATATAGGGCGAGACACTTTTAGCGAGATAACATGAAAATCGACAGCAATTATCGCGATTTAGGACATCAGGAGCAAAAAACCGTTTTTCTCGGAAAACCGCTTGTCTCGGATTTTTCGGCCGGTCCCGAGCCAATCCGAGACAAGCGGTTTTCACTGTACCAGCCCCTAGAAAACTGAGAAAAAAAACCAAAACTATCCTCTTAATAAATGTATTTGTAACAATAAAAATAAATGAATAAATAAATAGATTGATACCTAGGTACATGTATAAATAAATAACACCTGCTTTTTCTCTTGTTGGAATTCTTTAAATTGAGGAAATGCAAAGTTTGAAAATCAAATTACCCATAAGAGGCTTTGTAGAATTTAGTCCATTCTACATTGGGCGTGGGTCGACCTTCTGCACTACATTCTAAATGCACACGTTCACCTGGATTGACCGTTACTGTTGTTGACGGAAGGATTGTTATTTTTGGTGGACTCTGAATCACGATCGTTCCGATCGCTGACACGAATCCGGCTTTGTTTTCCGCCTTACATTCGTAGTCTCCTTCTTCTTCAACTGTAATGCCGGTGAATCTATGACAAAAGAAAAAAAATATATTATTCCCAATCGATTTATTCAGAGAATCTTTATCCTTTGAAAGGGGGTAGAAAACCTAATAGAGAGTTTCGGTCACATGGTTCATGGCAGATTTTTTCAACGAAAAATCAAGGATTTTCAAGAACTTTCCAAAGACTTTTCGTAGGATTTCAAGGACTTCCAAAATGCCAAAACATAGTACTTTTTATGCCAATTTTCAAGAAGCAGAAAATCCTCAAGTCGATTCTTACATAAGGGTGCACTAATCAAAGGAGAACAGTACACAAAAAATTGAAAGAGAGAAAAAAGTTTCTGCTAAGTCCAGCATTCTTTTTCACGACTTTGCAATCAAAGCACCACGACATTCCTCTGACGCACACAGATAAAATTATCAACAAAATGGCAAGCTAACGAGCTGAAGCCGGTCATTTTCAAGGATTTTCAAGTACATTTGACAAATTCATCAAAAGTTAAGGTTATTCAAGCATATGCTAAACAAGAAAGAAAATCTAGGATATTCAAGGACTTTTCAAGCCACGAACCATGATTTATTTACAGCCATACTTCTATGTGATCCTTTCATTTTTCCATACATTTCATTTTTATAGTAGTGCTGGGCGAGTATTGAATTTTGCCCTCGAGTAGAGCCAAGTCGAGTTTTTAGCAAAAGCTCCGAGTTCGAGCTGAGCTCCAGCAATCGCAATTCTTCATTTTCATAGCATTTTTCTATGAAAAATAAAAACTACAGACAATTAAATTTAACTTCTTCCAAATTTGTTTACTTTTTTTCTCAATATTGGGCAGCAAATCAAATTTATTGGGCTCTAGAGGGTTTTTTTACTTAGAGTAGAGCCTCTCGAGTATCTCAAAACTCGAGTTTTGAGCTTTTTTCGAGTATTCTCTCAGCACTAGTTTATAGTTAATATATAAAAGATCTTCAATTCATGGTTGAGTACCTATTATAATACTTCAATTATGCAAAAATTAATGAATAAAATAACATAAATAGCAGCAAAGGATTGAAGGAGAGGCTTTCTTGCGAGTTAAGTCTCAATCTCTATCCTTCTCTTACACATACCTTCAATAGGTAAAGAGAGAGAGAGAGACAAACTCCTAGATGTATGTACCTCTATTGCCAATGGATGAAATCCAAAAACATTGAAACACATTGATTGATTCATACCGTAAGAATTCAGGCGAGACAACTTCTATATTCCTTGACAGCGGTCTACCATCAGTCCGAGACCAAGAAACGATAGGTCTCGGTTCACCTCTCTTGGTTTCACAATACAACATAATATTGCTTCCTTCGTTGGGAGTTTGTCTTGGTGAAGGTAGGATAGCGATGAGAGGTGCTTCTCGTCCTGAAATTAGAAAAAATCCAAGAGTAAAATGGAGGTAGCTGTTAGTCTTACGTTTGGATACTCCAGCTGATTTTGCTTGTTTGCACTGCAAAACAAGTCTAACTTGACTGAAGAAGAAAAAATAATAAGATCTAATCAAAATAAATAAAATAAAAATCATATCCTCGATGAGAGGTACTCCTCGTCCTGAAATAAGAAAAAAATCCAAGTGTAAAACAGAGGTAGCTTTTAGTCTTAAGTTTGGATACTCCTCCTGAATTTGCTCATTTGCACTGCAAGACAAGTCTAACTTGACTGAAGAAGAAAAATAAATAATAAATAGTAAAAATAATTTTAATAAAAATATATTTTTAAATAGAGACATAAATAATTTATGTAGTGACTGACCCGTTAACGTCCACAATGGGCGTGTAAATAAAATATTGAAAAAACCAAAATCTTACGTTCAACTTCCAATGTAGCAGCGGCTTTCTGCACGAGTCGGGAATGGAATTCAACTTCGCAGATGTACACGCCTCTGTCTTCTAAAACAACCGATGGAATTCGCAAATATTGACCGGTGACCTGATGGCAGCAAAGATAATCGACAGGATTAGTTCTTTTTTTTTCCATCAAGCAAACTTTAGAAAGACTTGATTTGAAGGCTCAGTAAATTAATATCTCTCTATTTACAATACATCAATCAAAGACCAGAGTTGTGAAAATATTTGAGATATTTATTTATTTATTTATTTATTTATTTATTTATTGATTTATTTATTTATTTATTTATTAATTATCAACGGGACAAGTCCCAATTACAAAACAAAAATAACAAAGAAATTAGCAACTTAACAAACGGCACAGATGGTCTGTAAGGGGTTAAGGAGGGGTCTGGGGAACTCCCCCAGAATACTAAAGGGAGGTCTGGGGGCTCCCATGAAGTAATAAAAGGGGTCTGGGGGGAGTCTCTCCCAGTATAATTTTGATGTGAGCAAGTGTTTGTGGGGTATTCCCTACAGTTTATTTTCAAAATGTTTAGTTTTTCTAAAAAATTGTCTTTGGAAAATATTGCAGGGAAATTAAGATGGAATGCAAAGTTACCTGCATATAAGTGGGTAGTTCAGTCTTTCCACGTTTCGACCACTTGATGGGAACATTTTCATCAACTAAACAATGTAACTCTGCTGGCATTCCTTGAGGTACAATCTGATTTCTGGGTTCAATTCGGACTGGAGAGTAAGCACTGAAAATCACAATGAAATGAGACTTACACGTTCAATCGAAATCAAAACAAAGTGGCCAATATTTGGTATGAAAGCCTAACATTCTTTAGTTCTAGTTGTTTAGGCTATGTACATTAAGATGATTCTAGGGTCAATTAGTTCCAACTGTGGACACCACATCGCACTGCTCAATAAGTCAACAGTTTTAGGCTGAAATTGACGAATTCACGCTAAAAACACACATTTGAGGAACGTCAGCATCTGCTAGCATAATTCAGGAAGACACCCTGAAAGTTTCAAGCTGAAATACTCAAAAGTAAAGCAGGAAATTATGAAATACAAAAATTCCCATAAGTCTCGATGAGAACGAGTGAGGCAGATAGACATATTATCACTTGCACTCTCACTCACTCTGTCTTACTAAGCTTATGGCGAAATGAATTTCATAGTATACGGCTCAAATTCTAAATCAATTTTGCTCGTTTCGGGCTCAAAAAATCCATAAAAAATTTTTGCAGGTGCTGACGTTGTTGGATTTTGCATTTGATCTATGGTTTCAATTTAAAATGCCAAAAACACAACTTTTCCAAAAAGCGGCGAGTGGCGCTCTCCATCAGATTGAAATCTGAAAAAGTTTCGCCTGGAAACACCTTAATGTTGAAAGTATGCAACCTGGGCATAGGTATTGTACCAGACATGTCTTTCACATTATAGAAACCAGTCGAAAATGGAAAAAATCTATTCAGGAAACAACGATCAGTTATTTTAATTTGCTTCCTATCAGTTTGAAAAATATTATTAAGAATCATGGTTGTAATGCATTTTTTAAGGAATTCAAGAGGTTACCAAGGTAAGCGCTGGCAAGATATGCACAAACAAGAGCCTTATTAGAAGCGTCCTTTTCAATCGGAATAATTCCACTCTCCACAGCGGATTTGGGGAATATTCTTCCTCGAGTAGTCCCGTTTCCGTCGGCTCATTTTCGGTTATTACATCATAAAATTAGATTTGGAAGGTGGAAAGTGGAATGTGCTCTTTGGGACATTCCAAGTCGGCCATTTTCTGTCCAAGTTCCGTGAATTGTCCTTGAATTGCCCTTCCACTTCCAAACCCCCATCTTGGATATGACTGAAATGATTGGATTTGAAAGAGGAAAGTGAAATCCGATAGAAACGGACGCTTAAGATCTATCTAAAACTTATCCGAGAAGTCTTGAACAGAAATACTACAAAAGACAGACAAAACTTTCAAATTAATATCAAAAATCTACAGACTTTTCTTACAGAGAAACTGTAAAACCTTGCAGTATGCATAAGGTCTCAAACAAAACAACAGCAAATTACTTACTACACATTTATGTTGATATCGACAGTCTGCAAAACTTGACCGGATTGGTAAGATGCCGCAGTGCAACGATAAACACCATTGTCAACAACCGAGATGTTGCTGAAAGATAAAACTCCATTGTTCTGCACAGCGTGCGGAGGTAATGGTTGATTGTTGGCTCTGGTCCACAGCAAACTAGAAAACAAGTGAAAAATTAATAGTAAAATTGATTTTGAAGTGAAACGAACGAATCGAAAAATTGACAAACGATGAGGTTTATTTAAAAACTGTCCAACTAAGAATTCCTATGGATTTTAATCTAAAAATCTATTATCACACCTATTCTTCTGTCATAAGATGAATGACTGGTCGTGTTAAAGCTTTGATTTACTAATAGGAATAACATGAGAAAAATGTGAATAATTTTAGTTAATTAATTAATTAATTAATAGTTAATCATTAATCATTATTAATCATTTGCTTCATTAGTTAATTAATTTTAGTTATGGTTAGGTATGTATTCAAAAAATGATTTTTGCTCATCACTGATTCAAAGTCAAAATAATACTTCGTTTTAGATATGAATAAAAAATCTTCTGAACCAAATCAACTTACCTATACTGATTGCGGTCTACTACATCACAAGTGAAATTAACACCCGCTCCACTCGGTCCTGTGTAACCAGGAGGTACGACAAACAAGTTTTGATTGTAAATAGGTGGAACTGGCTTTTCGTCTGAAATAAAAAAAGAATGAATAATTAGTCCAAACACACGTTTACTGAAACAACGAGCAACTTTTAGCTTTTTTTAATTAGCTAAAGGATAGCAAAAAGATAAATTTGACATATTCATTTTCCAATTGAAGAAACAATAGGATAAGTGCCCTTGGGCATAATTCAGAGAAAGTTAAATAAAATATGAAAATAATTACCTTGCACCCTCAGAACAACATAAGTAATGTCCGATCCTCCAGAACTTGTGGCACGACATTGATATGTTCCTTCATCAGAGACGGATACAATCGGAATTCGGAAGACACCATTATTAAAGGTATGCTGAAAAAATTGACAAGGATAAATATATGAAGGGTAAATGTAGGACTAAAAAAACTAACCTCGATACTAAAAAATTACGGAAAAAAACATATTTTGACACAATGGTTGGCTTATAAGCATTACCATGTAGTTTTCAGCAAGTACTGAGATTGCAATTCAAGTATGAATTGCAATCTTAGTACTGTCGGCAAGAAACGGTTTCAGTGATGATATCAATCATTTGGAAAAGTTTGATGATTGTTCCAAACTATCTCTCTCATTATTGACTACTATCTCACTCTAATCGCTAAAATAATTTACAGAAACATTTCAGCAAAAAAATTGGGTAGAAATGAATTTCCTGATTTATTTCAATGCAAGTGTAGGAGGAATACATCATGAAACAAGACCTCATATTCAAAATTCAACACTGGAAAGAGATAACTATGCATAATGGTCACAGGGGAGTGAGAGAGATGGTTTGAAATGCTACGCAAGTTTTGTCACGCCTGATTGCGACCAATGAGTGCAGCATTGGCAAACCATTGACTTCCTTAACTCCGCACTTGCATATTCTATGGATAATCAACGTTGAAGAAAGACAGAAAATTAAATTGATCAAACCAAAGAGAAAAGGTGAGGAACAGAAAAGGGCTCAATCCATTACTCTTATTTAAAATACCTGAGGATTCAAAGTTCGAGATCCCGTCCATTCTAGGGTAGGCGTTGGACTTCCGGTGGCTGTACAACGGAATTCAGCCGAATCGCCAACTTTCACGGTCATAGTTTTTGGGAATATTGCAACTTGTGGAGCTTCGGGTGGTGACCCTGGAATTTACAAAAAAAAAAAAAAAAAAAAGAGAGAGAAACAGTTCCCTGCATTAATGAACATTCTTTACTTAGAAAAGACTCATTTTTACTTAGAAAAAATCTATAGATACATTCATCAGAAATAAAATTAAAATCAAAGGTAATATCAAGTGATGATTCTCTAAAACATTGACCTACTTTCTATCTTCTGACCAATTTCCTCAAAACTTACCCTCCTAGGATGTGAAAAGAGGCTGAAGAAAGCTTAAGAGTCCATTAAAATTATGCAAGTAAGACTTAATTTTCTTGCATATTAGAATCCTTTGAAATTTTGCATTGATTCTGCAGAATTAGTCTCTACTGCATGCTAAAAAACAGTGCCAAAGAACCAATTAGATGTTCTTTGAGAATCAGACTTGAAAAATCCATCTTCCTTAATATTGACATGAAAATCCTTCAGGTGACTACATATTTAGATTGGCTTAGACAACCACTCATCTCTGATAAGAAAAAATATCTAATTATTTAACACATTATTTGATCCAACACTGCCATTCACTTTCCGTTCAAAGAAAAATAAATTATAGAATTATTCAACCACTTTCTTTGCAAACCAAAACAGCAGTAGATTAGAATGAATGATAAGCTTCAGAGCATGGACATACAAAGTGTCCTTTCCAATCTTATTTCATTTTCCGCTTCCATACCCGATTATTCCACTTTCCGTCTTCCCAATCCCATTTTATGATATCATGACAGGAAACTGACCGCGTAGAAAGGGATTACTGGAAGACAAATATTCCGAATCCGCCGTGAAAAGTGGAACGGGCTCTTGCAAACTTTTGCTACAGGGGATCGAAGAGTTGATTCTTGCATAAAAACCTGTGGAAATGACGATGAGTACACTAAAAAATCACAAAATTCACTCTCAGAATCGTGCTTATTGGCGGAGAGACGCAGGTATCATAGGAGATTCCTATCTAAATTAAGACATCTCTGTGTTTCCAGAGAGAAAGTGATAAATTAGACAGAAATCTCCTGTGGTACCTGCGTTGAACCATCACTCTGATCTTGCCGTTACAGCAGTAATGTGAGTTTAAACTTCCTTAATGTGATTTCCGTGATTTTCGCTCGTTTTAACGTCAAATTGGACGATTCATTTGCTCGCAGCAAAAGTTTGCAAGTTTGCCCATTATTAAGATTGAATAGGACACTTTAGCTCTGTTGAACATGGATGTATCTGGCTGAAATCGAAATACCTGGTTTCAAAAGCAGCTCCTCATCAAAATCTACCAGATTAAGCAGCACAAAAAAAGAACACATGAATTGATAGTTACAATGCTTAAATGCAAATCTTAAAAAAAATTCTCACCGCCAGGATGTCTAGTATTTTTATGTTTCAAAATTCCGTGACTTTTCCCTGATTTGTGAAAAAAAATTTCCTGACTCGCGGCATTAATTTTTCATCAATATTTTGAAAATTCCCCAATTCAGAGCATTGTCATCAATATTGTAAAAACTATCTTTCTTGCGCACAGCCCACTGTTGACACGCATGTCGCCCAGAGTATAAATGAAGAGTACTCATTCAAAATTTTACTTATTACGGGTAGTGATATAATAAAGGAATTTTTTTCACTGAAATGGAGAATCAAATTGTTCCATGGATGTGTTTATCCCAGCAGAAAAACTTCATGAAGCTGTACCCTCCTCCTCCTTTCAAAGCTGCCAGATAAGAAAACTAGTTGAATCATGGGCGCACACAGAAATTTACTATTCGAGGGGGGGGGGGGGGCTAGACTGCTACAGTGACATACCCAAATTGGGGTGTGGGCCCTTACCCTGGAAATTTTAAAAACTCAGCTTATTTAAAACATAAAATTAGGACCCTAAAAGATGAAAGCTTGAAAGAATTAGCTGTAAATGTTACTTTTGGTGGCCTAGGCAAAAATAAGTGCGGCAGTCAAATTTCGAGATAATTCAAACTTTGGCCGGCTACCATTCGAATGCTCCAGCAGACAACGATTTTCTATCTGCATCAATACTCGTCTTTTTTTGTGGGCTTTCAAACAAGTATGTGGTCGGGGGTGTGTTGGATCAAATGTTTACTTTTGGTGGCCTAGGCAAAAATAAGTCCGGCAGTCAAATTTCGAGATAATTCAAACTTTGGCCGGCTACCATTCGAATGCTCCAGCAGACAACGATTTTCTATCTGCATCAATACTCGTTTTTTTTTGTCGGCTTTCATACAAGTATGTGGTCGAGGGGTGTTAGATCAGCCTTTCTCTTTTCGTGGCCTAAGAAAAAATAAGTGCGGCAGTCGAATTTCGAGATAATTCAAACTTTGGCCGGCTACCATTCGAATGCTCCAGCAGACAACGATTTTCTATCTGCATCAATACTCGTCTTTTTTTGTGGGCTTTTAAACGAGTATGTGGTCGGGGGGTGTTGGATCTAATGTTTACTTTTGGTGGCCTAGGCAAAAAAAAAAAGTACTGCCCACGAAAAACATATATAATTTTTTTTTTTTTCCGGTTTTACGTCTAAATTCCCTGTCATTTCCCGGTTTCCCTGACCCTTCAAAATTCCCTGACAATATCTGGTCTTCCCAGTTTTCTGGTTGCTAGACACCCTGACCGCAAATAATCACAAATGAAAAGAGCTGACTTTGAGTATTTGATTGAAACAGCAAATGTGACGGATTCTGACAAATCCAACCTCTTCTTCACAGACCAAAATTTTAAGTGGAGCAAATTCGAAATGCTGGGGTCGATATTATGCGTTTTTACGCTTTGATTCCAAATGCTTGCTAGTAGCGTTAAGAGTTACCACACAGTTTCACTTCATAATTTAGCCCATAGATAAAGGCTGTATAAATGCACCAGAATCGATACATTTTGCTGTTGACTTTAGACTTTCTAATACTTCAACTCCGTTTTTCTCAAAATCACACACAGAAACCAAGTTAACTAAGAGTTAAAAAATATGTGCTCACCACCAACACTGAGTACGGCTCGATCAATAATTATCGCTGAGCCATCAGATGCTGTACAGATGTACGTGCCAGAGTCTGATTCCTGCACTCGTCTTAAAATCAAAAGGCCATCTCCTCTGTCAATGGCGTCATCAGGTAATCGGGCATTTTCTTTCGTCCATTGAACTGGCAGAGGTCGCTGCAAAAATAAACAAAGATGTTATCGTTTTTTTCTTCCCCTCTCCCGATGAGCACCAGGGGATTTAATTAACACTTTATAACTTGGATAAGAACCATGTTTTCCACTGAAAAACTGTACCCCAAATCTTGAGGGGGCAAAAGGAGAAGCAGAAGGGAGTCCCTTACAGAAAAGCTGCTCGTTTTCAATGTATTTTATGCCACGGACAGAAATGAGAAAATTTCTGTAATGTACTGACAAGGGGATGGTACGAAGGCGGACCCGAGTTTCGCGACCAAATTTTCAGGATCGATAGTTCATAAGATTCTAAACTTCACACGTTTCGCCGTTTTTGCTAATGGGCCCCAGGGGCCGAGAAAAAAAAGGGACCACGCACGTCACCTTAAATAGTCTCCGCTAACCGTAGCCTCTCATCTAGCGCTGAGTGGCCGAGTGGATAGGGGCGCAGTCTGGCGGCTTAAAGGTTGCAGGTTCGAATTTCGCCTCTGCCCCTACATTTTTTGCAAGTACTTTTGCATGCTTTTAGTTTGTTCTTCAACAAACTGATTATTTTCCCGTTTGTATAACTCCTTAATGATCCCGAAAACATTAAATGTACACAAACTAAACATTTAAACAAAATAAACTTTTCATTGGGATCTCACGTCAGTAAGTATAAAAATAACTGCATATCTTTTTTTTCATTATTATAATTATTATTATTTTTTCTGTCGTGTTTATCCGCGGTGGCCGCGATGAGTATAGGTGTATTCGCGAATGTTGGGCAATGCGCATACCATCAGTGGCGTATCGTACGAATTGGATTTGTTGCATTTTGTACATTTAAACCCATGTTAAAGGTCGAACTCGAGGGAGTTATAGTTATTTTTAATGGGTTTAATTCAACAAAATACAAAAACGCCAAATTGCACGCTACGGTGTACTGGTGCATACCACCATACTTTAGGTATTCGGTTGAAACGAGAGTGCAGGAAGAAAACGTATTCCCGTATCAAAGTGTGGAATGTGATAACGCAATGTCTGTCCATTTCAACTCATGTAGAAAGTTGAATCCAAATGTGTTCACCAAACACACCTTTAGTTCGATCTTTTGCATGCGCTCAAACGGATCAACGTGCAGTCTTCCCACATTGCATTGCGTACGTTATTGCTCTGCAGTGGAAAATAATGAAAAAAAAGATATGCAGATATTTTTATACTCACTGACGTGAGATCCCAATGAAAAGTTTATTTTGTTTAAATGTTTAGTTTGTGTACATTTAATGTTTTCGGGATCATTAAGGAGTTATACAAACGGGAAAATAATCAGTTTGTTGAAGAACAAACTAAAAGCATGCAAAAGTACTTGCAAAAAATGTAGGGGCAGAGGCGAAATTCGAACCTGCAACCTTTAAGCCGTCAGACTGCACCCCTATCCACTCGGCCACTCAGCGCTAGTTGAGAGGTTACGGTTAGCGGAGACTATTTAAGGTGACGCGCGTGGTCCCTTTTTTTTCTCGGCCCCTGGGGCCCATTAGCAAAAACGGCGAAATGTGTGAAGTTTAGAATCTTATTAACTATCGATCCTGAAAATTTGGTCGCGAAACTCGGGTCCGCCTTCGTACCACCCCCTTGTGAGGCATATAAAGCTTCAAGATTTAAGTGCCTATTGTACGTAAATTTAACTGGATGGGGCAGTTGCAAGAGTCTGAAATTTCGTGTTTTTTATAAAGAAAATAAATAAACTTGATGAACTGAGAACTAAGAGGTGCCTTCGGTTTTTTCCTAAATGCTCCTAATCCAGAGATCCACTCAAGTAAAGTTGGATAAAATTATGTCTGTTGTGACTACTGGATTCCATTAAAATAAATGTATTTTGCAATAAAATCATGGTTGTCCCATTTAGATAAATAAAACATTGTAATTAGGAGTTAGTGAGACAGTTGGTTTGGAATCTAACAAAAAAGTTAGGAATCAAGGATTGGGACCAAAAATCAGAAAAACAGCCAACAGCCGCTTATGGTGTGTTCTTTTATTCATCGGTATTCACACCCGTGCGATAACCCGGAGCTTTTGGAGCAGCACCAGAAGCTCCGGAACTCCAGCTCCAGTACACCAGTCTTCAATTCCGATGCACAGGAGCTGGAGTTCCAGAGCAGCACCAGGTGCATTGCACCGCAACTAAAAAAACATTCTGGTGCGATGCGGTGCTGGGGCACCGGAATAAAAAAACATTACGGTGCAGCTCCACTGCACCTGTGTGCGCAACAGTGAATAAGAAAACGCACCACTACTATTGAAAGGTGAACATTGCTCCAATCAAAACCTACCTGAGATTTTGCTTTGAAATCAAAATTTTGATTTATTAAGGCAGATAATTTTGTAATAATTCATCAGAGACCATTATTCTGTCATAAAAACGCTAAATTATATAATGAAGGAAACTTAACCTAAGTCCATCACTCAATGGTTGGCTGTTATTTCCATGAGGCCCGACCAAAATTGAGCTGGACAATTGGATCTCTACTTGTCAGTAGCGCACTGAGAGTTTCTTCATCTCTCTCTTTTATCCATTAAGAAACGTATGTTAGACAAGGATGGACAAGAGATAAAACCCCCTCCTTCTGTCCTTTTCCTACTCATACATTCAAATGGGAAATGAGAGAGATGGAAGATATCCTGGTTGCGCCAGTGCTACTTGTCTCTGGTTGTAAGAAAAAAATCAGAAATAAGGCAAACAAAACAACATCAAAATTACTTACACCAGTGAGCAATGACCTGCTGGAACATTTAAACTGAACGGAGCTTCCAATAGCGACGATTTGAATTTTGGGCTCTTGGATTGAGACGCTGATAGTGGGCTGCACAACCGGCTCAGATGTAGAATGACCTTGATCGCCGGTATCAGGGTACGTATCTATCAAGAGATCAAAAATTATCAAAAACAATGGCAACTTAAGAGACGATCTTAGCTTTTTTGTATTTATTCATAGATAATGTTTACAGTCAAATACCCTAGCTTGGGACAAGCCCCTAACTTTGAACAGACTTAAAACTAACAATACCGCTTATGATATCGCATAAAATTGAGCGACCTCACCTTCTAGTAATCAATTTGGAGGTGATGTAGGCCTGTGCGATATTTGATGCATCGATCGTAATTTCGATGTTTTCTGCCATTAAATAGATTCGATGCTAAAGTTGGTATGAATCGATGCATCAAAACTCTATTTTTATCGATATTTCGACTTGAGACAGATCAAAGAGCCATTTTTTCCTTGTAAACCATCTCAAAAGCATAAAAAAATACGATGATTTCCAGTGATTTTTCATTTTTGACTTGTTAAAATTTGTTTTCGATGCATCCATAAAATTTCGATGTTTTTTCGACATTGAACTTCGATGCACAAAACTAGACATCGCACAGGCCTGAGGTGATGCCATTCAATTTCATGGAATTTCATGTGCCATATTGATGATTTTAAGTCTGTTCCAAGTTAGGTGCTAGTCCCACGTTAGGGTATGACTGTATCTCAGATATTGAGAGACCAAAAGAGGAAAATATTGGCCAATTCTTTTTTTTCGCATGGAAAATGGAGCACAATGGAACCAGATGGAATCAGATGGAACAGGTTACTCTTGGTTGAGTGTAGCTTTTCTGGCATTCTAATTTAATAAAACAGGCTGTATCCAAATTATCAAGTTCCGTTATTTTTCCGGGTGAGGCTTTCTTGATTTGTTTCCCAAAATAGAACAAGTGCGGTAAATAAGTCAACAAGTCAAGGAACTCAATATTTGACTGGAGTAACAGGAGAGCATAATGCAGCCTTATAACAATAGTGTGATAGATATTTATTCAGGGACGTTTTTTTTTATCGAACAGCAGCTTTCGACATGGTGTACTCTCTCAGTAATGGGGCTGTTGCATACTTTTGCTATAAGCGATTTAATAGTCGATTCTGGTGTCAAAACCTCAAAATATAACGATGGGAGCACAAAAAACTTCCAAAATCCACTCCTAAACTCAATCAATGCTTTCATTTGCACGGGCGTAATGGTGGCTGAGGGCAGCAATAATGGGAGATTCCTATCTTAATGTCATCACTTTCTCTATGCTGACAAGGATGATTCACAGAGTAATTGGTCATCAGAGTAATGATCCACAACCGAGTAATGATCCAACTGGTGTCGCATGAAAGTCGTCTCTTATTGGTCACTTCTTGATGAAGTTACAGTATTGTTAGATCGGAATCTCCCATTATTACTGCCCTGAGCCACTACTAAGCCTGCGCAAACAAAAGCGTTAATTGAGTTTAGTAGTGGATTTCGGAAGTTTTTAGAGCTGCCATTGTTATTTTTGGAGGTTTTTACACCAGAATTGACAGTAAATCGCTTATAGCAAAAGTGTGCAACAGCTCCATTCAAATTTTTCAGGTTGTCCCAAAAAGTTGACTTATTAAGAGATTGGACATCTTAAATTGAGGACTGTTCCGGAGGAAGGGTCCATAAAACAACAGATGCACTCTTCAGCAAAAAACCTCCATTTGCTCACAATGCACAATTTTCAGGAAGAGCACACACCCATTTTATTATGTGCCATTCTTTCCGAAAAGTCCTCAATTACTCTATAAAATAAACTAAATGTCAGGCTTTTAAAAATTCATGCTAACAGAATCATACTGTATCTTGAGTTTACTTGGCCGTTTGATGTCATCAGTACAACTGTCCACCAAAGGCAGACTCACAATTTCACGAAAATCAAAACACTAAAAGAAAAAATATCAAAGTAAAACCTCTTCTTTCGCAGAATTGACCGGACCAGCCAGACTGACAACTGCAAAGGACTTGGAGGTTTTGATCAAGACTGCAACTTTCTTCTCTTCCATTGCAAGGACATTTACTGCAAGTTCCGTACCGGTCTTGGTAATATCCTATACTGCAAGACTGGAATCAAGGAAGGTTCAAAATATTTGTTGAGATCAGGTTTTCGCAAAAGACTCGAAAAAATTGTCAGTTTTATTCTGAACTTGCTGTAAGTAAAATCAAAAGTCACCATCAATTTAACCTCTTTCTTCTGTGTAAAAAGAAAATGGCTTTTCTCGCCAAAATTTTAATTATAGAAAAAAATATGTAGGTATTTAGAAATAATCTTGGAAGTCACGGCAGAAAAAATACGGTTGCGTCGATTTAAAATGCGCGGCAACGCGGAAGAGCGGAAATGCCGACAGTGTCGCTTCCTAGCGGTCAAAACTTGAATTATTTACTAGTGCACGTATTCAACCCGTAGAGAGCGACACTGGCGTGGCTGGACCGTCGTTCTGGCGCGCATTTTGAAATTGCGCGGCCGTATCCTTGCGGCCGCAGAGCTCAGAGGCAAGATCACGGTCCGAAACTATTGCCGTACTCGATTGGAAGAGTTAATTTGCATTTTCTCCTTTTCTTTAGAGAAAAAGTTTTGAAAAAGCACGTTCGTCAGAAAAAATAAAAAAACATTTTAGTCCCTCTGATTTATGAAAGTTGTTTTTTATGACATTTCTCAAAAGAACAGGATGAATGGGGAACCAAACCTAACCTTATCTTAAATTATAAGCATGTAATAATACTTTGTTAGCTAAGTAACATTACTTTGTTTTACAAAATCCATTCAGACAAAATTGATGAGTAAAACCCAGAGATTACTAAGCCTAAGAGATATGGCATAACGATTCAGAAGTGTTATTCGACTCCTACGAAGTATGCAATGTGGCGTACGCTGGTGACCGTAAACATTGTTACTACTGTTGTTGTTTGAATGAGATTTGACTAACTAAATTAATAAGATTAATAAAGTGTTTGGGAAGTTTAATGAGCTCTGAGTATATTTAGTACGTGAATCTGAAAATGTAAGTCACTTTAATCATCCCATCGGCCATTAAATGATAAACATTTAGATGCTGCAGAGAATCTAACCTCATTTCCAACAACATGAATAACAACAATGTTTACGGTCACCAGCGTACTGCACGTTGTATCACGGCCATTCTGCAGTCGTTTTTTACGGAGCCCGGCCAACGGTTTTTTAACACGGTGGAGATAGGAAGTGCCATATCTCTTAGGCTTAGTAATCTCTGGTAAAACCTGAATAGATTTAAAAATGATTACCTCGCACGAATCACCAGAATATCCAACAGGACAGCGACAAATTTCGATCTGAGTAGCTCTATTTTGTCCGGTATTTTGAGGCACGGCAGCATCCACCATTACATCACTGAGATACGTATGCGTGACTCTTGATCCAAGAGTGGCTCGGATCAGGACTGCATCGACAGATGATAAGACTTTCAACATATCAGCTCTGGACGCCACTTTCTGTTGATCCAAACGTTTCCATTGGGTCTCTTCCAGAGGAATAATGTCGGTCTACGGTTAGAGAAGAGAAAAAATTATCAGAAAAATCAGAATGAAGCAAAACGCTAATGAACATTGAGTAAAACACCAAGATTTAGGATGAACCTTTCGTAAGGACATGTCTTCTTTTAAATCAAACTTTCAGCATCTATATTTTCTGTAAAATAAACAGATTTCTTTAATTTTTTTTACTTACTCTCGATACTTTTCATGTTATATTGCAATTTTGCAATGGGGCAGTTGCAAGGGTCTGAAATGTTGTGTTTTTCATAATGGAAATGATAGCACTTGATGAGCTGAGAACAATGGTGCCTTTGGTTTTTTCCGAAGTGTTCCGGTTTTGGAGATACACACAAGTGAAGTTGTAAAAAATCGTGAGCATAGTGACGTCACTACGCGGAATTCCCATTTAAAACAATGTATTTCGGGTCAAAATTTCATCTCCGGAACAATTGGACTTTATGAGAAACCAAAGGCATCTTTGTTCTCAGCTCATCAAGTACTTTCATTTTCTGCATAAAAAACAAAACATTTCAGACCCTTGCAACTGCCCCATTTGTTTCTACAATTCTGCTTTATATTATTTTAAAATCAGATCCATAACCAAGAGTTTGGAGTCCCAAAACTCTACAGTGCTTAAAATGAAAAATATGAACTTATAATGAAAAAATGGTAAAATGTTACTTACAGATGGAGTATCTGGAGGATAACTACTTTGACTGGACCAGTAAAGCGTCAAACCTTTTCCGCTAATAATGACATCTTGATCAAACGTTGGCTCATTATCATAACTGGCAGAATAGTGTCTTGTGAAGGTTAGATTACCACCGTATGAGGTCAGCTAAACAGAAAAGAACAGTACATCAGTGAATTTAGAGGCATAAAAAGTTAAAAGAACTCTTTTTTGGCATTGTCAGTTAGTCACACAACTTTTAAAACCCAAGATACCTGGAAAATATTTATTATGCGGAAAGGTAATTCAGGAAATCTCTGTTACTAGGCAACTGATCCACACTTGAGAGAAAAAAAAGAAGAAACTTACCCTTTCTCCCGTAAACGATGACGGTAGAGACCAGAATAGCCGTTTCGGTTCTCTGCTATCGTCTTTGAATATGTAGCCAATTTCACTGAGCGCTGGATTCAACTCGAATCCTGTTTTGATGACATCGTTTCTGTTCCTAAAAAATTCAAGATTGTTTCATGAATTTCGTTATGGAGAAATCTGAGGCATTTTTTGCAAGGAGAGTCAAAAGTACAGGGGATTCAAAAAGTAGGTAGCTAATTATTTTTATGGAATATTAATCAAGGCAGGAGTTTCAACTCACACATCAAGCTTTCACTGCATTTTTACCAAGCTTATTTTTGTTTACTGGTGATTTGAAAAAAAAAAAAAAATTACTCCCAAGGATCAAAATTGCTGTCATGTAATTTATCTACAGTCAAACAGGACTACAATTTCTAGTCAGAATAATACTGCAAACCCCCCTTTATCCCCCCCATCCAATTTAAAGGCTTAAACCTGACAATACTTACAAATCAGTCAAAGAGAAACCGTGATTTTCATTGATTAGTTCCATTGGTATCTGGGCCAGATAATACGAGGCAGATTGGCAGTTATTGGAAACACCCGAGCAATAACAGGATAGACAGCCGTCGACATGAGATGCAGCTAAATCAAAGGTTCCGGCACGACATCGGTCACACTTTTCACCTTCTACGTTACGCTGAAAAATAAAAGAAATATTTGATTGGTTTCTTTTATTTGTCATAATTTAACAGAAATCAAAAATTGACAAAAAGTCAAAATAGGTAACATAAATATTTAACAATTAACATTGCGACAATAGTTAAACCAATTCAAGGCCCTCAGTGCCTAATTCTGCCATCCAAATTTTTAATGCATTAACTAAAGAGCTGAATTAATTGTTTAAGAACAGACATATTGAACAGTTTTTTAACAGTTTTTCAACAGTTCAAAGATCTTTCTTTTAAATAAAGCATTGTATAAGACTGAATAGCTCTGGAGCCGTATCCAATGTAATACTTTGATTTTTATTCTTTGTAATATTAATTTTTAATTTGTAGTTTTTAACCAGCGCCATAGCTGCCTCTTGCGGCTTCATGTACCAAAAAAATTAAATGAATAAATAAAATGCTTAAAACAGAGAATCCATTTTTTTACCTTGCAAGTGCAGAGACCATTTGTGCAAACGGTGCTGATTGAACCGCGAGGATCACAATTACAAGTGGAATCCTGATTTCCAGTTGGAAGACAAGGTACGCCGCTGCCTGGATTTCCTACATAACCAGGTTCACAAACATTGCAACTATCTCCGGTTGTGTGATCTCGGCAGTTCTAGAGAGTGACAAAAAATAACAGCACATTTAAGTTTAACACAACGAAAAATTCCAAGATCTAAGATTATCAAAACTGCAAGCATTTTAAATTGATCTAAAATAAATGGCGTAGTCTTAGTCTGTAAAATTTATAAATTAAAGAAAATGATTCTGCACATTAATAATGTGTTAGAGGTTGTTTCAGGAGTGTGCGCCCACCTGGACCAATAAGCTTTGGAATTTCCCAACCTTAGTTCTCTTACTACACAGTAAAAATTAATGAAAATGAATTTGAGCTTTGGTTTCTCATGGAAAAATGCTTCAAATGGGGCAGTTGCAAGGGTTTACAATTTTGTGTTTTTTATAGGAAAAACATAGTAATAATAGTCCATAGAAAATTATAGTACTTGATGAGCTAAGAACAACGGTGCCTTTGGTTTTTAAAAAGTGTCCCGGTTTTGGAGATACACTTGTATAAAGTTGTAAGAAATTGTGAGCGTAGTCACGTCACTACACGGAATTCCCATTTAAAACAATGTATTTTGGGCCAAAATCTCATCTCCGGAACAATGGAACTTAATCAGAAACCAAAGGCATCTGTGTTCTCAGCTCATCAAAAGCTTTCATTTTCTTCATAAAAAACACAACCTTTAAGACCCTAGCAAATGCCCCATTCAAAAGGTCCCAGTCATAGGCAAATTTTGTTTTGATATGACGGAATGGAAATTGGAATTTTGCCAAATGTTATCTGTGAGCTGCGCCTACACTTCCATTATGAACTCTACTCCTTGCACTTTTTCCTGAAATTATGCTTCTTTTTCCTTCTTAAAGATCAATTTACGTTTAGGAATTCATGTCTATCTACTATATTGATAGTTTCAAGCCATGGATGCAACACAAAGCGTTTCTATTTAAAACATTATTTAATAGACAAGATTTTTTTTTAAATTTTAAGATCTTGAGGACTACAAAGTACAAGATAATCCTACCAAAATATGATTCCTTTTAAAATCTCTTAACCTTTACTGCTTGAAGTGTATTTCATAAAAATGTGAATAAGTCATATACTAGTAGTCCAAATCACTGCTACCAAGGTGTCCATACCCTGTGTGCATTTATTACGTGTTAAAAATGCCCTTTCAAAAGATACAGAAACATGAATGAAGTTTATCCAGCACTTAAGCATAATCCATAAAACGGTTTTGTGGAGTACGGCTTGACACAAGAGCGATAAGGGCTAATGATTTTATTTCTCACAACTAATTTTTTACTAAAAATAAATAATAATATGACGTAAGAGTTCTGATTATCTTCCCTTTTTTTTTATAACACCATATTAAAACAGTTTTGTTCTAGAAAGATATTTACAAAAAACCGACAGCCCTAATAACGGGGCTATTGACCCACAGCGACATTATGTTGCCGAAACTTATTTTTTATTTATTTTTTTTTCAAATTTCAACTTTAAATTAATCCAATCTACCTACACTTAAAATTAAATCAGTCAAAAATATCAATAACTTAAAGAAATAAATTATAATTTTCTAAAAGCAATACCTGGCAAACTCCTGTGTCTGGGTCACACTGCTCTGAATGACCATTGCAATCACACAGTTCACACAGACCAAGATACAAGCCTTGCTCTGAGCGCGTGTAACCAGCATCACAATCCTCGCAAGAAAGCCCGGTATGACCGGCTGGACAAACACACTGCTCAACTTCTTGCGCGCGAGCTTGACCGGTGTTTCGATTCTCAGCAATGTCCATCGTTACTGACGTCAATCTATATCAAATAAATTTAGTTTAAAAAAAGGTGAAATGAATTATATCTGAACGCCCCATGAGCGGAGGGTTTAGTTCCTAGACCATCCATGGGTCATGAAGTAGAGAGGTAGTTAAGGGTCTTGCCTTGTATCTTTTAGAAATACTCTTTTGAGTGAAAAATAAACATGACCGCATTTTTGACTCAACAAAAAGTAATGGTAGGAGTAGAAAGTTTCTAGTTTTTATGCTTTGATGCCAAACGCTCTCTAGTAGTCTTAAAAGTAACTAAACAAAGTTTTAGTTCATAGTTGAGTTCATAGTCCCCATGAGCGGAGAGTTTAGTTCCTAGACCATCCATGGGTCATGAAGTAGAGAGGTAGTTAAGGGTCTTGCCTTGTATCTTTTAGAAATACTCTTTTGAGTGAAAAATAAACATGACCGCATTTTTGACTCAACAAAAGTAATGGTAGTAGTAGAGAGTTTTTAGTTTTTATGCTTTGATGCTAAACGCTCTCTAGTAGTCCTAAAAGTAACTAAACAAAGTTTTAGTTCATAGTTCAGCACCGATAAAGGCTGTAAAAGTGCAGAAAAATCAATACATTTTACTGTTGAACATTGACTTACCAAAACTTTAACTCCATTTTTGTCAACATCAAATCATTTCTATTCAAAACTTCATAACGCCTCCATTCAATAAATTTTTTGAATTTCTGCATTTTTTTTTGGTCTTAAACAGTCCTTCATAATCTCTCCTATGCAGTGGTACCAACATCTCCATTTTCATTTGAGTGAAGATAAGGTCAGTCTTGTCAGAATGCATCACATGAAGACAAGTAACAAGAAAAAATTTGTCAAATTTGTAAGAGCTACTTACGCGACTTCTTCCGTTTTGGTTGTGTACGTTGCTTTGATCAGGATACCGCTCAAGTCAGCTAGAGCCATCATCAAATGCTCTCTGTTGGCTTTCTGACCATCTTGACGCTGCCAATACTGTTCTAAAAAGGGTACGGAGACGGAGTCTACACGGTTCGGCTGGATTTGGTGGTCGCTTTGGAAATGGAGTAAACGGATATTGTTCACCTGAAAATTGAAACACCAAATAAGAGATAACATCAAATACAAAGTGTTTAAAACACTATCAGTGTAAACACAGTTCTTGAAGAATTGAGATAATTTAGAGGGGGATCTACTAAGACAAGGCAACGCCTGAAAAAGCATTAATTTTGATGCCTTCTTCTTAACCAATTTTAAATTAAAGTTTAAAATTCCATGAATTTTGGAAGTTGAATGAGATAATGGTGTTTCAAGTTGCTGATGTTGATACGAGTTTTTCCATTAAAAATTAAAGCTCTAAAACTCATTTTTTTGGATTTTAGACAAAAGATGAGTAAATATGAGGAAAACACTTCAATTCAGCAAATATTGAGTTTCGAAATGTAATCAGCTACTCAAAACACATCTATTAACATCTTGCAAATGAATCGAAGTGATCTTCTAATTCTACAGACCCTATTCATAGTTTGTTTTGAAGTTACAATCATGGCATTGCTACATCTTAAAGTGCAAAATTTGATAATTTCTTAGAAGAGGTTTGGAAATTAAATACTTAGTACAACTGAGCAGTTAAGTAAAATGATTTTGACAGACTGATGTGAGAAAATAGGATTCTACAGAAAGTCTGAGCAACTTCATAATATTATCAAAAAGAGATGATATTTCTGGAAATTCTAACAGAGAAAATTTGTCTAGAAGATAGTGGGATTGAATACAACTTTCTAACGTCATCTAGAGGAAATTTTTCTCTTTTGTAGCAAGTTGTAGCTTACCGATAAAATTTCGACATCAGGTGCACTGTTACGAGAGCTTTGACCACCCTGAGCAGGAACGTACCGCAATGTATAGTTCAAGCGTCCACCGTAAGATGTTACCTTGTCTCCGAGAAATCTTGGAGGTAAAACCCAGTAGAAAACCTTGGGAAAAAAATAAATTTTAATTTCAATCACAGTAAAAAAAAAATTACATCAAAAATAAAGGAAACTCAGGAGGAACAGACAAGTTTTTCCTCTGATAAGAATGACAACTTTTGCTTCAAAATTAAAAATTCGATTAAATTTTTTTTAGAATTTTCAAAAGAAAAAAATCACTACGTCCTTAAATCATTGTATAGTTAAAATTTGTGACAGTTTCATCACTACGGTCTGGAGGATTCACTTACTTCTTGGTTCCCTGCATAAAATCCATTATAAATCAATTCTCTTGAGCTGGGGTCTACTCGGAAACCGGTATTGATCGGAGCACTGAGGTCACGATATTCGGCAAGCTTGAATTCCTGAGTGCTTGGCGTCACAAAAGCAGCTGAGATCTAGAGAAGAAAAATTATTATTTATTAAACCAAAACTAGACAAGAACAGTTTCAAAGTTTCAAAATAGGTCTCAGTACACAAATACACACAAAAACTAGATACCTATTGATTGCTATTTGTCTCAGTCAAGCAGTTTTCCTGCTTATTGGATCAATTTTTTTTAAAAATACCCTCTCTATAGCCATTTCTATGCGAAATTAATCAATCTGTTACATCGAAACTCAAAAAGAGCATCTGAAAATCCTCTCCGTCGATTATAACAATAAAATCAGCTACAAAATCTTACTTGTGTAAATTATTATTATCAAACATTGATTTAATAAACTATGAATCAATACTCTAACTATTGTTACTAATTATTTACGTAACAACCTCCAATATGTACTCATTTCTAATTTTGTTTCTGAGCTGATATAGTTGGAGAGGTCTGAGAATTCTTTGCTCTCCCATATTAGAAATCCTCAATGGGAAATCATGTTTGAAAATTTTACTGATGGGGCTGTTGCAAACTTTTGCTTTAAGCGATTTAGTCGCTTCTGGTGTAAAAACCTAAAAAAATAAAGATGGCAGCACTGAAAACTTCCGAAATTTACTCCTTAACTCGATAAACGCTGTAATTTGCGCAAGCGTAATGGTGGCTGAGGTCAGTAATAAAGGAGGAAAGTAAGGAGTGAAAGTATCTTAATTTCATCACTCTCTCTACACTGACAAGGATGATTCACTGAGTAATTAGTCACCAGAGTAGTGATCCACATCAGATGAATGGTACCGTGACACCTAGTGACACTGATGTCACATGAAAGTTGTCTCTCATTGGTCACTTCTCGATGGAGTTACAGTATTGTTAGATGAGAATCTCCCATTATTACTGCCCTCAGCCACCGTTATGCTTAAGCAAACAAAAGCGCTTGTTGAGTTTCTGAGCGGATTTCGGAAGTTTTTAGTGCTACCATCGTTATTTTTGGAGGTTTTTACAACAGAATCAACTATTAAATCGCTTAGAGCAAAAGTGTGCAACAGCCCTATTTCATTTTTTTTGTTTTTTTTTAATTGTTCTTTTAATTTAATTTCTTCTTCTTTTTTACCCATGACAACTCCTGCAGTTTGGCAGTTATGTAGTCATTTAAAGCAATGTAAAAAAAAAAACACACAAAAGAGGCAAATTGCCTTACCAGGAATCAGCTACTATACAACTCAAAGTTTCAAAAACAGAAAGTCCACTAAAATGAGATTATAAAAAGCAAAAAGCTTAAAAACTCCTGTGTGGAAAAAACTATTTATTTTCCAATGCATTGTGGGTGATAGCCTCCACAAAATTAAGGAAAAACCCCTGAAATGATAAAGATGCATAGGGCACCACCCCAGAGAAGGAAAAATACAACTAACCTGATTACGGTACCAGTGAGAACTTGCACACTGATCCGTATGACCCATACAGAAACAACTAATGCAGCCAAACTCGTTGTTTGGAGACAGATAAAATGTATTATTTTGACATTGACTGCACGTGGTTCCAGTGGCATAGTCCTGAAAAAAAATTATAAATTTTACTCGTGAACTTATCAAAAAAATATTCGAAGATAGAGAAGAATCAAGAAACAGTAGCGCACCAAGAGTTTCTTCATCTCTCTCTTTTCTCCAATAAAAAACGTATGTTAGAAAAGGATGGACAACGGGGATAAAACCCCATCCTTCTGTCCATTTCATACTTATACATTCAAATGGGGAATGAGAGAGATGGAAGAGATCCTGGTTGCGTCAGTGAAACTTTCAAAATAAGTCTGCATTTCTTGAACAACACAAAGGGGCTCTTTCTAACTTTCGTCCAAAGCAATTGAATAATAAATAAACTCTCGAGTAAAATTCAGAAAAAATGATAATGAGCACAAAGAAATTACAAAATTCACTCACAGACTCACAAAAGGACCTCAACATTTAATGCGTGATGGCAGAGCTCCAGATGGCAGAGGTATGATGGAAGAATCCTATCTACTTTGAGCCATTCCTCTGCATGTTTCTATAGAGAGAGTTTACAAGTTAGACAGGAATCCTCTATGACACATGCGTAACTCCACCATTTAAGAGCAAAGATGGCGAGACAAGTATCATTGGAGATGCCTTTCTAATTTGTCACTCTCTCTCAAGGAACACACTAACACACTGGAGAAAGCCTCAAAGTAGATCAGAATCTCCCATGGTAAATGCATAGCTCCGCCCTTACGCATTAAACTTTAAAATCATTTTTTGAGTCTACGAGTGAATTTCACATTGTTTTAACAAGCTCATCGTAACTTTTGCTAAATTTCCCTTTAGCACTAGATATTTAATCGCTTACGGCAAAAGTTAGCAGCAGCCCTATTGTTAATTTATGTCTCAATACAATGGCGCATCATAAAGGCTGCACTTTCTTGGAAAGTCTGAGGTAAATCCGGATCCAGCCCGACACTTTTCAGGTGAGAGACCAAAAAAATGGTCATCAACACAAAGCCTCCATTTTTTTTGTCCCCCAGCACTGGCAGTGTCTCAACAGCTTCATAAACTCAACAAGGTTTTACAAAAAAAGTTTTTTAATAGATTGATTTGGTTTCGTTTAACTTTATAACGCTCGCTTGAAAAATTTGCTGTGTCATTAAAATTGAGGAAGTCTTTGCAGCAAAAGAGCTTATACCGTTAGGCAGAAAATTTAAATTCTGAATTCTTTTAACATACATGGCAAGAATCATTGGAAATCACCATAGGAATTTCACTCCTCAAGTTTTTAGCTTAATTATAAGTTCTTGGCCAATTTTGAGAAAACAGAGACAATTTTTTCAAAGGAAAAGACTCACCTGACACAAGCACTTTCCAGACAAACTACGCTGCATCGACAAAAAATTTGGAATTTTCATTTTTGTAAAAAAAAAAATATTGGCAAGTAAAATAATATTCATTATAAAACAAACAAAAAAAAAAAAAAAAAACTGCACTTCGATCAACCTCTTTAATTTTATTTATTAACTTTTAATACACTTCATACATCTCAACAGAAATCTTTATTCAGGGACAAACATGGGTGATTCAAATAATTGAGGTTGTCTCTGAGAAACGGGCCTTGGGACATCAAGTAAGCTTTTATCATTAAATCCTAAAGTAACAACAATACTGATTGGAAAAGGGACACCTGATGTTCTATGGGTAAGGGTCTTTCTTCCGAGGAAACATTTAGAGGTAACACATAAGACAACATTTTTTTATTGATTCGTCAAAAAGCACAGCAAAATATTCCCCTTCAGAACCACACTCATTTTTTGTCCAATCACTTGTAACTAACCTCTTTATTACCATTTAAAGAGTGTTTGAGGACAGGATTAGCTGCGGACAAATGAGCTATGGATATACAATTTAAAGTGGAAATAAAGACTGTGGACTATAAAAAAATGGACGAAAAAAAAGGACACAAATAAGTGGACATAAAGTTTGTGTACGTGCACAATCAAAACTTCCTTAAAGTCCCTTCAATTCAATTGTTCGTAACAAGGAGCCTCTGATATTTAAAAAGCTCTTGAGGGAAGATTTATTGCACCGCCCTTAATCTTTGGAGAAGGTAAAGTAAATTAGGTGACACACAGTGACAAACGGTTATCTTACCTTGCAGATACACTGCCCGTTGGCTGAATTTGGCTGAAGAGATCCTACTGGGTCACAATAGCCTGAAAAATGTTCAGTAATATCAAATTAATATTCATTCTACAAAAGCAGCCTGTCTGTTGGGAAATTTTGCTGAAGCAATGCAGAGGATAACGTTGAAAGAGTGTTGAAAATAACTCCATTGAGATCATCAAAAAGTTCCATACTTTACTCACAAACTTAATAAATACAAAATTCCAAGATCACTGTTGTCAAGCAAGTCACAACAGAGGAATCCCATCTAAATATAATGGTTTTGCTTTGCTACGACAATTGATTCATCACAAAGTAACAGATGAATTTTACTGGAGTTACTCATTGTGACTCACTATATGATAGCCATCTTGAAATTTTGACTATGCACATCTATAGAGTTTTGGAACTTTTAAATTCTTCCAAACTCATTTGCGAGTGATTCTACATAAAAATCGCCCCTTTTCACTGCTTTAAAAACTCTGTTTACAAGAGTCGCATGTCTGCACACACCAAGGGCCTGTTAAAAACAATTTAAAATAGATCCCTTTTCAAATTCTCCCATGAGAATTTATTGATGCCAAAAAAGTTGTTTCTTCTGAAGAAAAAGTGAGAGGGAAGAGGTGGAAATAATTAGACCAGACTTGAAAACAAGAAAAGAACCTCAGTCTGTAAATACTGACGTCAATTAGACTGAACTCACCTTGGCGACAATAATCTCCTGGTATGAGCGGGTTCCCAGAGTAGCCAGCAGCGCACTTTTCACAGCGACGGCCAGTATACTCCGGAGGACAGTCACAGGTTACTTGACCATCGGTGTCAAGACGACAAGTTCGACCAAACCTAAAACCATCACCAAAAAATTTCTCAAGATTAGAAAAATAAAGTTTGCATAGTGCTTACCATACTCCCTCGCAAATAAAACCAAAAATACACTTTTTGACTTGTCAATATCAATCTGCAGTTTATCTACTTGTTAAAAAACTTATATTTTTAAAAAATTCTGTGTAAGAAGCATTTATCACTAATTTTGATGATCTAACCCTTTAAAATTGCTTCTAAATTGTATGCAGAGGGAGCGGGGACATAGTTGAAATTGATACCACCCTTTTTTACTGCATCCATCTCTTGAAAATTCAAAGCCGACTTCTCGGGATGATATAAGCGTACAGAGAGACGACAAAAAATAACCTTAACTCGTGCAAAGAACAGGTCACAGCACAAGCAAGCACCTTCTGTCCTTCTACTGTCACCGGAAAGACCGTTTTATTCCTTTGAGTGGTTCTGAGTGCAAGTGATGTAAAGAAGTGATAACAACCCTGCCTTGATATCTCCTTCAACGGTTGTACCTGCAAGCTTCTACTGCTTCTTCATTACCTACTAATTTTCTGACTTCGTATCTTTCTCCGCTTTTCTTCAACTGCAAAAAAGTTGGACTCATCTGAAAGAATTTTGTCTTCATCTATGCCCTCTCAAAAACTTAGGGTATGGCTTATCTGAGGGACAATATATAATTAGAGATCGCACACTACCTATCTTGCCCATGATAACTACTTTTTATTTCAGGATCTCAATTAACCCTTTCCGTCACAGTGTCCATTATAAGGGACAACATTTTACATGGAGCCTTATGGAAATTTGGAAAAATTGACTCACACATGAAATCATACGAGAAAAGTTTGTTAAATTTAATGGTATAGGTTTCCGATTAAAATGACACTTCTTTCATGATTCATGACAGAAAGGGTTAAGCATCGTGAACATGGACCATCCATTGACTGATGGGCAAAGCAGTTGTGATTTTGCCTAATGACTGCAAAGCACCGAAGTTGCATCAATCAACGTATAGTCCATGTTGGATGGTGCTCCCTATGTTATTCTGTTTAGTCCCAAAAAAAAAAAAAAAAAAAAAAAAAAAATCAGCTACCGTGCGATCGACTAGTGCATGGTTGATAACATAATATTGTCTCTGGCATGTCTGTTTGTGTGTTATATTTGCAAGAAAATACAGTGCAAAGAGTTGCATGAGTCCTGCAGTAACACTTCAATGCAACTCGCATTGTATTTATTTTGAACCTTTCTTGGTTTTGAGAAAACAAATGAAAAGAGAGAAAATAGTGCGCTGCTTCTACGCTTTGTGTTAAAGCGTCAATAAAGGACTCATTACTCGTTTTCTTATAAATGGTCAGACTAAGTGGTTAGTTGAAAGAAGAAGATTCTTACGAGTTTACAGAATTTGTCAGAGGGCATGGACAAGGTTGGCACGGGATACCACGGCTGGGATCACCGTACGTTCCAGGACGGCAAACTTGTTCTTCTCTGTAACATTGACCGAGCCAAGGACCACTGGTTCGACGATTATAACCAGGAGCACAAGCCTGAAAACGGTCAAAATGAATTAAATAAGAATTTTAGAAAAGTAAGTGATTTAGATGTATCGAGAAGAATAGAACAGCAATGGGTCACTTGTACACGTCGCAGGCAAATCACAAACAGCTTGCAATTTGCCTAGGCAGCTTATAAGCTGCTTATTTACTATCAGAAAAAATTTAGCTCAAGCGTAATGGTGACGTACGAAATGATTATACCAAGATTTGATTTAGCTCATTCTAAAGCTAATAAGCTAACAATTGTACTGATATCCACAGATTAAGTTTTTCTCAACTGGTTCTCTTTTCATGAACTTTGAAAGCGATTGAATACAGTGTTCAAAAACACTTCATTTAAAACACCATAGGTCAAGAACTAATCAAAATAAACCAAATCTGATGAAATCAGCATTTTCGTCAGCTTTTTAGCTTTCAAATGAGCTAAAGTAAATCTCGATACAATTATTTTGTAAGTCACCATTACACTTGATCTGAATTTTTTCTGATAGTAAATAAGTGGCTGGCTCTTTGCCTGCGACAAACACACCACAAAAATGAACTTTAATACATCACTCTCATAGAGAGTTCAACGAGAAAAACAGAGATGTCAGTAAAAAGGTTTAAGTTCTGTGATAGGACGGATAAATTTGCTTGATAAAGTGTAAGTCATCCAGCTACCACAATTCAATCTTGTATTCATATACCGCAGTAGAGCCCTAGATGCTGCAAAGTCATAAAACTTAACCCTTAGCGCTCACGTGTCGAATCCTCCTTGACAAAATGGTTTCACAGGATGGTTTCACAGTCAACCAAAAGATTGCACGGCTCAGTTCAGTATAAGACTGCAATGCACAAAAATACTCTGATCTTTAATCTTTTCTCAATCGGTGGAATGATCGTTGAACTATCAAAACAACCGGCAATTTTTCAAAGCCAGTGACGAATCTACTGGTTGAGAAAAATTATAATTTTGTAAGGAAACTTGGGTTCTATTTAAAAAAGACAATTACCTCACAAGATAAGCCTGAGTACCCAGCTGGGCAACGGCACTCCTCAACATATGCAGCTTGTCCGAGACCGGTGTTTCGGTTACCCGCAGAATCCATCCGAATGTTGGTAAGGGTTGTTTCAAATGATGGACCAGTTACATATTGGGCTCTGAAAGTTAATTTTTTTTTTAAGAAAAGGAAAACATAATTTTATTTTTTGTTACATAATTTGTACTTCTGCATTCCTTAAACTGTAACATTATTGGATCAATGGTTTGTATTTTCACTGGTTTTGGTATTTTTAGTTATTAACCCGATGGAATCCAAAATATAAATACGCACAAAAATAAATTAAAACCTTAAAGGTACCTCTACTGATTTAAGTAGAAGTCATGTATTGTTCAAAATCTTTATTAAACAAAAAAACAATGAAAATTAATAATTATTTGGAGCTCAGATTTTTGACAAAAAATTTCTTCAGAAAAAAGAAGAGACTAAAAACAAACCTGATAAGAACATGCTCCAGGTTGGCTAAAACCATCATGATATCCTCTCGCGATGCTGGATTGTTATTCCTGTAACCCGGTTTCATCCAAGAGCCACGGAAGAATCTAACGCTCATTTCATTGTCTCTGTTAGGGAGCAGAGTAGGTCCAACGTACACTAAGGTCAGCCCATTACCCTGAAAAATCAAGTAATATTATCACATGGTTCATGGCAGAGTTCTTTGAAAAAAAATCAAGGATTTTCAAGGACTTTTCACAGGATTTTAAGAAATTCCAACAAGCAAAAAAGTCGTCACTTCTTTACCAATTTTCCAGAGGCAGAAAAAACACATGGTGATTCTCCTTTAAGGGTGCATTGACCAGAGAAAGCTGTAGACAAAAAATATAAGAAAGAAAAAAAGTTCTTTCCACTATATCTGATGATAGAGCAGACGCATTTTGAGTATCGGGTTCTAACAAGCAGCGGTGCGTGCTACCGAACCGCATTAAAACACATATTGGTGAGTAGTTCATTTGTGCAGAATTTCGAATCGTTGCTAATCAACTGCTCACCAATGTGCTTTGATGCAATTCAGTAGCATGCACCGCCACTTGTCAGGACCCGATATTCAAAATGCGCCTGCTCTAAGTAAAGACAATTCGAGTTCTTAAATTGTTGTAATTGAAATAATAATTGGACGTGTACCTCCGTCCTGGTCAACCAGGGCTCCCTGGCTCTCTGAACAAATTATGTAAAATAAAATAAAAAATGAAATAAAGGAGTATTTTTTTTTTTTTTTTTTTTTTTTTTTTTTAAAAAGGAACTTTTCGACATTGAAAATTCTTGGATAGATTGATAACATAAAAATTAATTTTTTTTAATCGAATAGAGGGAAAATAACTTGAAATCATAGGCGTTTTCTAAGGAAAGAGATTCCATCCGAACTAATATTATTAAAGTAATACTTACACTAATAATGACGTCTGGAATGATACTGACAGCTCCTTCGCCAAGAAATCGAACCGTATATTTTATGTAACCGCCATAAGATTTCAGTTGGTTTCCTAAATAGCTATCAGGGAAAGCGTAGTACGGATGAGCATTATCGGCAGGGATAGCATTATTATCATCAGATCTGAGCTGAAAAAAAGCAGGATATTGGATAAATAAACAAAGGACCAGCAAACCAACAAACATTCTACTTTTTGTGAAAGGTTGATTGTTATTTTGATCTAAAGTTAACCCTTTCTGTCAAGAATTATGAAAAAAAGTGTCACTGTAATCTGAAACCTATACCATTCAATTGAACAAACTTTTCTCATATGATTTCATGTGTGAGTCAATTTTTCCGAATTTCCATAAGGATCCATGTAAAATGGTTGTCCATTATAATGGACACTGTGACGGAAAGGGTTAACATACCTTGAAACACTTTTTGTTGAAAAGCTAATTTTTGACTGCATCAATAAATCTAAATATGCTAGAGCACAGTTCTGGACATAGTTATCATTTTTCTCCCAAGCGATCTTAATGGGACTATTACACCCTTGACAAAGCCCCGTAGGAAGTATAAAACAAGTACAGTGAAACCTCGCTTAGTCATTCCCCGCATAAGCGAGAAACCCGCCTAAGTCAGCGGAATCGCCCGGTCCCGTTTTTCACCCATATAATTCAATGCTAAGAAAACCCGGATAAGCGAGATTCGCGTAGTTCTGAACCCGCTTAAGTCAGCACAATTTTTCGGACCCGACCATAAAACTCGTAATTTTTCCAAAATTTCCTTTCGTTTCCTCCAATTTTTTTTTACCTTTCATGCATTCCTTTTTTACGATCGCTGGCGACGGCTCAGAACGATGCCCCTTTCTGTCTCGCCGAAGGAAGTGTGAGGGACTGAGGACTGAGGGAGTGATCACTGCGATCAGTAGTGCTGTACCTAAGGTCCCTAGAGAATACCTAGGGACCTTAGCTGTACCCACTATCGTTTCCCCCACCATCGTTTCCCCTACTCCTTTACGAGCATCAAGAAACATCGCCCGCTGCACCCTGCACAGTGCACGTGCCGTCGGCAATGAGCTATAACTTTAGAGTGGCAGCGGGTTGGTCCACCTTGTGCCACAAAGGGTAGAAGGAATACCGGGAAAAAGCGGAATTTGGACGGCAGATTCCAAGGTTTGAGGTTAAATTGTGTAGGTCGTTTCCGGCGATGCCCGAGTTTGTTTACAAAACGACCGGAAACGACCTTCAAACTTTAACCTCAAAATCGATTTTTACGACAAGATGGCGTCGCCCTAGGTGACAACAATGAACCAGCGGAACGTTCCTTAATGTGCCACTCTAAAGTTATAGGTTATAGCTCATTGGCCGTCGGCCCTCTCGCACTTCCCAGTCACTCTCCAGAGACAATATATAATAGAGACCACGCACTAGCCGTGCGCGCGGTGGCTGACTTATTTTTCGGGACTCAACAGGAATTAACACAGGGAGCATGAGAGTGCACCGTCCAACACGGTCCATACGTTGACTGATGCAATCTCGGTGCTTCTGGCTTCACTAGGCAAAAATCTCAACGATGTTTCTCATCAGTCAACGTATGGACCATGTTAGCGGTGTTCTGTTGAGACCCCGAAAAAAAAAGTTGCCACCGCGCGCAAACATGGGCAAGATAGATAGTGCGTGGTCTCTATTATATATTGTCTCTGTCACTCTCACACCTAATTCCTCTCCCCTCTCCCCAATCTGTTTTGATTCTCGTTGCGTAGTCGGTCAGCCCACCCCCACCCCATCAGTCTCGCAGGCTTCGCACTGCTCGGCGCACGCAAGATTTTCCCAAGGAAAGACGTAACGCTTAGGAGTTGCGATACTTACGCTATTTCAGACGCTCCAAATAAATATTCAACGCCCTTAAATCAACTAACTTTGGATTAAATAGCCGTCTTTTAACTCTGACAAGCCACCTTATACACGCACGATCATTTAAAAGTGATTCTGTCAATAGTTGGGCGCGAAATTCGAAGATGCGAGCCAAATAAAGCGAAAACCCGTTTAACTCAGCAACCCGCTTAAATCAGCACAGTTCCGCAGTCCTGATCGAAAATGACTTAGCGAGGTTTCACTGTAGTATGCAGGGGCATGCTGAGAGGAAGGCATGTGGATACCTTTGCCCGGAGCGGCACTCTCCAGGGGCCGCAAAATCAATGAGTAAAAGAAAGAAAAGAAGAAAAAAAACAGTTCATCAAATTCATAAGTTTGAGAGGCGGAAATTCGCGGAGGGATGAATCAGAGATAATGAATGTATAATAGAGACCACGCACTAACCTTGCGCGCGATGGCTGACTTTTTTTTCGGAGCTCAACAGAAATTAACACAGAGAGCATGAAGGAGCACCATCCAACATGGACCATACGTTGACTGATGCAATTTTGGTGCTTCAGAGTCACTAGGCAAAAATCTCAACGACGTTTCTCGTCAGTCAACGTATGGTCCGTGTTTTTCGGTGTTCTGTTGAGACCCCAAAAATAAAAAGTTGCCACCGCGCGCAAACATGGGCAAGATAGATAGTGCGTGGTCTCTATTATATATTGTCTCTGGGATGAATAGAAGAAGTATAAAAATCAATTGTCTTCATGATTGGTGGATAATAGGTAATCAAGTTTTCAAGAAAACTTGTAGTTATCTTTTTGAATACTATCAGACTGCAACTATTAATAGGCGGTGTAAGGCAGAAAAACACAATTTACAGATTTCTGAAGGTGATTCCAGGAGAAACTTCTCCAGATTTTAATCTGATGGATAGTGCCACAAGTCACTTTTGGGAAAAGTCATGTTTTTAGCATTTTAAATTGAAAACAAAGAAAGCACGCAAAATCCAAGAATGTCAGCACCTGCATGATTTTTTGATGGATTTTCTGAGCCCAAAAAAAGCAAAAGTGATTGAGAATTAAAGCTGCAATTTATGAAATGTATAAAGACAAAAGCTTAGTGAGTGTGAGGGATTACTATGTCTATCTGCCTGACTTGCACTTATTGAGGCTTACAGGAATTTTCGTGTTTCCAATATCCCGGCTTTATTTTTGAGTGTTACAGCCTGAAACTTTCAGGGCATCCTCATGAAATACGCAGGTGTTGACATTCTTAAAACGTTTACTTTTTGCATAAATTCATCAATTTTAGCCAAAAACTGTTGACTTTATGAGCAGCATGATGTGATGTCCAAGGTTTGAACAAATCGACCCTGGAATCACCTTGAGGCAGTAGCGCACCGAGAGTTTCTTCATCTCTCTCTTTTCTCCATTAAAAAACATATGTTAGAAAAGTATGGACAACGGGATAAAACCCCCTCTTTCTGTCCTTTTCCTACTTATACATTCAAATGGGAAATGAGAGAGATGGAAGAGATCCTGGTAGTGCCAGTGCAACAAGAGTTTCTTCATCTCTCTCTTTTCTCCATTAAGAAACGTATGTTAGACAAGGATGGACAAGGGGGATAAAACCCCCTCTTTCTGTCCTTTTCCTACTTATACATTCAAATGGGATATGAGATAGATGGAAGAGATCCTGGTAGTGCCAGTGCAACAAGAGTTTCTTCATCTCTCTCTTTTCTCCATTAAGAAACGTATGTTAGACAAGGATGGACAAGGGGGATAAAACCCCCTCTTTCTGTCCTTTTCCTACTTATACATTCAAATGGGAAATGAGAGAGATGGAAGAGATCCTGGTAGTGCCAGTGCAACAAGAGTTTATTCATCTCTCCCTTTTCTCCATTAAGAGACGTATGTTGGACAAGGATGGACAAGGGGGATAAAACCCCCTCTTTCTGTCCTTTTCCTACTTATACATTCAAATGGGAAATGAGAGAGATGGAACAGATCCTGGTTGCGCCAGTGCCTTGAGGACTTATTAAACATATGTCAGCTGAGTTTACAGCACCATCATGGTGGGCTAACTGACAAAGAATAAAGAGACAGATTAAAACAAAATAGAAAAAATAAGGTACCACAAAACCATCTCGGCCAATACTCTGTACATCTGGCCAGTTGGATAGTTCATTTTTCTTGATGTCAACATTCTGAGACTGTGATTCAGTTACAACACTAATGATTTGGTGTTTGCCAAAAGGTGGAGGTAACTGCAACAGATACAACAGAACAGCAGAGGATTAATAATTTGAAAAGAAGTATTAAGAAGAGGAGATATAGACAAGAGACCTGGTGTTTAAACCACTTCTCTAGCAGTTCAAACACTAAGTCTCTAGTCTACTTAAAAATTCTTTTCATTTGAGATTATTTTTTCGTATCGCGAGAGATGCGATTGTTGCAATGGACACACAATTACAAAATCAACTTTTTTTCATTGTTCAGAACTCTATTTCAAAGATAAGACGGATTTTTTACACAGTAAAATTTTTTTTAAAAAACACCCAACATTTAAAAAATAGTGTTCCGGTCGTAAGTCATGGCTGACCCGACAATATTTAGATGTCAATTTAAAAAATTCCATTCTGGTGGAAAGTTGGGGCTGACCCTACAATATTTAGATGTCTGTCAGGTCAGACAAAAAGAAAGAACTAAAATGTTGCAGGAAATGTTGTTTTATACCAATTATCTCTGATTTCCATAAAAAAAAAAAACGCGTAGATAAATTACAACCAACGGGCCGATTTTTGTAATCATTAGATAAAGCTCGTAGACTGGATAAATGAAGCCCTGCTATTGGTCCCTTTAAAGTTTTTATTGAAAAGAAGAGCGCCTCAACCAAGTATCTCTCTGCTACATCCGATATGCTATCGGGTTGTTTCAAGCGGGCGATAGCTTATCGAAAGTAGCGGAGGGATACTTGGTTAAAGATCTCTTCTTTTTGATAAACACTTTGAAGGGGCCAATAGCAGCCCTTCATTCATCCAGTTTACCAGCCTTATCTAATGATTTCAAAGATCGGCTCTCTCGGAAGGTTGACAGGTAAATGGTAAATAGAAGTCCAACTGAAAAGGGTTGATATACTTTCTTTTTGGACTTCTTTAAGCATGGTTCTTCACCACTTCTTTGAATCAGTTCAAAGCAGTTTGCAAGCACGGGGTACAGTTTGGTTTGATTGATTTTGAAAACCCGAACCAAACCTCAAATCACATTCAGTAAATTTCATGAGCCGCAAACTAAATTGCTTGAGCTGTTTTTCAACAAGTCAAGATATTCAAACTGAACTAATTTTCGGACATAGTGTGAACCCCTGTTTGAAACAGATAACACTGAAATGATCTTAATCCTACTAAAAGTAGTAGAATAATGACAGTCGTTGTATGAAACTTTAAAAGCAGGCTTTACTGAGGGACACATTACAGAGAAAGGTGCTAAAGATAGAAACAAAAAAATACTAGAATTGTTTTCATTGAGAATGTGATACTTAAGAATATCTGGGATGAGAAACGTTTGAGATTTCGATCAGTTGAGATATTCAATAAACTTCCCAAATCTATAAACACGATGTTCATGGAAAGGGATAGCATATTCTCAATGAAAAAGGAGTATTTTAAAGTAAATCCTTTCTATAATCTAAATAAGTACTTAAAACCACTGAGGAAATAGACAAGTATTTGTACTCCTCTATATGATAAATAGCTATTGTATTTCTACTTACCTTCTGTTCTTATATGCATATAAATGTAATGTATTTGACTTGTACTGAGCTTTAAAGCTGGGGTACTAATAACGAATAAATAAAAAATAAATAGATCCAAAATAAAGCCTAGGCAGTTACAGTACCTGGAAGGAAAAAAGGTTGGCACTTTTACATTGCGTAGATACTCCAAAACAAAAGCAATGAATACAATCACTTGGGGCGACAGCTAAATCGTTGAACGTTCCACGTGGACACGTCGAATAAGTGGGTGCTTTTATCGTCAGAATCGTGTCTGGAATAGCGAAAGTGGATCCACGAGAATTGATACCTTCACAACTGTACGCACCTTGATCTTGTTCCTAGTGGAAAAAATAGAAAGAAAATGAACAATTTATTTATTTATTTATTTTCAAATTAATACATATACTGCCTCAAGGGCTAAAGTACAAGTCAAAGAACATGTATTAAGAGAACAAAAAAGAAAGAAATTGCAAAAAAGGAGTAATTACAAATGATAACAAAAAAATTAAGTCTCTAACAACTCACTCACACTATAAAAAGCCTCTTTCAGGAGAAGGCAGAGCAAGTCATTTAAAAATTTAGAAATATCACCCTTCCTGAGGACGGATTTAAGTCCTCAAGGAAAGGTATTGAATAATTGCACTGATGAGAATTCTACGCTGTGCATCATTACAGATAGTCTGACAAATGAGTTTTTTACATCTCTGTGTCGACTATTGTAAGAATGCGCAGGCATAAGACTCTCAAAAGTGATTATGTTGTTAAAAATAGCAAACTTGATGCTCTCCAAAATGTACAAAGCTGGAAGAGTGAGAAGTCCCCTTTGAATGAATAAGAATTTACTGGCCTAATTTATAACAATAGAAGGAAATTCAATCAAGAAGCAGTTTGAGATAAAAATCTAATCCAGTTGGACTGTATAGACTGTTAATTTTCCGATTCCCCTCAAACATCCACAAGAATTTTGAACTTCAACATTCCATCAATCCGCGTGATGAAATAATAAAAACTTAAATGGGAAAAAAGACTGTTGGAAAAAACACAATACAATGAGACTTTGCAACAGCCCCTTTTTCAATAGTTAAAAAGAAAAAATGATCTGTATCTTTTCGTTGCCTTTGAGTGGAAAAATGTTTTGCACCTTAACCTCAGTCATGGACATTGTTGTGATGGCATGATTTGCATTTTTTCGTTTTAGATTTGATTTTTTATAATTAAACAATTGAAAAAGGGGTTGTTATTTCCCCAAAATGTCTCATTGTATTGTGTTTTATTTTGCAGTCTTATTCCCATTTAAGTTGTTACTATTTTATTCTATGTGGCGGGCTATTTTAAAATCATTGTATTCAATGTTATGATCGATACCGCTGAGGCCCTGAGGTATCCAGAATCACCTTAAGTTAGAAATTTAAAGGATAAAACCACAAAAAATACAATAAACACCTGAACATCCGGACAAGACAATACACCGACACCACGAACACTAGTTGTGTTACATTTGGCTGGAATGTGGCCCCAATTCAATCTCCAAACTACTTCCGGCGTCGGACCACCGTCAGCTGTACAAGATACGGTGAAGAGAGATCCAGATTCCAAGACCACCATTGGTGGTGGTGGTATGCGTATCGTAACGGGAGCTGTAAATAGAATTGACAAAGATTAAGAAAACTTAAAGCAAAAAGTTCCCCATTCAAATCTTGGAGAAAGCTTGAGGCTAAAGTTTGAGGATGCAAAATTCCAAGTTTCTATAGATGTCTACATTGTGCAAACATAAACAATTAAAGAAGAAAAGTGACTGATCTCTCCATGCAGTAGCAAGGTGTAACAACTGGCACCACTACATTTTTTCTGAATAAAACTATGAAAATGATCAAACTTTCGGATGAGTGGTGAACACACTCTAGTTTGACCTTTCGTAAGACCAGTAAATGACCAGCTTTGAATCATTCTTTTTGATTAGCTCACTGACTCCAGTTTTGACTAAATTCTTTCACCGAGGACTGACCAAATTGATCATGCTGCATTATAATTAAAGTTATCTCCGAAACAAAAAAACTATAAGGCACTTACAACAACCAACTTCGTCACTTCCATCAGCACAATCTGTCTCACCATCACACTGGAAGGATTTCGGCGTACATTGTTTGCCACTCTTGCACTGGTATTCGTTTGATTTACAAGGAGAGCCTGAAAAAAATAAAATAAGGGATTTGAAGGGTTGACTTCTAACAAAGAAAACTATTCTAACTAGATGTGTATTGGATCGTTTACCAATTTTTGGCTGTGTTGGTAATTTTTTTAAGTTGCTTAGTTCAACCCATGTATGCTCAACTTTATTTGAACATGTTGGGTGTTTTTTGGTGTTTTTCTCAAAAAACACCATCTTACAGTTGAACAAATTTAAAATTTAAAAATTGTGAAATTTTCTGGTCCAGCTAAATTATAAGTTCTGAAAGATCACAACATTGATTTTTGAGTTAAATTGGCCTAAATTTACTGTAATTTGGTCCAAAAAAACCGTTTTAAGTGGGTCGTTTAAGTGGGTCGTTAACGACCCAATGGGCATATATGGGTTAAGGTGATTCCAGAGTCAATTATTTCAAACCGGAGACACCACTAGAGTCAACAGTTTTTGGCAAAAATTTATGAATTTACACAAAAAGTGCAAATTTGAGGAACTTCTGTAATTGCAAGCATACTTCAAAATGACACCCTGAAACTTTCACGCTGAAACTCTTAAAAAGAAATCCGGGTTATTGGAAAAAGGAAAATTTCCATAGGCCTCAATGAGTGCGAGTGCAGCAGATCGACATAGTATTACTCCCACCCACTCGCATTCACTCAGTTTATGGCAAAATGGATTTCCAATTTATATTAATTCATTTTTAATTTTCCAAAATTTTAAAAAAAGTTTACAGGTGCCGACGTTCTCGGATGTTGCGTTTTTTCTTAATTTTCAATTTAAAACGCCGAAAACACAACTTTTTCCCAAAAACGACTAGAGGTGCTATCCATCAGATTGAAATCTGGAAAAGCTGGAATTACCTTAAGTACTGTTTTATTTATTTCAAATGAATTCATCAGTAAAGTTCAAATGTGTTAATTCTAGGTCAGAATTTCAGACTTGAATCACTACTGTTTACCAGGGGCGTCATTTCAGGTTCGGCTTGGGGGAGGGGGGGCTATCATGTGATGATTTTTTTGTTTTTTTGTTGTTTTGTTTTGCTCATCAATATTATCTTAGACACTCTATAGCCCTGCATATCCTACATTTACGGCCCTAAATTCCAACAAAACTCGATCATGATCACCAAATTTTAGTTCGAAACTTTTCTCTTCTCCTTAAAAAAAAGTCATCATTTTTCACTTTTGGCGGACCCTTGCCTTGGGGGGGGGGGTTGTTTGCTCCCTCTGCCCCCCCCCCCCCCCCCGCAAATGACGCTACTGCTGTTTACATTCGTTAACTTCTTTCCTTTCAGTGAATTTTATATCGAACTGAGATTTTATACGTGTGATTTTACTGCAAATAAGATTTGGTTGATGCAATAACAATTGCAAGATAGGCAATGAATGAGCAAACGACTTACCAGGTGGTGTTGGGGCACAATTCTGTTCATCAGATCCGTCACCACAATCATCCTCCGCATCACAACGCCACGTTTTTTGAACACATCTTTTGTTGGCACACCAAAATTCATTGGGCTCACAGCCGTGATGGTCTAGAGAATGGGAGGAGTGAAGCAAAGATGAATGATACATTGAGGTAAGATACTAACTAACCCGTTGACTTAACATTTTTTTTTTATTTTTATTAATTTTTTTTTTTATTATTATTATTCTTTCTTATTCTTTGTTATTTAAAATGTTTGTTTTATTTTTTTTCTTCTTGTTTTTACGATTTTTGTTTTGTTTTTAACCCTTTCCACTCCACTGTCGAGCTGTAGTCGACAAAATCGATTTACGGGTTCTGCTCCATTGTCGAGCTGTGGTCGACAAAATTCTGTAGCTCAAAATGGACGCTATCAATGGGACAAAATAGGTGTCTGAGAAGTGCTGCGCTCTGACGGGCTTCTTCTGAACTTACCAGTGAAGGTCTAGTTCACGGAGTTCTAGTGGAGTACAGGAAGGTTCAGCTCGAAAAATGGTGGAGCGGAAAGGGTTAAGAGCTTCTACATTGACGCGATGTCACGTCAAAGAAAATCTGGCCCAGAGCATGGGTGATGTGTGATATCACGCAAAAGTTAGTCAGTAGGTTAACTCTTTCCGGTTAGAATTTTGTTTTGCTATTTTTTTTTGTATTTTGTTCATGCAGTGGAGCGCTACTGACGCGAGAACTTGTTCCTCGGAACTCCACCAGAAAGTGCCACATGATAGGAAAGTCGGATCAGACCCGCCAAACAACTCACGAGCAAGAATTAAAATGTTGGGTGGGACCGGCCAACCGACCGAAACGGGAAAATCGTAATGTCGGGTGACACCCAATTGGAAAGGGTTAAGGCAAATTGACTTTCTTTTCTCTGACAGTATCAACTGGATAAAATCGGGAATGCAAAAAGCAACGCTAAAAACAGTCCCTGTTAGGAACACTTGCAGATTAAAATTTAATTAAATTATTGATTGAATTGAATTTATATAAATTAAAATAAAAAAAAATCAATGATTAAAAACTTACTGCAGCGCATTTCATCTGATCCATCCGTGCAGTCGTATTTTCCGTTACAGACTAATGACTTCGGAATACACTCTCCATTAGAGCAGGTTGCTTCGTAAAGGCCGCAAGCAGGAACTGGCCTGAATGTAGGTTGTATAACTAAAAAGAAAAGGAGAAAAAGGAAACAAAAAAAGTATAAATTAAACAGAATATGATTTCTTTTTTTTAGGTGATTCCTTTTAAAGTATCAATTGCTCAGGCAAGAACCGTTGAACTGTCTAAAAATGTCTTTAAATATAAAACTAAGAGAAACTCGTTTGGATGGCTATGGATAGGAAAGATTTATATTTAAAAGCAGGAAATCATGAAGAGAAATTTGATTCAATCGCGCCAAAATATTAGAATAAGAACCAGAAGAAGAACCCAGCCGCTCCACCTAATTGCTATGGCTCATTCAGCGTATGTTTCAAAATGAATGACTGGACTTTAAAGAGAGAAATGGGAAATAAAAAAGTGGTAGCAGAGTGGGCTTGTGCTATTTGACAACCATGTTTTTTGCCATTTGAACCTATATTCAATAGAATCGATTTCTCAGTGATTCAGTGAAATCCCTGAGGATTGATGCCTTTAAGTAGGCTTAAATAGAGGCTCTGTCGTTGCTATAATGTACAAACCGCTACTCAGCAGCAAGGAAATCATAATTAATAAAAAATCCCTGGAAGTGGATAGGATTCGAGTAATGGAAAAGAGCACTGGGCTTTGATGCTTGACAAATAAAGAGACTTGCAAAACTGTCTAAAATTCTTTAAAAAATTACTTAGGGGTGTGCGAGTCTGCATATTTCGAATCCGAATCCGACGGGATTCGGATTCGGGATTCGAAATTTTTTTTCGGATTCAAAATTTTTGAATCTCTCTTTTTTTTCTTTTTTTTTTTCTAACTTTTCTTTTCCTTCCATACGTTTTTTCTTCCTCTTCCCCTCTATACATTAGCGCCTGCTAAAACGACAGAAACTACTATCATCACGATTCGGTACGAATGCGGCGCCGGCGCGTCTTCCGAATATCGATGAACCTAAACGGGGATAACGGGCGGTAATCGATCAACACCAAAAGTGCGCGCGACCAGCAAAATAGAATAGTAAAGATAAATCAGAAAACAAATATTTTCTTCTCATTTTTCATTACATCGTAAGGAAAATAAAAGCGCCGCACTTTAAAACAATTTTTTTCGAACTATTACGGAGCGGATTCGGATTCGGTTCGGATTCGGGAAAATTTGATTTTAAGATTCGGATTCGGATTCAGAATGAAAAAACTGGATTCGCACACCCCTAAAATTACTTGATGGTTTGAATGGCGTGAAAACACATTCAGACATTAAATCTCTTAGTGAAAGTCATGAGAACACTAAAATATAGATAGTGAAAATCGGCCAATTGCGAGAGAGCAATGTTATTTCCTGGTTTAAGAACCATACTATCTGACAGAATTGAATACCCTGATACTTCAGGTTTTCCTAATGTTAATGTTGCATCTAAAATAATCAGGTTTTTCTGGTTTTCCTTGACAGTAAACACCCTGAGTAGACAGCAAAAAAAATAAATAAATAAAATACTTACATTCTTCTACAGTTAAATGAACAGTCGCTCGAGCACTAGCATCATACAGGTAATCAATGGCTTCACAAATATAGGCTCCGGAATGTTGCATCTAAAAAAAATAAGAGTTATCGCATCTAAAAGAAGAATCTATAGCAGGAATGTCTTAGTATCTCTATAATATGCATTTTTCTTCACCTAAATCACTACAAGACGATCTTGAGACCATGCATTATATTTTTAAGTTACAAAAAAGAGCCACTCAAACTATATTTAAAAAAAAAAGAGAGAGAAGAGATACTTATAAAAAACCTGTTTATCGAGAATGAAATCTTAAGCGTTCCATCAATTGTTATTTTCAGAGTTTCAGTTCTTTTTTATAACAACAAGAATACTATTCAAACCGACGCTGATTTCCATGGACATGGCACATGTAATAAAAAATGAATTTCGTAGTTCAACTGTTAAATCAAAGAGGCATAAATATTCTTGCAAGAATTTTGGACATGAGTTTTTTTTATTAATTTCCTATCGACATAAGAAAATCTGAGAATCTAATTGGTTTAAAAAAATGGTAAAAAACCCTCTACACAAGACTTATATTTGACTCTCTTGAAGAATTTTTACAGTGGTTCCTTATGATTTTGATACGGTGTATTATTTCTGACTCTGTATACAGCCCATACTGGGTCGCCATGTACTAAGGCTCCCAAAATAATCCGCCACATCACGGCGAGTGGGGAAATTTTCTAACCCCCACTCTACTGCTTGAGCAGTGAGCCGTATTGTCTCACTAACGAATGATTGGGAAGAGGGCAGAGACATTGAGTTAGAGTGCTATGGATGTTGTTATCTCGATACGAGCCGAGGGCCGATTCGCTTATCACATCTGCCGTCTTTCTTGCATTGGAGAGGGTCAAAATATTTACCCTCTCGCCATGATGTTGAAAATTCTTTTGGGAGCCTTAGTACTATGAAAGAAATATACAAATATACGGATTAGAGTCTAAGAACTGCTGTACATCACTCCTTGTTTAGTAGAAATTGACAATTGGATGCTTCACTTAAAGCACTAATCACCTTGAATTGCCAAAATATCATTATTTCGTCCAAATTGTAGTAAAAATGCCAGTTTTTGAAGCCAAACTACTGCATACATCGAGGTCTAATTATTTTATGGACTTTTATTTCATTGTTTTTGTATGGATCTGAAAGAAAGAATTTTACCTGGATATTCGGGATTTCTAGGCGACCATTTTTATCTCTGGTTCCTGGTGGTAGCGGTGCGCCATTTCCTCGAACCCAACGCACTTTTGCTCGCAAAGGCCCTTCATCTCTACATTGAAATACAACTTCTCGAGCTACAGAGACACAAAAAATTGAAATGAACGAAACGAAATTTTGAACGCACGACTTAAATTAGTAAATTAAATAAGATTAGATGGTGCAGATATTTTGACACCACAAACTTTAAAATCTGATGAGAAAAATGAGACAAATATCAGTTTTAAAAGAATCAAAATTATCCGTCCTGACTTGGTCGAAAAATGTACTGAAGAATATTGGTGCATATTGATTTTTTTAAATTATGTGATAATTGTGATGAAAAAATGTTAGCGAAGGATCTTACACCAAGATGACAAAAAGATAGAAAATTGGACTCATTTATACTAAAGTGACCTACTCGACTTTAATATCAATATTAAATTAGACCTAGTGCAAAAAATGTCTCAAAACTTCCAAGAACTTTCCTTCTCTACATTAAGTCTTGTTCCTGAAAATTATAAGCAATTTTAACAATCAGATTATTTTTAAGGGAATTAATATGTTAAGATTAAATGGCAATTTTGGAATACTGGTCAGTCGGTTTTGTATAAATGTGTCCAATTATAGTTAGTAATTTTGAGATGAAATCTGTGAGACTGTGAACATGAAGATTGAAGGTGGTGCTAATTTCTAATGTTAAGGAGCTGATAAAAGCCTTTTCACCAGGTTATTGCATTGTTCCACTTTCTATGCAACATAGATCCACCAGCTAACTATCACAGTTGCTTGAAAAACTTAAAAAAAACTACATTCCTAAAATTTTCGTGAGTCAGTTTTCAGTGAAAACTTGTGATGCATGTAATTAGGTAAATTTTGAAAATTTCGTCAATTTGTACTTTGAAAATAATTAGGCCTTAGAATTGCAACAATGATATTTTTTTTTCAATTAAAGTACAGGCAAAAGCTAAAGTATTGACGGTCAAGAATGCACGCGGAACGCAGAAGGTTGCTTTGACTACACAAGTACTTATCTTGACTGCCAAAACTTTCATGTTTGATAGTACATTGAGTAAAATACAAACGCCTCTTTTGGTGATCCTTAGAGACTTAATCAAATATTGAGTGCCTCTCTTACATCTGTTTCAAAGCATTTTCAGCCAATTGAACAGAATCACTCCCAAATATTTAAAATTGTTCACAAAACTTAGATAAGGGTTTTCTGACCTAAATTTGGATCCATCACAAAACGAAGCAAGAAATTCAAAATTGACCAATCAGATGACAGTTTCACCTTTAAATGAAAAGCATCCGAACAAATCTTATTCCTGGATTTTACATTTCCCCGCTCATTATTACAACAGTCTGTAAGTCTAATAGACTGCAAACTAGCTATCTTGGCCACACTCAAATGAGACAGACAACTTTAAAGACCTTCATTATTAAAGGCTTCAAAACGTCACAAGCTCCATGACTCACGATATAATATTTAAGTTAGTTCAAATTTCATGCCCCTAGTTGCATACTTTGGAGAAATGATAGTGATAATGATATTTTTCATACATCAAATTAGGTTAATACTCGATGTTTCTGGTTTAACATTAGGAAGTTCCAGAGCAAGTTTCTGGTTGAAATAAGACATTTTTGCTCTACAGACAGGATCTCAAAATGCTTCCCCTCTGAGCTATGATTATTCAAAGTTCGGAAAAAAATTTAAAAGTTAGTTTTCTTAAAATTTTTGTTACATTTATCAGTAAAATTAGACTTAAAGTTAAGCATTATCATGGTGTAAAATTCATTAATTACCTTTATTCAGTCATAAAATAAGTCTATGCCTACTTTCCTAACACTCTTCAGCATATGATGGCAAAAATTTCATGCTGCCAATGAGAATTTTTGAACTTTTAAGAAAGTCTCCGGTAAGAGAAACCAGCAAGAAGAATATTGATTTTTCTGTACTTTTTTTGTATCTATTGCAAAGCACTGACTTTTCCTCAGCTGAAGTCAATTATCTCATTAGAAACGCGGGCCACTGAACAATTGATAGGGATCAAAAATCTTTAGAATTGTTTCTCCAATCGAATTCTTTCACAAAATGTTAAGAATTCTCATTGGCAGCGAGAGATATTTGCCATCAAATGCTCAAGAGTATTGAAAAAACACTCAAACTTATTTGAGAATTATTTTAAGGGTATTCATGAATTTGACACTAAAAAATACAACTATGGCCAAATTTGAGAGCAATTTTGTTGATAACTTTAGCAATTTTTCAAAAAAAATAAATGTTTTACCTAACTTTGAAAAATCGTAGCTCAGAAGGAAAGCATTTCAAGGCGAATGTTCAGGGGAAAAAAAGTGTTATTTTGATTTGAAACATCAGCTTTGAAATTTCCTGATACCAAACCTGTAACACCCTGTTGAATGATATCATAGTCAGAAACAAGAATTTTTCTTTCTCTCTCTCCAACCATTTGAACGTGTGTGTTTGAGAAGGATAGTAGAGAAGGCCATCTTGTAGCTTTAGCCCCCATCTCTCTCTTTTAGCCCCTATCTCTGCCATTTTAACTCCTATCTCTGCCCTTTTCTAACACACATTCAAATGGGAGGAGAAAGAGAGAAAGAGAAAATATTGAATCCACCCATGAACGATAAAGAAAAATGAAAAGCAAAAACAAGTACTTACATGACAGTGTAAAATCCACAAACAAACCATAAGAATAGGAGAGAATAATAGAGAAAGAAAAAGGAGAAACAGAGAAGCAGCAAGCAAAACTAGGGCAGGTATTGTATCTTAGGACGATCAGAAGAATGAAAAAGAAATAGTTTTTGATAGTTTTTTTTTTTTAAGGGGGGGAAAAGATGGCGGTAGAAAAGGTAAAAAGTGAGATAGGAAAGAGAGAAAGTTTCCCCCTCAACCCTGATCAATTGATGGACGAGCACAAAACAACTACGGAAACGAAATAAAATAAACAAAATTCCCCTCTTCAAACCCGTTCGGAGAAGTTTTCCTTTCATTCGTCAATTTGACTTCATGGCTTCTTGAAAAAGCTTGAAAGCTTGGGGCGATATTATACCGTCGACTTTTTGGATATTTCATGAGAACGGACCGTCTTGATGTCACAACTAACTAGCATGCATCTACCATGGTTGATTTTTATTTCGTTGGTCCGTTTGATCCTTTCTGGCTATCTTTCATCTCCCTCTGACTGTACTGGTGGCAACTTCCGGGACTGGGACAGAGACTCTAATCGACTCTTTCATTGGCTCAAGGAGAATCTTCAGCGATTAGGGCTAATTTCTATCACCAAAGCGCTACCGTTCGATTAATGTGAAATTACAGGTTGAAAGTAATTTATATTGAAGAAAACGGATTGTCGTGTACCAGATAATCATCTGAAAAATGTAAATGCAAAATATCTTGTAAGTATTTGTATAAAGAAGGTTGAAAGTACCAAAAAATGGAATATCGAGTTTAGCAACAAAAATCGATCTGTGATATTCTATTTCTTGGTATTTCCAGCCTTACTATTGAAATTGTCAACGAGATATTTTGCAGAGACATTTCTTCAGATGACTATCTAGTAATTGAACCTCTGTTTTCTTAGAATTAGAATTAATTTCGGCCTGTAATTTGATAGTCATCGAAAGGTAGCACTCTGGTGGCAGAAATCAGAACTGAACTTATAGTAACAAAAAAATACTTCAAACGTTGATAAACGTCAACTGTTTACAATTTTTACGAACTGCAGACATTCGCTAACGAACTTTCCTTATGGACAAGACAAAGGTATGCTAACAGATTCTACTTATGGATAATTAAGAAAACGTTTGACAAATTATTCTGAAACCTTTAGAAATTACAAGTTTAGGGCAGGTCAAGGAGTCAGAATTTTTCATCAGTTTTGCTCCAGCTTCGACGGTTCCTCCACAACTTTCCTAGTTTTCACTTGGTGTCCGTTGGATAGAAAATTTGAGGTTAGTTGCAGATAGTTTCAGTTTTCTGAAGGAAAATTGAGTCTAAATGAAAAGTAGAGAAAAAATTTGGATTTAGCGCTAAATTTCACGCTGTTACGCAAAATTTCAGTTTACTTAGTCAAAAAATTAAAATTTATCGAAGAGTTATGCGTGTAGTTTATGGTGGAATTTCATTAGCAAATGTCTGCAGAACCGTTCGCTTTTTGTGTATATTCAGTGGGCTAATCAAGAATTGTTTCTACTGATATGGAAATGTAGACAAATTTAACTACTACAGGCAACTTCAGAGAAGAGGGGGAGGGGCAAAAAAGGCAAAGTTGAGAAGGTGCATGGTTTAATTTTTTTTTTTAACGCTGAAGATCACCTTAAAGAAAGATATAACTCAAAAGCAAAATCAACTTAGAGACATTATTTTTATAAAAGTGTCTTATATCCCTATTATTGGAGATTACCGATTGAGAAAGAAAGGTAGGATATCGAGCAAAGAAACGAAAAAAAAAGCAAAAATATGGTTTCCTTGAGCTGTGACATTACCCATTAGACGGTCGATAAGTACTCATCATAAGAGCATCGAGTACTTTAAACTCGTTTAATCCTTTTTAATTCTTTAAATTTTCAAAATTTAAGCTATGCATAACTCCACATTCAGCTAGCTATTTCACTACCATTTAAAACAGTGGTTCTCAACCTGATGAATTGCAAGGGTGCTATGAGTGACATTTTAAACGGGCAGCAGATTGTAAAATTACAATTCTTTTTCAAGCATGCTTGCAACTTTAGCTGAGGAGCTCAAGACAGTAACTTCTTCTTGTACCAAGTCGCGGCTCACGCAATAAGACAACAATGTTTTTCCTTCATTTGAATCTATATACAACAATGGAGCTCACGCTAACTTACGCTATAAGCAATTGAACAAGTAATTCTTGCATAAAAACCAGCAAAAATGAAGGTATGAATACTAAAAAATCACGAAATTCACTCATACTCACAAAATGAGTTTGAACTTTAAGGCATGGTAGCAGATGGAAGATTCCTATATAATCAGAGACTTACCAATAGGAATCTCCTATGATACCAGCGTAGTTCCTCTACATGTTTGCTCTTAAATGGCAGAGCTACGCAGGTGTCATGGGGGATTCCACATACAATGGGGCTATTGCACACTTTTGCTATAAGCGATTTAATAGTCGATTATGGCGTAAAAACCTCAACAAATAACGATGGCGGCACTAAAAACTTCCAAAATCCACTCCTAAACTCAATAAACGCAGTTATTTGCGCGAGCGTAATGGTGGCCGAAGGCACTAACAATGGGAGATTCCCATCTGACAATTCTGAAACTCCATCAAGAAGTGACCAATAAGAGACTACTTTCATTTGACACCGGTGTCACTTGGTGTTGCGGTACCATTCATCGGATGTGGATCATCACTCTGATGACTAATTACTCTGTGAATCATCCTTGTCAGCATAGAAAGAGTGACGAAATTAAGATAGGAATCTCCCATTGTTAGTGCCTTCGGCCACCATTACGCTCGCCCAAATAACTGCGTTTATTGAGTTTAGGAGTGGATTTTGGAAGTTTTCAGTGCCGCCATTGTTGTTTGTTGAGGTTTTTACGCCATAATCGACTATTAAATCGCTTATAGCAAAAGTGTGCAATAGCCCCATTTGTCTCTCTCTCTCTCTAGAGACACACAGAAGAAAGTCTCAAATTAGAGAGGAATCTCCCATGGTACCTGCATGGCTCAGCCATTGCGCTTCAAACTTCAAAGTCATTTTGTGAGTCTGCGAGTGATACTCATAATTTTCTAAAGTGCTCAGTGTAATTTTTGCTGGATTTTATTCAACTTTTCAATCGCTGGTATAACGAAAGTTAGTAAGAGCCCCATTAGCAGAAAGTCAATTATGGATTTTTTGAGCCATCGAAACACAAAGTATATCATTTTATATATAAACAGCACTGCCTTGCTAAGGAAGAACACCGTAAGCGTAATGTGTTATTTAGACTGTTTTTGCAGTATAGCTCAGGCCTCTATTCTTATACCGAGTTCCTCTTCAGGAGTTTATTATTGTTGTACCTATACCTGGTTACTCAACTCTCTTTAACAAAGGCTCTCTGACCGTCCAAGAATTTAGGAAAGGCCGACCGTCTATTGTTCAATGCTAGAACCCTTGGAAGAACAAACCATTGGAGGCATTGAAGGTGAGGGTAAATTGAAGAATAGGAACCCCGAGTTACATTGCGAAAACAGCGTAAGTAATACATGGCGCTTACAGCATTCTTCCTTAGGAAGGCAGAGCAGATCTGCCGTGCTAAGGAAGAACGCCGTATCTCCACTGCACATGAAATCGAGTAAAACGCGTTCAAAGTTAAATGCATGGCCCTCCCAAGCGGTTTCGATATTGGCACGTTTTTGTGCATAAATCGATTGTATGTATCTTCACTTGATTTTTGATCATTGTAAAAGGGTGCCGAGTCAAATATTTTTGCTCCAAACAACAAAAGATCGAAGGAAGGATGGACATACGGCTTTTCCCCCGTCTGGCGGGGCATGCATTGTTGTGTAAAGGGTCGCCGAGGAAGAGCCCGATACACAGGTAGAACGCCGCATCTCCACTCCGCTCGGCTGGAGATACTGCATTCTGCCCGTGTACCTGGCGCTTACGGCGTTTTTCCTGAGTAAAGGTACTGTTTTCAGCGTACTTACGGCAGAGAGCCCCTCTATATCTCAGAAACTAATGGAGATAAGTGAATTCTGATTTCACCACGTGAAAGTGCATGTCAAAAATAGTAGATTTCCGTGTCTAACTCAATTTTTTTATTTTTGGCCTTTACGGCGTTCTTCCTTAGCACGGCAGTACAGGGGGGTCAAAAAATGCTTTGACTGCATTACAGGGAGTGGACACGGAGCAAACTCTAAAAAGGTTGAGAACCACAGACTTAAATAACGAATAGAAAAAAAGAAAGAAATTTACCTGAACCTAAATCCAAGTAAGAACGGTTGCGTATTCGCAATATAAAACAGAAAGAAAAAGAGAGATTAGAGAACGGTTAACAAGAATAATCTTAAATTACAACCTATAAGCTCTCGTTACTAGCAATTCCTGAATCTTTCCCCCCTCTTTTGTCTCATCCAGAGGCCGATCCTTAAAATTCCCGACTTTCCAATGGGGCTATTGCACACTTTTGCTTTAAGCGATTTAATAGTCGATTATGGCGTAAAAACCTCACAAAATAACGATGGAGGCACTAAAAACTTCCAAAATCCACTCCTAAACTCAATAAACGCAGTTATTAGCGCGAGCGTAATGGTGGCCGAAGGCACTAACAATGGGAGATTCCCATCTAACAATTCTGAAACTCCATCAAGAAGTGACCAATAAGAGACTACTTTCATTTGACACCGATGTCACTAGGTGTTGCGGCACCATTCATCGGATGTGGATCATCACTCTGATGACTAATTACTCTGTGAATCATCCTTGTCAACATAGAAAGAGTGACGAAATTAAGATAGGAATCTCCCATTGTTAGTGCCTTCGGCCACCATTACACTCGCTCAAATAACTGCATTTATTGAGTTAAGGAGTGGATTTTGGAAGTTTTTAGTGCCACCATCGTTATTTCTTGAGGTTTTTACGCCACAATCGACTATTAAATCGCTTATAGCAAAAGTGTGCAATAGCCCCATTGACTGAATAAAAATGGAAAAGTGTGATCGATGGAGATGAGTTTTGTGGTTGCCAAATCTAATCAAAATATGGAAGTTACCCATCTGATGGAGCAGTTGCAAGGGTATAAACTTTTTTGTTTTTTATAAAGAAAATTATAGTACTTGATAAGCTGAGAACAATGGTGCCTTTGGTTTTTTCAAAAGGTCCCGGTTTTGGAGATACACAAGTGTAAAATTGTAAGAAATCGTGCGCGTAGTGACGTCACTACGCTGAATTCCCATTTAAAACAATGTATTATGGGCCAAAATCTCATCTCCGGAACAATGGGACTTAATTAGAAACCAAAGGCATCTTTGTTCTCAGCTCATCGGGTACTTTCATTTTCTTTATAAAAAACACAACATTTCAGACCCTTGCAACTGCCCCATTGCTTGTCAGATAGTCTTGAGTATCTGATAACCAATTAAATAAATTCCAAATTCTAATTAGACTTGGCAATCACATGACTGCCTTCACTAATCATCATTTTTCATTCTATTCCAGTCTATTCAAAAGTCGGAATTTTAAGGAACAGTCTCCAGAAGACCACTCCTTGAAATTGGGGGTTTTCCGGCAAACCGATTTTGTGACTGACGACAGGATCAAAATTGGATCCGAACAAGTACACTATGACACTCACTCTCGTCACTCGTAGAATTACCCATAAGAAATTAGATCCACATTTCCAAATACAGATTCACGCTAATAATCAACCAGTTCTCTTAAATGTTATTCCATTATTAAATTTCTGGTACCTCAAAGCATCTATTCACACCAACATAATTCATGAAAGATCACGAGTGAATTTACAATCACCATTATATAAAACGATGTCCTGTGTTTTGTCTTTCTCTTAATCACGCTCTATTATTGAGCCTGTATCGAAGAATTATGAGCTCATAGGATACTGTGAGTGAGATCTGGATCAAACATGAGACTTTCCTCGATATAACTGTGATTGGAAATTAATGCGTGATGTTTCGATAATTTTGCTGTACTTTAAGGTACGTAAAATCAATAAAATCTGAGAGAACTAGTTGTTTAATAGCATGAATTTGCATTAGAAAATTTAGATCCGATTCCTTACCGGAAACCGTTTCAGAGCCAGTGAGACAGAAAATTTATTTGGATCCAATTATTTTTGTGACACCGCACTAAATCGGTTTATAGACTGGATTAAAATTAAGAACAGTGATTGGTGAAAATCAGTTAGGTGACTGCTAAGCTTAATCAAAATACAAAGCTTTTATCTAATGGGGCTCTTGCAAACTTTTGCTGTGAGCAAATGAATAATCCATTATGATGTTTAACCCATCAAAAATCACAAAAATCACACAAAGAAAGTCTAAAATTCAGTAATAAACTCACATTACTGCTTAAACGGCAAGTTTGTGATGGCTATTCAACGCAGGTATCATGGGAGATTCCTGTCTATTGTGTCACTTTCTCCACACAGAGATGTATCTCAATTTAGATGGGAATCTCTCATCATACCTCCGTCTTCCCGCCACTAAGCCCGATTCTGAGAGTAAATTTTGTGATTTTTTAGTGTACTCATCATTGTTTTTACACGCTTGTATGCAAGAATTAACTCCTCAATTCTCTATAGCAAAATTTTGCAAGAACCCCATTGGTTATGAGATGCTCAAGACTTTCCGATAAACTGTATCTGTGGCCACCACATGATCTTCACCAATCATCATTTTCCAATCTTATCCAGTCCATTCAAAAGTCGGAATTTCAAGAAACGGCCTCCAAGAGAGCATGTTACGTTAATACTTTGGCTTTCCATGAACGCTATAAAAATATATTACAAGGGAAAGCCTAGTGTGCTTTTGTGATGCAAAGAACTTCTAGAGAGTTACTGGTAAAGATAGAGGAAAAAAAGAAGGACAAGGTCGAAATAATCAAGGTCGACGAAACTTACTCTCTTTGATGATCTGCTCGTTAGGATATGTTTTCAGGTTGAGGCCAAGAGAAGATGGTATGGTGTTCCTATCTGAAAACAAAGATGATATAAATAGTGGCTAAAAAACGAATTAGTACTTAGAACAAATAATACAGATTGGTCAGGGGACAAAAAATGCAAAATGATTTGGTGCTGTTCCTTTTTGGTTCATTAGTTTAGGCCCTATGAAATTTTGACCTTGAAGTTTGGTCTTAAGTATTCTTTTTTTTTAAGTCCAGTTGAAGTAGGGGCTTCATTTGGAGGAGGGGAGGGGGCAGGGTGGGCAACCCCCCCCCCTCGGGGTTTGAATTCAGGCTCAAACCGGGAACGAATTATATTGATGAGAGAGAAAAAAAGAGAAGTAGAAAAAGGTCATTAGAATTTTGCTCCCCAGCCGAACTCGAAATGACGCCCCGGAGTTGAAGAGACATAAAGGACATTTTATTTAGGCATCGGGTTCGGTTAGTTCAGTCACTTGGTGACTGAATGATAGTATGGTCGATTATTTGAATAACATTTGTCAGTTATGTTTTGAAGGTAAGTAATTCTAACACTATTTAACTAAAATATTCTATTGAAGGTCCACAGTCTGAAAGGAAAACCAAATATTGTATTCATGGGAGGAAATGCAAAAATCTAAATCGATGTTGATCACCTATAAAAACTAAGAAAAAAAAGAAACTCCAACAAATAGTACAAAGAACAAATAGCATGAATGCAACTCAAAGAATAAAAACATATTGGAATCTGGAATTACTCTGAAACTTGATGAAAGCAACATCAGAATAGAAATTAGGGATCTCCAATTAGGGAGCCTTCAATTGATAAAATACTTCGGCAACTATTCTTACAGCTTCTCTACAAAATTGCAAAATCTTTGGATTGAAGGCAGAAATATGTCCAGAGATGAAAATATTTGAAATTTGAGGCTGGTCTGGGGGGCCCTTCCCCCACAGAAGTCTAAAGAGGCATCTTAGTCTGGGGACTGCCCCCAGAACTCAAAAGGGGGCAGAACTCTCCCTCAGAATTATTTAGGGGGGTCTGGTGATTGCCCCTGGCATTTAAAAGGGGGGTCTGAGGGTCTACCCCCAGAATCCTGTCGGGCGGAAGGGGGTCTTGGGGTCTCCCCCAAATAAAAACGGGGTGAGAAAGCGTTCGTCGGGTATTCCCTACAGTTTATTTCTTTTATCAGCAAAGCAAAGCGCGGGAATCAACAAAGCGGCCATCAATATTCTTCTTTTGAGATTGTGCGCGCTGCGCCGAACTATGGATCCAAATCGAATCCTAAGCGGTCAAAAATAAGCAAACGCAAAATACCACGGGAATGAAGGATTGAAAACATGTTTTCCTACGCAATTTTAAACGCTGAGTTCAATTTTGACACTAAAAATTGCTTCAAATTAGTCCGAAAGTCAGCGTAGTATGTGCAGTTTAAAGGAAGGATTAAGCCAAGGTATTTATTCCCTAACAGGCCTTAACCCTTTCCAGCACGCATTATGGATTTTGACTTTTTTTGAGATTTTTTTGGACCGTTCAACACAGGACGATTTTCTAAGACTTTTGATGGGTCACACATGTTTTTGCAAAATATCCATTTAAATTCCATTGAAACCCATGTTACAGAAAGTGGTACACATGTTGTACCACCTTGCTGGAAAGGGTTAAGACGACACACCATGTTTATATAATCAGATAGCGTTACACTATAGCACCATTCAGAGCAGACCAGTCTTTTTGGTGGGCCTTTCATCGCTGACAAAGCGCAAGGCTCTCAAAACATCCCCTCTGCTCTTCCGGGGCACCACCGATGTTATTTTAAATGGGAAAACAGACTTACGAGCAGATCTGTCTTTTTTATGGGCTTTTAATCGCTGACAAGGCGAAGGGCTCTCCAAACGTCGGATGGGCTCTTTCGGGGCACAACCAATGTTATTTTAAATGGGAAAACAGACTTACGAGCTGACCTGCCTTTTCGGTGGGCTTTTAATCGCTGACACGGCGCAGGGCTCTCAAAACGTCCGCCGTGCTCTTTCGGGGCACCCGCAATGTTATTTTAAATGGGAAAACAGACTTACGAGCAGCTCTGTCTTTTTGGTGGGCTTTCAATCGCTAACAAGGCGTAGGGCTCTCAAAAATGTCCGCTGTGCTCTTCCGGGGCACCCCCAATCTTATTTTAAATGGGAAAACAGACTTACGAGCAGCTCTGTCTTTTTGGTGGGCTTTAAATCGCTAACAAGGCGTAGGGCTCTCAAAAATGTCCGCTGTGCTCTTCCGGGGCACCGCCAATGTTATTTTAAATGGGAAAACAGACTTACGAGCTGACCCGTCTTTTTGGTGGGCTTTTAATCGCTGAAACGGCGCAGGGCTCTCAAAACGTCTGCTGTGCTCTTTCGGGGCACCCGCAATGTTATTTTAAATGGGAAAACGGACTTACGAGCAGCTCTGTCTTTTTGGTGGGCTTTAAATCGCTGACAAGACGTAGGGCTCTCAAAAATGTCCGCTGTGCTCTTCCGGGGCACCGCCAATGTTATTTTAAATGGGAAAACGGACTTACGAGCAGCTCTGTCTTTTTGGTGAGCTTTAAATCGCTGACAAGACGTAGGGCTCTCAAAAATGTCCGCTGTGCTCTTCCGGGGCACCCGCAATGTTATTTTAAATGGGAAAACAGACTTACGAGCAGCTCTGTCTTTTTGGTGGGCTATAAATCGCTAACAAGGCGTAGGGCTCTCAAAAATGTCCGCTGTGCTCTTCCGGGGCACCGCCAATGTTATTTTAAATGGGAAAACAGACTTACGAGCTGACCGTCTTTTTGGTGGGCTTTTAATCGCTGAAACGGCGCAGGGCTCTCAAAACGTCCGCTGTGCTCTTTCGGGGCACACGCAATGTTATTTTAAATGGGAAAACAGACTTACGAGCAGCTCTGGCTTTTTGGTGGGTTTTAAATCGCTAACAAGGCGTAGGGCTCTCAAAAATGTCCGCTGTGCTCTTCCGGGGCACCGCCAATGTTATTTTAAATGGGAAAACGGACTTACGAGCAGCTCTGTCTTTTTGGTGGGCTTTAAATAGCTGACAAGACGGAGGGCTCTCAAAAATGTCCACTGTGCTCTTCCGGGGCACCGCCAATGTTATTTTAAATGGGAAAACAGACTTACGAGCTGACCCGTCTTTTTGGTGGGCTTTTAATCGCTGAAACGGCGCAGGGCTCTAAAAACGTCTGCTGTGCTCTTTCGGGGCACCCGCAATGTTATTTTAAATGGGAAAACGGACTTACGAGCAGCTCTGTCTTTTTGGTGGGCTTTAAATCGCTAACAAGGCGTAGGGCTCTCAAAAATGTCCGCTGTGCTCTTCCGGGGCACCGCCAATGTTATTTTAAATGGGAAAACGGACTTACGAGCAGCTCTGTCTTTTTGGTGGGCTTTAAATCGCTGACAAGACGTAGGGCTCTCAAAAATGTCCGCTGTGCTCTTCCGGGGCACCGCCAATGTTATTTTAAATGGGAAAACAGACTTACGAGCAGCTCTGTCTTTTTGGTGGGTTTTAAATCGCTAACAAGGCGTAGGGCTCTCAAAAATGTCCGCTGTGCTCTTCCGGGGCACCGCCAATGTTATTTTCAATGGGAAAACGGACTTTTGAGCAGCTCTGTCTTTTTGGTGGGCTTTAAATCGCTGACAAGGCGTACGGCTCTCAAAAATGTCCGCTGTGCTCTTCCGGAGCACCGCCAATGTTTTTTTAAATGGGAAAACGGACTTACGAGCAGCTCTGTCTTTTTGGTGGGCTTTAAATCGCTGACAAGACGTAGGGCTCTCAAAAATGTCCGCTGTGCTCTTCCGGGCACCGCCAATGTTATTTTAAATGGGAAAACAGACTTACGAGCTGACCTGTCTTTTTGGTGGGCTTTAAATCGCTGACAAGGCGTAGGGCTCTCAAAAATGTCCGCTGTGCTCTTCCGGGGCGCCGCCAATGTTATTTTAAATGGGAAAACGGACTTACGAGCAGCTCTGTCTTTTTGGTGGGCTTTAAATCGCTTAGAAGGCGTAGGGCTCTCAAAAATGTCCGCTGTGCTCTTCCGGGGCACTGCCAATGTTATTTTAAATGGGAAAACGGACTTACGAGCAGCTCTGTCTTTTTGGTGGGCTTTAAATCGCTGACAAGGCGTAGGGCTCTCAAAAATGTCCGCTGTGCTCTTCCGGGGCGCCGCCAATGTTATTTTAAATGGGAAAACGGACTTACGAGCAGCTCTGTCTTTTTGGTGGGCTTTAAATCGCTGACAAGGCGTAGGGCTCTTCCGGGGCACCGCCAATGTTGCCAATGTTGCTTTTCGCGTGATGTACGACTCCGTAGAGAAGCGTCATTACGTAACCTACGTCTCATCAAAAACCACGCTTAAGTACTGCTGATTATCGTGCTCAAAAAACACTGTGCATTAACTCCGGTGTCACCACGTAAATCTGATTAATTTCGAATCTAAAGAATCGAGAAATCTTTCTATAAATCGTGTAATTTTGCATTTATAGCAGGTAAAAATTTCAAAAATTTCCGGGGGAATGACATGCAGGGTGTTTCTAAAACTTATGTCATCCTTTCTACCACGTATTTTTGAGGTCAAAATAAGACTTCATTTTCCCATAAACATGTGTCCGAAAATGCACCCCTTTTGAGCTACAGCCCCCCCAAAGTTTTAAGAAATGTTTTTTTTTGGAATATCGACTATAATTTTGAACCGAATGTCATGAAAATTGGTGTCCCGATGTAATTTTATGTGTAGAATCCATTAATGACCTCAACAAATTCAGAAATGAGGTCTAACTGTACTTTTCAGGCAATCTTATACCTTCAACGACACAAATTTTATGTTAAGGATTGGAAATTTGACAAATAAAATATGAAATCAGATGGGAAAAACTGCCAGAAAGACGTTTAGTCCTCTTTGCTTTGGTCGATACGACGCGTATCAAGCGAGATAATCGCTGCATAAGGTGGAAAAGTCAGCGCTTTCACCACGAAGAGCGGAAGGAAGTAAGTATGCAAACCGCCACTCCGCTGCTTCTTCGGGCCGCCCGCTACGGTAAAAACGCTGACTTTTCCACCTTGTGCAGCGATTATCTCGGTTAATACGCGTCGTATCGACCAAAACAAAGAGGACCAAATGTCTTTCTGACAGTTTTCCCCCCATCTGATTTCATATTTTATTTGTCAAATTTCCAATCCTTAACAAAAAATTTGTGTCGATGAAGGTATAAGATTGCTTGAATAGTACAGTTAGACCTCATTTCTGACTTTTTCGAGGTTATCAATGGATTCTACACGCAAAATTACCTCGGATCACCAATTTTCATGACATTCGGTTCATAATTATGGTCGATATTCCAAAAAAAAAACCAAATTTTTTTTAAAACTTTCTGTAGCTCAAAAGACGGGCATTTTCGGACACATGTGTATGAGACAAAAAAGGCTTATTTTGACCTCAAAAATACGTGGTAGAAAGGATGACATAAGTTTTAGTAACACCCTGTATAAGTGGACGAAGACGCGCCCCAGAACGTCCAGAAAGCGTGGGCTTCGAGGGAGCGGCAAGTGCACGTAGTCAGATGGCCCATGGGTGGCAAAGCAAAACCGCAAAAATGTCAATCCAGCGCTCTTTATATCTGAGGCTGTTTCACTCATTCATGTCAACTAATGAGAATTACACATGAGCAAAAAGGTGATGGCACCAAAACCCCCCTTGTGACCCCTCTATCGCTTCAGCTTGGCGAGTGGAGTCGATCGCCCTCAAGGGTTTTCATTTCTTTTACATCTGAGGCTCTTTCACTCATGCATGTTAACTCATGAGGCTTAAACATGGGCAAAATGGTTATGTCACCGAAACCCCCCTTGTGACCCCTCTATCGCTTCAGCTTGGCGAATGGAGTCGATCGCCCTCAAGGGTTTTCAAATCTTTTGCATCTGAGGCTCTTTCACTCAAGCATGTTAACTCATAAGGCTTAAACATGGGTAAAATGGTTATGTCACCAAAACCCCCCTTGTGACCTCTCTATCGCTTCAGCTTGGCGAATGGAGTCGATCGCCTTTAATTAAGTGTTTTCATTGCTTTAGCATGAGGCTCTTTCACCAATTCTAAAACAAGCACGCCTCTCTGCTGGACCGTTTTTTTTTTTTTTTTTTTTTAAATAAAATCTTGAACCACAAATTTTGAAGAAGCCAACGCTCAAAATGCATTTTCATCCCTTTTTACCATGATAAATTAGAATTAACGTCGGTAAATTCCAAATTGTATCGATCTAGGCGCGCCTACACTTCAGAAACGACCTCTAGCATGGATTTGCATTCGAAAAAGCGGATCTCATTTCATACGAGAAACTCCACGGGAGTGAGTGAGATATAACATTTGTTTGGATCCAATTTTGATCGTGACGTCATCACTGAATCGGCCAATAGGATGAGTTAAAAAGACTAAGCTTACTATAGACAATTTCAAGGAATTTGATGGTCTAGTACTCCATAACGCTGTGACAAACTGGACAAGTTTTAAACAGGCCATTTACTAGGAGACTTGAACAGTGGTATAAGAAAGAAACCCGATTATAGCGTGATTTACAATCCTCTTTCGCCTATCAACCGAAACCGTAAAGAATAGCGAGAATCAGTGGCGGCACGTGCATCATGGGCACACTCCCACTTCCTATTTAAACAAATGTAAAATAATAATCAATTCCACCCCCCCCCCCCATTTAAACAAATGTAAAACAATCGATTATCCAGGGGGGAAGCCAGCCTCCTAAAGAATTGATCGTTGTACCCAACGAGCTAAACCAATAGAGTAGATTTGTGGGACGTGCTTTTGAGGCAGCCATGATGATTGATGGAAACACAGCTGCCGATTTGCGTAGATTTAATGACACTTTGAAATTCACCGAAGATTCCACCAGTTGAGAAAAGATTACAGATTTTAGCTCAGTGTATGACTGTAATGCACGAAAATACTAGCCTCTTTCATCTTTTATCAACTGGTAGAGTCGTCGATAACTTTGGAAACTTGTGGATATTTTAACTGATTAAAGCTTTTTCATCGATTGAGAATAGATTACAGATCAGAGTATTTTCTTGCATTATAGTCATACATTAAATTGGAGTATGTAATCTTTTCTCAACCGGTGGAATCATCGGTAAATTTCGAAATGTCATTAAATCTACGCAAATCGGCAGCTCTGGATGGAAATCTCTTATGGACATTCTTCACACACGTTCGCCCCATATTCCCAGCTCAAAATGACTCGATTAATGTTCCAACAAAGCACTAATGTAAGGCCTGGAGCTCGAAAAAAGTGGCCAAAAATTAGAACGTCGATTTCTCTATCAATACATCAGGTATAAACTTTCGAGACCAATTTTAACCCATAGAAATATTTAAACAAGTAATAAAGCCAAAGGCGCCAATTCAGCGATGGTTAGGGGGGCAGAGTCGGAGAAAAGTGATGACCTTTTTTTTGGGGGCTCATTACTGCATGTTTCCTCCACTACTTTTTCTTCTACCACTACCTGACTTTACTTTTTGGCCACATTGAAAATCCTTGGGGAAGGCAAACGCCCCCCCCCCCCCCAATAGCGAAACTGAATAAAGCAGTCACAAGATTCTGAATTTTTCTGAATTTTGATGCGTGTTTGTATGCTATAGTCTGTCCGCTCTAACTTGAGACCTGAGTGGGCAATAAATTAATTTCGAAAAATGGAGAATGGCAACATCGCTCGGGTGTGCTGAGCGATCGCTCGGCAAGCGCGCCGTAGACCTATTGTCATGCAGTGTATTATTCGCTGCCGCATACAGGTAGCCACTGTCCCTTTTTTCTTTCAGTCATCAGTGAGCTTCAGCAAAATGCAATTTTTTTTGCTTTGCAAATTATCAGTGTTTTGGCATCAGTTCTGAACCCAGCTTGAATTTCTGATGGAAATGATACCCAGTTTACTTTACTTTCATCTCATCTTATTTTTTTGCCTACTCAACCAGTAGGTATACATTGGTGTGTCAGAGCTGCCGAATTGCGTATAATTCATGGCATTTTTCAATTCACCGATAATTCCACCGATTTTGCGATTTTTGCTGTCTTCTCCATTTAAAACTACAGAAAAGTATCGATCTTCAGCGGGTTATTTTATAATTTGATACAACTCTCCGTGGTTTTTTTCTCTTTTTATTTATTTTTTCATGCCATAAATGTGGTTTGTTTTATTTCATAATTTTAACTGTCATATTAAGTTTAATCGGTTCGAACCCGCTCTCCTCGTGAGCCTGAACCGTACCGAACCGACAATTTTGCCGGTTCAAAAAAGCACTGTTTTACACGAAATTTAACCTATAGAATAAACAGACATCCCGAAATTTATTCGATGTACGACAGTTAAGATTTGAACTTTTTTCCTTGCCTTCCCCTTCCTTAATAAATGAGAAAATTTATTCTCAGTCTGATTTATCCTTACATAGTATAAAAACCTAATAATTTATAAGAGAAAAAAAAGTAATTAATGACTTGGGTTTCATCAATTTTTTAAGAGACTGATGATCGCATTTTATCATTGTGTGAAATAATAAAAATAGATCAATGAAAAGTAGCTATGCAGGAAGCAATCAACTACCACTCTCTCCTTCTACCAACCCAAGGGTGGTGGATGGGATGGGGCGCATTTTGGGTCGCCGTAGTCCGAGAGTGGGACAATAGCTCTGTCAACTCGGCGGACTGACGAAGGTGAGCACTCCTACAACGTTGCCACAGCGTGCAAATCTACCTGAATCGCCAGGACTCAAGTTAGAGCGGACAGACTATAATGACAGTACTCAAAGAGCTGAAAACAAGGATGTCTCAGGTTTCTGACCAGATTTCGTAGTTCCGGTGATATGATGCAACTTTGGCTCAAAAGTCAAAACACACTGTTTTCTAAAGGCGAATTTTCGCGACGAATATATTCGACAACAACAATGCCAACCTACGCATGACAACAGTGAATGACACGAAACTGGATCGTGTTTTTCCAACTTTTTCGGTGTTTTCAGTCATCGATGGCATTAATTCGATTTTAAATTCAAGTCCGGAGGTGAATTCGAAATCGGATTGATGCCGTCGATGCCCTGAAAATATATCTAAGAACACAATTGAGTTTCCTCTAATATGTAGTTAGGTTGGTATTGTTTATGATATTCGATCGCGAAAATTCGCCTAATGGGATTTCCGCGTTGAGATGTCACAGGATAACGATTGTTTGCTTTTTTACTAGCACATTCACGTATCACCGAGACGCTTGGGGGGGGGGGGGGGGGAACCAAAGGTAACATTGTTCTCACTTTATCCGAGTTCATGAAGTATTTTGATTTTCTTTATAAAAAGCACCCAGTGGCGACTCGTGCAGTGCGGCAACAACGTCTTCTCTCTATTTAAACCTAGGTTAAACAATCGATCTTCAGGAGGTGCACTTGCACTCCCAAGATATCGATACTTTTGCATAGGTTTAAACGGCAAAAAAGCATGGTTGCAACATTGTACGGGCCACCACTGGAAACGCCGCATTTCACATCCTTGCAACTGCCGTCTTTAACCTTAAAACGTCACTATACTCTGTTCCAGACAATGAGCTATAACTTTAGAGTGGCAGCGGGCTGGTCCACCTTGTGCCACACAGGGTAGAAGGAATCCCGGGAAAAAGCGGAATTAGGACGGCAGATTCCAAGGTTTGAGGTTAAATTTTGTAGGTCGTTCGGAATTTGGCGGGAATTTGGACGGCAGATTCCAAGGTTTGAGGTTAATTTTTGCAGGTCGTTTCCGGCGATGCCCGAGTTCGTTTACGAAACGACCGGAAACAACCTACAAAATTTAACCTCAAAATCGATTTTTACGGCAAGATGGCGGCGCCCTAGGTGACAACAATGAACCAGCGGAACGTTCCTTGATGTGCCACTCTAAAGTTATAGCTCATTGGTTCCAGATAACATTGCACCTGAGTCGGACGAATAAAAGCCGTAAATGGCAACAGCGCGTTCTGAGCCGTGGCGTTCTCGAACGCTGAGCAGGGTAGTCTTTTTGTCCGAGGCTCTATTGTCCGGCTTGGGGCCTGAACCTTTTTACACAGCTAGTGAACGACTCCCGGCAGAAAATTGAATTTTTTTTGTGCTTACGATTTTTGAATTTTTGACTAAAAATTCTTATTCTGCTGAATGTGTCGAGAAAATCGATACCAAATTATCGGGGGGAAAATTCACGTTTAGTACATATGATATACATATTCCTCTGATTTAACGTCCGCTTCATATGTATTAAGCATGCATTTTTTTCCCAACAGTTTGGTATCAATTTTCTCGACACGTTCAGCAGAATACGAATTTTAAATCAAAAATTCAAAAATCGTAAGCACAAAAAAATTTAATTTTTCTGCCGGGAGTCGCTCACTATGTATGGAAAAAGGGTCCGGCCCCGAGTCGGACAATAGAACCTCGGACAAAGAAACTACCCTGCTCAGCGTTCGAGAACGCCACGGCTCAGAACGCGCTGTTGCCATTTACGGTTTTTATTCGTCCGACTCAGGTGCAATGTTATCTGGAACAGAGTATAGATAGTTTTAAAACAAGCTTGGAAGAGTTGGAAGGCCAAAAACTATACTGTTTCACTTCGTTCTTCACTGATTTTTAGCAATTTTTGTTTTTTTTTTGGTCCACTGTGCGACGTTCGTCCACGAAGGTTTTCACGGAAAAAATAAATTAATAAAAAATATACATACAGGGTGTCCGAGAAATGAGTTCACACTTTTTGTATGAGGTCTTGCAGGGGGCGGAAAAATCTGAACAATTCAGGAATTCTTTTGAATGACGAAATAAAAAATACCCCTTGCCATTTGAAATATTCGAGAAATCGCCATTTTGGAATATTAGAGGGGGCTCCGCCCTCCTTGCAGGGGTTTTTTGGGTTTTTGGAATTTTTCCTAGAGTCCTATGATAGCTTTGGATTTTTCCTGAATTTTTCAGATTTTTCCGCCCCCTGCAAGACCTCATACAAAAAGTGAGAACTTATTGCTCGGACACCCTGTATACAGGGACACAGTGTGTTTGAAAAGTCCCGGGACGGCTTCATAACTTTTGAACGGCTGCAGATAAAAAAAAACCAAACTTGGGGGATGTTTATAACTTCATGGGAACTACTTTTTGGCGTACCCAAAAATTCCACGGGGCGCCCGTAAAGGGGGGTTTCGCCCCCTCCCCCCCCCCCCCCACTCAAAATTTTCAAACGGCAACCCCCATCTTGTGATACCTAGTTTGAAAGAGCATAAAATTCCAAGACTTTAAGCGCAAACCGCAGGTCAATATCGTTTTTAGTTTTCGATTTGTCGAGGGTCAAAGTTCGATTTGGACCCATTTTCCAAAAATCATTACTCCTTTTTGAAAAGTCGGAATTAAAAACTAGGTGTCCAAAATACTCTAAAAATCAAGTTCTTTTCGAACAAAATTACGGCTTGGACACAACTGTAGTCAAATGTAGGCTTCAGAGCCCCCAAAAGTTTTTGGCATTTTGGCCCCTCAGGAGTGGATATCTCAAAACTTCCATATGACGACACCTACTGGATGATACATCGATGAAAAAGGCATCAAAAACTGAGAATTTTGGCGCAAATCGGAGGTCGATGTCGTTTAACACATTCGAGAAATCGATTGTTAAAGTTCGATATCTCGAGAGCGAAAAACGACATCGACCTCCGATTTTTTTTGGAGAAATTGTACCCATGATGCACTGCAGTGGCCTCAGAGTGTGCGCTAGGAAGAGTCTCATTTCTCAGTCTTACTCTGTCGTCCGTCGCCGTCTGTCCGTGTTTTTCAGAGCTCGTGTCTTGCACCTTTGTGAATGTTGGTGAGATCAACTTTTACTTAATTAGTTATTTATTTATTTTCGTATTTTCTCTTCCTTTTTTGTTCACTTTCTTCCTTCATATCTTTTGTTTTTGATCGTTCATTCAGATTAAAAGTTTTTTTATCGGGGTTTTCAACGGAGGGGAAGGGGGGGGGCAATATCCACCAAAGGGTGGAGAAGTTGTACCCATGATGCAACCCCCCCCCCCCGAAGAACTCATTTTCTTTTCGCTCTCTTTGCCCCCCGCCCCTTCCTTCCCCCTCTTTGCGCCCTATTTTAACCCTGATTAACCAAACGGGGGGAGGGTGGGCAATATCCACCAAAGGATGGAGAAATTGTACCCATGATGCACTGCAGTGGCCTCTGAGGGTTTGCTAGGAGGATTTTCATTTCTCAGTCTTACTTTGTCATCCGTTGCCGCGTGTCCGTGTTTTTCAGAGCTCGTGTCTTGCACCTTTGTGAATGTTGGTGAAATCAACTTTTATTTACTTAGTTATTCATTAATTTTTTTTTCTTTCTTTCTTTTTACTTTCTCGTTTTATATCTTTTTGTTTTCGATCATTCATTCAAATTTCTAGTTTTCATTTTAATTGTGTGAATCTCCCCCCCCCCCCCAACAGGAGACCCTCATTTTCCTTCATCTCTCTTTCTTAACCCTCCCTCCCCCTTTGCCCTTTTTGAGCCCTGGTTATTGAAATGGGAGGGGGGTGGCAATACCCACGGATGGGTGGAGTAATTGTGCCCATGATGCACTGCAGAGGACTCCGAGTGTGCCCTAGTAGGAGTTTCATTTCTCAGTCCTACTTTGGTCACCGAACGCATCTGTCTGTGTTCTTCAGAGCTCGTATCATGCAACTTCAGTAATTTTAGTGAGATTAAAGAGAAAGTAACCAGTATTGGATGATCTCCCCCGTCATTAAGTATCTCTTCATTTTTCTTTTTCTTAAGAAATTTCTAATTTTTTTTTTTTTTTTTTTTTTTTTTTGTGAAATAAAAAAATTCAGGTAACACCCCCACATTCATTCAAGTGGTTTATTTTCTTGTATGTTTGAACTTAATTTTATTTCCTACAGTTACCGTGTTGAAAGATGAAAGTTTTAAAGTTCTGATAATTTTGTTTGCTTCTTACTCTTTTTTGCTTCTTATTCTTTTTATTATTCATTTCCAACAGCTGCATAAGTGTAGTGTTATACATGATCAATTCACTAATTTTGTTTTGTTTTTCTGTTGTATGTACAGTGTCAGAGCGGTGACAAGCAATCACTTCTGGATTTCACTAAAGGAGACAAATTTTGATTCCACCAAGGAAAAAACAAAATTACTCAGGACCAGCAAAGTCAATCTTTACAAGTTCTTTTCATACCAAACCAAAGCTCGGATCGCACTGGTTCGCGCAGGTCACACGATCTCAGTTTTAATCAATTAAATCTATTAGATCTGATACAATGCTCGATTTGAAGTGCTAAGCTGCGTAGCTTGGCTTTTAGTAATATATTAGCAGTAAAGCTGATTCCATAATGTGTCTAGATTTAGCCTGAGAGAGAATGACCCGATTTGCGGGAGCTCAATGAACATTAAGTCCAACCTCTTCATTCTTACGAAGTTTGCCCATATCCCACTCACAGCGCCCTGGAAGCATCAGTGGATCAAGCGTTCTAAAGGTTGCCTATATCCCACCCACATAGTGGTCAAGCACTTTAGTATTTGCCCATATCCCACTCACAGCGCCCTGGAAGCATTAGTGGATCAAGCGTTCCAAAATTTGCCTATATCCCACCCATTTAGTGGTCAAGCACTTAGAAATTTGCCCATATCCCACTCACAGCGCTGACAGGGCCATAGTGGATCAAGCGTTCTAAAGTTTGCCTATATCCCACCCACATAGTGGTCAAGCACTTTAGTATTTGCCCATATCCCACTCACAGCGCCGAAAGGGCCATAGTGGATCAAGCGCTTCTCAGAATGCAGGGGGAGCACACAGCATTGCCTAGTTTATAATAGCGAATCTGTGAACCTTAGCACGTGCCACTACGGTCAGGCCAAAGTTTGAGTTCTAAACTACCCCGGGATTTACATCAAGCTAAGTCAATTTTTTTTTTATCTTCTCTTTAAAATAATAATTAAAAGTTAAAATAATTAATTTAATTAATTCCTTAATTTTCAATTATTTTTTAATTTTTTTATTTCTAAAATTAATTCAATTCATTCGATTACTTAATTCATTCAATTCGTTCAGTCATTCATTCATTTACTTTTTAATGAATTTAATTTAATTAATTTTTGCTCTTTTTCAAAGTAAGCCAGTCGATGAATTTCCAAAGCATGCTCGAACCAAAACTATCTTGAAATGCGTGAATACAAATGGGTGCTCAAAGGGAGAGTCATTCGGGGATATAAGTCATTCACTGCAAACTTCAACCAGGACGATAAGCATACTATCGCAATCATAAGATCGTCCCTGGACCGTTCCTGGGGTTCTGCCGAGCGTGTCGCTCTCGGGCTTTGGTTTCCGCGTAAACAGATTCGTTTCGGATCTTGAAGTGGACTCAAAACCGGGCATTTTCTCTGACAATGCTAAGTGACAAGTAGTTCCTAGTGCTCTTTGGAAATCGGTTGATCAGCGAGTTCTAAAGCAAGCTCGGACCGAAAGTATCTTGCTATGCGAGAACAAAAACGAGTGAAAAACGGCGCTCAATGGTCAGGCCCTCTTCATACGCAACCAGTTTACGCAGTACGATAGTCTTGTAAGTCGACCCCTGGACAGTACTTGGTATGGCTTCCGACTTGGCCCTTTTGTTCACTCAGGCTGTGGCTGGCTCCCCGTAAAAGCCCATACGCCGGATCTTTAAAACGCGGAATTCAACCATGGCCAATTTTCATCGGATATCGCCTGATCAGTGAAATCCTAAGCTCTCTTGATACAAGTATAGTTCGTAGAATGTTCGGAAACTCATTGGCGTTACTTTATATACAAACTTTTCACTTTTTTTTTCAAACTTTTTTTTTTTTTTTCTTTTTTCTTTTTTCTTTTTTCATATACTTGACTTAATTTTTTTCTTTTTTTTCTCTCTTTTTTTCTTTTTTTTTCAGGTGACTGCAGGAAGCTGGGAGAACGAGCCAGGAACGGAACAGGCCTCTGTGTGTGTGTCTGTGTGTGTGTGAGAGCGTGTGTGTGAGTGTACTAATCGCGTTTCACGGTTAATCTTCGTTCCCTCCCAAAGACTCCCTCCACTTTCTTTTTTTATTCGCTCGCAATCCGCGTCTCCTTCCGCACTTCCCTAGATCGCGTTTTGGACCGCGCTCCGATACGGACCCGGGTTCCGTAAGTGAGCATAGAAGTATACGTATGGGAGGGGTTTTTTCAACAACTCAATTTTCCCCTTTGCTTAACAAAAAAAAAAAAGGGACTCTAGTGTAGCAACCTCCACGTGGTGAGTCCTGGGTAGATTGAGGCTGAGAAAACTAGAAGGTAAATTATTCTGTTAGCTTGCCTTAATCGAGCTAAGAGCTGCACACCATACCTATTAAAATACATTCCTAATACATTTTAATTTTTGTTCACAGAGACCAAATAAATTCTGGAGAAAGAAAAAAAAGATGATTCTGGTCTAATTTACCTCTTTCTCTATAAAAAAAAAGTATTGCAATGGCGTAGAGATTTTCAAGGTATTTTGTTTTGATACTTGGCCTACTACGACTAAGTCAATCACAAAGTAATTAGCTCTCGTCATGCCTAATACTATCCAAAAGAATATTCATCCATGAAGTTTCAATAATATTTAACCAATATTATTTAACCATATGTAGCTTGGAAGTGTAAATGAGCAAACTTTCCGTGACGTCTTTCTGTCTGTCTGTAGCCATAAAACGTGAAACCAAGCATAACTTTTTTACTATTGATCCGTACGCATCCAAATTTGGCAGAAATGTTGCTTTCAACATTAACCAGAGAGACTTCTTTTTGTTTTTTTGAAATTTTAATTTTTAGGTTAGTTGTGGATGAAAAATGATTTTCATTAAAATCAGTGGGAAAATGGATAAAGAAGAGGAAAAATTTAAATACTTCTTATGTAGATCTTTGGATTTGGATAAAAATTTATTCTGGGGGTCTCCCCCAGAATAAATTTGATGTGAGAGAGAGTTCGAAGGGTATTCCCTACAGTTTATTTTCATTTCATTTTTTTTGTTTAATTTTACCTCGCTAAATAGGTTTTGAAAACCGTAACCTGGTCACAAAATTCAAAACCAGAGATGTCAGATACCAATTTGATTGTACTGTAATAAAGTGGCCAAAACCAGTTACTAAATAAAATTTGCCTAATAGGTGCAAGATTACTTTGTGCTGTTACGTTTTGGTTGTACGAAACTTTGACTTTGAAAATTGGTCCTGATTCTTAAAGTTTGATCTAGAAATGCTTTTTTTTAATTAATGGTAGTTTCAGGCTCATTTCTTCTGTGCAAGGTCTCATCATATTTTTTTTTTTTTGTTTTTTGATTTATCTGATGCGTGATCTAAGTAAACAGGTCGGTCCGTCCCGACCGGAAACGGGGTTGAGTGTGCCATTGTGTATATTTCCACTATCAATATGGCGGAGTAAACAAAAACGCTGACAGACTGTCTTCGAAATGTAATTTTCCTCATATAGTTGATTAAAATGTTCGATAAATGACTGAAACTTATTTATTAGGGTTCTAGGAAGAATTGCATGCCTTTTGGCGCTGTTTTATTGTTCAATAATGTATGCTTTGTGTAAAATAATGAATGACTCATTTGCCCATTTGCCCAAAGCTGATATATTACGTTATAAAAGTTAAAATATAATGTTAAGTGGCATGAAAATCTTCCTTAAATCCTAGTGATGAACAAGATTCGGTCACATATTGGATGTTTTGATCAATCATAGGAGAGAAATTCGTATTAAACGACAGCTAGTCAGTATTTCTCCATAAGCCCCCATTATAAAAAAATTCTCATTTGGGCAAAGCTACGTATTTCGTCCCAAGAGCAGTAATATAATGTTAATAGGCATAAAAATCTTCTTTAAATCCTAGTGAACAAGATTCACTCACATATTGGACGTTTTGATCAACCATAGGAGAGAAATTTGGATTTAACGACAACTAGTCAGCATTTCTCCATAAGCTTTAATGTTAAAAAAATCGCCTCCTGGGCAAAGCTGCGGTAGTGGTTGGCGTATCCGGTGAATCACTATCGGACCGACCTGTTTACTTAGATCATGATCTGATGTTTAATTGGTCTTACAATCGGAAAAACAAATGAACAAAAGAGTAATTAGTAAATAGATAAAAGAAACAAGCAATGTGAAACTATTTTCATAGCAAAAATATCTAGAAAACAAATTTTAATAGATACCGAAAGAGAAAGGAAAACTTACTGTTAAAGCAATTCTTTTCATCACTCTCATCAATACAGTCCGGCACACTATCACAGACATATCTGTGAGCAATACAACGGCCATCGCCACATTGGAATTCATTTGACAGACATGGAACTGACTCATATCTCGGTGTAGGAGCAGCTAGTAAAAGCAGGGAAAAACAATTCACAATAAATAAAGTGTAAAGGAATAAAACAACATATCACACCACACAATCATTAAAAAAAACAATGGAAAAGTAAATCTTAAAACGATATTATATCAAAAAGGCAAATGATGTTTTCGTCATGAAGAATCAAAAACAGACCATCAGAAACTTATGAACATACCAATGGGGCAGTCGCACACTTTTGCTTTACGCGATTTGATCGTCGGTAATGGTGTAAAAACCTCAAAAAAAAACAATGGCAGCACTAAAAACTTCCGAAATCCACTCCTAAACTCAATAAATGCTTTTATTTGTGAGAGTGTAATGGTGGCATATGGCAGTAATAATGGGAGATACCTATCTTAATTTCGTCACTCTCTCTATACTGACAAGGATGATTCACTGAGTAATTAGTCACCAGAGTAGTGATCCACATCCAATGAATGGTACCGTGACATCTAGCGTGACATCTAGCGTGATGGAGATACAGTATTGTTAGATGGGAATCTCCCATTATTACTGCCCCCGGCCACCAATTACGCTCACGCAACGAAAAGCTTTTATTGAGTTTAATAGTGAATTTTGGGAGTTTTTAGTGCTGCCATCGTTACTTTTGGAGTTTCTTACACCAGAATCGACTATTAAGTTGCTTACAGCAAAAGTATGCGACAGCCCCATTGTAATTAACACACAATCAAAGCACAGCCTCAAAATAGGAGAGACGACAAAAGTAAGGGCTCTAGGGGTATTTTGCTGCGGGCCTCCAATCCTCAGGGCCTTGACAGGAGCCCCAAAATCACGCCCCAACCATAGAATTGCCTAGGCTCCTAAAACCATCTGAAACCCTGCAAAGTGGCTGTCGCTCAACTCAAAGAAGTTTTATATCCAGCTTTCCTTACATTAAGTGAAAGTTGACATTAATATCTACAACTATAAAACTACAGAACTTAATGGAGCTGTTGCAAACTTTTGCTGTAGGCTCATTAATAGTTGATTACGGGGTAAAACCTTGTAAGCGCACTAAAAAGTCACGAAATCTACTCCTAAACTCACAAAATACTTTCAAACCCAAGACCGTAATGGCGGCCACTGCCACTGATTACATTGGGTTTCCCTATCTTCAAGCAGCTCCATCTACACGAGGTGTTCTCGCAACACCACAGAAGAAGAAGAAGAAGAAGCATACAACTGCCATAAGATTTAGGTGGCAACGGCCGCCATTATGATCTTGCGTTTGAAAGCATTGTATAAGTTTGGGAGTGGATTTCATGATTTTTTAGTACGCTAGTCGTTATTTTTATTTTTTACAGGGTTTTACCCCATGATCAACTATTAATAAGCCTGTAGCAAAAGTTTGCAGCAGCTCCATTTTGTACAAAAATTTACAGCAAACTTCAGCATAGTTCATTATAAATTTCCTTTACCAAAACAATGATGGGACAAGATTGTGCATTTTTTCTACAAAAAGTAAATAAGTACATAAAAAGGTTACCAAATACCTTTACACCAAAATGAAATCTGAAATTTACATGAAATGGTTTCAAAATGAAAGGAGACTATGATCAAGTTACAATAAGCTATTCTCTAAAACGTTGAGAGTTCATACTGAGAGCTTGTATTATCAAAAAGTACGCTTATTCAAAAAAAGGTGAAATTGGCTTGAAACATCAAGCATTACTTAAAAGTCACCTAAACAGGTAATGACACTTTGACACATAGTGATGTTTTAATGTAAATAATTGATGAGTAGAGACTTAAAAATTGTGCGTTTTCTCATTTTCTTCACCACATGTGTGCGAACAGGGAATGCCTTCATTTGAGGCGCAAAAATTCAAAATGTTGTAAGTGTCATCGGACGTTGCAAAGATTGTGCAGCTTCTTAATCTTTTTTAGAGTGACCTCTGAGGACACTCAGCTGGAATTAATCCCCGAAAAAATTCGTCAAATTCAAGAAAATTTTTGTTCTTTTAAGAGTCTTCAATTATTTTTTACAGACAGAAAAAGTTGCACAATCTTTGCAACGTCGGATGGCACTTGCAAACAACATTTTGAATTTTCACGCCTCATTTGTTGAAGTGTGCAATTTTATTTCATCGTAGAGATGCGTTGCTGACAGCGTACACCTAAAATTTAAGGTTTTTATATTGGATTACGGCTACTGTGGGAGAAAGTGGGATTGAAAAACGCAAAAAATTCAAGTCTCTCTTAATGTCTCTGGTGAACATTGAACAAACTTTATCTACAGCAAAGAAGAAAGCGAGGAGAAAAATTATGGCTGAAAACTGAAGTGAAAAAAAAAAGAAGGAATGGAAACCTACCGCAACGTTGTTCGTCAGAATTATCGCTGCAGTCTGTCCTATTGTTGCAACGTAAGCTACGGTTAATACATTTTTTATCAGAGCGACATTGAAATTCAGTACTGGCACAAACGCGTTTAGCTTTAAAAAACAAGATGGAAAAATGGGATGCAGAGTAATTAGGATACAATAGCAACATCTCGCAGTTTAGGAAAAAAAAATTGCTAATTACAGCGGTAAATATCTACGATGGAATCAAAAATTACAAAGCAATACTGCTACTACCAACAATCTGCACCTACAGAGAGGCTGATACATGTTTTAAGTTCTATGTCAAAGTGCGACAGCAGGGACGATCAGATTCTCGTTTGTTTGTCTCATTTTTTTAAACCTAAAATCAAAAATTGTAATTAGTTCAGAGGAAATTGGTTTTAAACGAAACTGCACATGTTTTAGAGAGGCTATCTAGACACGGAATTCTAAAACAAATATCCAGAAAAAAAAAAAAATTTTGCTTGTTTCTATCATGAGTCAGTTTCTTCATTGTGCAAATCCTTCCAATAGAAAAAGTTACATCAATTTCTGTGTTCAGATAGTCACTCAAAAACACTTGCACTTTCGTTTAAAACCAATTTCAAATGGGTTTGTCACAACTTTTTTTTTTTTCAAATTTAAACATCAAATAATGAGAGGCAAACAAACCGAACCTGTGTGAAAATGTCCCAAAGAGATTTTCATCAGGCTGCCTCACTGGCGCAACCAGGATCTCTTCCATCTCTCTCATTTCCCATCTGAATGTATAAGTGGGAAAAGGACAGAAAGAGGGGGTTTTATCCCCTTGTCCATCCTTGTCTAACATACGTTTCTTACTGGAGAAAAGAGAGAGATGAAGAAACTCTCGTTGCACTGGCGCAACCAGAATCTCTTCCATCTCTCTCATTTCCCATTTGAGTGTATAAGTAGGAAAAGGACAGAAAGAGGGGGTTTTATCCCGTTGTCCATCCTTGTCTAACATACGTTTTTTAATGGAGAAAAGAGAGAGATGAAGAAACTCTCGTTGCACTGGCGCAACCAGAATCTCTTCCATCTTGCTCATTTACCATTTGAGTGTATAAGTAGGAAAAGGACAGAAAGAGGGGGTTTTATCCCTTTGTCCATCCTTGTCTAACATACGTTTTTTAATGGAGAAAAGAGAGAGATGAAGAAACTCTCGTTGCACTGGCGCAACCAGGATCTCTTCCATCTCTCTCATTTCCCATCTGAATGTATAAGTGGGAAAAGGACAGAAAGAGGGGGTTTTATCCCCTTGTCCATCCTTGTCTAACATACGTTTCTTACTGGAGAAAAGAGAGAGATGAAGAAACTCTCGTTGCACTGGCGCAACCAGAATCTCTTCCATCTCTCTCATTTCCCATTTGAGTGTATAAGTAGGAAAAGGACAGAAAGAGGGGGTTTTATCCCGTTGTCCATCCTTGTCTAACATACGTTTTTTAATGGAGAAAAGAGAGAGATGAAGAAACTCTCGTTGCACTGGCGCAACCAGAATCTCTTCCATCTTGCTCATTTACCATTTGAGTGTATAAGTAGGAAAAGGACAGAAAGAGGGGGTTTTATCCCTTTGTCCATCCTTGTCTAACATACGTTTTTTAATGGAGAAAAGAGAGAGATGAAGAAACTCTCGTTGCACTGGCGCAACCAGAATCTCTTCCATCTCTCTCATTTCCCATTTGAATGTATAAGTAGGAAAAGGACAGAAAGAGGGGGTTTTATCCCCTTGTCCATCATTGTCTAACATACGTTTCTTAATGGAGAAAAGAGAGAGATGAAGAAACTCTCGTTGCACTGGCGCAACCAGAATCTCTTCCATCTCTCTCATTTCCCATTTGAGTGTATAAGTAGGAAAAGGACAGAAAGAGGGGGTTTTATCCCCTTGTCCATCCTTGTCTAACATACGTTTCTTAATGGAGAAAAGAGAGAGATGAAGAAACTCTCGGTGCGCTACTGGGTTGCCTCCATGGTGATTCAAAATCAAGACCCATGACTCCTCTCTATTGGTATAGCTCATTGGCTATTGCACAAAAAAGGTCTTGCGGTTTTCACATGCACTTTGTTCCAAACTTTTGCTACAGAGTTATGGATGGTCAATTCCTTAGAGTGAAATCGCGTGAAAATCACATTGAAGGTATCGATAAGTCACAAAATCCACTCACAAACTCAAAAATGCCTTGAACATAATTCGAACATGGCCAAATAAGCAGATCACAGTAGGGGAGTCCTATTTAATTACAGAATGGGGCAGTTGCAAGGGTCTGAAACGTTGTGTTTTTAATGAAGAAAATGAAAGTACTTGATGAGCTGAGAACAAAGATGCCTTTGGTTTCTAATTAAGTCCCATTGTTCCGGAGATAAGATTTAGGCCCAAAATACATTGTTTTAGATGGGAATTCCGCGTAGTGACGTCACTACACACACAAATTTTTGCAACTTTGCACCTGTGTATGTCCAAAACCAAGACACTTAGGAAAAAACCAAAGGCACCATCGTTCTCAGATTATCAAGTACTATCATTTTCTATATAAAAAACACAACATTTCAGACCCTTGCAACTGCCCCATTGTCTATGAAGAGGCTCAACGCTTTTCGCAGCATAGGAAGTTGCGTCTACATGGGACAAGGGACACCCTTATTGTGACCCACTCGATTGACCGCCATCTTTTACTTTTTTTCAACCAATTCATAGAGTTTGTGAGTGGATTTTAAAACTTTTCAACGCTTTTAATGTGATTTTTACTTGATTTAACATCAGGAGAGATGACATACATGTATAGCTGTAGAAAAAGTTTGTACCAGGCCCATTTGTGAAGTTTGCAGTACCTATACAATTCACTTGGCTATGTTTGGTTGAAGAAAGCAGTAATATTCTAATATAAGCTTTCAAGAGCAATAAACTGTTTCCGTGAGAAACGAGAAATTTAAAATCGACCGATCAGAAGTCGGTTTACGTCTAAAAAACAAAAAAATTCAGCCGTTCAGATTCCTGGATTTTAAATTTCTGGCTCATCACTAAAGCAGTCGTTAAAATGGTCAGTGAGCATAGAGTGATGCAGCATAGAATTATAGAAAATGTTAAGGGAAAGGGTTCTTTCTAAATTTACCACTAGAAATTAGCCTAGCGAAGGCCTTTGAGAGCTGTATTATCGACGAATTAAAGATTGTCACAAAGTTTTCACGGGCTAAGTTTCGCCTTGAAACTTGAATATTTTGTATTACTCTCTCCCCCCTCCCCTTAATACCCACGAGGGACCTCCGGCTTTCGAAAATATCAAAAAAGAAAAAATTGTGGTTAATTCTTAACCCATTTATGCCCACTGGGTCGTTTTCGACCCACTAATTGTGTTACTTCCGGACCAACTGTCATTCAATTTGGACCAATGTTACTCAAAAATCAATTTTGGAAGTTTTTAACTCGTATCATTTAGCGAACCTAAAATTTCTGGTTTTTTCATTTTATCATTTTTTTAAATTCTTATATTTTTTTTTTTTTTTTTTTTTGAAAAACGCCTAAAAATTTCAATGAGTTCTGGGCACATACGGGTTAATCTACCTTTTATATTTCAAATCATTTGGTTCAGTAGTTTTAAAAAAAAAAAATGCCATTTTCAGGTGGTCTGGTGCACCCTGTACATTCGTACAATAATTCCATCAACGGACTATAAGCAACCACTGCTGCAGTTGTGCGTGTGGGACTGATCTGCAACGGCTCACCCACCCCACCCGCACTGGCCCCTCGCCTGCAAGGCGTGAGGACTATGTTGGGTGGCCGAACCAGAACCTTGAAGGCGAAACTTAGCTCGTGAAAATCTCGCAACAATCTTTAATTTGTCGATCGTACAATTAGGGGAGAAAAGAAAATATGATAGGCAAGTATCAGCAAAAACATGTTATTTTACCCTTCTTGTCTGTTACTACTTCACTGCAGTTTTTTCACTTCCATTAAAAGTCAAGAAAAGGCTTCAGGTAATACTTTTTATAACTTAAAAGACTTAGCATTTCAAATTTTTCCAGAATTTTTGAATGTCTTCCTTGATGGAAATGCTCAACATTGCTGCGGCAAAAGTTTGCTGCATATCCTTATTGGTCTCTTAAAATTTTGAAATGCTTCAGTATATTTTTCTTTCTTTTACTGATTGTTAACTAATTGTTTAAGCTGTAGATTAGTAGCAAAATTTCTCATTAGCCGTTTTCTTAACTTTTGGGTTGTCTTATGCTTTATTCCTGCATACATATGAATGGTTTACGGCCTTAGGGGTCCGAGTGACACTTTGGAAAAAACTGAGGCAGAAGGTAGAACCAGTTCCTACAGAACTTCTAAAAACATGCGCGATACGATTCTACGCCTACAAACATGCGCAATCAGATTTTGGCTACTTTATAATAGTTTCAATGCTGTAGCGCTTTGGAGTACAACTTCGGCGAGTGTATTATACAAGGGATGTCCCAAAAGTACTGCACACTTTTGTCTGGGGGGGCGAACAAAAGCAGGTATCAAAAAACGGTTTGTGAGGGGCAATTGTCCTTGTAATTACTTACAAATCAAGACCAAATTTAGCTCTGTGAGTTAAATATTCACTGAGTTAAAGCGCTTTGAAAATGACATGTCGAGTTGACCGCTCCGGGATTTTTAGCATGTTTTTCAAGAAGAAAAAAAGAGAGTTAAGAAATTGAGTGGTTCTATTTGTTTAAACAAATTTTGCAGAATCTTACCAAGACTGACAAAGAACATGATGCTTGCATTTTTCCGCCCTTTGAAACTATGGTAGGCTGCCAATTTGTTTCCTTCTCTTCTTCTCTTCTTTCTCTTGAGAACTTTTGATTTTTTAATTCTCTATTTTCTTTCTTGAAAAACATGCTAAAAATTCTGGAGGGGTCAGCTCGACAAGTCATTTTCAAGACGCTGTAACTCGGTGAATATTTAACTTACAGAGCTTAATTTGGTCTTGATTTGTAGGTAACTACTACGATAATTGCCCCTCACAAACCGTTTTGCCGAGCCGCCCCCTCTGCCCCTGCCTTACTACGCCACTGCACTCAACAACCCTCTTTTATCCCAACTGAATCCTAAAATTATTGGTTAAGTAAGCAACTACATATCTATTTCAAGAAGCATAGATTAAATTGGAGGACTACCTATACGAAAGAAGCAGTATTAAAAAAGCTTTGCTCTCCAATTCATTTCATTCAGTTTGCGTTGTGGTTCATACCATTCTAGGATCATACTATACCAATCTATGAATGGGGCTTTTGCAAACTTTTGCTATAGGGGATTGAAGAGTTGATTCTTGCATAAAAACCAGTCAGAATGACGATGAATTCACTAAAAAATCATGAAATTAACTCTCAGAATCGGGCTTAATGGCAAAGAGACGTAGGTGTCATGGGAGATTCCTATCTAAATTGAGACATATCTCTGTGTTTCTGTAGAGAAAGTGACATAATAGACAGGAATCTCCCATGATAACTGCGTCGAACCGCCATTACGATCTTGCCGTTATAGCAGTTTTGTGAGTTTATTACTGAATTTTAGACTTTCTCAGTGTGATTTCCGTGATTTCCGCTGATCTTTACATCAGATTGGACTGTTTATTTGCCAACAGCAAAAGTTTGCAAGAGCCCCAATTATTGAGGTGGCTAGAGTAACCAACCACTACCCCTAAAGCTCAGGAAATAAAAATTCCCTTAAAGGATTAAATAAAAAGAGATAAATAGGCAGAGGTGAAACATACGGCAGCCAATTTCATCGGATCCATCCTGACAATCGTTAATTCCGTTGCAACGCTTTGAATTATCCACACAAAGCGAATTCTTACAAGTGAACATACCTTTTCCGCATGCTGCAAAATAATTTACAACAATAATCCAGTAGTATCACACCAATGCAAGAAAAACAAAATAATGTACAGCTTAAAACTGGGAAATTCATGTGCGGTTAAAAGAAAAAAAAATTATTAGAGCTGAAGCATTTTCAGTATCCGATTGATCCGGAATCTGGTATTGGTGCTTCAAAAATATTGCTTTTGTGCCATTGCTTCCAAAATGCATCGGTGAGCTGTTGATTAGCAATGAGTCACAATTCTTTACAAAACAACCACTCACTGATCCGTTCTGCTACATTTTAGCAGCAGGCACTGGTGCTTGTCAAAACCTGTCACCCCGTTACTCAAAATGCTTCAGCTCGAGCCAATAATAAAATTATTAGCTATTTTAGACAAATTATTTGATTAGGTAATGAGGAATTAAGGAATGAATTAAAAAAAAAAAAAAAAGGGATTCAACCAGTTATTTCTTTTATACAGGAGGGATGAAAAACAGTATCATAACTTTCTGGAGAACGTCTGAAAACATTCTTTACCAAAAAAATATTTTAGCAGTCTTGAAGAAAGATTACCGACTCGATTCTAACGTTTAAAAATTGATGCTCTCGGAGATTTCTTTTTAAAATGATAAGTTCTTTGTCACTATCTTAAGCAATTGGGTTGAATAATGTCTCTGTCGGAGTTGTCTCTTTGCTTCCAGAAAATTTATTTTTCATCATTACAAACAGTGCATTTAGCTAAGCAGGGATAATGTCGACTACATGAGAACCTAGGCTATTCTTTACGGTGAAAGCTCAAGCAATATGGCAATAGTGCATTTTCTCTACTAGTGACTGGGTCCCGGAAAAATTAATTTACTTTTCTTAACAGGTTTTTCAGGAAAGCAATGTACTACCGATTCTAAAATAATTTTTTTAAAAAAAATCTTGAAAGGATAAAAAGCACAGTTGCCAGATTGCACGAGCCGCCACTGATTTACTGATCGAAAAATGAAAACATTTCAAAATTAAAATAAAAGTCAAAAAAGCAATGAAATATTCTAAATATACGATTTAATCACAGTATTAAGGCAATACCTCACTATTTACCCATCTGAAACCGTTTGATCTGTTCGATCAATCAATCAGCTATAGAGAAAAGATAAGATCAGAATAAACTGAAACAAAAACTCACTCTTGCAAATAAAATTTTATATTATTTGTTTTTCTCCACCATAAAATTTTATTCGCTCAAGTGAGTTTTTGTTTTAATTTATTCTGAATTTAGTACTTGTGTCCTTCTCCTTTTTATTGATTTAAAGGATGAGATTCATTCTTCTAGCTTTATTTATGATTTCTTCTAGGCTAGAAGCTATTCAACACAGACCTATACCATGAGAACCTTTACTGTGAATGCTAATTTATTTTTTTTACGAAAATGAGTAGGAACTCGGAAGATTTTTCTGAACTTGATTAAAAACCGATTGATGAGCTGGCAGGACAGGTAAACAATGATGAAACACCTCAAAATTAAGCTAAACGAGTTCATACAAGCAAACCGTAAACATGCATTTTGGCAAGAAACATACTAAAGCAAAGATTAAGAAAGCAGAAAAAAAGACAACATAACAGCTTAAGGTACCAGGTACTTACCCCATTATCCCTAGAATCCTAAATATTTCGCGTTCTCAACGCGACATCTACATCTATTTACATTAACTACCACTACAGAAAACGCCTATATTTAATAAAGTATGCAATTTCATCGCACGAATGCATTGCTCACTGCCTATACTAAGAATTGAAGGCGCTCTTATCAAATGACGGCCAGCCTCGCGGTAAAAAAGGAGGAAGTTGAAAACGCTAAATATTCAGGCCTCTCAGCCTCTCGTTCTCACTTCTGTCGCAACAATAGAATATTTTTTACTCCTGAAAGACATCAAATTTTCACGAGGTAAATTTTTAAAAACTTTTCAGTTAAGTTTTAGGAGCTGCAAGGATTATTTCTATGAGAGTTCTGAAAAAAAAATAACTATTGACTCAACCCACATAAGTACATAAAATTATCAAAAATTTCAGGGTAAAATGAAAAGCAGGACAAAGACATAAAATTAGACATAAAATAGAGAGAAAGGTGCAGAGTAGAGTCCCTACATGTAGAGAGTTAAGACAAGAGGGTGGTCAACCTCTGATTGGTTGACAAGTTTTAGGCTCTACGGACGCTGCCATTGGATGCGATTTGCACATTTGTTTACGTACTCTTGTTTACAAACGAAGGGGTCCAATCGTATTTTACAGATAAAACAGTTAGTTGTGGAGGAAGCTGTTAATTTTAATGATGATGCACCTCATTAATGTCTATAATTCTCGAAAGAACCTTTAAAAGCGTAAATAAATGTCGATCAACAAAAGCAGTAAAAGATTACACTGTTACAAATTCTGTGGCACAGTAATCTTTTCAATGGACCCAAACACAACAACGGCCTTCAGAATGTAAACAATTGCATCCAATAGCGGCGCCCATGGTTTCACTTGTCTTACCTCTCCACACATAGGGACTCTAGTGCAGAGTTTGAAAAACAGAAACAAAATAAAACATAAATCTAGACATAAAATAGAGAGGACAATACAATCTTGGTGCAATAAAAAATGGTATACAGAGTTTCAAAATTAAACGACACAAAGACGTAGTAAAAATAAACTAACAAAAAGACTAAAAAACAAGTAAAACTCATGAGCAAACAACAGAAATTGTGAAAAATCAATCGACAGCACTCAAAATTGCTTACAGTCCTTGTATGGGGCAAGAATCGATTCTTGAGAGGATACTTGAGGGGGGCCATGGCCCTAATCGATTGTTCCTCATACATTCAAATGGGAAGAATGCACAGTTACCAGATTGCTGGATCCTTCCATGCTCAATGAAGGGTTTTTCACAAAAAAAAAAAAAAAACAATTTTTTGATTCTTTGAACTTACTTATTTGAAATTTGCATGAATCGATGCAAACAGCACAACAGAAACGAACAAAAATCTACAGGGACCTTGACAATTGACAATCCTGGTACACAAATAAACGTAAAAAACTAAAAAGAACTTTCTTCACTCAGTATGGATAAAGAACCTTCAGAAAAATAGAAAAGAAATAAAAGAACAGCTCAATTCGGACAGAAAACAAAACACTTAAGGCCTACAAAACAAAATTGGTTCGATTTAATCCATGGCAGAAGGAACAGCTACTTTGCAAATTCAGGCAAAATTGATAACGGACAACACAACGGACAGAAGAGTATTCCAAGAATCTACTCTACATCAAGAGATGTAGTAATGTGCTCAATAAATTGTGTCCGATAAGTTAAAATTCTGCACCTTACAAAATCTCCTCACCCCAATGGTTATTTCCTCTTTTGACCAAAAGGCCTTCAAAAAATTGTCTAAATCCATGGCACACAACACAGAAAAAAAAAATTGTGGAAATTGCAAAAAGAAATGCTAAAAATGGGGGATACCCTTTACATTGCAAAAATTTCAATTCGAAAAATGCCAATTTAGAAAAAAATATTGCTAATTCACGAAAAAAAACTCTGGTAAAAACAAAAAATATTGCAAAATCAGCAATATTGGTGGGTAGAATAGCAGCTCATAAACTGCAAATTTTGCAATGCAAAATGTATTCCCGATTTTTAGTAACATTTTGATATTTTAACATTCACATTTTTTTCCGTGATATGAGCAAAAATTATTTTTTTGCAAAAAAATCTTTGGATTCTGTAAGTTGACAGAGTTCTTTTCAGCACTTTATGGAATAACTTCCTTCTTAAACAATCTTTATCAAGAAATTTGTGTGTTTACCAAAGTTATTAAAAATGCATGTCATGGATTCTTGTTCAGAACCTCAGGCCTTTTGTAAAAGGTATTTTGATCATTTATAAGATACAGAAAAATCAACATGGACCCGACGAGAACGACAAGAAACATGTAATTGCAGAGGAGCATTCCAAACATACACGAAATGTGAGACAACAAGACCAACATGGAAAAAAGGCGTGAACCTGAAAATACACTTACGACAAGCCTGTTCATCAGATTTGTCTCGGCAGTCATAATCTCCGTTACATTTTTTTGACAAAGGAATACACATGCCATCTCGGCATTTGAATTCTTTGCCATCTTCGCAACGTCTTAGCGTTTTTTCTATAAATGATCAATACATTGAGTTAAAACTTGGATATCTGAGTAAAGTTATCGATGAATCTATTGACTGATCAACCTATAAATTCACCAATATTTTCTTCTCTCAAGTGGCAAAGGTAGAATTTATCAGATCCTGCTTACAAAGAGATGGAGGAGTGTTTAGCTGCATCAACAAAAGTTGAACTTTCAAGAACTATAGACGAAAAGCCTCAACATTTTAATCAGGTACCAAGATATCAGCAATCAGCATTTATTAGATATAACTTACATCAATACAAATATAGACGAAAAGCCTCAACATTTTAATCAGGTACCAAGATATCGGCAATCAGCATTTATTAGATATCACTTACATCAATACAAAAATGGAAGAAGTAGCAAACAAATCAGAGAATGAAAGGTACAAGTATTATTTTCTAAATTTCCCGACCATTTTTTTTGCGATGATTTCAAGTGTTTGATGTATATTATTCAATAGATCTAAAATCATAAGTGGCTGTAGAAACCAGGCCTAGTCTAAAACCCCCCAGCAAGAGGGTGGCGTCCGCGGACACTTATCATTCACCAAACAGTTCCTTTTAGTCATTCCATATTCATCAATAATTATTCAATATTTAATGGGTCTGTTGCACACTTCGGCTAGAGCGATTTAAAGTATCAATTTAATTGTGAAAAGCCGTAAAAAAAAAAAAAAAAAAAAAAAAAAAAAAAAAAAAAAGCCGTAAAAAGTTTATTATTAAACTCACAATTTGCTGAAAACACTAGACACTATATTCACCCCTGTACCTTTCCACTACGTGCACAATATTTTGCAAGATTAGCGTGGCACATTCAAATAATCACAGCCGACAGTCATCACAGCTGACTTCATAAACAAATAAACAGTAAACACTGGCGGCGTCTGTACAAATTCTTACGTCTCAATATCCTCAAGTACGGAAACCGATATTCGCGTCGAAAAATTATCAAAATGAAGCAATAACACGCAGAAGTTCCAAGAATAATAATTCGAACTTCAATCATCATCCTTGGAACTCCTGTGTGTTAATTTTTTATTTTGATACTTTTTTGACACAAATATCGGTTTCTGTACTTGAGGATATTGAGATATAAGAATTTGAACAAACGCCGCCAGTGTTTACTGTTTATTTGTTTATGAAGTCAGCTGTGATGACAGTCGGCCGTGATTATTTGAATGTGCCGCGCTGATCTTGCGAAATATTGTGCACGTAGTGGAAAGATACAGGGATGAATAGTGTCTAGAGTTTTACGCAAATTGTGAGTATATTAATGAATTTTGGTGTTTTCTGATACTGCCATTGTTATTTTTACAGCTGTTTAATTAAGAATTGATACTTTAAAACGCTCTAGCTAAAGTGTGCAACAGACCCATTACAGTCATCCCAAAAATACTGTCACAAGCGAAACGCATTTTTTGATAAAACGACTAAAAAAAAATTATATCAATGTGTACGCATCCTTTTGCTCAGCTTTTTTCTTTTAAAAAAAAAAGGGTTTTTGCAAGTGATAGTATTTATGAATAGACCAGGTAATAATATGATTCCATCTTTAATTTTTCACCTTTCGATTCAATTATCTTACCTGTTGATGTAACCGTTTGCTCGCAGTCCTGTTCATCAGTTCCATCCTGACAGTCTCGATGGAAATCGCACTTGGCACTGTATGGTATGCACCGACCTTTATCGCAGGGAAACTGATTGTCCTTACAACCTGGCAAACAAATACAATTCAATCAAAGCTGTGAATGCTCGTTCCTTGACTCAATATTTTTGATTGTTGATGAACAGAAGACGTGTCTGAAATGTCAATTCCACCTAAATTATAAGAGTAAATAAAAAAAGAAATAAAATGCTCCTACTATATTGTAGCTTGCATCATAAAAAAAGGTCTCTTTCTCTCGCACTCATTGCATCTTACGCGGCCCAGTGTGGTCTGTCTCCCAAGTTGTTTCCACAAGGGACAATAAGAGCAAGAGAGAAAACTGCTTGCTGTTTTCTTAAAAACAGTATCTCTGAAAACCTAACCTAAATCTAATCTTTTATCTAATCTAATCTATCTAAATCTGATGTTGGAAAAAAAAAATGCAGCATTATAATCAGAAAAAAATAATTGTAAAACGAAAAATGATAAAAAAAACACTGTCAATAGGCATGAAGTATTTTAACTTTTGGTGAATAATCCCGTAGGGATCAAGCCCGAGTACACTCGTTTTTTACCTCTAGTCTACTCACATTCTTCCAGTTTATCATGATTCCGAATAAACGCGATTCTCGAAGTGGGTTTCTCGAAGGGTCCACCCTTACAAGATTAGTTTTCGTCAGGCGCCTTCAATTCATCGTATAGGCAATTCCAACTCCCCCGAGTACGAACAGTTAACTACCTTCCCTATACAGTATACGCATGTATGGACGGAAGAATGGCGTTCTTTTGAACTAACATCGCCTTCAATTCGTTGTATAGCACGAACAGTTAACTACCTTTCATTTAAACGGAAGAGAGGCGTTCTTTTGAACTTGAGAGGGGAATCACTCCGTTCAGAAGGTCCTTACTTTCCGATTTTCCATTATTTCGTGTTCTACGATTTTAAAATTGTTTGAAATTAAGGGTAAATAGCGAAAAATTAAACTGTCGTAAGATTAGTTTTTCTATGGCAAAGAAACACAGTGTTGCCAGATCGAGGGTAAAAAGCCGTCTCGTCCCCATTTGAATCAATGTAAAACGTACGGTTTTTTCACCCCAATCTGGCAACACTGAAGGAACATAATATTACACTTTAAGTGTTTATTTTCTTGTCATTGACGAGGTAGAGGTAGCTAGAGTCCTTATGTGTAGAGAGTTAAGACAAGAGGGTAGTCAACTTCTGATTGGTCGATGAATTTTAGGCTCTATGGACGCCGCCATTGGATGCGATTTTGCACTTTTGTTTTGTTTACCAACGGTCTTTTACAGATAAAAGAGTTAATTTGCGACGAATCTGTTAATTTTAATCATAATGCACCACAAGAATGTCCATAAATCTCAAAAGAATCATTAAAAAGCGTTAATACATGTCGATCAACAAAAGCAGGGAAAGATTACATCGTTTCAAACTTAGCGGAACTGTAATCTTTGCTGTGGAGCAAAACACAACAACGGCCTCAGAATGTAAACAAATGTGCAAAATCGCATCCAATGGCGGCGCCCATGATTTCTCTTGTCTTAACTCTCTACATATAGGGACTCTAGAGGTAGCCGTAGCCTTACACATCACTTCTTACATTAGATTGGCTAAATTGGCAAAATTTCCCGGGGGGAGCCCCCCCCCCTCAATAGAAAAAACCTCTAGCTAAGGCCATGGTCTCTCGCATTGATTTGAATTGGGATGGTTTAGAACTTCTCAATATGGCGGATCAGAAGACAGTACTTCAGTGGAGCATCGCGCAATTTGGCAACGTTGCATTGTTTCCATTTGAACTTATGGGAAAAGATCGAACTATTTAATGTTCGGTGAACACCTTCGCATTCAACCTTTAACACGGCTTCAAATGGACAATATACAACGTTGCCAAACTGCACTTCACGCCTCTGCAATGCTTCAAAATGAACCGAAGTTTACATTATATTCTGATTGTAGTATTCAGGGCTGCCGTTTTGCGTATAATCAATGCTATTTTTTCTATTCACCGATGATTCCACCGGTTGAGAAAAATTACACAGTTCAGTTCAGTGTATGACTGTAATGCACCAAAATACTCGCATCTGTAATCTTTCCTCAATCGATGGAAATGCCGTAAATTAATTAAAATATCCGCAAGTTTTTTAAAGTCATCGACGACTCCACCGGTTGAGAAAAGATTACAGATGCGAGTATTTTCGTGCATTGCAGTCATACACTGAACTGAACTGTGTAATCTTTTCTCATCCGGTGGAATCATCGGTGAATAGAAAAAATAGCATTGATTATACGCAAAACGGCAGCCCTGGTAGTATTCTATGACCCTGATATTATTGATGGTGAGAACCAAAGAGTAAACAAAAGTCGCAGCTGCATTGAGAGCTAGCGTGGTCAATGCTGATAAGAGTCGGCTTCTGATTGGCTAGAAATGGAGGGAAATCCTGGGTCCAAACTTTTTTTGGCCTTGTGCAGAAATTAACGCTGGGTTTTCGTTCCGGGTCGTTTATCTCAAAACCTGTGCAAAATTGACACATCACAATTAATATGAGCATATTTAGCAAAATTTTCTCGACACATTGATAGGTCATAAGGACCAGTTTATTGCAAATTCGAAGAGACTGTCTCAGTTGAAAGGTACAGATAATAGTGAGTTAGCCAACACACGCCAAGCATGAAAACACACTATTATGTGTACTTTTCAACTGAGACAGTCTTTTCGAATTTTCCGTAAACTGGTACTTGTGACCTATCAATTTGCTGAGAAAATTCTGCTAAATCGACTCGTATTAATTGCAACCCGTCAATTTTGCACAGGTTTCGAGATAAAACGGACCCACGCTTCGGCAAATCAAATGTCAGCCCGCGTTTTCGATTCCTCGTCTGCGCTGACCACGCAGGCCTTCTATTCAATGGGGCTCTTGCGAATTTTTGCTACACGGGACTGAAGAGTTGATTTTCGCATTAAAACCTGTAAAAATGACGATGAGTACATTAAAAAATCAATAAATTCACTCTCAGAATCGAGCTTAATGGCGGTTCGACGCAGATATCATGGGAGATTCCTATCTAAATTGAGATATACCTCTGTGTTTCCAAAGAGAAAGTGGCATACTTATTAGATCGGAATCTCCTGTGATACCTGCGTCGAACCGCCATTACGATCTTGCCGTTTATGTAGTTATGTAGGTTTATTACTGAATTTTAAACTTACTCTGTGTGATGTTCGTGATTTTTGCTGGTTTTTACATCAGAATGGACTATTCATTTGCTCACAGCAAAAGTTTGCAAGAGCCCCATTGTGACTCTTGTTTACTCGTTGGGAAACAATGCTTCAAAATCAACCGCAATGGGTCTGTTGCACACTTCGGCTAGAGCGTTTGAAAATATCAATTCATATGTAAAAAGCCGTAAAAATGACCATGGCAGCATCAGAAAACACACAAATTTATTAAGAAACTCACAAATTGCGAAAAACACTAAACACTATTCACCCCTATAACTTTCCACCAAGTGCACGATATTTCGCGAGATTAGCGCGGCACATTCAAATAATCACGGCTGACTGTCATCACAGCTGACTTCATAAATAAATAAACAGTAAACACTGACGGTGTCTGTTCACATTTCTTACGCTTCAATATCCTCAATTCCTCACAATAGGTTGTGAATGACACGGAAACTGATATTTGTGTCGAAAACTTCTCAAAATGAAACAATAACAAACAGGAGTTCCAAGTATGATTCCAACTTCGATCACCATCCTCCGAACTCCTGTATGTTATTGTTTCATTTTGATAAGTTTTCGACACAAATATCAGTTTCCGTACCTTTCACAACCTTACGTGAGGAATTGAGGATATTGAAACTTAAGAATTCGAGCAGACGCCGTCAGTGTTTACTGTTTATTTGTTTATGAAGTCAGCAGTGATGACAGTCAGCCGTGATTATTTGAATGTGCCGCGCTAATCTCGCGAAATATCGTGCACGTGGTGGAAAGATACAGTGGTGAATAACGTCTAGTGTTTTTTGCAATTTGTGAGTTTATTAATGAATTTTGGCGTTTTCTGATGCTGCCATTGTCATTTTTACGGCTTTTTACATATGAAATGATACTTTAAAACGCTCTAGCCAAAGTGTGCAACAGACCCATTCTGATTGTAGTATTCTGTGACACTCATAATGATATTATTGATCGGTGAAAACTGAACTTACCGCAATCTTGTTCATCGCTGCCATCGTTACAATCGTGAAGGAAATCGCAGCGTTGACTCAGTTCGATACACTGACCACTTCGGCAAGTAAACTGATCCGAATGACATCCTACAACAAATAAGAATCCAAAATCAATTATGAATACTGTTTGTCGAGAAAAATATTTTTAAACGGTAGCAACAGCCAAGCAACAGCACGCAAGCAGACAATGAGGCTGTTGCGTACTTTCGCTACAACAATATAGAACCTTGTAAAACCATCTGAAAGTAGAAATTAAGACCTTTCGATTAATTGATGTGCCATATAATACGTGAAATGGAATTATGAAGGCCCCCACGTAGAATCCAAAATTTGGGGGCCTTTGAGCCCCCCTACGTAAAAAAAGTGAAATAGCAAGGTATGGCTTGTGATACATCGATCGAAAGCCCTTGAAAAGTAGAATAAGATGGCGAAATCCAAAATTGTCTACAATCATTACGTTAAAAATTGCGGCCATTTGAAAATTATGGGTGCTCAAAAGTAAGTCTTGGGAAGAAAGTCCAAGAATAAACGATACATGGATCGGAAGGCCTTAAAAAAAGCAAACGAATGGTGCAAACCGCACATCAATACGCCACTTCAATCAAAGGTTATGACCGATTGAAACTTAAAGTGTTCAATGAGCCCTATTTAAGGCTGCTTAAATTGCAGTCTGTAAATCGCTCAAAAAATCCCCTTCTGCTCTTCCGGACAACCGCCAATGTAATTTTAAATAGGAAAACAGACTTACGAGCAGACCTGTCATTTTGGTGGGTTTTTAATCGCTGGCAACGCACAGGGGTCTCAAAACGTCCCCTGTGCTCTTCTGGGGCACCGCTAATGTAATTTTAAATGAGAAAACAGACTTACGAGCAGCCCTGTATTTTTGTTGGGCTTATAATCGCTGGCAACGCACAGGGCTCTCAAAACGTCCCCTGTGCTCTTCCGGGGCACAGCAAATGGTATTTTAAATGGGAAAACAGACTTACGAGCAGACCTGACTTTTTGGTGGGCTTATAATCGCTGGAAAGGCACAGGACTCTCAAAACGTCCCCTGTGCTCTTCCGGGGCACAGCAAATGGTATTTTAAATGGGAAAACAGACTTACGAGCAGACCTGACTTTTTGGTGGGCTTTCAATCGCTGGCAAGGCGCAGGGCTCTCAAAACGTCCCTTGTGCTCTTCCGTGGCACCGCTAATGTTATTTTAAATGGGAAAACAGACTTACGAGCAGATCTGTCATTTTGGTGGGCTTTTAATCGCTGAGAAGGCGCAGGGCTCTCAAAACGTCCCTTGTGCTCTTCCGGGGCACCGCTAATGTAATTTTAAATGGGAAAACAGACTTACGAGCAGACTTGTCATTTTGGTGGGCTTTTAATCGCTGGCAACGCGCAGGGCTCTCAAAACGTCCCCTGTGCTCTTCTGGGGCACCGCTAATGTAATTTTAAATGGGAAACAGACTTACGAGCAGACCTGTCATTTTGGTGGGCTTTTAATAGCTGGCAACGCACAGGGCTCTCAAAACGTCCCCTGTGCTCTTCTGGGGCACCGCTAATGTAATTTTAAATGGGAAAACAGACTTACGAGCAGCCCTGTATTTTTGTTGGGCTTATAATCGCTGGCAACGCACAGGGCTCTCAAAACGTCCCCTGTGCTCTTCCGTGACACCGCTAATGTAATTTTAAATGGGAAAACAGACTTACGAGCAGACCTGTCATTTTGGTGGGCTTTTAGTCGCTGGCGACGCACAGGGCTCTCAAAACTTCCCTTGTGCTCTTCCGGGGCACCGCTAATGTAATTTTAAATGGGAAAACAGACTTACGAGCAGACCTGTCTTTTTGTTGGGCTTACAATCGCTGGCAACGCAAAGGGCTCTCAAAACGTCCCCTGTGCTCTTCCGGGGCACCGCTAATGTAATTTTAAATGGGAAAACAGACTTACGAGCAGCCCTGTATTTTTGTTGGGCTTATAATCGCTGGCAACGCACAGGGCTCTCAAAACGTCCCCTGTGCTCTTCCGGTGCACCGCAAATCTAATTTTAAATGGGAAAACAGACTTACGAGTAACCCTGTCATTTTGGTGGGCTCCCCCCATAAACCCCCCGTAGGGTCTTGGGGGGTTTTGAAAATATTTTCATTGAATTCCATGGCTCCTTAGACCCCTTTTTCTTCACTTTCGTTCACATGTCTTGACTCTTGCATATACAGGGAATCTAGTAAAAAGCCCCTTCCGACTCTCGAGCGACAACCATCCCAACTTCTGAGTGGGGACTTATTTACAGCCACCCTGTATATATAATCTATATTCTTCACGGAGGCAGCCATGATCGAAATCTCTCATGGACGTTTTTCACACACTCTCGATTTGTTTGTCTCACTTTTTATAACCTTTGAATTATTTTTAAAAAAAATTGTGACAAATACACTTGAAATTGATTTATAAACATGAGCGCAAGTGTTTTAAATTGGCTTTCTGGACACAGAAATCGATAAAACCGTTTCTTCTGGAAGGATTTGGACGATAAATAAACAGGCACATAACAGAAATAAAGCGAATGATGCCATGCGATTTCTCTCTCTTAAAGTCTTTAGAGCATATTTTCACCAAGTTTCAAGGAAATCCTCAGAGCCATTTTTAAAAAAATTCCATTTTTTTGCCATTTTTGGCCTATTTACGGGGTTAAACCCCCCTTAATTTAAACTTTGGACAAAATCCAAAAAAGTAAAGTCAAAAAAATTTTACCTGGTTAGTTGTATAGGAACTCTGTGTCCACAGATAGCCACTCTAAAACACTTTTGCATTTTCGTTTAAAGTCAATTTCCACTGGATTAATTACAGTTTTTCATTTGAGGTTTAAAAGAAAAGTGAGGCAAACAAACCAAAATCAAATCGCCCATGCTGTTTTACTCTGAGATGGGACTTAAAACATTTATGGCCCCCTCTATCCAGTATTAGCGGCCCGTGATATTTGGCAACTATGCATTTTTCCCACTTAATCTTAGGTAAAAAATCGATTCAAGCGGAGGCTGGCAGCCTCCTCGAGTTTCGATTGTTTTCCATGTATTTAAATGGGATAAAAACACTGTTGCCAAATCGCACGAGCCGCCACTGCCTCTATCGCTAAAGCTAGTTCATATTTTTACCTATAGGTTCAAAACGGGAGACCATCGATTACTATCGATTATTCACGGGTCGCTATATGCTCCATCAGTTTTCGGTTTCGGGCCTCGTATCGCAGCTTTGACGTGACACGTGGCGCCATACGCACGCCCCTCGGCAACCTCGCGCAATTCGAAAGTATTTTCGCCCGCACTTCAAGCGCTTTTGCAAAACAGACATGAGAACAAGACCCCACCCCCACCCCTCCCCCCCCAACCACTAAAGCGCACGATGCCCTAAATCTTTCATTCACTTCTCATCGCGAGCCAACGTAAATCTTAGTTTCTTGGAGCAAACGGCCGAAGCAGAAGTATTTACGAGGCGATAGCACCCAGCAGCGCCAGCGCTCCCTGCAAAAATTACGCCACCGGACCACCATCGGTCCACTTGTCGGAAAAATTATTGCCTCCATCATCGAAAGTGATGATTTCAAGAGCCATGCGTCTAAAGAATTAGCTACGCAGTTCATTTGCAACGCATCTTTTTTGTACAACGATCGCGTGCCATGCGGTGGGGTATAAAATTAATGCAGGCAATTCGTATTGCGGAAGGATGAGTATTGAGTATGAATATTCAGAGACTCCTATTCATGGGCGCCCAAGGGGGGCGCCCATGGGGGGGGGCGTTCCAAGGGGGGGGGGGGGCAAAATTTTTGAACCCCAATGGAAGGTCTAGGGGGACACCCCCCCCCCCTCCCGAGGAAAAACAGTGTTATTTTTTTTTTTTTTTTTCATACAAATAGTGTACAATTATTAAGCCATTTTAGGTGTATTCAAATAATAATAATAATTTTGACGTGTTTGATATTATGAAAAACGGACAACAGATGTGAATCATGGTAAGTAAATGTATAATTCTACTATTCTTTGTAAAAAGTGAGTTAAAAGTACAACATAAACTAATAATAAAGTTCGTCAACTATATTACTCCTTAGATTCACATTTCATTTTCTTTAGTCCTTTCATTTTTCTTCGTGAAATTTTGACTGTTCTGAATTCCGGGGGGGGGGGGGAGTGCCCCCTTGACGACCCCCCCCCCCCCCCCCCCCCCCCCGCGGGCGCCCATGCTCCTATTGGAAAATCTTCAGAGTTTAGTACCTTATTTTGTTTGTTTGTTATTTTTTGTTCAGCATACCTCGATGATAATTTTTATACATAACAACAGGGCATGCAGACTCTTGGGTAGGGAAATTATAGGAATAAATAATGTCCTATTATAATTTTTTTATTTTTTTTTCAAATCTAAACGGCTCTTCTGAAAATATATGTTTGTTCAATTTTTGGTACACGAAACTCAAGCTCTTATGATCCTAGAGAGCTATTTTTTTTGAAATATTCATCTTGAACAGATAAACAAAGTTAACACACTTAAAATGCCTGAATATGAGGATTTGATTTGATATCTAGATGAAATGCGCCAAAAAATTTTGTTTTTCAAGACATTTATAATTAGAACAAAACTTATAAAGTTTGAAATTATAATTTAAAAGATATGAAAACCCTTGAGGGTGATCGACTCCGTTTTCCACGCTGAATCGATGGAGGGGTCGCAAGCTGGGTTTTGGCGACATCACCTTTTTGCCCATGTTGCATAGCCATGAGTTGCCAGTGAAGCAACCCCAGTTTCAGAAGATATGAAAACCCTTGAGGGCGATCGACTCCATTTTCCAAGCTGAATCGATAGAGGGGTCACAAGCTGGGTTTTCACGACATCACCTTTTTGCCCATGTTGCATAGCCACGAGTTGCCAGTGAAGCGACCCCAGTTTCAGAAGATATGAAAACCCTTGAGGGCGATCGACTCTATTTTCCAAGCTGAATCGATGGAGGGGTCACAAGCTGGGTTTTGGCGACATCACCTTTTTGCCCATGTTGCATAGCCATGAGTTGCCAGTGAAACGGCCCCAGTTTCAAAAAATATGAAAACCCTTGAGGGCGATCGACTCCATTTTCCAAGCTGAATCGATAGAGGGGTCACAAGCTGGGTTTTCACGACATCACCTTTTTGCCCATGTTGCATAGCCATGAGTTGCCAGTGAAACGGCCCCAGTTTCAAAAAATATGAAAACCCTTGAGGGCGATCGACTCCATTTTCCAAGCTGAATCGATAGAGGGGTCACAAGCTGGGTTTTCACGACATCACCTTTTTGCCCATGTTGCATAGCCACGAGTTGCCAGTAGAACGGGCGCAGTTCGTAGTCCTATCAGTTTTTGGCGTTCTCGTTGGTTACTAACCCCCCCCCCCCCAAGAAATCCCTTTTTTCGAGTGCAGACAACCCCAAGTTAGATTATAAAAAGGACCGTGAGCGAGCGAAGCGAGCGGGAGGTGAACGCAGCGCGGAGCGCGTGTAGTCGCCCAAAAGGCGTGACAATTACCCTAAAATGCCAAAAAAAAAAAAAAAAAAAAAAAAAAAAAAAAGTTTGGCACACAGTAGCGATAATCAAGACGAGAATGCCAAAAAAGAATAATCATTTAAAAGAAAAATTTGACAACGCTTGCAACGGATCTATCAGATTAATCAGCGAAGCATCCACCGTTGGATCAATCGGTTTTCGGGCAAAATAGTTTCGGGAAAAATACCAGCCTTCGCGGGGGAATTCGGAATAAACACTTTCTGTGGAAATCTTTCGGGGAAAATGCCAGCCTTCGTTGAGAAACACTGTCGGGGTAAATCTTTCGGGCAAAATAGTTTCGGGGAAAATGCCAGCCTTCGTTGAGAAACACTGTCGGGGTAAATCTTTCGGGCAAAATAGTTTCGGGGAAAATGTATACACTTGAGGGCAACGAAAATCATGCGAACTGCACTAACACGCAATAAAACACCAGAATAGACAAGAGAGAGCTAAAAAACACATGCATCAGCCGCGGTTTATTACAGGAGAGATGTAAGCTGAAATTCACTCTCATGCATCAACATGATTCCAGATCACGTTACGTTTGCTATAGTTGCGATTGCGGAGATCCCAGATTCCCAAGGAAAATCCCAAAGATATTCAAATCATAAAAAAGTCAAAGAACCAACAGATTTTGAGGAAATCTGGCGCGACTGTAAACTGACGTTACACGAATTCTGGTAATGCAACGTTTGCAGAGAGGGAGAGAGAAAAAGAGACAAGATTATCGCGCAGAGTTACATTACATACAGGACGCATGGGCGGATACAGGAATTTCTCTCTCTCTCTCTCTCTCTCTCTCTCTCTCTCTCTCTCTCTCTCTCTCCCTCCTCCAATTTGAACACATGCGTTAGAAAAGGATAGCAAAGGTGTCCATCACGTGACTTTCGCCCATATCTCCGTCTTTTTCTAACGCACGCATGCAAATGGAAGGAGACAGAGACGCCCATGAGATGGATTCGCCCATGAGACGGTTTAAAAGTGACGCAAGGCGTGTCCAGCCTCTTGACTCGCTCCCCTGTGTGGTCTGTGATGGAAAAAAAAGTAGCAAAAAATCGAACATAAAAAATCATAGTTTTCGATCTTTATTAAAGATGGAAAACTTTGATTTGTTATCAATGCGTTAACACTAGAACCGCGGATGGGTCAATTTGACCCACTTTTGATTTTCGACCATCCCTCACGCTCGCAATTTTCAATCTTGGAAGCTGAAATTTTATGACTTTTCCTAACTTTATAGGCCTAAGAGGGGTACCTTTTCTTTTTTTTTAAATACCTGCTAGTTTCTTCTATATAAACACTACTACCTAGAACCGCGGATGGGTCAATTTGACCCACATTTTAGTTGATGCACGTTATACCATGTAAAATTGTGTACACATAATTTTTGATTCTCAATATACATTGACCATTCAGTCATAGCTCACGAGTGCTGCTATGCGTGCGCATGAGCGAGTATTGCAAGTTGCCTATCTGGCAGATTGTTGGTTGCCTATCTGGAAGTTTGAAGGCGATTTCCTTATCTTCACAAGATTCTTCAACCCATATAAGCCCAGTGAGCTCACTGGGCATCTATGGGTTGATGAGTGAGTTGCTAACGACCCACTTTGTTACTTGTTATTCTTGGACCAAATTTCAGTCAAATTGGACCAATTCTACTCAAAAATCAATTTTGGGAGTTCTTAGCTCGTAAAATTCAGCTGCCCCAAAAAATGTCTGTTTTTTATATTTTTTCGTGTTTTCAGTTCTCAAATTGTGTTTTTTTGAGAAAAACACCCACAAATTATAAATAATTCTGGGCATCGATGGGTTAGTGCTTATTTTTAAATTGTCCAGGGACGTTTCTTGGTTCAAATTACTTGTTCAAAATGTTCTCTGCGATTAAAATTGGTCTTGACAGTTTGTAAATGAAAAATTGATGAGAATGGGTCTGTTGCACACTTCGGCTAGAGCGTTTTAAAGTATCAATTCCTATGTAAAAAGTCGAGAAAATAACAATGGCAGCATCAGAAAACACACAAATTTATTAATAAACTCACAAATTGCGAAAAACACTAGACACTATTCACCCTGCATCTTTCCACCACGTGCACGATATTTCGCGAAATTAGCGCGGTACATTCAAATAAACACGGCCGACTGTCATCACAGCTGACTTCATAAACAAATAAACAGTAAACACTGACGGCGTCTGTTTGAATTCTTACGTTTAATTATCCTCAAATCCTCACAAAATATTAAGAAAGGTACGGAAACCGACATTTGTATCGAAAACATATCAAAATGAAACAATAACACACATCAGGAGTTCCAAGTATAATTCCAACTTCAATCATCATCTTTGGAACTCCTTTGTGCTTCCCGTTTTTTACTTTAATACGCTCTGGCCGAATGTGCAACAGACCCAATAACTTCCCGATCGTAGGCCATTGTTTGACAATCTTATACCACAGTGTGACGACGCGACGACTAAAGAAAATAGACCTAAACTTCCTTGACAATTGTTTTCACAGTTAAAGCTAGGAATGCAATTTGAGGCCAAATTTCGAACATGATCCTGGGGACAAAAAGAGTACAGATTGGGAGGTCATTGACTTCTCGGCCACATTTCTAAGGGTCTTATAATTACATAATCAACGGGAATGTAGGTGATTACTGTCACCACACTCAAAGGAAATTTTAATTTTAGCTCATCGGGTTATTTTCCCAACATTCAACAGTTCCCCATTTCGGCTCAGTCCGGTTCGAAGCCCTTGCTGAAATCCTGGCGGAACTCGGATGCGGACCGAAGAACGTATAAATACACAAGGGCCACTGACTCCACCTTTCCTCAAGTTTTCTTTCCATCCATTTCTTCAAGAAATGGGGACAACCCCCCCCCCCTCAATAATGTTTACGTCGATAACTGTTACTCCGTATGAGAGTACATCTCGTTGATTTTAACCATTAATTATGCAACACTGCACTGTATCAGTCACTAACCTTTGAACTTCGTCGTTAGGATACGGGCGAAGTAATAGTTAAGCGCACAGAGGAATGAAAATCGAAAAGTACCTATATACTGAACGAATCAAAAGTCTTCCGGACACAATCAAAGAGGAACTTTCAACGATTCATTAAAACGGCCTGTTATTATAAAAGTTATGATAGAATGGTAAACAAACGCGTGTAATTGCTGACAATATTGGATTTCGCGATTTTTTCTTTGGTTTCAATTTAAAATGCCAAAAAATACGACTTTTCCTAAAAGCGACAAGTGGCGCTATCAATCGGACTGAAATCTAGAAATGTTTCGCCTGGAATCACTTTAAGCACCGCATTGCAAACTTTTGCATAAGAGGATTTAAGAGTTGATTCTTGCATAAAAAAACTGTAAAAGTGACGATGGTTACACTAACAAAATCACACAATTCACTCCAAGAATCGAGCTTCATGGCGGAGCCACGCAAATGGTATCATGGGAGATTCCTATCTAAATTGAGACATATCTCTGTGTTTCCGTAGAAAAAGTGACAGACTAAACAGGAATATGATACCTGCGTTGAACTGCCATTACTACTAACTTACTAACTTGCCGTTATAGCAGTTACGTGACTTCATTGCTGAATATTAGACTTTTTTAGTGTGATTTTCGTGATTTTCGCTGGTTTTAACATCAGATTGGACTGTGTATTTACTCACAGCAAAATTTTGCAAGAGCTCCATGCACTTGGGCAAAAGTGAAAGTAAGAAAAATTCAACTTCTGACCGGAGAAAGTTCCTGTAACCTTGGAATCCACCCGCTGTCTCATATTATTGGATCACCTAACTTACTCAAGAATTTCACTTCCAACAAAATACGAGAATTTCCTCCCCCTGTGCGTGCGTGTGAGGTGGTTACATTAACGACGAAGCGACCGGGGGGGGGGACCAAGTAAAAAATAGGTTGGAAATTTGACATGAAAAAATAAGGACGAAGAAGAAGAATATGCGAAGGATACATCCAAAGCAAACTTCAAAGCTCAGAGGTTGAAGGTAAATACGCATTCCACCGGAGATCAGGCGGGAAAGAGAGAAAGAAAGAGAGAGGGAGAGGGAGAGAGGGAGAGAGAGAGATAGAGAGAGGGAGAGGAAAAAAAGCACAGATTGTCAACCATCGAAGCACTTAAGCGTACAAAGTACCTATCGTGATCGAGTCGAATATTTAACGACCAATTAGTCTATTAATTCAGGAGAGCATTGGTTCCAACTTTGGAGAAGCGCAAGTATAACAGATACGAAAATAAAGTCGAGCGAAGACTCAAAGGAAGAATCGGTTCTCTATTTCGTGTCTACAGAAAGCTACAAAAGAACCCAACCAAACTTAATAATAATTATAGACCCGATTATATTTATTTACTTTTTATGATTTGTACTAAAATAAAAAAAAACAACTGCGTATTGCCAAATTTAATGAAGAAGTTTGTAAGTCGTAAAGTGAGTGGTTTCTTCAGACACATGCGCTACTAAAACAAACATATAGTTTAAACATTTTCTCTCAGAAGTCTTTGAAAATGTTGTCAGTTCGCCTCAATTTTGAACGCTGACATCGAATTTTATAGCTTTTATAACATTAATTCCTCTTGAATCTAGCTTTCCCAGAACATAACCTCAAATTCATCAAAACATTAAGTTTTTTTGGAAAAATTCACTTCTTAAGAGGAAAGTGAGTGGAAAATCGATGTTTGGCGTAAATAGTGAACAGGATAGCGTACGGTTGAAATCACGCACTTTTAATGAAGCTTTTGAGACCTTTTATTTGTCTTGTTCAACTCATAGTAGCGCACATGTCTGCAGAACGTAAAATCCGTAGGGTATAGGTCGTATGGGTCAGTCGTGTCAACAGATTCCACTTTTGTTAACGGGACTCTTGCAAACTTTTGCTGTGAGCAAATAATTAGTCCCGTCTGATGTAAAAACCAACAAAAATCAGGGAAATCAAACCAAGAAAATCTAAAATTCAGTGATAAACTCAGAAAACATCTGTAACGGAAAGATCGTAATGGCGGTTCGTCGCAGGTATCATGGGGGATTCCTGTCTAATTTGCCATTTTCTCTACGGAAACACAGAGATATGTCTCAATTTAGATAGGAATCTCTCATGATACCTGCATGCGTCCTGATGCGTCTCTCCGCCAGTTAGCCCGATTTTGAGAGTAAATTCCGTGATTTTCTAGTGTACTTTTAAGTGTTGATGAGTATGGGTAATCTTTAAGTCTATCTTAAAAAACAATGGCATTATTAAAACAACCAATCCGCATCAAGTACTGTCATTTTGCGTCATCCAAGATATCGGTACAAGATCGAAAAAATATGAGTTCGAGATCGATTATCTCGAAATACATCGATTGGACGGGAAAAACCAATCACATCAAAGTCCTTCATTTTTAGACGCTCTTTTCATATCTGTGCCCAACTTTTATCGTTTAATACAATTTCCATGACTTTCAGGCAAAAAAAAAAAAAAAAAAAAAAAAGTTATGAAAAAACAAACCCCCTAGACCCCCCTTTAGAATGGACCCAAACCAATTTTTGACCCCAAAAATAAAAATTACGTTTAAAAATACCTGTAAGAACTAATTCTCAAGGAAATCGGCGCAAAAGCCTCCGAAATATGCAAGAAATTCGAATTTTAAGGGAGAACCACCTATACTTGCTTGGGGGGGGGGGCTTAGGGTGGTTATTTCTCCGAGACCGTGCTTCAAGACATGTTTCGAAAAGATCCGGGGAGTACCCCATGTTGCAACAAAAACGGTGTCATCATATGTTAGATACAACTTTTAATCAATGGTTGTTCCTTTTTTCTAACCTAGAGGAGTTTTATCTTGTCTTATTATAAATGATATTTCGAACGTATTTATTATATTAAATAATGTATCATTCTCCATTATTCTCCGTGAATTCTAATTCTAATCTCTAATTGTTTCTTAGTGAAACACCCCATAAGGAGCTAACTTTGCCGTTGCTCACTTTTTAATTTTAGGCCACTTTTTGACGATCTCAGACCATAAAGCACACAAAAGAAGCGCTTTTCTGCAAGAAACTGTGCCGTGTCCATAATATAGCAATGGGGCTGTTGCCAGTGGCGGCTCGTGCAATTTGGCAACTATGCTTTTTTGCCATTTAAACCTATGCAAAAGTATCGATAACTTGGGGGTGCATTGCACCTCCTGAAGATCGATTGTTTAACATAGGTTTAAATGGAGGGATTACATTGTTGCTATATTGCACGAGCCGCCACTGGCTGTTGCACACTTTTGCTGTAAGCAATTTAATAGTCGATTCTAGTGTAAAAACCTCCAAAAATAACAATGACAGCACTAAAAACTTCAGAAATCCACTCCTAAACTCAATAAACGCTATTATTTGCACGAGCGTAATGGTGGCTGAGGACAGTAATAATGGGAGATTTATATCTAAAAATACTGCGACTCCACCAAGAAGTGACCAATAAGAGACGACTTTCATTTGACACCAGTGTCACTAGGTGTCACAGTACCATTCATCGGATGTGGATCATTATTGTGATGCCTAATTACTCTGTGAATCATCCTTGTCAGCATGTAGAGAGTGACGAAATTAAGATAGGAATCTCCCATTATTACTGCCCTAAGCCACCATTACACTCGAACAAATAAAAGCGTTCATTGAGTTTAGGAGTGGATTTCGGCAATTTTTAGTGCTGACATCGTTATTTTTTGAGGTTTTTACACCAGTACCGATTGTTAAATCACGTATAGCAAAAGTGTGCAACAGCCCCATTTCTTGAAAAGAGCAGACCTCATGTTTTGGTGCCATTTACCCTCGCCTGATGTCCTCGATTCAGAAAATAAAACAGCTCAAATTGGCGACAAGCTCTACATGACGAAGACTTATAGAGGCAGTGGGACGGACGGGCATCAGGGGGAAAAAATTTGCATTTGAAAGCTTTTTCCTCTCAAGCGGTCCCCCGCGGAGAGGTGGAGGGGGCGACACGGTGCTTTGGTCGCTGGCAAAAGAAGGAAACCGTGAGGATTCGTTCAGAGCGAGAGAGCGACCACAAAACCACGACGCGAAGAGCGCACCCTGTCGGAGGTTCGGAGAAACGGAAGATGAGAAATGCAGAGATAGGGCATGAACTCTTTTTGTATACGAACCATAAGCGGATCCGGGAAATTTTCCTTCTTTCTCTTTCCCCATAATAATGTACGAGTTAAAAAAGGATAGAAGATGAGGGCGAAAATCACGTGACTACCTATAATCTGTCCTTTTCTAACGCACGCGTTCTAACGGGAGGGAGGGGAGAGAGAGAGAGAGAGAGAGAGAGAGAGAGAGAGAGAGAGAGAGAGGGGGGGAGAGAGTGAGAGAGAGAGAGGGGGGGAGAGAGAGTGAGTGAGAGTGAGGGAGAGAAAGAAAGAGAGAGAGAGACAGAGAGAGACAGAGAGACAGAGAGAAGAGAGAGAGAGAGAGAGAGAGAGAGAGAGAGACAGAGAGAGACAGAGAGACAGAGAGAGAGAGAGAGAGAGAGAGAGAGAGAGAGAGAGAGAGAGAGAGAGAGAGAGAGAGAGAGAGAGAGAGAGAGAGAGAGGAGAGAGACAGATAGACAGAGAGAGAGCGAGAGAGAGAGAGAGAGAGAAAGAAAGAGAGAGAGAGAGAAAGAGAGAGAGAGAGAGAGAGAGAGAGAGAGAGAGAGAGAGAGAGAGAGAGAGAGAGAGACAGACAGACAGACAGACAGAGAGAGAGAGACAGACAGAGAGAGACAGACAGAGAGACAGAGAGAGAGAGAGAGAGAGAGAGAGAGAGAGAGAGAGAGAGAGAGAGAGAGAGAGAGAGAGAGAGAGAGAGAGAGAGAGAGACAGATAGACAGAGAGAGAGAGAGAGAGAGAGAGAGAGAGAGAGAGAGAGAGAGAGAGAGAGAGAGAGAGAGAGAGAGAGAGAGAGAGAGAGAGAGAGAGAGAGAGAGATTCCTTGGATCCGCCAATGGTATGAACTCACTTATATACTTACGCCTTATTCCTGTTCTTCTTGGCCACCGGTGAAGCTAATCCGATTACTTGTTACCGATGTGCACTGTGCAGGCACTTACAATACAAAGGCGAGAACAAGAACTCCCGGGTTTCGAATTATTCGATCTACACGTATATGATTTACACGGGACACGGGACGGCATGGTAGATAGGAATATTGGAAGGAACCGGTCCGGTCGCGACCGAGGAAACTAGGATCCTCTCGCTGATTTCATGTTTCTCGGGTGAATTGCAATCCGAAGTCATAGATAGCCTACTTCCCCCGTTTCCGCATTTCAGTTCACAACCAACAAGGTACGCAGAAATACTGCCGTGTTACCGAAAAGAGCAGTAAGTCACACATTTTCGAAATTTCTTCAAGATTCAATTGTATTTAAGTCTGTTTTGTTGAATCTATTGAACCTAAAAAAAGTTGGAAAAGATGCCTTTTTCGCAATTAACGAGAGCTGTCGAAAAGCAGTAAGTAGGTGAAAATTGCTGTTAAGTTAAGCAAGAGAGCAGTAAGTCTACGTTATAACGCAAGACAGCAGTAAGTCGCGCTTCAGCTTGTTTCTGCCGTGTATTTCGGCGTATTCCACCGTCACGGAAGAGAGCAGTAAGAGCGCGAACGCAGAGTCATCTACCTTGATTTTTCTATTGGTTTTATAGGACTTACTGCTGTCTTACGCAACATGAAAGGAAAAACGTCATTTTTTTATAGTTTAAGACAAAATCTGTCGGTTTTTGATCAGCTCGGCGATTTCAAACATCCTGAGTGATGTTTTCTGAAAGTTTCATGAAAAACGGAGGATTTTAAACTCATTAATTTTAGGTTTGAAACTTCAGAGTCAGTTTTCTCAAAATGTCGATTTTGCTCTTACTGCTCTCTCCGGTAACACGGCAGAATAGAGAATAGAGAGGCTCATACATGTTATAGGTCCTATCCTAATGTGTGACAGTATGAGCGATCTGATTCTTGTTTGTTTGCCTCAATTTTTTTTAAACCCTAAATCAAAAATTGTAATTCATCCAGTGGAAATTGCGTTTAAACGATAAAACAAGTGTTTCAGAGTGGCTATCTGGACACAGAATCCTAATACAAAAAAAAAGGAAAAAAATATCCAGGAAAGAAAATTTTGCTTGCTTCTGTTATGAGTCATTTCTTTCTCGAGCAAATCCTCCCAAAAGTAAAAAACAGTTGTATCGATTTCCTTATTGTTCAGAGGGCCGATCATTAACTTCATCGTTAAACCGATCGATAAGACTGTTTATGAGTGATGCTATTGGTCGAAAATTGTAAAACTTGGCTGTTGCTATGGTGACCATCGTTATAGTGTCCGTTTTTTAAAGGTCACTCATGAGTAGCCTTTATAAAACGAGACTCTTAACGATGGTTACCATAGCAACAGCCAAGTTTTACAATTTTCGACCAATAGCATCACTCATAGACAGTCTTATCGATCGGTTTAACGATGAAGTAAATGATCGGCCCACAGAGATATAGCCGCTATCAAACACTCGCGTTTCCATTTGAAACCAATTTCAAATTATTTGTTTCAACCAACGAGTTTAAGCAATAAAGAGGCTGATACATGTTAGAAGTCCATCCCAAACAGCGGCGGCTCGAGCAGTCTGGCAACTGTGCTCTTTTGTCATTTAAATCTATGCAAAAAGATCGATACTAGGTGAGGCGCTGCGCCTCACCATGTAATCGATTATTTTACACGGTTTTAAATGGAGGAAATCCATTGTTGCCACATTGCACGAGCCGCCGCTGATCCCAAAGTGTGACAGCATGGGCAATCTGATTCTGCTATGCTGGTGTGTGTTTGCCTCAAATTTGTCAACCTTACAAATAAAATATTGTAATTAAAATCCAGTGGAAATTGGATTTAAACCAAAGTGCAAGTATTTTAGAGTGGCTAACTGGACACAGAATTCTAATTAAACCATCCACGTGAGAGAATTTTGTAGATTTCTGTTAGGAGTCGATTTTTTCATCGTGTAAATCCTTCCAGAATAAACAGTTACACCGATTTCTGTGCCCAGATAGCCACTCTAAAACACGTGCACTTTCGTTCATAACCAATTTCAAAAATACTTGTCATACAATGGGTCTGTTGCACACTTCGGCTACAGCGTTTTAAAGTATCAATTCCTATGTAAAAAGCCGAGAAAATAACAATGGCAGCATCAGAAAACACTGAATTTCAGTGTTAAACTCACAAATTGCGAAAAACACTAGACACTATTCACCCATGTATCTTTCCACCACGTGCACGATATTTCGCGAAATTAGCGCGGCACATTCAAATAATCACGACCGACTGTCATCACAGCAGACTTCACAAACAAAGAAACAGTAAACACTGACTGTGTTTGTTCGAATTCTTACGTTCTAATATCCTCAATTCCTCACAAAAAGTTGTGAAAGGTACGGAGACCGATATTTGTGTCGAAAACTTATCTAAATGAAACAATAACACACAGGAGTTCCAAGGATGATTCCAACTTCGATCATCATGCTCGGAACTCCTGTGTGTTATTGTTTCATTTAGATAAGTTTTCGACACAAATATCGGTCTCCGTACCTTTCACAACTTTTTGTGAGGAATTGAGGATATTAGAACGTAAGAATTCGAGCAGACACAGTCAGGGTTTACTGTTTATTTGTTTGTGAAGTCTGCTGTGATGACAGTCGGTCGTGATTATTTGAATGTGCCGCGCTAATTTCGCGGAATATCGTGCACGTGGTGGAAAGATACAGGGGTGAATAGTGTCTAGTGTTTTTTGCAACTTGTGAGTTTACTGAATTTTAGTGTTTTCTGATGCTGCCATTGATATTTTCTCGGCTTTTTACATAGGAATTGATACTTTAAAACGCTGTAGCCGAAGTGTGCAACAGACCCATTTTTTGTCTGGTCTCTTAAAACTTGATGTCCAGGCAAATAACCGTCTTCCAGCGGTTTATAAATTGCCTGGCTTCTGCGTCAGGTATAATTAACCACCAATCAATATATTTTCTCCCGGCTTGTAAATTGCCTGAAATTGATTCAGGCAAGATATAGTTAGATGGTATAAAATTCCTAGGCATTTAGCATTCTGTCTAGGCAGTTTGCAAGCGCTTGTAAAACTACCTGGGCATAAATAACGACGATTGTCAACTGCCTAGGCATTTTACAAGCCACTTGCTTAATTACCTGCGACATGGATAAATCTGGCAACATTGACTGACAGCCGCAGTGTGTGCATGGATTGCGTGCAATTTTTTCCCCTCGATGCAATTTGTCGCGCCTTGTTATGACTCCAAGCAGCTTCCCTGTCATTCTAAAATTCGCTTCCCGTGACTCATAACCAGAGCTGCCGTTTTGCGTATAATCAATGCTATTTTTGTATTCACCGATGATTCCACCGGTTGAGAAAAGATTACACAATTCAGTTTAGTGTATGACTGTAATGCACGAATATACTCTGATCTGTAATCTTTCCTTAATCGGTGGAAACTCCGTTGATTAATTAAAATATCCGCAAGTTTTTTAAAGTCATCGACGACTCCACCGGTTGAGAAAAGATTACACAATTCAGTTTAGTGTATGACTGTAATGCACGAATATACTCTGATCTGTAATCTTTCCTTAATCGGTGGAAACTCCGTTGATTAATTAAAATATCCGCAAGTTTTTTAAAGTCATCGACGACTCCACCGGTTGAGAAAAGATTACAGATGCGAGTATTTTAGTTTATTACAGTCATACACAAAACTGAACTGTGTAATCTTTTCTCAACCGGTGGAATCATCGGTGAATGGAAAAATAGCCCTGCTCATAACCGTAGCCAGGAATTGGTCTTTCTCTCTTTTTCCACATTTAAACACTTTTACAGGGTGTTTCACGTAACCTGCTCACTACGGTTTTCTTGAACGCGAGACGATAAAAATTTAGTTTCCGCTTAGGGTCTGTCTACCTTAAAGTTTGACTTGCACTATCTCGGCCGCTAAAGAAGGCATTGACTTCCGGTTTGCGCTAAAATGCTTGATTTTTTAGGCGCTTTCGAACTATCTAAGGTAGATGTCCCAATTACCGCCCCCCTTAAGAAAAAAATGCCGTAAAATGCCTGTAAAAATGTTAATTTTTATCAAATCTATGATCGGTTTTCACTAGGGCCTCTCAAATACTATCTAGTTTTATGAAAAAAAATATAAAGTTGGCGTAATCAATCAGGAAAAAAAAAATTATTAATAAAACTCGAAAAAATGACCCATGTCCCAATTACCGCCACACCAAAAGTGGCTTTGTCCCAATTATTGTCATATCAGGTGCCCTAATTATAGCCATACATATTTGCGCTGGCTTTTCATTCAACTCATCATGTTTATTGTCAGGAAATAATGACATTATAATGATTTAAAAAGCAGAAAGTAAAGAGAACAGATTTTTAATAAGTAACTGCTGAGAGAAATCGGCAAAAAAAATTATTAATAAAACTCGAAAAAATTACCCATGTCCCAATTACCGCCACACCAAAAGTGGCTTTGTCCCAATTATGTCATATCAGGTGCCCTAATTATAGCCATACATTTGCGCTGGCTTTTCATTCAAATCATCATGTTTATTGTCAGGAAATAATGACATTATAATGATTTAAAAAGCAGAAAGTAAAGAGAACAGATTTTTAATAAGTAACTGCTGAGAGAAATCGGCAAAAACAGGTAATACGGGGGCAGGTGTCCTGTGTCAACTTCTATGATTTTTTAAGGGCACAAAGCTGCTAAATATCAACTTCAAACTTTATTCACCAGTTCAGCCAACCTATGAAAAACACTTATCCCATATACGCTTAAATTTGTCTGCTAAAGTAGGCTTATTTTAAAGAATAAATGAAAAGGGGGGCGGTAATTGGGACAGGGGCGGTAATTGGGACATCTACCTTATCACACAATAGGATCCATTTTTCACAGGGTCGAAAAATGGTCCTAATCGAACTTCGAAATTCAATACATCGAATAAAAAAAACGATATTGAACTTGGGATTGCAAATGCACAACTTTTTATGCCTTTTCGAATGAAATGTTCAAAGATAGGGGTTGCCGTTTGAAAATTTTGATGAGTCGGGGTTTTCCCGCCAAAACATTTAAGGTGCCTAAAAGTCGACTTCCGGTTTGTTTGATTCTAAATTCGTATTTTTTTCTTGAAAGTACTCATCAAGTAGAGTATTTTGCATGTGCAGACTTTTGTTTTACGACTCTTTTTCTAGGAGTTACGAATTTTCGAAAATTGGTCGAAAATCGAACTTCGACCGTCGATATCTCGAACACGAAAAAAGACATTGACTTCCGGTTTAAGCCAAAATACTTAGAATTTCACGCTCTTTCAAATGAGATATCACAAGATAGTGGTTGCCATTTGAAATTTTCGAGATTAGGGGGGTGCCCTCACGGAAAAAAACTACGGTGAAAATAACCATACGGATACCTGATTTTAGCACCTGCTAGATGTTATGGTAATGTTAACCAGAAGTATACTATGTTTTGACTAGGCACTAGGTGATGTTACCTGATTGCATGTCGAATTTACTCGCAGTATCGGTAAATGTCCCATACTTCTGTTCAATTTTACCATAAAATCTAGCAGGTGCCAAAATCAGGTATCCGTATGGTTATTTTCACTAATCTTTTTTTTCCGTGCCCCTGAAAACCCCCCAAAAACCAAATTCTGGGTTGTGGGAGTATTTTAAACTACAGGTCCGAGTTGCCGTTAAACCGATTTTCCCCGATTATTTTACTGTCCCGCGTTCAAGAAAATCATAGTGAGCAGGTTACGTGAAACACCCTGTACGTTGGAAAAGGACAGAAGAGACTGAAGTCACGTGACAGGCCCTATCTCTCTCCATCCTTTTCTGACACATGCGTACAAATGGGTAAAGAGAGAGAGAGATAAAACGAATTTCTGGCTACGGCTATGCCGTGATTTGCTTAGCATGCGTTTCTCTATGAAGCATCCATCTGCGAAATATTTGCAATTAGCGCGTTTTTCTTTCCTCGCGTGTCGCTTCCTCTGATGCGCTGCGGTGGTGTTGCTTCTTGTTTCGCATCGATGCATTATCCGTGACCCAATCGTCACCGTCACCTGAAGTTGCAAATGTTCTCGCATTCGTGATGAGACATTTATTCAGTGCATATGACGTCAATAGCGTTTTAAAGCAGTCCCGGTTAAAATTCTGGAAGGGAAAATTTTGTATCGTGCCCTAAATCTGAAAAACGATCATGGGCGCCCGCGGGGGGGGGGGGGGGGGGGGGGGGGGGCAAAGGGGCACTTGCCCCCCCCCCCCCCCCCCCGGAATTCAAAACAGTCAAAATTTCACGAAGAAAAACGAAAGGACCGAAAGAAAATGAAATGTGAATCTAAAGAGTAATATAGTTGACGAACTTCATTATTAGTTTATGTTGTAATTTTAACTTTCTGCAAGAAACAGTAGAATTATACATTTACTTACCATTATTATCATCTATTGTCCGTTTATTCATAATATCAAACACGTCAAAATTTTTATTAATATTCGGATACACCTATAAAATGGCTTAATAATTGTACACTATTTGTATGAGGGGGGGAAAAAAACAAAAAAAAAGCAAAAAAGGGTCTTCCCTTCTTCCTCGGGGGGGGGGGGGGGGGGGTCCCCCTTGACCGTCCATTGGGGTTCAAAATTTTTGCCCCCCCTTGGAAATTTTTCTGCGGGCGCCCATGAAAACGAACGTTTAAACAAGGTGAGTTTTGCGGGGTTAAACCAACAAACTTCAAGGGTGGATTCTTCTACTCAAAATAAGATTTTTCCCCCCTATAAAACAAGGGTAGACATTGGACACACGCGTTCAAAAATGCCCGCCCCTCTTGAGTAGGTAAGAGAAACTGTGTATTTCGATCAAGTTTTGACCAAATGAGCTGAATAAGGAAATCACACTAAGAAAGTCTAAAATTCAGTAATAAACTCACATAACTGCTTTAACGGCAAGTTCGTAATGGCGGTTCGACGCAGGTATCATGGGAGATTCCTGTCTATTATGTCACTTTCTCTACATAGAAACACAGGTGTTGAGCACTTATTGCACAACAATGACTTAACTGATACTTTACTATTTTAATGATTAATGATTCACGTTTAGGGGGTTTGACATGTTTTATTTCTTACCGTAAGACTTTTCGATATTGATAGGTTGACAGACTTTTTTGGTTATAATTATTTGTTACTTATCTAAGGGCTACCTAGGTCTGTGGCACCTGTGCACGGTGCTCGACAACAGGTATATATGTCTCAATTTAGATAGGAATCTCTTATGATACCTGCGTCTCTCCGCCATTCAGTCCAATTCTGAGAGTGAATTTCGTGATTTTTTAGTGAACTCGTCGTCATTTTTACAGGTTTTTATGCAAGAATCAACTTTTCAATTACCTATAGCAAAAGTTTGCAAGAGCCCCATTATTAAAGTTATAGCTCGTTGCTTGAAATCGACTTCGACGTTTTTACACAAATGGAAAACCCCTGATTTCTTTCTTCACAAGATCTATCAATTATCCGTTTAATCCTCTTTGAAACTCGCAATGCGTGATGGGTAATCGGCGTCTGCATAAACGCAGTTGGAAAAAAAAAAAAAAAAACTGTCCAAGAGAACCGGGAACGAAGGGACTACTGTGCGTCAAACTGCGAACAGCAAAATTGTTATCCGCATATTATTACGAACTACGACTCGCGCCTCGCAGTTCGCAGATTGTCTCGCGGACCGCACGCTGAGCGCCTTCAAAGTCCTGTTATAGGCAACCCGCGCTGCGCCGAGACGAGTGTATGGCGAAGCGCGGCACAACAGCAAACGGATAGATTATGTCCCGTTTCAATTTCAGTTTTTGTCTCCCCCCCCCCACAATTCCGCACCCTCCCTCACGCCTCCTCCACCCACGATGCTCCCGTTGAAGGTGCAGGACATTCATCACGAGTGTGTAATTGTGCGCTTTTGGTTTCCTCTTCCTCCCCCCCCCCCCCCCTCTCTCTCTCTCTCTCTCTCTCTCTCTCTCTCTCTCTCTCTCTCTCTCTCTCTCTCTCTCGCTCTCTCTCTCTCTCTCTATCGCTCCCGTGCATCCTGAATACCTCCCATATTTTCCTCTCCTTCACTGTTAATTTTTATCCTCTGATGGGTGTCGACGGGTATAGAACGTGACACATTTGAGTACACAAAGTGCGCAGTTGAATAAACCGATCTATATTCGGCATATTATTTCGGAAGAAAAGACAAGTCAAAGGATCACAGCAATGAGTCAGTTTGTAAACTTATGCAACATCAGTGAAGAGGACCGATTCTAGATACTATAAAATTACTTGAGCCTATCTTGTGTGGAGACTCGTGCTATTTGGCAACTGTGTTTTTTTCACATTTGAACTAATACAAAGGTATCGATTTCACCGGGATTCAGTGAGTCTTCTAACGATCGATTATTTTACGTGAGTTTAAAAGGAACGGATCCGCTGTTGCCATATTTCAAGAACCGCCACTGAGCCTATCCGTTGACGGGGCGTCATCTCAAGGTTATAGATTAAAGAGGTATGCTCATCTGACTTCGCGCCACAAATTCAGTGGCGCGCAGTTCAAAATCACTGCAGGCAAGATGGCCGACAAAAGCAGAAAACGTTTACTCTTTGCAGCAAAACATTGGGATGTTTTCTGTTTTCCACAAAGATTACTTATACTCCAGATATGGCACTAGCTATCTTGCCAATGTTAAATTTTGTTGAGCGCCTTCATTTCTAAAACCGAGCTAAAACACATACATTGGCCCACGGTTTGTTTACGTTTCGGCAAGTGAGAGACGTGCGGGCGGGGTGGGGGTCGTGGGCCAGCCGACTGGCCCCACCCCGCCCGCACGTCTCTCCCACGCCGAAATGTAAACAAACCGTGGGCCAGTGTATATGTTTTAGCAATGAAGGCGCTCAACAAGATTTTAGCTAGTGCCATATCTGGAGTATAAGTAATCTTTGGTTTTCCAGCAGAGTGCAGCACAATGTTTTCTGCAAAGAGTATACGTTTTCTGCTTTTGTCGGCCATCTTGCCTGCAGTGATTTTGAACTGCGCGCCACTGAATTTGAGGCGCGAAGTCAGATGAGCATACCTCTTTGATCAAAAACCTTGACTTGAACTTGTGTTTTTTCGAAATAAAACCATACGATACTGTTAGAGGAAACGAGAGAGAGAGAGGTAGAATGACAAACTCCTCTATATGACGCCTCTGAGTAGTGGCGCCTGCTCTGACATGCACCATGTCCCTCATCATACCCATACAGCGATGACTGACTCCCTGACACCGTGACTTGGTAAACAAAGATCAGGCCGCGCCGGCGACGTGCAGTTCAACGTTCAACGTCACACGAGCTTCCAAGCTCAAGCAACTTTCAAGTGGGCTCCCTCGCCCCCTCCCCCCCTCCATCATCCCGCTGGCTGAATTTTTTAACCGCGAGTCGCGTTTCCAGGACTTCGCTATATCCAGAGTATCCTGAACACAGAGAGAAGGATGTAAGGGGAGGAGCAAGAAAAAGGCATCCAGCCTTAAAATGCAAACACTCTCAATTCCTCACATTAACATATTCATAATTCTAACCCCCCCCCCTTCCCGCTGATTCGTCAGCCTTGGTCCCCTCTACAATACATTATCACTCTTTCGTCCTGACCTCCACTATTTTTTTTTTTTTTTTTTTTTTTTTTTTTTTTTTTTTAACCTCAAAACTGGGTGGGATGATGCGGATAGCGTCGCGCGGTGTCTCTGCACTGCAGCGCTGCCGTCTTACAGGAGGTTTAAAGAAAGGTCTGCTATGTAGAGGTGGCCGAATTACAATCGATTGATCGGGCCTGTAGTAATCGATTGTGCAGGGTCCGATAAATCTCAGCTAATCGATTCCGTCCGAAATACGACATTTTTTCTTGAACGATAATCAACATTAATGCATTTCTTTTCTGTTTCTATAGTCGCGTAATAAATCATTTTTATTGGCGATAGCCATCCAGCGCCATCGAAAAATTTTAGAATAGTCCGTAAAAAGTTCTGTCGAGTTCAGAAAAAGCATTAAAACGGCCAGATATTGAAGGATGACAAATGATAGGATAATATAAGCAATTATACAAATGAAATCAATGCAAATTTCCCCAATGGTGGACTGAAAACTAAATTAGTCTTTAAAAATATGTGACTTTCGGTAAATAATAGATTTTTAACCGACTAATCGATTTCTAAGACTAAGAAATATTCAATTGTCGATTATCGATTAACGTCAATTATCGGCCACCTCTGGTCGGCTATACATGAAAATAGCAGAGACAAATAAAGATGGTGCAAGAAAGATCCGTTTCTTTTCCCATCCACCGTCGTCCAAAGGGCAAACGTAGGCAAATAGGTAATGTCGCCAAAACCCAGCTTGTGACCCCTCTATCGATTCAGCTTGGAAAATGGAGTCGATCGCCCTCAAGGGTTTTCATACCTTTTGAAACTAGGGCCGCTTCACGAGCAACTCATGGCTCTGCAACATGAGCAAAAAGGTGATGTCGTCAACTCCATTTGCCAAGCTGAATCGATAGAGGGGTCACAAGCTGGGTTTTGGCGACATCGCCTTTTTTCCCATGTTACACAGCCATTGCTTTAATTGTAGCCATTTACATTCAGTATCACAGGATACTTTCTTTTGAAAGCCATAGTACCTGCGTAGCTCCACAATCACACCTTAAAATTGAAGGTAATTGAATGGGTCTGTTGCATACTTTTGCTACAACAAAATAGAACCCTGATTCTTATGTAAAATTCGGCGAAAATAACGATGCGCACATTAAAAAAGTTCAAAATCCTTTCATTAACTCAGGAAATCACTTCAATTTCAAACAGCCCGCGCTACACAAGACAATATTTGCACCGGTATACTACTACAGAGACGGAACCACCGTGCATAAGTAAACAACATCGTAACTACAAACTGATGGAATTTCTATTTTAATACGTGAAATATGATCTTTTCGGTTTATCAAAAACTACAAAATAATATAAGAAATGTACGCATCTGAACGAAACATTCCAATGTTTGTTAGTTCTGTTCATGTTTACATAAACGAGATGGTTCCATCTATGTAGTTATAAGTCGGTGATATAGTGTCTAGTGTAGCGCGGGTTGTTTGAAATGGAGGGTATTTTCTGAGTTAATGAGTGGATTTTGAAAGTTTTTAATGTGCGCATCGTTATTTCCGCCGAATTTTACGTTAGAAACAATATTGATGTAGCAAAAGTACGCAACAGACCCATTACTTGTGAGTCTGCAGAGAGTAGATTTTGCAATTTTTCAACGTGCTCAGTAATTTTCGCTGATTTTTATGCAAGAATCAACTACTCAATCGCAAATGGCAAAAACTCAAAACATCTACAAGAACACATGAAGTGCAAAACAGACCTAGCTTGTCGGATTGAGGGACATCCCTCGTCCACACTTTGATCGTTCATTGATAAAGTGTTGACCAATGTGCGACCGACGGCAAGTCCCATCGTGTACCTATTGCTTGTGCAAATGTCACTTTTTTAATTTTTTATTTCATAAATGAACATTCATTCATTGTTCTTAAAACTCGACGGGCTATAAAGTAATATGCAGTAATAGCGACAGCTTTCTGCTTTATTCATACGTGGGGTGACGCACAATTCTATGCGTGGTTAAACGGCCTGGAACGCGAACGGTCTGTCGGACGGACAGAATGAAAGACCTTTCCCGCAAAAGGCCGCGCAGTCTTACTCTGAAGTTATGAGTCTGAAATCTAAATCCACACCCACATTATATGTATGCGAAGCCGAGCTGATTAAGTTATGTACAGTAGGGAAAAGAAAGGTTTATTATAATGATTTTCAAAATGTTTCTGAATACTGAAAACGCATCTGATTAAATTGTGTAGTAGGAAAATAAAGGTTTATTAGAATGTTTTTCAAAATGTTTCTTACTGGGCTTCTCCAAAAGCATTGTTGCCGGATTTTCTTCAAAATTGTCTTTTAGATTAAGTCAAATGAAAAAAATCAGATAGTGGGGCTCTTGCAAACTTTTGCTGTGATCAAATGAATAGTCTAATCTGATGTAAAAACCAGCGAAAATAACGAAAACACACTTAGGAAGGCTAACATTTAGTAATAAACTCATGTAATGGGGCTATTGCACACTTTTGCTATAAGCGATTTAATGGTCGATTATGGCGTAAAAACCTCAAAAAATAACGATGGCGGCACTAAAAACTTCCAAAATCCACTCCTAAACTTAATAAACGCAGTTATTTGCGGGAGCGTAATGGTGGCCGAAGGCACTAACAATGGGAGATTCCCATCTAACAATTCTGAAACTCCATCAAGAAGTGACCAATAAGAGACTACTTTTATTTGACACCGGTGTCACTTGGTGTTGCGGTACCATTCATCGGATGTAGATCATCACTCTGATGACTAATTACTCTGTGAATCATCCTTGTCAGCATAGAAAGAGTGACGAAATTAAGATAGGAATCTCCCATTGTTAGTGCCTTCGGCCACCATTAGGCTCGCGCAAATAACTGCGTTTATTGAGTTTAGGAGTGGATTTTGGAAGTTTTTAGTGCCGCCATCGTTATTTTTTGAGGTTTTTACGCCATAATCGACTGTTAAATCGCTTATAGCAAAAGTGTGCAATAGCCCCATTGCTATTACGGCAAGTTCGTAATGGCGGTTCGACGCAAGTATCCTGGGAGATTCCTGTCTATTATATGTCACTTTCTCTACAGAAACACAGAGATATGTCTCAATTTAGACAGAAATCTCCCATGATACCTGCGTCTCTCCGCCATTGAGCCCGATTCTGAAACTGCGACTTTCGTGATTTTTAAGGGAGCTCATCGTCATTTTTACAGGTTTTTATGCAAGAATCAACTCTCCAATCCCCTATAGCAAAAGTTCGCAAGAGCCCCATTATCCGAAAAGTGGCAACATTTCTATACGATGAAGCTCAATGGATGTAAAATTTTGAAAATACTCAAATAGGTGTTCAATTTTGGCCTCAAAGCGGACTAGTGCAAAAGAAACTAAAGAACGCTGAAGGATAACCTTCAGAGATTCCACGCGAATCTTTTTTGGATTTCAATCCGATGGATAGCGCCACAAGTCACTATAGGGAAAAGTCGTGTAATGGGTCTGTTGCAAACTTTTGCTACACCGACAATAAGTGTTAAATCCGATGTAAAATCGCCTGAAAAGTCCATTGGTGGCATTATAAAGTCATGAAATACAATATTAAACTCACAAGAGGCGTTTATCGAAATCCAAGATGGCGGCAAAATATCGAGGAATCTTAATGTATGCACCGTGATCATCCAAGGATTGCCAACTTTGACAACCTCACTGGAGGTTTAGGTTATGTGTTTGTTTACGTTGTGATTGGTTGTGATGGATATTGTGAGGTTGGCTATCCTTGAATGTTTGTGGTGCATGCATACAGATTGCTCGATATTTTGCCGCCATCTTGGATTTCATTAAACGCCTCTTCTGAGTTTATTATTGCATTTCATGGCTTTCTGATGCCACCATTGGACTTTTCAGGCGATTTTACATTAGATTACACACTCTATAGCACTGTAGCAAAAGTTTGCAACAGACCCATTGGCACTTAAACGCAGTGTTGCCAGATTGAGGGTAAAAAGCCGTATCGTCCCCCAATTAAATCAATGTAAAACGTACGGGCTTTTTCACCCAAATCTGGCAACACTGCTTAGACTTGAAAAAAAAGAAAAATAAACCTCGAAATCCAAGAACGTCAGCACCTGAGAAATTTTTTCATGGATTTTTTTGAGCCCGAAACGAGCAAAATTAGTTGAGAATTAAAGTCATTATATTGGAAATTCGTTTCGCCATGAGCTTATAGTGAGTGCGAGTGAGTGCGAATGTTACTCCAAGTCCACCTCCCTCCTTCGCACTCATTGAGGCTAACGGCAATTTTCGTGTTTCTAACATCCCGGCTTTATTTTTGAGAGTTTCAGCTTGACAGTTTCACTTTTCAGGGTATCTTTCTGAAGTATGCACGCAGGTCCCAACGTCACTCTTTATGCTTTTTGCGAATATTTTTTATCAAGTCTAACCAACGGTGGCGAGACGTGGAATCAGGCAACGTTGCCTTTGGCTCATTAAACCCCACCAAAAATATCGAACTATCTATAGGAATCGGCGAAGACCACCGAGTTCGACCTTTTCTATGGTCTCAAAGAGACAAAATGCCATGTTGCCAGATACAGTGGCGTACGCAGGATTTTTCTTGGGAGGGGCTCGCACTGATGAGCATTTGACTGAAAATTGCCCCCCCCCTTCCCCTCCACCCCCAAAAATCGGAGGTCTGGGGGGGGGCTTTAGCCCCCTTAGCCCCCCCCCCCCCCCGCGTACGCCACTGGCCAGATAGCACGCTTCGCCACTGCTAACCAAAGGCTGTTGACTTTCTGTGCAGCGCAACGCGACATGGTGTCCACTGTTCGAAATGATCGACCCTGGACTCACCTCATAGTCTAGAGGTTTTTTTGACAGCGTATGATTTACGCGTCGCGTGCATTTTTTCGAAGAATGAGCTCACAAAAAAAAAAAAAAAAAAAATTGGCTGAAAGAAAACATCATGCAGTGAAGGGTTCGTGATCGAAATCATGTCAGGGGGGAAATTTGCCCCCGTATCCAAACTGACCACATTTTGATTATTTTTATAAAGTTTCCGGAATTGGCTTTTTGAAAAATCCAGTTAAAGTAAAAAAAAAAAAAAAAAAAAAAAAAAAAAAAAATTAAAATTTAAAAAAAAAATTAAAAAAATTCCCGCCATTTTTTATGGTGTTATATCACTTGTAAAAAACGAGTAAAAAATAGAAAAAAGAGAATTTTGAACGAAAAACCGTCAAATTATTTTTTTCACTATTTTTCCCATGTATTTGACCACCTAATACATTGAAAAATCCACATTTGCTTGAAAAAAAAAAAAATCATGCAGTGAAGGGTTAATACATTTTTACGAAGATAGGAGATAAGTACTATCGACGAATTAAAGATTGTCGCGAGATTTTCAAGAGCTAAGATTTGCCTTTAAGGTTCTGGTTCGGCCACTCTTTATACTTTACTTCTCACACCTTGGAGGTGAGAGACCAGTGCGGGTGGGGCGGAAAAGCCGTTGCAGATCAGTCCCACACTCACACCCATAACTGAAAATTTGTGAAAATCTCGCGACAATCTTTGATTCGTCGATAGTACAATGTCATGTACGTATTATCTGGAGCCTCTGCAACGGGACTCTTGCAAACTATTGCTACAGGGCATTGAAGAGTTGATACTTGCAAAAAAAACCTGGAAAAAAAAAACGATGAGTATACACTAAAAAATCACCAAATGCACTCTCAGAATGGAACTTAATGGCGGATAGACGCAGGTATCATGGGAGATTCATATCCAATTTGAGACATATCTCTGTGTTTCCATAGAGAAAGTGACAAAATTGGGCTATTGCACACTTTTGCTATAAGCGATTTAATAGTCGATTATGGCGTAAAAACCTCAAAATATAACGATGGGAGCACTAAAAACTTCCAAAATCCACCCCTAAACTCAATAAACGCAGTTATTTGCGCGAGCGTAATGGTGGCCGAAGGCACTAACAATGGGAGATTCCCATCTAACAATTCTGAAACTCCATCAAGAAGTGACCAATAAGAGACTACTTTCATTTGACACCGGTGTCACTTGGTGTTGCGGCACCATTCATCGGATGTGGATCATCACTCTGATGACTAATTACTCTGTGAATCATCCTTGTCAACATAGAAAGAGTGACGAAATTAAGATAGGAATCTCCCATTGTTAGTGCCTTCGGCCACCATTACGCTCGCGCAAATAACTGCGTTTATTGAGTTTAGGAGTGGATTTTGGAAGTTTTTAGTGCTGCCATCGTTATTTTTTGAGGTTTTTACGCCATAATCGACTATTAAATCGCTTATAGCAAAAGTGTGCAATAGCCCCATTATACAGGAATCTCCCATGATACCTGCGTTGAACCACCATGACGATCTTGTCGTTGAAGCAGTTATGTATGAGTTTGTTGCTGAATTTTAAACTTTCTTACTGTGCTTTTCGTGATTTTCGCTGGTTTTTACATCAGATTGTACAATTCATTTACTCACAGTAAAAGTTTACAAGAGCCCCATACTAAAGAGTATGGCCCCATTTCTGCTAAGAAACCCGATTTGAGAGAAGGCGTGAGAGCCTTCAATTTATTCGACAAATAATTCCCGAACAAGAACAGGCGGGGGAAAAAAAAAATATTGAGTAACTGTGCGACAATCACGATAAACCATCTCCGACGTTAAAACGTTGTCATTTTCCAGTTCGAAAAAAAAAAAAAATGTAAAGAAGAAGAAGAAAAAAATAATAACAATTTCCCTTTCTACTATCAAAATACAACGCCAGCCACTCCTCCCCCTCCTTCAGAGCCAAGCGCACTGTGGATTAAAGCACAGACTGTTCCAGACATCGTTAAATGAACAATCTTCTCTCTATCACTGTCTGTAAGAATTAATACGCTAGAAAAGGATAGAAGAAAGGAGTAAGTATACCACGTGACTTCAGCTCCTGTCTCCATCCTCTTCCAATACATTATGGAGTGCGCAATCTGTACTTTCTCACTAACCCTTTCATGCACACATTTTGGGATTTTATTTTTATTTTTATTTTTGAAGATACAAAGCAACTACAAATAATTGTATTGAGCGATTTCGATTGTAACATTAAGACAATAGAATAGTAATAACTGGAAGAAAAATAAAAATATGGTGAATACTAGAAGTATTTAGTACTTGACCTAGGGGACCTACGATTAAGTTTAGTTAATAATTTTTACTATGTTCTATTCCAATCTGTACTTTCTCACTAATAACCCTTTCATGCACACATTTTGGGATTTGACTTTTTTTGAGATTTTTTTAGACCCCGTTCACTGGTATGAATGGGCCACCTACTGGGCCCTGTTCCACCAAAAGTACAAGTCCGAGTACAAATAGTAGTTACAAGTGTTACAAGCGTTACTAGCATTAAAAAACGCTTGTAACTACTACTTGTACTCGGACTTGTGCTTTTGGAGGAACAGGGCCCTGGACTGAGACTGACCTGGTATCAATAGATTTTTGTTCAACCCATAGGCCCCCAGTGGAAACAACCCTCTTGTTCTGCCGTTTTGGAATCAAATTTCAATCAAGTTGGTCCAATTTTACTCAAAACCCATTTTGGACGTATCATTTATTTTAGCCAAACAAAAAATTTCTGATAATTTCATATTTTTTTTTTTTTTTTTTTTTTTTTTTTTTTTTTTTTTTAACTTTTTATTTTCAGGTGTCGTTTCCTAGAATTTTCAAATAATTCTGGGCATCTATGGGTTAATTTGTATAATATCTTGCTGATTTCGGCAGTTTTAGCCGTGGAACCAGGCATCACTAAAAGCATTTTCGAGGAAGTAATATTCATAATCTCAAAAAAGGCCGCACTCATTTTTTTTAATATAATAGCCACATTTTCCATTAAAAAATGCGCTTGTGAGGACATTTACATTTAACCAGAGTTCGCTTGGAGCCAGAAGTCCTCGGACGGCAATCGATACGATACATCACAGCACTAAAACAGTCTTCATGTACTGAGAGAATTCTTCTTTTAAATCCAAGGTGTATTTCGTTTGTGTCAAAGAAACTGCACAGTGAAATACTGACTAAGGGGGGAAATTCCTTTAACCCAAGGAAAATGTCTGCTGTTACAAGTAAAATATTCCTTGCTGAGACAGATGATTCTCCTTCATGCAATCAGAACTTTACTTCGCGCAAGGAAAATTGTCACGAGTAAACGTGTTTCCTTGTTTTTAAAGAATGATTATTCTCACAATAGACCTGTTTAGTGATGACGTCATGATCAGAATTGGTTCCAAACAAATGCTCTATCTCGCTCACTCTCCTGGATTTTACCCATAAGAAATCAGATCCAAATTTTCGAACGCAAATTCATGCTAGTTAACCAACAGTTTTCTCAAATTTTATTGCACCATTAAATTCCACGTACCTTAAAGTATCTTTTCACTCTAACCCAATTCCTAAAAGATCACAAACGAATTTACAATCACAGTTATACCGAAAGATGTTCCATGTTTTGTCCTTGTCTTACTCACGGTCTCTTATGGGAGTATCACCGCCATGTCACTCAATCATCCTAACCTCTCTTCGTATCGAAGCTTGTTCGAGGTATAAAACATGATGTGATGATACCGATGACCCTATGTCCTAGAATTTTGTGCCCATCATAAGAAACTGTGAGTGTGACACTGTGACAAGGACAAAACATAGGACTTTCTTCGATATAACTATGAATGTACATTAATGCGCGATGTTTCAAAAAAATTGTTTTAGCGTGCTCATATTTTAAGGTACGTGGAATTCAATGGGTAATAAAATCGAGAGAACTTGTTGAATTACCAGCACAAATTTGTACTTGAAAATTTGGATCGTGTTTCTTATGGGAAAACCACGAGATCGAGTGAGACGGAGCATTTGTTTGGAGCCAATTTTTCGTGACGTCACACTAAACAGGTCAATCAGTGTGAAATACTGGACTATGGAGCGAAAGGGTTAAGCTTTTCAAGTCTGAAAAATCCATGTGCAGTTCGAGTGTGCGATGGGGCGGCACGCGGCAAACGTTAAAAGCCTCGCTCGCGTTGACAGTCGCTTTTAAAAGCGGCGATTCGCCGTGAAATCGCTCGCTCTGATTATCTCTCGGTGACAAACACGAAAGAGCGGAGAGGGGTGGTAGTTGGTGGTGTGTGGTGGGGGGCAGCGGGGAGAGGGTGGAGGGAAGGAGAAGAGAGGGAGGGGGAGGGGAGGGGAGGGGGGAGGAGGGGGGGAGGGGAGGGGGAGGGGGAGGGGGAGGGAGGGGGAGGCGGGGGGGGGGGGGTTAGAAAGAGGCAAGGGGACAGTTTGTATAACTTTTTGAATTAAATGTCGCTTGCGGTCGCACGCTCTGCAGCACCCTGCCCCTGCCTGCACCCCGACGCGACATCCTTAGATAATATTTCATTTCCCGATTGGGAGAGAAGAACAGTGGAGGCGGAGAAGGTGGGGCGGGCACGGGTCATCCTCCCCTTGCCTCCTCTTTCCAGGAAATGAAAAAAAAAAAAAAAAAAATAGAGTGATGTACTTTATGGGCTCGATTCAATGTCGAAAAGGTCTCTTTTTAGTGAACCGTAACTTAAAACAAACAAAAACAAAAAAGCAAAAAACAATTACGACGAACTAGAGAGAGACTCGATAAAATCAGTGAATTTAGGGGAGGGGGACCTTGTCCTACCATTTACATTTCTGTACCAAGTGGTAAGGAAGGGGAGCCAGATTCATTGGCGGATCCAGCAATCCGACAACAGTGTATTTTCCCATTTGATTGCATGAGAAATAATCGATTTGCATGGGGCTGTAGCCCCTCAAGAATCGATTGTTAATCATACATTCAAATGAGAGGAATGCGCAGTTCAGATTGCTGGATCCGCCTGTGGGCCAGATTAAATTGTGGTGTACTGATACGACTTGCCATGATCGCTGAATTTAGGGGAGGCGAAACTTTGTCGTACCTGTACAATTTCTAGACCAGCGATTCTTGAGGGGGGTGAGCCAGATTCTCATAAATGTTGTTCGAATTCGCGAGTAGAAGGTCAACATTTTAACAACAATTAACGTTTTTCGAGACTAAAACGTTGCTCGTTTCGCTCCATTTTCCACCGAGTGTGACACAAATAAATGCGAGGGAGAAACAAAATTACTAGCGATGAAAAATCAGGATATGCAATATGCAATGTATCGAATACACATGTTCAATGGAAAGCTGTGCGCATGGGCGTACACAGGAATTTGTCTGTCCTCTCTCTCTCCTCCTATTTGATCATGTGCGCTAGAAAAGGATGGAGGTATGGACTAAAGTCGCGTGATGGCGTTGGCCCCCTTGCTATCCTTTTCTGACATGTATTCAAACGGTGAAGTGTGGTGTGTGAGAGAGAGAGAGAGAGAGAGGGAGGGAGAGAGAGAGAGAGAGAGAGAGAGAGAGACGCTCATGCATGTGCGTTGCGTATTGCATACCCTTGCTACGTAGCTTCGTGAGATTTGTCACCAATAATGCCCACGCAATGGCGAAGTGTGAAATTTAGCACCATTGGGTTTCTTCCATTTAATCACGTGTGAAACACTCGATTTTATTGGAATCAATTGCTACCTTAAAGAATCTATTGATTTAAATACATTTAAATGGAGCGAAACCACTGTTGCCAAATGGCTCACTTCGTCATGGATCAAAACGGTGTAAACAAAACCAATGGTTTTAGCAAAGAAACGTTGATTTAATTTTTTTTTTTTTTTTTTTTTTTTTGACAAGACATACGTCCAGTCGACCGTGGAAGGGAGTGGGGAACCGGGAAATGGTGGCTCAAAAATTATCTCTGCCAATCAGAATGATTGAGCTCGTGTCGGTACCCTGACAAAACTCCATCAAAGGATTTCAAAAAGAATCGGGAGATGGAGAAATGGAGTGAGTGAGGCAAAAAGCAACGGTTGTTCTTACGAGCAACTCTTCCTACTCTTAGGAATCGGAATTGCATACCCTCGAAAATTGAAGGCGCATTCTTTTACGAGATACGACGAACAACGAGGTATAAAAAGCAATAGAGAGGATCTGTGGGACGTGAGTATGAAGCTTCAAGAAGGCCCATGGTAGACCGGGATTGATTCAGTGAATCCCCTAAAGATCGATTATTTTACATAGGTTTAAATTAAAAGAATCCATTGTTGTCACATTGCACATGCACAAGCCGTCACCGCTTCCTGTGCGGTAAACACTGGATCGAAACATGTGTTTTTCCGGACATAAAAAGGAGTCGATCCTTGGCTTTAAAAACATGTTAGTACTGATATTTTTGTGACACAACTTTGATAATGGGTATGGTATGTTGCAAATTCGGTCGAGCGTTTTAAAGGATCGATTCATAGTTGTAAAAAGCCGTAAAAATGACAATGGCAGCATCAGAAAGAACACAAAAATAATTAATAAACTCACGAATCTCGAAAAACACTATTGACCCCTGTATTTTTCCACCACGTGCACGATATTTCGCGGGTTTAGCGCGGCACATTCAAATAATCATGGCCGACTGTCATCACAGCTGACTTCATAAACAGTAAAAACACTAACGGCGCCTGTTTGAATTCTTACGTATCAATATCCGCAAGTAAGGAAACCGATATTTGTGTCGAAAAAATAAAAAATGAAGCAATAACACGCAGGAGTTCCAAGTATAATTCCAACTTCAATCATCATCCTTGGAACTCCTGTGTGTTATTGTTTCATTTTGATAATTTTCGTCACAAATATCGGTTTCCGTACCTTTCACAACCTATTACGAGGAATTCGAACAGACCCCGTCAGTGCTTTCTTTTTAATTTTTGGGTGAAGGCAGCTTGAAGACAGTCGGTCATGATTATTTGAATTTGCCGTCGCTAAACCCGCAAAATATCGTGCACGGGGTGCAAAGATACGGGATGAATAGTGTCTAGCTTTTTTAGGAATTTGCGGAGTTTTTCAATGAATTTTGGTGTTTTTGATGCTGCCATTGTCATTATTACGGTTTTTACTTAAAAATTGATACTTTATAACGCTGCGCTGTAGCCGACGAAGTGTGAAATTTAACCCATTGACACATTTTAAGCTCTAAAATGAACAATTTCAAACATTTTCAAGCTATCTTGCTGCTTATAGTTCATATCATAGTCTTGATATGTATTCGTAAAATTATGGTCGTGAAATTCCTAGTTTCGATCCAGTGGCGTCGCGTGCCATCTGGCAACGTTGTACATAGTTCATTAAAACCTATGAAAATGGTCGAAACATTAGGAGTGCACAGTGTACTCTCTTGAATCGATATTTTACACGGGACGAAAAGGACAAAAGCTGCGTTGCCGGATTGCATGAGACGCAACTGTTTCGATCTACTGTGCGATGGTTCATCTTCCTTTCGTAAAAAAAAAAAAAAAAAAAAAAAAAAACAGGTTTCGGCATTAAAATCGAAGCCGCGAGTTCTACTTCCACAGCTCATTACCTAAGTCCGCGAGCCCCCCCGGAAATGCGGTGAAGAAAGCAAAAGCGGAAATAAAGCACGAGTACGAGAAAAAAAAAAGGTGCGGAGTAAAAGAAAAATAAATAAATTGCGCTTTTCTACGGTGACATTTGAGACATTTTTTCATGAAAGCTCTAGATTTTTTTTTTTTTTTTTTCGTTTTTAAATCGCGAAAATTTTATTAAGTGATGGATGCGGAAATAGCTGAATGCAATCGGTTCAAGGTTACGGCAAATCGGAAAACAGGATGACATTTTTTTTTCGAAAAGGGGGAACCGATGTTTCGTTCCGGTTCCAGGTACATGGTATATCATCTTTCATGAAAAATGGACTTTTTTTTTTACAGCTGTTCATAACTTTGACTTTAAACCCCACTTTTCTCTCGCTGTCCCCCCCTTCTCTTTTGAAAGCGAATTTGATCAAAGTGCATATATATATATAATATATATATATATATATATATATATATATAATATATATATATATATATATATATATATATATATATATATATATATATATATATATTATATATATATATATATATAAACACGTAAAAACTTAGATCAGCCAACAAAATATAGAAAACAATTTAAATTGGGATAAAGGCTGGAAAAAATTTAAAATTTGGGACGTTTCGGGCCAATTAACAGCCCCTTTTTCAACCAAAAAAAAAAAAAATAAAACACAAAAAAAAAAAATAAAAGTGACCCGCCGCTGTAATTGCAAGGCAAGGACTGGCGAAACGGTAAAAAGAAAAACAAACACAGGTGAAAAGATTACCTAATCACCAACCTCCTCAGAGGGGAAAAAAACTGGTGATAAGCACCGCTGAGACCGTTGACATCCGCGCGCGAATTACACACATGTTTCTTTTGGCGAAAAATATGAATCATCTCGAGCATACTGCGGGCAAAGCAGTTCTTTTCGGTGGCTAAAACACGAACGCTGTTAAAATCAAAATGATGGTGGAGTGTGTTTTCATGGTGATGCAACGCGGTCTTCTCATTTTTATAATTTATGCCCGTTGAGTCTCTTTTTTAAAAAGTTGTTTTTTCTGACCAATATAACCTATTTCACAATCCTGGCACTTAAGATGGTAAACAACCTCCCCCATTTGCTCAGTCTCTCTTTCTGATTTTAACTGAGACATAAGAAATCCTAAATTTTTTACTGTTTGTGGACCACAGGAAAACCAAAAGATTTTAAAATGGCCGACAATCTTTCAGACAAAAAGGGAACAAAGGGAGGCTAATAAATTTAGAAAAATCAACTTTATTCCTGGATGGAGCTTTTTCATGATAATTTTTTTCGGACACTTTGGAGAATTCTCTGTTAATAAGATGGGCAGGGTAGCAGTTTTCCATTAAAATACGTTTACCCAGATTGGCGGTAGTTTGGGTAAAATCCCGGTCACTCAAACGAAAAATACGTTGCGCAAGATTAGTGACGACATTACGTTTGTAAATAAATGGCTGCACCGAAAAAAAAATTCAACAAACCCCCCGAGGACGAAGGCTTTTGGTACCATTTGCATTTCAAAACATTATTAACCCGGGACACAGTCATATAAAGGGAAAATTTGATAGACTGGTTGACCTCTTCTTCAAGAGTAAATTGAATGGAGGGTTTTTTTTTAAATTAAAAAAATGCAAAATAGGTACCACTGTGTCCTCATGAACCACCAAAAACAAATCGTCGACGTATCTCTTATAAAAAAAAATTTAAAAAATGAAATGGTGCCGAGAATTTCCAGTTAAAAATCCTCCATTACTATGTTCGCCAACACAGCAGAGACACTACCCCCCATTGCCAAACCACGAATCTGATGAAAAAATTTGTCCTCAAACTGAAAAAACAGTGGACTCCAAACACACTTTGAGGGCATAAAAAAATTTGATCCTTGGGGACGGAACAATGTTGACCAATCTCATCCCACCGACGACTAACACATTCTAAGGCCAAATCAGAGGAAATGTTAGTATACATGGAAGTGACATCAAGCGAAATGAGTTTGTACCCATCTGGAATCTCCTGATTGTTGACAGACTCAAAAAACTCAAAAGAGTTGGCAACATGGCAATCAGTATCACCGACAATGTTAGACAACACAGTAGTGAAAAACTTTGACAAAGCATAAAAAGGTGACCCAAACCCGCGCCCGCCTGTGGTGGTAATACCTGCGCATATTGCTAAAAAAAAATTTTCTGGTCAAAAAATGGTTTGATCAAGATTTTATAAGTAGGAATCTTTTTGAAAATTTGAAGGTGTCAGGCGCTGGTGTGTCTCGAATTTATGGTCTCATAAAAAATTTCATAAAGAAAAATTTTTCCCCTTTCGGCCCATTGTTAGCTCAATTGGGTCACCTTTTTGCTTTGTCAAAGTTTTTCACTACTGTGTTGTCTAACATTGTCGGTGATACTGATTGCCCTGTTGCCAAAATTTTGAGTTTTTTGAGTCTGTCAACAATCAGGAGATTCCAGATGGGTACAAACTCATTTCGCTTGATGTCACTTCCATGTTTTACTAACATTTCCTCTGATTTCTGAACTTCTTAAAAAGAGACTCAACGGGCATAAATATGATAAAAAAGAGAAGACCCCGTTGCATCACCATGAAAACACACTCCACCATCATTTTGATTTTAAAAAAGCGTTCGTGTTTTAGCCACCGAAAAGAACTGCTTTGCCCGCAGTATGCTCGAGATGATTCATATTTTTCGCCAAAAGAATCATGTGGTAATTCGCGCGCGGATGTCAACGGTCTCAGCGGTGCTTTTCACCAATTTTCCTCTCTGAGGAGGTTGGTGATTAGGTAATCTTTTCACCTGGTTTTGTTTGAACTGTTTTCCGTTTCGCCAGTCCTTGCCTTGCAATTACAGCGGCGGGGTCACTTTTATTTGTTTTTTGTGTTTTTTATTTTTTTTTTTTGGTTGAAAAAGGGTTGTTAATTGGCCCGAAAAGTCCCAAATTTTAATTTGTTCCAGCCTTTATCCCAATTTAAGTTGTTTTATATATATATATTATATATATATATATATATATATAATATATATATAATATATTTTATATATATATATATATATAATATTAAAATATATTGGTGGATCTTCTTTTTTTGCTTGACACGATTCGCATCGACTTATTCAATATTCATTCGAAAAAACATCGCATTGATGCCTGAAGAGTTTGAACTTTTTTTAACTGAAACACGGTGGAGGAGGGGATAAATACCAACCAGTAGCGTAGGATGCAATTTGGCAACGTTGCATTGTCCCCTTTTAAATCCATGTAAAAAAGGGCGAACGCAAAGGTGTTCAACGAACACCCCAAAAGTACGATCTTTTTCATGGGGTTTTAAAAAAACGAACTGCAACGTTGCCCCATTGCACGCTACGCCACTGATACCAACGAGCTATGCCTGAAGAGTCTAAACTTTTTTTTTAAATGAGACACGGTGGAAGAGAGTTTAAATACCATGGTGAAATTTGGCAACGTTGCATTGTCCACCTTTAAATCCATGTAAAAAGGTCGAACGCAAAGGTGTTCAACGAACACCCCAAAAGTTCGATCTTTTTCATGGGTTTAAAAGAACGAACTGCAACGTTGCCGCATTGCACGCTACGCCACTGATACCAACGAGCTATGCCTGAAGAGTCTAAACTTTTTTTTTAAATGAGACACGGTGGAAGAGAGTATAAATACCATGGTAAAATTTGGCAACGTTGCATTGTCCCCCCTTTTAAAACCATGTAAAAAGGTCGAACGCAAAGGTGTTCAACGAACACCCCAAAAGTACGATCTTTTTCATGGGTTTAAAAGAACGAACTGCAACGTTGCCGCATTGCACGCTACGCCACTGATACCAACGAGCTATGCCTGAAGAGTCTAAACTTTTTTTAACTGAGACACGGTGGAAGAGAGTATAAATACCATGGTGAAATTGGCAACGTTGCATTGTCCACCCTTTTAAAACAATGTAAAAAGTCGAATACGAAGGTGTTCACCCAAAAACCCGAGAATTCGATTTTTTTAGGGGTTTTAAAAGAACGAACTGCAACGTTACCGCATTGCACGCTACGCCACTGATGTCTGATACCAACAAGCTATTATATTTACTAATTACCCACTGAGAGGATTTGTGGGGCGTGCTTTATAGATAGGCAGCACGGAGGCTGTCATAATGGAAATCTCTTATGGGAATTTTCACACAGGCTCGGTTTGTTTGCCTCATATTTTTTTAAACCTTTTAAAATTTTTAATAAAAAAATTGTGACCACTTTACCAGTCCACAAAGAGTAAACAAGAGTCGCAATTGAAGGAAGGCCCGCGTGGTCCACGTAGATAAGGGATCGGAACGCGGGCTCTGGCCTCTGATTGGCTGCAACGCGTGGAGCAAAAATGTCTTAGGGTATAGGGAAATTAACAAGGGGGTTTTTGTTTCCGGGGCGTTTTTCTCGAAACCTGTGCAAAATCGTCTCTAAACAATTTATGCGAGTCGATTCACCAGAATTTTTCCGAAAAAATTTGATACGTCTAAGTGCCATTTTATTGCAAATTCAAAAAGACTGTTCAATTGAAAATATTCACAATAGTGAGTTACTCAAACACTGCTCAAACAACGCCAAGCATGTAATCACTTTATTATGAGTATTTTAAACTGAAACAGTCTTTTCGAATTTTCAATAAAGTGGCACTTATGACGTATCAATTTGTTCGAAAAATTCTGGTGAATCGACTCGCATAAAGTGTTTACAGACGATTTTGCACAGGTTTCGAGATAAACGTCCCGGAACGAAAAACCGTGTTAATTTCCCCATACCCTAAGACATTTTAGCTCCACGCGTTGCAGCCAATCAGAGGTCAGCCCCCGTTCCGATCCCTTTTCTACGGGCCCCGCAGGCCTTCCATTCAATTGCGACTCTTGTTTACTCTTTGCCAGTCCATTTGAAATTGGTTTAAACAAAGGGCAAGTGTTTTTGAGGCTATCTGGACACAGACATCGATATAAAATGTTTCCCCCTTTTAAGGATTTGCACGATAAAGAAACGGACACATGACAGGAACAAGCAATATTTTTTAACCTGGATGTTGTATTATTAAAAATTTTGCGATAGATAGCCGCACTCAAAACACTTGCACTTTTTGCTTGAACCAATTTTCCCGTGGATCAATCACAACTTTTGATTTTAAAATTAAAAACAAGCAGATAGTTCTGACCTACAGTGTCAGAGAAGGCGCACCTTTAGCAAATTTTGGGCCTCATGAGTCAAATTTCCCTTTCCACCATCTCAAAAATAATGTGCCAGCAAAAAACCGGGTCCGAACCTGGATGCGGCGAGTGGGTAGGGGTTAGGACCACTACATACGATCTTTTATGAGACAAACCCTTCGAATATTCCACCACCTCAGAAAAAATTGTCCAGCAAAAGTGAGGGTCCGAACCTGTGTGCGGCGAGTGGGGGGGGGGGGGGGGGTGAAACCCCTAAGACAATCTTAAAATCTAAAAAAAATTGTCCAGCAAAAGTTAGGGTCCGAACCTGTGTGCGGCGAGTGGAGGAGGGGGGAGAACCATACGGACAATCCCTTCGAATTTCTAACAACTCAAAAAAATTGTCCAGCAAAAGTTGGGCCGAACCCGTGT